>OX637790.1:0-1200000 GCA_951802395.1 Volvariella surrecta | reverse complement strand
AGTAGGCATTCCTGTTATCTCCACTCTACATGGTGACCCATTCCTCCTTGGCCATCTTGTCCACCACGTCATTTTTCCTGATTTTCGTGTGGCCAAGACAGTAGACCATAAGGAGCTGTGCATTAGGGTTTCTGAAGAAGCACACCCGTATCGCCCGACATATTGCTACAGAGTGTTCATGCCCTGGGTGTGGTGATGGGTCGAGAGCAGACTGGAGTGCTCCCTTGTTATCACATGCTCCGTACTACGTACTAATCGAACGTTGCGGCTTCTCTTAACCTAATATTTAAGACGACGGCAGGAGAACAGATAGAAACAACCCAAACTTCGAAGGCACGAGAGTGAGAGGAGCCGTCTCGGAGAGTCGCATATTGATATTCCCATTTTCCGGTTCAGCTTGTGTCCCTTTCCGGGCTAATGGCCATGCGAACTTCAGGTACCACAGCTCCTATGTCCGTTCAAATCTGGAATGTGAGATGTGCCTTTGGCAGAGTACCACGAGAACCCGACAGGGCTGACAAATGGATGACCGAGCTAATGGGTACTACTATAGCCGAGAGGAATGGCGGAGATATCTCTCCGGTTTTAAAACCAGGCCTAGCAGTAGTCGCCCTGGATGGCGTGCTGGATTAGAATTTTTTACTAACATGAGCACGGCTTGCTAAGAGTTTCATCTCGTTGTCGCGCGCTTCTGATGAAAGTGCACCCGATTCTGAAAAGACCATGACCATGGATCACGCAGATTGCATTCCGAGTCCATCTGATTTTTCGACTAGAAAGTTACAATGGACTAATGGCAAGCTTGGTGATAACGTGAGCGCCAGGCACGACACTGCGAGAATGGTGTACGAACCTTCTCCACTCTAAATTATTTACATAAAACAATAAACATGCGGACTAGTTGATATTACGCATCTACGCCGCATGTACTCTACGATACTCTATACGACTGATGCGTCTGGAAGGGCGATCGAAGATCGTGGTACCTTCAACCTCCATCATCGCTATCGGAGTCCAACCCTGAGATTGGAGGCAGACGGATATTTCCGAGCGAGGTTTGTTTAATCTCCGCTCTTTCTTCCCCAGTTTCAAGCCGATCGTGCTACTTCTTACGCCCTTAATTGAGATCACTCCGCACGATGTCGGATGCCTTAACCAGACCACAAACCATTCCCTTTTTATGAACAATGCACCCACTACGGACCCCATTTCGCACCTCCTAACACGTGGCAACACTGGAAGGGAGGAAAGGGACGCGTGATTTCTTTGCAAGAAACTCTCTCTCACCCTTCCGCTTCAAGTTCTTCCGAGTTCAGTTAACCGTCTTCTTCACGTGCTTGACACATTCTGATGTGATAGGCGCCTTCCTGACAATGACATGCATTATAAATGTGCTGAGCTGGTGGAAGGCACCACATTTTTAACCTCTTATCCCATCTAGTTTTCTGCCTATAAATCTCCCTTCAGTCCACGCATTCTGCCAATATGCCTAGGCGCATGGTCGACCACAGATCTCCACCATCGCTGAATATCATCATTGTGGGTGGGAGTATAGCAGGTTAGTGGACCGCTTCAATCGGTGGCGCGCGCCAGCGTATCTGGAACTATCTAAAGCGTGAATTCACGCATCGTTGTCCCATTCGAAATGCCTCTCTTTTAGGACTTGCTACGGCATATAGCCTCCAAAAGGCAGGGCATAAAGTCAGAGTGTTGGAGAAAAGCGATGGAACCATAAGAGTGAGTGGTGTCAGGCACTCAGTGGATCGACCGTACTGAACCTGAAAATGTTAGAGCCATGGCAGTATCTGGTCTGTATGCTTCATTCCGTTAGATGAAGAGGCGTTGATCATTGCTTAGTTCCCCGCCCAACATGACGAGACTCTTGGGCCAATGGGGACTTCGCACAGCTCTATGCCAGCGCGGTCATATGTGTACTCGGTTCATATATCGAGACGGTATGCTTGCCCTTCTCACCTTCGGAATAGAGCTTTAAGCGAGCTTCATCTACATAAAGGCTCCAGTGGTCAGCTTATAGCCTCAGTCCCCCTCTCCGATGAGCTGGTTCAGGAATTACAGGGTGAATTCGTCCTCATCCAGGTATTTCTTCTTATTGTATTATTTTTCAGCTATTTCTCACTGTAATGCCACCCTTGACAGCATGGAGACCTGTGGGATTTACTCTTCGACCTCGCTCAAAAGGAGGGCGCGCTTATTCGATTCAATTCCACAGCAGAAGCAATCGATTGCCAAAATGTCACCGTCACGCTAACTTCGGGTGAGATTTTGCAAGCGGATGTTGTAGTTGGTGCCGATGGCCCCAGGAGTTTGGTGCGGTCCGCTATGTTCGGCGTGCAACTGCCTGAAATTCTACTCAAGGATCTATCACTTACCTTCTCAATCGCAACTGAGGTCATGAGTAACGACGAGGTTCTGCGGTGTTTAACCGAGAAACCTGATGTAAGCGAATCCTTCAGGCACTGGCCCAGCATCGCTTAACCCTTCACAGTGGTCGGTATGGCTCGGAGATCAGTACACGCTACACGGCACTCTGATTGTAAGTTTTTTGTCAGTGCCATACATGAATTTCTTGCTTATGGCGCTGCGTGCCTTTGTACAGAAGGGTAAGCAGGACTATAATGTCACCCTCTGTTTCCCAGCAGAAGGCGACGTGTCTAAGTTCAAGGATGATTGGTGTGATCCGGTTTCCATTGATGATTTCCATATCAATTTGGATCGCTTCGAGCCTCAGTGCGTACTCCAAAAAGATACCGAGCTACCCTCTTGACGACGCGTTATCTCCATCGATGGATATCAGAGTGCGGAAGCTCTTTAGCCTCGCTGATACTGTCACACCACGTTTATACGTGAGGGGGCCGTTCCTGGAAAGTTCTGTATGCGATCGTGCACAGATAGTTCTCGTCGGGGAAGCGGCACATCCATCAGTGGTTCGTATCTCGCGCTTCATTCAATCCCATTGCTAATTTATCTCCTAGCCCGGAGGGTTATTCAATGTGGGCTTAGGGATCGAAGATGCACAAACACTTGGAAGTCTTTTCGCAAAACTTGAGCATCTGGATCATGTTCCAGGTATCCTGTGTGCTTACGATGACATTCGACGATCACGATGCAACGCCACAATTAAATGGGAAGAACAACGGCGAGCACTGATGACGTTACCACAAGGGTCCATGCAACAACAACGGGATGCCAAGCTGCGGCATGCCACAATGATGGAAGAGCAAAACCAGAACAGGGACTATCAAATATATAAGCAGATTTGGGGCGCAGGTATTGAAATTGATAGATTTGCATACGACGCTGCGGAGATGGTCGATGATTGGTGGACCCAGTGGGGCGGGCTTTTGAGAAACAGCGACACATCAGGTGATGCAGTGGGTGCACCTCTTATCGAGGTGGACGAGGTTTCGAAATCTGCCGTGTTAACTGAAAGAGAGCAGAAATTACTATGGATCGCAGAAGAGGACGTTTCAGCAATGACATGGCAGGTTGCGGAACCTGCGCCATCCTAAGGCGCTAAAATCAACCTCAGAAAAAGACCAACTTATCAATTCAATGTTCAATTCACTGTGCATACTTTCTCGCAAGGGCGTTTGTTACCCAATGATTTATCACTGTTGTCCATGCTACGTGGAGTTACCATCATTATATACGTAGACGAAAACTTGGAGAGCATGACTCGGATCTGAGGAAACACTTGACCCCAGAGAAGTGATGATCAGTCACGGTAACTACCATCTACCTGTGATGCATTAATGCCACTAACTATCTTATCCTCTGTCTCGGTGGTAATGCATGACTCTGGGTTCATGGACAACAAGTTAGTATGCCCTAATTGTCCCAAGCGAGCACAGTCACTTTTTTATTCACACTCCCTTAATTGTAGCTACTAGTGCTAATTTTTATAAATAAATGTTTGAATTCGAGGGAAAAAAACATAATTTGGTGACATTTTAATGACAGCATGGGCGAATCCAGCACCGTGAGAAATCTATATTCTAGTTACAAAAGCCACCAGTCACTCAAGGCAAGTATTGGTGCAGGGGAGTAATGCATAAGGAGTGAAAAAGGACGAGTTGTAGAGGAGTAATTCAGAGGGTGGGGAGGGAGAGTAAATGATAGTTATCGTGGATAATGCATCACAGGTATATGATAACTACCAGCAATTGATGCATCAGAGCTCCGGGCACGGCGGAGGAAAAGAGAACTTGGAGAGTTCGCCGATTGCCGGTTCGCTTGGTGGGCCGTACGCGTGACCATCCGTCTGTCCATGCACCCTCCCATCGTGAAGGATGCGCTTCGCGTCATTGAGTCTCACTCCCTGTCCCGTTTTCATTTCGACCTCCTTTATGGGTTCATAACGATGTCAAGAAACCAAAAAGTGACGGCGCAGTACATTATCAATGAAAGCAGGTGCGACGGTCGATTGTTGCGTATTGCATCGACTCTGCAGGACATTGCCGAGCATTGTAAGTCAAGAGATATCATCGCCCATATACCTAATAATTTTTAGGTGCATACAGGGTACCTCCTAGCCCAAAAATATCACAGGTGTTGGCTCAATCTATCATGACCCGTGATAGTGGGAGGTGCTGCGTTACCAAGAAGCAACCTTCACGATGGTGGGCGTACAGAGATCGTATATCTGTCCGCCATCTGCTTTCTCCAGCATTATTTTCTTCCTCCCTCATGGCGAAGGGCGGGGGATTTTCTGAATTGCTGGACATCATGATGTCCGAATCACGGATGAATGAAATACGCTCAATCATTGGAGATAGCCGGGACGTTGCTACAACTGAGAACCTTTGGTACATCAGCACGCAAGCAGAATCTGCTATTAGGTCAGGGGCCGTGGCGTTGTTTAATGAATTCAAGAGCGTGGCTAATTACGAAGTACGGCAATTGTTTCCTTCAGAATGACCGTACTCACTCTGGTAACAGGTCTACAGTATCGTCTGCTCTCAGAAATCAGACATTCCACCTCTTGTAGCAGCCGATGGTGGATCACTTTCTAACGGACAATGTATCATGTTCCCCACCAATTCCGCCGTGAAGCCACCAAACAGAAACATAATTGATTTTTTAAACCGATTCGCACGCCTGTCATTCTTGGTAGGTGTGAATAGAAAGCGGATACGAAGGAGTTATTGCTTTTGGTCTGATGGTACGATACATTTTGATCAGTTTTGTCCGTGATGGTTCAATCTGGTTATAGGGTTGATATCAGTGCCGGTCACGCTTTACAGGTTTTATCGCTGGGTCTTTCGCACTCTTCCGGTACCACTACGTCCCCACGCCTACGGGTTTCTTATTCGCCATGGTACAAATTGTAGAGGAGCCACTGTGCGTGCTCCATTTGGGTTGTACATAAAATATGGGGTGGCAAATCATCTGCGCAATGAGGAGAGTGCTTTGAAGCTCATCGAGCGAGAGACAACTATCCCTGCTCCGCGTCATATCGATACCATTTGGGATCTGGATGGAAAGCATTGTATGATTATGACCCGAGTTCCTGGAGAATCCCTGACATCGGTTCTCTTTACACTCTCCACGACGGAACTCAAAACCCTCCGCCAAGATTTGGCCAGTGCTATCACTCAGCTCCGAGGAGTGTTTAATAGATCAACAGTGTTGATTTGCAACACCTTGGGTGAAGGTGTTCAGTGTTCATGGTGGAGCAGGAAGCTATATGGACCCTTCCACACAGAGGTGGAATTTAATAACTTCCTGGAACGCAATTTGTCAGAGGGGGGGAGGCAGGAACTTGGCCCTCTACCACACCAGATCGTTCTGACTCATGGCGATCTACACGGTGGTAACATTATGGTGCGCAATGGAAGGCTATCTGGGATTGTTGACTGGGAGACGGCGGCATGGATGCCAATATATTGGGAATTTTTAATGATGGAACGCCTGATGCTGCATTTACCGGAGGAGTATTTATTACGACCCGAAAAGGTTTTCGAGACACTTGGAGAGGATTGGACTTCACATATTCTGCGGCAGGACGATCGATGGCGGTCAGGGAGTTGATTCTCGTCATGGTGTATCACTAAAAAGACATTCTCCTCGTGTCTGACATAGCCAACTAACACTTTCGACCAGGTATTTTAGATCTTCTCAATGTGACCGCTTTGTTCCTTCTCTGCTATCTATCTCAGGAGATGTGTTTGGGCGAGTATCGCGAATGTGGAGACAGGCTGCTCTTGGATGCGTCAAATTTTGATCTTACATTTTCGCCTATTAAGATATGTATTCTTATGTCAAAGCTCTGAATTGTCTGGATATGCCGGATCTTTGGATGAAGAGGCGCATCTCCAAATCTGCCTTCTTTACCAATGTATGTAGCTGTCAATGTCTTCTCTTCATCCTTAAATTCTGGGACAAATTGAAACAATAGGGTAGAGAGTGAATGAGAGCCAATTAAACCCAGAGCATCCTGTGCAACGGGAGGGCATATCTCAGCCAGCCACGACTTGCAGTGGTACATGAGAGTACCATCCATTCGTGTGTTCTCAGAATGCTTGGGATATGGCCACTGGTTCAGTTTTTTTGTTCATGCAACCATAGTGCGCCTTCAATTGATCTGCAACTATATAATTGTAATGCCATATCACGTCCACAATGCAACTTATTGCAACGGACTTAAATAAGTTGACGCACAAAACGAGAATGAGTTTCCTCTGCTGGATAAATCCCTTCAAATCCACATACTTTCGCGTTATTAGGCAAGGTGCCCATTTGAGCCCAGCGGGGTATTCTGAACGACGAGTAACAGGATTCTATTGTATATCATTGAGAGTAAACGTTGTTTCATCTCCTCAGGTAGACAGGCAGGGAGTTGGTGCTCCACTGCATGTCGTAGATTAGTAGTTGTTGCCACTGGCATTATGGGGGAAGTCACGGTAGCGCTGGGGTTTGCGTTGTTCATGCTCAGGCTTGTGGGTGAACACCTGGGGGCTAGTTAGTTGGGGACTGGTTCCGAATGCAATGAGAGGGTCCTACCTGGACGTTGAACGATAAAAATCAGCCAGCTGTTTGCACAGATCCGGGCATACTGTATTTAGAGATAAATCAGTAATTTGGATCCAGTCATTCACCGCTGAATGGGACAACCAAATACGCCACAGAGGTGCACACAGTCCTCCGGGGAAGAATGAATGGACATGACGTCATTTGTTTGTAACGGTACCGTGAAAAACGAACTGTTTCGCGTACTACGGGCGCACCATTCATTCCGGAATCCTAGAATAACTCGACCCCTTCGACCGAACGGTTTGAAACTTGGCGAACAGGCTTTGAGTGTGATTCAATCGATCTCTGCAAGCTTGGTTGCAAGCAAGGGGGTTCTGGGATCGGAATCCCGAACTGGGGGTCGGTTAGTTAGTCCAGCCGGCCGCCACGAAGAACTTTTTAAAAGTTCGGACCTAGGAGGCTTCGTGGCCTATAGTAAAACATGTATATATGTGTTTTGCTACCAGTAAGATAAACAGAGAGTCTGTGTAAAGTAAATTATGTAATTTGCGTGTCGTCTGATTGTTCTCTTGTCCGGGCGCGCTGATACTGCCTTTGCATCTAATTTATTTCAAAATTAAGTACTTTCGTGGAGAGGAGGCTGACTCGACTCAAATGCTGTTAACTGTACCGAGCATCGTGGGACACAACTCTTTTCTAATCTATAGTGACTGATGCACACAGTATCATATTGCTTGTACAGAGTTAGTACCAGCTCCTTGCAACTTTAAACTGCGTTCACGAGGCCTACACATCATTGAAGATAAGCAGGCGCGTAGGTGACATAATCTACGTAGTACGGTTAGTCAGTCCCAGGGTAGTGGATTTCGATCCCGGACCCCCTTGGTTGCAAGACGATGAGTATTTCTCCGAAATTCTCGAGGCGCTTCAACAGAGCGTGGCTTGAATAAAGTTACGCTTGCAGTCGTATGTCAGCAGCGGGGTTGCAAAACGTTCGTTTCCTTATTCCCAAGCTGCAAAGTACCTGGTCGCTCGAGTTTCGTGGCGAGTTTTGAAATTGAGTCAGGGCCACACGCGACAGTTCCGTGAGGCCTCCGTAACACTTGCTCCCTAATCCTTCCCGATTGGCCATTCAATTCCGTTGTTCTAGCAATCCGCCAAACGAATATATATACCACTCTAACTATCCTCATTAGTATTAGTCTCGGACTTTCGGAGCAAATTTTACTGTGTTCATCAAGCAGAATATTTCGGCAGTTATTCCGTTCGCCTCGCATCAGCCATGAGGCTGATGTACCAGCTTCTGCTTAGGTCACCAGCAAGCGCGCCCCATGGCAAAGAATACTTCATGCGGCACAATTCTAGAAGGGAAAGCCTTCACCGGGAAGGTTGTCTAGCTCAAACCGCCATCGTTGCTCCCATGGCCAACATTGAGGTTCCAGATTTGCATATAGTTCAACGTGGCCTGCAAGCTTCGCTTGGAAACTTTCAAGCACAGGCAGTCCTCTCGCCCCAGCATAATTGGAACCTCATGATAATTGTTCAACATGCGAGACTAGGGTTTACCTGGTCCTTATTCTTACAAAAGGAATGGCCATCAGGTCTACTGGTGAAATACGAACACGATCGAGGTCGTTGGCGGAAAGATGGACCGGAGGACGGCGAAATAGGTGACGAGTCGCGAGTCATCGTGGCGACCGCTATTGTAGCAACAAGGATGAACGCCATTGATATCGATGATATATCATTGGCTGATAAGTTCCGGACATTCATGGAGGGATTCCATCAATTGGGGAAGGAGCCACATGAGCTTGTTGAGGAGGCTCTCTGGGCACTGCACGAAAGTGAAGATGAAATCATAGTGATTGAGGGGAGAGGGAGAGAGGGACAACGCCAGGGGCTCAAGAGCTGGATGGGTTCCTTCTTAGCCAAAGTTGATGAGGCAGTGGGCGACGTCGATTCAAATACCATGCAAGCCCAATGTGCCATCCCTGTATTTTTCGACCAGAAACTGACTATTCCCATGGTGAGCTCGTGCTTTGTCAAGTTTTCCGCTTTCGACCTCTTACTTATATACTAATAATCTACCAGAAATATTGACGAAACGACCACCCATGACCACCTAGAGAGGATTGAGTACGGGTAGAACCAATAGCGCTTTACTTCCCTATCTGTAAAGCCATCCCTCGAGCACAGCGACGAGCCGTACCACTATCAAGCTGTCAGTGACGGCGTTCCTATTCTTCCCCGAATTAAAAGTATCTAGACTTTTGCGCCGTAAACCATCGACTCTACCAATTTTAGGTCCTCTAAAACTGACACACCCCATTGTTCTGTTGACCCGGTGTTGAGCAATACCCCTTGTAAGTGCCACCAACCTCCTAAGTTCGGCTCTACTCAAGACCAGCGTTCTCGCGGAGGTTGTTATGAGACAAGCATGCGATACGACCCACGTAGTAGTAAAGAATCTGTACAGTAGTGTAGTATGCTCTTGTGACGTATGTAATGAAGCCAGTCCGAACAAATGAGAACACAGAAAAGAAACATCCGAGAAAACGAAAAGAGTGTCAATCAAAGCGAGAGAGCGAGAAGGGTAAAACTCGGTAAACAAATGACAACCAATCAACGAACATGAGAGGGAAAGAGAGGGAGGTGAAAAAAATCGATGGGTGGGGTAAACTAGAGCCTCCGAAGACGAACTAAACTGAGGGTGCGGAACAAAGCCAATGGACGTATTGGAGAATGAGCAATGCCAATAATTGTAGTGAAGGTAAGAGTGAGATATCCAAGATACTAGATCGAAGGATTGCAAGGAATGATTCGTAGAGTAGAAAGTCATTGGATAAGGACAAAAGTCGTGTCCGAGAGGAGGAAAAATTACAGAGAGTGCTGGGTATCTTGATGCTGAGAAGAGAAATAATACGGGGCAAACGAAAGATACAAGTAGGATGGGAGGAAGTTACATTCACGGCTAAACGCCAACGCATAAACGACCCAGTCATTCCTCATCTTCATCTTCCTCTTGAATAGCATGTTTAAATGCAAGACCGGGTCTCGTGTTGGGTAATTGCCTTCTCCCCGTTCTAGACTCCGTGCCACTCAGGTTCATGCCCTTCCCTGTGGCACTTTCATGGACGCTTTCCACTTGAACGGGAGAGGCTCGACCCGATCGACGGCCACTTGGACCAATACCAGTAACATTTCCACCAGGTCCCGTAATCGACGATAGGGCTCCACCACGATGTCTAGAGGCAGACCCTCCAGATGCCGCTGAGACACTATGGGGAGCAGAAGGTTGCTCATTTGCAATCGATTGAAGTCCTAATGCGTGTCCAGATGAACTGCTGCCTCCACTGCCAACCCCGATTACGGGTCCCAACATGGAAGCAGGGAATCCAGTCTGACCTAACCCTCCAGCAAAGGTAGGAACATCATCATCTTCGTCGACCCAATCGCTATCATCACCACCTCCAGCAACCCACTTCATCTCAGTCGTAGTCCCATTTCCATTACTTACCGAACCCCTTCTCCCTCCTGAAAACACATCGCGAATGGTGCTAGGCTCATGACCCGGCACAACCGATATAGCCAATACTTCATAAGGCAGCTGCGTTGCCGCTGCTGTCCGAGTTTGCCACCCTGGTGGTTCTAGTCCCCATGACTTCTTCCAAGTAGATCTACCGATGGAAGTCGAGCTATAAGAAGAGTAGCTATAACCTAAAATACAGCAGTATCGATCAGTATCAATTGCTCCAATACAGGCGACAAGAGCTTGACCATACCTTTACGAGGTGTGGAGTCATTGTCCCAACCACCGGTGGTATTCCTTCTCCTAATGCCCCTATAAGGCGACTCGTTTCTCCTACCACCAAACATAGGATGCGGAACACCCCCAGATGAAGGTGAAGGGCCCTCGCTCTCCGAAAACTCATAAAACGAAGCCGGTCTCGAAGAAGTTGGCGAATGCAACGAGCTAGCCGTCGATCCACTCCTCATATGCCTGTTATTCGAATACGCCGAAGAAGCTGATGTCGAATGATGCATTGCAGATGCTCTAACTCCATTCGAAAGTTGTCGGACCGGTCTAGATCCGGATGACCCCGAACCAGCGCGACGATGATACTTTGTTATAGGCGAGGCTGTTCTGTAATGCGCAGATCCTCCGGAACTTGCAGATGGCGATTTGCGATGTCGTTGACCGTTGCTTCCACCTCCGTTGTTACCGTTCATGGAGAAACTCTTGACCGAGCTGGGCCTTGAGGAATGTTCAACCGCACGTTCTGAGTTCGGCGTATGGCTTCCACCAAATGATCTCCTAGGTGGCATTTGCGGTGAGTCCAGGACCATCATCTGAACAGAAGCCGCGGATGATCGCCTAGAGTTGATACTGCTAGACCTCCTGCTCGATACTGATGGACGTTGAGCTCGATGTCCTCCACCTGCAGCAGGAGGACCTGCAACAACACTGGGACCAGTATTGCTTGCAACTGGACCACTTCGACCAAATCTTCCACCAGTCCCATTGGAATTGCTGCCCCTCCTCTTCCCAGTCCCATACCCATTCCTCGTCACGTAACCATACAACGCTCCGGCAGACTTCCCACTACCGGCTGGTTTGGCGGTAGCAGTAGCAGCGGCTTGCTCCTTCCTCTTGCCTTTCCTGTCTTCATGGAACCAAAGCCTAAATGCTGTCAAAATGTTCGCCCGGTGCCTCTGAGGTTGAGGTTGCGCTGGTCCCTGAGTTTGACTTTGCCTCTGATCCTGTCCCAAATCATCAGCCACCAAACTCGTAAAAAGTCAATGAGCTAGTACTTACCTTGCTCTTCTTTGTACTTCCCACCGCAATACCAGGCGTACTAGTACTAGTTTTGATCGCACCAGCAGAACTAGGACCTGATCCAGCAAGTTCAGCCAAATTAGGCGCTGACGTCGAAATGTGCAAGTCTCCTCCGCTATCACCACCCATATTGGCCATATCCCCATCTCCGACATCAACAACAGCGACATTCTTACTACACCCGGTCCCTCCACCCAACAAACTCAAAAGTGCACTTCCGCGGCCAGGAGATCCAAGAGGTGTCGTTGAACCTCCAACACTCGTTGACGACCCATTCGCTGCTGATCCTATAGCCATTCTGCCAACAGCTTCACCAGACTCGGCCAGAATCCAGGGAGAATTCAGTAACTGCATTTGATACTCGGCTTTAGCAGCGGTGTTTTGAGTTGGCGTGCTCGCCGCAGTGGATGACATTGAGCTCAATGAGGTAGCTGAAGTTGCCGAAGACACAGAGATGGGTGGGGGCGTTGACGATGGATGAGGAGGATTAAGAGTGGGCTGGTAAGGATGCTTTGAAGTCGGTGAGGATTTCGTCAATTTGTTTCTGATCCCACTACCACTACCGCTTCCGGCTGTGGTACCAGCACCTGCGCCTTCAACGCTAATCCCACTAAGACTAGCATACGAACTCCTCGACAGTTCATCACCACTAGTCCAACTAGCAGATGAGGACAATTTTCTATCCACATCCTTGGCAGCTTCTTTCCATTTCGCAGCAGCAGCAGCCGCAACTCGTTCTTTCTCTTTCTCCTTCTCTCGTTCTTTTTCCTCTTTGAATGCTTCACTGCTCTTCTTCCGAACCAACCCAGCAGCCTCAAGGGCCGTAGTAGCTCTCTGCATGATACTCACACTCCCACTTCTATTCTTCCTCCCCGCCGAAACTTTTGTAATGGTGTCCTTTGCATCTTTGTCTTTTCCTTCCTTTTCAGACTTTTCTTTCATTGATCCAGCAGGCGTGGCAGAATTTGATCTGACACTGCCGCTACCACTGCCAGTATCACCCATGGCGATGCCACCAGGCGCGATAGTTCCCAATGTCGAAGACGACGAAGGCGAAAGCATCATCAACGAAGATCTAGTCGGCGTCCCAAACTTGTCTCCATTCCCAGCAGTAGCATTTGTTGCAGTGCTCGTAGCACCACTGCCACTGGCGCTGACACGACTTTCGCGATCACGAGTGGGTGAGGTATGGGCATTAAACTCCTGAGTTGAAAATCGGCTTGATAGAGTAGGAGTGGGGGGTACCAAACTAAATCGAGGAGGTGGAAGATCCGTTTGAACCCCTGCGTTGACTTTGACTCTGTGAGATCTACCACTGCTGCTTGTAGGGTTGGAACCTGATATCGTTCCAGCGCCTGTAGTTACTGTAGCAGCAACACTCCCACTACGCACTCTCGTAGACGTAGACGTAGTGGTAGATTGTTGAACAAGCGACTGGCTATGACTCCTCGATCTTCCGATAACACGTTTCTCCCCCTCCTTCTCAGCAGCAGCCCCTTCTTTCTTCTTCTCCCCCGCCCCACCACCCGCCTCTTTCTCCTTCTCCCTCTCCCTAGTCTCCCTCTCCTTCCTCTCCACCTCCTCCAAAACCTTCATTTCCCTCTTCTTCTTCACCATCCACCACACCGCCCCCGCCGAATCACACGCGTTGCTCAACACGCTATGCACAATCTGTGCCGCATCAAATCCCAGCCCGCTCAACTCGTTCAACAGCTGCCTCTCAAGCGGGGTGGAGAATATAATCGGAGACGGTGTGGCTAACAAGGAGAAAAAATCTAGCGCGGTTGGACTGGATGCGGAGGAGCCTTTTGACCCCCCAGACCCTGAAGAAGAGGGTTTGTCATTTGAGGATGGGTCGGGGATGAGCCCGAGTGAGAGCATAGGATCTGGGCTTTGAGATGGTGTGGAAATGAGTTCCTCATCCAAGTTGGTAGAAGAGACGGATCTTCTCTTCGTCCTAGCGGGGGTTCTGACAGGATGGATGGGCGGTTGAGGTGGAGCGCTAGTGGATCGAGTGGACATAGAAATTCTTGTCACCGTGTTGGTTGTAGGGGTGGAAGATGAGGTTGTGGTTGCAGTAAAGGTCGTTTGAATGGGGGGTAAAGGTGAAGCGCTCTGAGTGCTCGTGCTAGACGATGACAATGAGACCACTGCAGAAGGAATGGGAGGAGCAATTTGTACACTCCCATGAACCCTCCCTCGGTGTTGTTGTCCTTGCTCTTGCGACTGCTGAGGTCCAGCAGAGACCTTCATCTTCATCCTCAACCCAATGGAAGATGGCAACGCGCTCAACACATCACCGCCATCTTCCTCTTCTTCATCCTTCATCACGCGCGCGCTAACTTGACTGGGTCTCGCAGAGTTCACTCCTTCATTGTCATCCTCAGCCACCGTCTCAGGTCGTATCATACTCCCAGTTCTTCCAGTCCTGGCATAGAAGTCATCCACATCCTCCTTCAACGGGCCCTTTCTTCCCCTCTCCTTCTCCTTCTCTTTCCCTCCACTCTTCTCCTTCGCACTCCGTTTCGCATCTACAGTTTTAACACTAGCGCTCGCACTAGTGGTACCCGTCACCGTGCTCTCACTTGCGTTCCTCTTCAACTTGGTCGTCTTCCCACCCCTCGCTTTCATCCCTGCACTTCCTTTTCTATTCGTAGCACTTGCACTCGCACTTGAGTCCTTGGCTTTGGGTCTCAATGATAAAAATGGATCATCCTCAAGTTGGTCTTGAACAGTCCCTTCAACCGCCCCTTTGCCCCTACTCCGTCCACGTCCACGTTGGTGTCCCTTTTTCACTACACCCACAGCACCCACGCCAGAATCATCATCGACATATACATCGTCCTCTTCATCATCATCTTCCTCTTCTTCAGCGCTATTATCAGCCTCAACCCCACCTGCATCATCGTTATCATAATCATCATCATCACTTTCATCATCGTCATGGTCGTTGTTGCTCTTGTCGTCATCTTGGCCATCATCCGGAGTCGTCGGGATAGAAGAAGTAGATGCGGAAGTGGTGGTAGAATGAAAAGTATATGATTCAACGGATGAGGGTGCAGATTGGTATTGGGAGGTGGATATGGATGAGGCGGCAGATATGGGCGGGGAGTTAGGTAAGGGGTTGAGACTGGAGGAATTGGTCTCTAGGGATGCGTTAGGCAAGGCTGTTGTGGCTGTTGGCGATTTTGGAGAAATGGGAGTTGGGGAGCCGGGAGGGGAGGCGGTCATGATTGCAGTGGGCTCCGCTTGCAGGATGGGTTCAGCTGCGACCGCGGCTTCATCCGCGGCCTCATCTGGCTCTGCAGTTTCGTAGGAAAGGATTTGGGTTTTGAACCAAGGTTGACCAAGGATTTGAGGGATGGTTAACCGTTGTGCAGTATCTTTGACGAGAATCTTCTTGATGAGATCTCTGGCCTCTGTACGTATATGCGCATCGATTTGAGAAAATTCGGACGGGTATATCCGTCAGAGTCCGCAGAAGGGAACATGGCAAACACGAGGTAAGGTGAGAAGGCATTGTTTGAGAAGCGCTACGCACCTAAAGATAACCACGCTGGATCGTCAAATTCCCCAACGATGATTTTCTCGCGCATGACGGCTTCGTCGTCGTCATCGAAGGGAAGTGTTCCGGTGAGTAAGGTGTAGAGGATAACACCCAATGACCAAACGTCGACCTCTGTAAAGGTGTGCATAAGCTACATGGCAACAGCTGACAGGACGGCGAGGGGGTACCCACCTGGGCCTTGATATTTTTTGCCTTGGAGCATCTCTGGCGATGCATAACCCGTAGTTCCACAAAACGTCTCCATCAACGAGCCCTTCTCGAACTCCCTCGTAAAGCCAAAATCACCCAACTTGACTCGACACCTCTCGTCCAATAGGACATTTTCCAATTTGAGATCCCGATGCACGATGCCCTTTTCGTGCAGATAGTTGACGGCTAAACAGAGTTGACCAAAGATGATCTTTGCCTCTCGTTCAGAGAGACGACCTTTTTCAACGAGATAGTCAAAGAGTTCGCCACCTGAGCAGAGCTCGGTGACGATCCAGATGTGAGATTCTGTAGCTATGACTTCATACATTTGAGCGACGTGAGGGTGGTGGAGTTGACGGTGGTGGTGAATCTCGCGGGTGAGGGAGGAGGACATGGCTTTAGGGATTTGCTTGATGGCGACCCGCATTGAGGTGAGACGGTGGGTGCCCAGGCGGACTTTACCATAGGCGCCTAGACGGAGAGGGTATCAGTGCGATCATGTTCTGCAGTGAGCGGACAAGACCTACCTTCGCCTATGACTTTGCCCAAGGTATAGTTCCCTACGACCCTGATCTTCATGGACGACAGCTCTTTCCCGAGTTCATTGTAGGCATTAGCGAGAAGAGCCTTCTGGTTCTGCAAGACGGAATGGGTCTGTCGATGGCCAGGCATATGTGCATGTAAAAACGATGATAAAGTAGTAAAAAAGCCGAAAGAATGTTAAGGAAAGACAAGGCAATAGCGAGTATTGCCGTTGAAAGTGGCAGAAAATGCGTGGTCGTCGTCGGCGGCGGCGGTGGAGATGAAATTGATAGGTGTTGCGCTGTTGTCTCCCAAGTTCTGCCGGCCGTGGCGTGAGAGACACGAGGCGCACCAGCTTTTTCGCGCACCTTTTCTTCCTCTTCAAAAAATTCAATTTTGGGCCCGTTATTCGACCGATTTCACGCCCATCCAACAGCCCATTTTTCTGGTCTCGAGAACAGTGCCTCGAACGAATACCAGGAGTGTCACGGGCACCGTGACAAGGGGGCACTGCAGTGTGACATACCGTGGGAAGTTGCTGAGAACGGCCGACAAAGCCTTGTTAGTGACACTCCTACCAGCAACGCCCATCTTCTCCCAACTCCCATCCCATCGCTTTTATCCCTTCCTCATCGTTCGACACGGTGAGCAGCGACTATTTCATGCCATTTCATGCTTTAACTGACTCTAATCGTCCCAGATCCCCCTCACGCTCTCATCATGTTCGTATCCATCCGCAGTCCCTGAACCCTACTCCACACCTAACTCACTCAACCCAATTTATCTCGACAGGTCCGAACCTTATGACCCATATGTTCCCCGTAATGGATCTCCTGCCAACCCACAAGGAGCTCCAGGCGGGAACGCAAAGACGGCCGCTATCCAACAACAAATTGATGATACCGTAGGGATCATGAGAGAAAATATCACAAAGGTAGCCGAGAGAGGCGAACGCCTGGAATCGCTGCAAGGAAAGACAGGTGAGTATCCACAAGTCGGTTCCATTGTGTCATCGGAGCCGTGCTCGTTTCTGCTCTGACCGGCGCGCTCGATGGAAGGCCGCCGAGGTCGATGGCTGTGCCCTCCATTGATGCGCCCTCCCCCCCTATCGCCCATTATCACCGTCCACCTACCCTTACGATGCTGACGTATGAAATAGATAATCTAGCGGTATCCGCTCAGGGGTTCCGCCGCGGAGCAAACCGTGTCAGAAAGGTGTGTCAACTATCTTTACTCTACGTCTCACTCGCACAATGCTCATGTTTTCCGTTTCACTTAGAATATGTGGTAAGTGGTCGACTCCGTTCATCGTTCCATTTCCTAGACAACCCATCCTTCTTTCTGTCTCAACTCTTTGTCATGGCATCTGACGATATTTCTTTCCATCAGGTGGAAGGATATGAAGGTTCGTGGTCTCCTTGTCTTTCGTTTACCTGCTCATTCACACTCTTGTCCGTTCTCCCGCTCTCTACCACCACCCCATCTCTTCATCTCCCATCTCCAACAACCACCATTTTTCACGATTTTCGCGTTCACCACCACCTTCGCGCGTCGTTGAATTATCGAATTCCTGGCATGACACGACAAAAATCAACACGCATCGCTCGGCTCGCTTAATGCTCGTATGCTTTTGTTCCGCTTTCCCCGCTTTAACCCGTGGTTGTTCGCCGACGTGTACCGCAACATTTTCCGTCTTCAACACTCAATTCCGCCTATCTTGTGCTGTATGCGTTGTGCGACTTGCTTGGGTTCTGGGTTGTGGCGTTGATTTAACAGATGCGCCTTATCATCGGAGCTGTTATTGCCATCATCATCGTCATCATTGTCGTCTCGATCGTAAAGGCGACAAAGAAATAATGGGACAGTTTTCTTGTTTCTTGTGTCGTGTGTGTGTGTTTTTACATTTCTTGTTTCTTCCCCTCCCCCCTTGTTTCGTTACGGTATCTCCTTGTGTGTTCTCCACGAAGTATATACTACATAGCGCTACCTGGTTTCATTGTAGGTAGTAGTGTTAACATTGGTTTGATTGATCGTGATGATGGATTGGTTTTATTCCGGCACGCTTTGGTGTTGGACGTCGTTGAAGTGGGTGATGCTTGGATCTGTAATTGAACATCGCCTATGCAACTATTTTTGCCCTGTTGAACCATTGTCTTGGTAATGGCCTTCCCGAGCTTTTTATGTCATCAAGGATTTGGCGCACACGCACCCTAACGGAAGTATAACTCCGGTAGTATAGATCACTATATTGTGAGTGATATTCTGACCCTGAATGCATGCTAAAGTATCAATGTATCGAAAACCACTGTTCCGACCACTGTACAGAGAAAATTATGACCACCGAACGACAACCCCAGCCCAAGAGTAAAACAAAGATATGCGAGGTGGCACTAGGTATGGCAGGAAATGCACTGTGAGGATGTTAATCTATAATATTCGGCAGGCCTGTGTTTGACACGCGAGAACGAAGACCCATCCAAAGTCTCAAAATCTCAGCCTCGTCTCAAAAGCCAAGACCCTAACAAAGCGTTACTTTTGTGAAATGGGTATCGTCATCATGGCGACTCCTCCTGACGCTTCCTCTTCGAATGTTTCGTAGAGGTAGATAATGCCAAAGAGGATGAACAAGACCGATCCGCCGAACGTGACTGTCAGTGCGGAGCGGATGAGGAAAAGTCAATAAAGTGGAGAGGGCTATGAAGAGAAAACGTACCGTGTTTGACCGATATTTTAGTTGAGACCCAGCGTCCGCCGATGACGGCTAGCGCTGTACAACATGAGTGACCGATAATGGTTCCCAAGGTGACGAGGTAGACGTTCTACGCAATGCTAGGATGAGCGCTGGATGACGAGAAAGAAGGGATAACTCACATGCGCAGCACCAAGAGCGATAGTCGCAATCTGACTGCGATCCCCCCATTCACCCAAGAACGTCAACAGGAACGCCTGCACGAACACAGGTCCCAAGAACAGACTACAAAAATTCCTCGCTCCCTCCTTCCAACTCGTTTTTGTCTCCCTCCCGCTCCCATTCTCTGTCAATTCAGCACCGCCATGTCCTGCTTCTACATCCTCAAGGGGTATGCTCTCTCCACCGACTTTAGCTTCATCCCCCTCAATCTCCTCCTCCGCCTCCTTCATCTCCTCTCTCATCTTTTCATTCCCGCCTTTCATCCCCCTCGCCTCCATCGCCATCTTCACGCCAAACCCTAAAAACAGCACAGCCGCCAAAAACTGGGTCCACTTCTTGGGTATCAACGTCGGCAATATGTGGCCCATCTCGGCGGACAAGATGGACATGACGACGAGGGAGCCGAATGCGCCCATGAAGACGATGAGACGCGGATGCCGCATGGCGAGGATGGCGGCGATGAGAAAGGTTTTGTCGCCAATCTCGGAGAAGATGATCATGAGGAAGGAATGGAGGAGGCCTTGGGCGTTGGAGTTGGAGTCGGGAGGTGAAGAGGAGGTGGGATCTGATGAGACGGGGATGGTATCATTGCCTAGTGGAAACGTAGACATTGTGTGTAATGCAAGGTACGGTACCCTGGCTTTGCGTCTGGTGTGAAATTGGGTTGTAGCCAAGAGCGATGTGGTGAGCTAAAGATAAATAGTGGAGGTATCAAGTGGTTTGGGGCTTGAGGTAGTGTAATTTGGATCTTCTGGAGTTGAAGGTGACCCGTCCTTGAGAAATTATCGTTGACTCCTACGGTGATCGGAGGTATACTTTAGGAGAAAGGTTTGTTTACTGTAGTAAGGATTGAATGATGGTTGCGCGCGTTTCTATTCCAACGTGCGAGAAGAAGGCAGAGAAGTAAGGAGGATACGAGGCAGTCCAGTCGTTGAGGCTGTGGCTAACAATAAATTTCTGAACCACAAATAGCAGCAAATCGTATGGCAATTCTAACCTCCATTGGGTATCCTTTGTGTCAGGTATTAGAACGTTCGTGTTGTGTTGCCCAGCTCTCGAGAAAGTCTGTGGCTGGCGAGCTTTGTCCAATAACGCCCTTCATACATGGGTTTAGAGTTATCTATGTTTTCAACCTCGCAACTCAGTAACGTTGCCTCTGTTGCGGGAATCTGACAACGTTGACCTTGAGTTTGCGCTGGTAATAATGGGTTGGCAGAGAGGTTTAGAGCCCATACAATATACCAAGGACGCCTTCCTGATCCCACCCAATGAGCCTCGAAACTCAACTCCGTCACTTCAGGTACCAATCGAGACGTCCTGACGATATCGTCCAATGTGAGCTCAGCGGGTGCATCGCCAAAGGCGGTCAAGGCAACAGGGCTGAGTGACCTTTTCCGGACTTGAAGGTATTCAACCAGCGGGAACTGGCCTTGACGAGGGTTGAGTTATTCCACGAGGGTGATGTCCAACATATAATATCTAACCACACCTATCTCTTACGATGACATGAATCGAGCAGCAGCTTGAAACCCATCCGACCTTCCACAAACTCCGCATAAGGTACCAGCCCTTTGTGGTTATCGAGGGTGACCATAGGCATGCGAATGTGCTCCTGCTCGTATCATCAAATCGTAATCCTGAATCGAAGCACCGGCAGTAAGTCATCTCCTAACTCGGATTCTGAACTCTTGTACCTAACCTTGCAATGCGCTGCAGCGGTCCAGTTTGCGAAATTCATGGAATTATCTCACCTGTCGTGTAACTCCTGGTCGGTGACATGGGAATGCGAAGCTGTACGTGGGTCTCCTCCTATCCATCAACTGATGTAAATTGATAGCCTGCGTGGATGAAACTTTTATTTATCGTTTCCCTATTGTTTTCAGACTGTGTATACACGAGGGTATGCTCAGGATCTACTGGCGGACGATTCACCCAGCCCATGTACTGGAAGAACTGCGTTGCCTCTGCTCACATCTGTACCGCCGTCAGTGAACACCATACATGTCAGGGCACCCATCTGCTCTAGGAGAGTCGAGTTGCATGTCATGAATGAGGGGCTCTAAATCCTTAGGAGTCTGACTGCCCCTCTACCCCCTGAATACAACATGCTCAATGCTACGCTCGTAAAGGATACGGCTTAATCAGAACGAGTCGTCTCTCTCTGAGGTACACTTCAGACAATACTTGATCCTTTTACAAGTCAACTACCTCACCTTTAGAATGGCCACAGCTGTAGACTACCTCATCAATCAGACAAAGAGCATCGAAGCCCCTCCAAAGCTAGATGAAAGCAAGATCTTCGCAACCACCAAGGACAGGGGTCTGTATGTGGTAGTAATCCTGAACGCGGTGGTTATCTTCCAACCTGGATTCACCGAGGAGCAAACGGTGCGTTGCCTCCGTCCCTGTACTAGCCGAGTCCATAACTCACTCTTAAAACGGATAATTTTGCCGCCAGAATGACATCATCCATGTTTGTGACAACTGCCACTCAAGCTGCGGAGAACGATGAACTCGCGAATGGGGAGAAACATTTGGCTGGCGCTTCATCTGGATGGGTTACCGGCAAGTTTGAGTGCGTGTCTCCCAAATTTTCAACCTTTCACTTGTGTCTATGCTAATCCCACCAATCAGAAATTCGAAGCCGATCCCAGTTGTCACCATTCCTGGTGAACTCGTCCGAAAGAGCATTGTGAAGTACCTCCTCCAAGAGTTGAATGCCAAGCAGGGCCAGGACATTCGAGCCATTGTTAAGGCACTTGAATTGCATTCCAACGACGTTCCTCGCGAATTTTTGAACAAGGCTGCTATCAGCAAAGTTGATAACGGTAACGTTGCGTCTGCTAGCCTTGTCGTTGCCTTGTTATCGTGAGTGACCTCCTTGCGTCTCCAAGACTTGAGTGCGCTGACTCTTATGTCTACAATGTCATGAAATGTCTTAAGACCTACGCCCTCAACACTGTTCAATTTGCATGCTTGGAAGTTCGACTATGAATTGAGGAGCCCAGACTTACTCTCAAGGCCCGAGGATCTCACGGGTTGTCTCCAAGTCAGTGAGTATCTGGATCTGATTTGCTAAGCGTGATCCCAACTCACAGGGTTACCTTTACGCTCTTCAATCGGAAGCCCCTCTGCACTTGGTCATCGACCTTGCCAAGTATACCTCTGGAACCCTCATTGAAAATCTGAGCGTGCTGATCAAGACTAGCGAAGAGTAACAAAATAATTATGAGAAAGAGGAGCATGATGGTCAGCCCGATGTCGTTGGATTACGATGCTTTATGATATTGATGCCGGTTCTACTTCTCTGATAGAACTGCTCAAATGGGCAGAGGCTAATATCACCGATGATGGGCACGTCATCCTCTTGTCCGCTCCTTCGAACCCAGGAGTTTACCCTTTCAATGCCTTTCTGTTTGGTGTAATCGATGTACGTCCATCTTGACCTGTCGTCGTCATCTTGTGCAGGAAGGATAATGATCCTACAGGTCTCTGGGGAGTTCAACATTCTCACCTTTGTCAATTGAGGTTAACGCCTATGTTGGCCTGCCTTTCGTCGGCCAGATCGACCTTGGTAGCATTAAGGGAGACTTGCACACCGGTGTCGTCTTGAAAGTCAACGTCGCGATTGCATCCGGCAGCTTGAGGTTCTTCCTTGACAATGGTTATCTCAAGGTCAATGTCGTTTTGAAGTCGACGTTTGGAAACTGGGATACTACTGTTCAATTGTTCCGGTACGCGGTTTCTAGTTCGTTCTCCCTCTTGATTCTGACGTGCTCTCTGCTATTCCTGGGTCGTTTTCCAGCCTTCCCAGTTTCTAGGGCTCTATCTTTTTGACATGTGACTTGTCTTCGGTTTGAACAGTTGTGAGCTTTGGATCGATTGTTGTATTGTTTAAATCTGTGTCGCGTGTTATAAACCCTCATAAAACTTAAGCCCTTATAAAAGCGCCAATGTATCAGCGTCGTTGTGTCAGTGTGATGACCGATGCAAGAACTCTTTTTAGCTTGTCAATATGCCTCCTTTTATCCTATACTGAGGGTCCTCAGCGCTCAGCATGCTACGTTTATGAACTCGTGGATCTATCTCTTCGAGCCTCGACCCATCTCCCTCGGTCGCAGACCCTTTTAGAGGGGTGGAACAACATCACTGGCGCGACCATAACAGTCAATTAATTTTACTGTCTTGTCTTCCACTCGATAGTGAAGATGGTGAAGCCAAGGATGTTCATGCCTACTGCAGTAGTCCTTCCAGACTCCTTCATAAGTCGTGATGGAAGGGGAATCAGAGAAATAGGAACCGCAGGGCACGATGCATGTTGTCGGCCAGCTCACTCTGTTATTGTACTAACTGCTCTAAGAGTAAAGTGTGCATTATACAAGGACATCACTCCCAGTCATAGAGCATTGACGCCAGCAAGCTATGAAAGCTGACTCGGACGGGAAAGTAGTGAAATTTGGAAGTTTCCTTTTCCCTCGCCTCGGTCTTCTCAAGAAACTGAGGTGACAGCAAAAGAACTTTGATGTTTTTGTGCCCCGGTGTGTAGTCTGTTCTGCATCAATCAATGAGACCCAATGCTATCATGAATATGAATGATTTTGAAGGCAGCCCAACTGTTTCTCATGAACTTTAACGTTCCAGTTTTCTCTTCATTTCCATCTATTTATATTACACAATGAATATCTACGAACACCAATGAAAATTGACAGGCGACGTTTCGTTAGGCTTCATATTGCTTTCAGAGTTGCTAGATGGGTCAACAATATCTGTAGTTGTTGGTAAGTCGTTGTTCGTGGCTATATCCAATCCCATTGCACAAGTGTTCGACTTTTTCAATGCCTTGTGGTCCCCTGACTACTATGACATTATCAAGGAAGCATGCGTCCAATGGTTGGGCTCACCGGCAGAGGTGAATGATACGCATAACCCAATCATGTGCATAGTTATATTTATAGATCGAATGATGCAGTTGATGCGGCGATATGTAACGTCTAACGTCGTCACAACAGTCACATTTCTGCTCCCACCACACTGATCATGCAACACACTCGAGTCGATCCATTGCAAGAACGAGAACTACTATACAATGTAAATATCTTATCTGTCTCTTTTTAATGGTGGATAACTGAGATGACTGAGATAAAGACAGCCAGAGTTGCAGATGTATGCGATGATGACCGATGATGAGAAGATGTAGATGTAGTGATATAGTGTACAATGCAAAAGTGATCGGCACAAACGAGGCGGCAGAAGAAATTGTTACAAGGGCGGAGAAAGAGACCAAAGCAAACTGCCGAAAGCTGGGGAGAACGGTGCGAAAATTGTCCATTTGGTGAAGAGTGTAACCTACCAACCACAGAAATTGTAGCAAGTACCGGTCCTAACGGGATCTGGTGTTGCAACTCTTCCGATCCTGATGCCTTTTCAGAGCATCCTTTCTTGTGAAGCTTGCGTGGCATATCGGGCACTCATGCTTGATAGATTTGTGCCCTTTGCTCATGATGTGTCGCACTAAATCTCCCTTTGACTTACAATTTCGGGGACATAGCACCCTCCCAGCTCCAAGCTTGTAAGGGCATGGCCAGCGCCTTCCCTTGTTAAGTCTTTGGAGAGGTTCAATGCGAGCCATTATTTGGTCAACGCTCAGTCTCCGCAGCTCCTCGTCGGTGAGGTCGCTCCTCGGTTCTTCTGCATTGTCTGGATTGGCATCAAGACCAATCATGGCAGTGACCATGGTAGGTATCGTTTCCATGGGTGCCGTCGATGCAATTGATGTGAGTGATCGAGAAGTGATGGAGTGAGAAGGATGGTACGCACCATTGCTGTGGGGGGGACGTGTCCCTTTGTTGGACTCCAACGTCGTCATTGGTCCTGGTCCTGGTCCTGCGGCGCTGCTCCGCCCCTCGCCCGAATATAAAGCCAGTGACAAGTTGTCAGGGTGGCACTCTTCTGGCTTTTGAGCAAAGCCATTCGAGATGGCTCGTCATTTGGTTTTGTTGTTTGGGCGAGCGAACGACCGATTGGGCTTGCTGCGGCCATCTCGCCTGTCCGGAACAGTTGTTGTGGTCATCGGGGGTCGAGGATTTGTCTGGGTTGGAAGGCGACTGGGACCAGGTGTGAGAAGTGGTCCTGCAGTTATCAACGCGGAGTGTTGGGCATCAACATGTGGCAAAGAAGAGTGAGAAGGGTTGGTTGCAGGGGACTGCTCCCAAGACAGTGGTGGTGGTAGTGGTGATGGTGAAATGGAAGGTAATTCAGATGCCAATAAATTGTACCCATAGAGCGTTTGCCCAAGAAATTCCACGACGGGTTCTGTAGCTCCTTCAATGCTTTGTTGTCCGTCAATCCTGTTGTTAGCATTCAAGTATCGATCATCATCGTAGAGGCCATTTATGAGTTGGACTCCCTATTGGTCGCGTCAGGTGGTGGCAATCGGCTTGGGGAATCACGAGCACGTACCTCTTCAGCAGTGAGAACGATCGGGAGACTTTCAAAACCAAAGGAATCCATAAACACGGGTAGCGGAAGAATCTGGACAATGTTTTCAAGCCCAACCACATATTCACGCGTCGTCGTGTGACGCGAATGGGAAGCATTTGCCTCATATCCATCATGGCGCACTCTGTTGGAGGTGGAGGAGGGAAAAGCAGACATGTTTACTGTGGATGATTGCACAAGTAGAAGGTAGGAGGGAAGGAAGAGTGTAATGGACAATGTCGAAAGCGGGCAACAATTTATGTGTGGCGTGCCAGTGCTGCCTCGTGTTAGCGATTGGATGCGCAAAGATTGCTTTCAACAAAACAAATTTGGCACTTTCCTTTATTTGGAGTAGTTCGAATATATTCTGAAAATCTCCCTAATATATCACATATCATAGTGATACAATAGATTTCTTTCGCATTCGTCCTTGTAACCCAGGCATATGCCATAAAGCCTATGAAGGCATAAACCATCACGGAAACTAATTAAACTATCTTGACCCTGGTACTCGAGAGATAGCCAGGACCAGTGGTGATGGAGCTTCTGCGAAACGCATAACTGCGTTCGTGTCTCCATAGGGCTTTATGATCATGACGTCTACTTAGCGAAATGACTTTAGAGTCTTTAGAGATTCAACAGAGAACGCATATGTTCTAAATCTTATCAGAGAAGAATACCAGAACCTCGGCATTAGTTTCATGTTCGATATTCCGCAAAGCTCGACCATTTTTGTCAAATATAGGGCACAGCTGGCGGCTCTGCGAAACACCATGGTATTGGCCCCTACAATAGGAGGGAAAGCTGTAAAGCATCGATTGGCACACCTTATCCATATACTATTGCTTCATCGCTTGCTCATCAACACAACACAGACGAGTACTAGATGATGGCGTTGAACTTGTGTGCTGAGTCCGTGCAAGTGCAAATGTTGTGGCTACGAAGAAGTTTGGACGGACTCGGATGCAATTCGGCCATCAGCAATCTCAAACTCCCACACTCATGATTTATTGTTCAACATTCAACTTGAACTTCCTCAGCGCCTCATCATCAGCGATGAAACGTACTCAAGCTTGGAATGAACAGACAAGCTGCGGGGGTATTAACCTCTTAAATCCGAAGAGCAGGTATTCAGAATCAAGTAGTACTCCAGGTCGTCGCACGCGCGATTCCGTAGTTTTGTTGTGATGGGGCGCTAATTTCTTGACAACCTAGCCAAAGTCGGTTTCCCTTACGTTAACTCTGACCCAACTCATGGCGAGTCTGAAAATTCTCAGCCGCCATCTTTCTTTGCACTCCCACCTGAAGTCGTGGACCACATTTTTGACTACTGGCTCCAAGAATACCCTGAAACTAATCCCAACCAAATCCTGTTACTCTTTACCCGAGTCAACTCGTCATGGCTGGCGGGTGCAACTGCCTCTCCATCGTTATGGAGATCTACATATACCTATCGACTTTGGCTTTGGAGAACGCGATCTCGCTTCTGATTGATATACCTCGGTTGAACGCGACATTCCGTTGATCGAAATACGACGACTGAAACGAAAGGAAGCGGAACTCGACCTGGGTCACAATATTCAACCCATGTGCGGTTTGTGACATGATTTTTTGTCTACACCGGCTGTGGCCTGTTTTGGACATATGATACTTCTAAGATTGCTCGAGGATGCTTTCCACAACTTCTGGACTAGTCTTGCGCGACTACTTTCTAACCCCTCCAAACTCATCTTATGGGGTTCTACCGACCTCGACGTTGGATTGCTTTTCTCAACTATACCCAGCCAATAAAGTTCATGATATGGAAGAATTGCATCACCATTCACAGGAGCAGCTGGCCCCACGCACATTGGTGACGAGGCTTGACAAACTGCATTCTCTCACCTTCCTCGTTTCTTACGCCTGGTTCGAACTGAACGACCTTCGAGCAAGTCCCCTACGCGAATTTTTTGCATGATCACAACTGAAATGTCTCAATGTATTTGATATGCCGCTCATGCAACCCGTTTGGACAGAGATTATGCTTTCCTGTCCAATGTTGCAATCGGCTTCATTCACCCTCATTAATACTAATATAAGAATGCCAGATAGGGCATAAATGTCATAGGGATGTTGCTTAAGGACTCAACCCATTAATGAGCCCAAGTATCTTAACAACTCGCAGTTGGTACTTTCAACACATCTTGGTATGCGCCGGTTGTCTTCCAGAATAAAGTCACATTCAAAATGTATTCGATCGCAACTGCTACTCAGGGCTACTTCACAGAAAAATAAATAAACATAAGAATAAATGCCAATCACCGGAAAACAGACACATTGACAGATCAAGTGGTCATTGGATCCAAAGAGACAAATATGCTTTACAGGGCATCCGATTCAATCATTTTTGCCCATAACTTTCATATATGACCACCTTTAAATCTTTATGGGAAAACTAATGGTGAAGTGAGCGGTTCAAAATACCATCAGTACCGAGCCGACAATTGGCATCTGCTGAGGACAAAGCGACTTACGTGAGGATCTTGGAAGTGGTATTCCAGTTTCCGAAGGGTGAATTCAAAGCAATTGAGACCTTCAAGTCCGAACTTTCGAGGAAGAACCTCAAGCTGCCGGAGGCGAACTTGACGTTGATATTCAATACAATTCCTGCTTTCAGGTCTCCCTTGATGCTGCCGAGGGACACCTTGCCAATTAACCAAAATGGTGAGTTGATAGATGTTCACTTACGGTAAGCATACCAAAGAGAGTCGTGTCGAATGGGTAACGTCCGCCGACGGGAGCAGAGAGAAGGATGACATGTCTCTCGTCGGTAATATTGCTAGCTGCCCACTTCTCCAATGCTACCCGATGATATTGATTCAGGTCGAGGTCCATGCCATTTGACAGAGTCGTACTTACCGTCAAGTTCCTCCTGAGAAGTGTGACCAGCATGGCCAGTGGAAGGAGGAACGTTGACTTGCTTTGCCAATTGAAGAAGGTCCTGTTCCAATTCAAGTGGAACTGACAACAAGACCAAGATAATTAACAAGCCGCCTCCCTCAACTGAAGTCATAATATGGATACCACTTACCGACGCTCAGGTCGTGGACGGTATCTTCTTGTCCAGCAAGGACTTGCTCGTGCTTCAACTCGTATGAGAATCTCCAAGCCGCAAGTCTGATTCTATCGGAAAGAGTTGGCCTACCAGAGTGTTAATGATCTGTCAATTCGGTTCTAATGCGATTACTTACGACAAAATACTGATGATGAAGCTCGCAGAGGTAACAGTACCTCCCTTACCTCCTTGGAGCGAACGGCGGCGTAGTTGAATAATTGACGAGGTAAAAGGTTGATCGCCAATGGGAGCGCTCCCAAGGTAGCTCTAATATCGTTAACTTGTTTGGGGCTCAAATGCGAAAACAGATATTTCTCGACTGCCTTGCGAATTGGATCACCTGGCTGAGTTGGGATCGAGATGGCTCTGTCACGACAAACGGAGCTCGTAAGTACTGCGTGTAAAAAGTCATGGAAGGGATGCTTACTCTTTCGCCTTGAAATGACCTGCGATCCACGAGGATTCTCCGCCCTTAGCTTCCGAATTGTGCTCCCATCCGTAGATCTCATCAGTTGCGACCGCCTCGGTAGCTAGTTTCAGCAATCCCTTGAGCACTTGGGTCTAATGGGACATATGATTATAAGTATTAGGTCAGGAATTTTCATGAGGTGATTGGGTATGTGAGTGTGCAGCATACCTTGTTTTCTTCTTTCAAACCAGCTTGAAAGATGACAAGAGAATTCAAGACTACAGCTGTGGAACGAGGGGCGCTGCTCTGTTTTGCTTGTTTCTCGGCGGTAGCAGTCTTTTCAGAAACGGCCTTGTAATGCTCGCTCGGGCTCAGTACTTGTGTAGACATTGTTCAAGCGAGTAAGAGGTTATTAGATCAGAGAGGTAGAGCTGTAAGCACTAGAGCTGAGAGTGAAGTTCTCGGTGATGATGTTCGTTCCAAAGTCCAGCATACGGAGCTTATATATGCACCCTGAAAGGATTATTCGCATAAACAGGGTGCTCGGAATTGCAGAACGCACTTAGGAGACTAATGTGGTTGACGTTGAGGTTGACGCGGGCATAGAGGAGGAAAGTACTTCTGATGCTATGGACCCCTTGAAAGCGACAGGAAGATTGTACATAGGACTCTTAATGTCTGCTGAATATTTCCGTGGGGAAGGAACGACAAACCTCCAACATCGACAGAGGGATGCCAATGAGAGGTTATAGGAGACCTACAGTCATAGATTGATCACCGATTTGTACGGGGTAAGGTTATGAGGATTGACTGCATTCACGTGAACATGTTGGACGTCAATGCGAGGGGCTGAAATGTACCTTTGGAATATCCTGCGGAGTCAATATATAGGCAAGGAACGGTGCACAGTGAGGGCATCCGGGCGTAATATCGTAGCGAAATACAAAATAAACTCGTGGATATAGAGCTTACTGAACAAAACGCCCAAAGGACGGTTCTTTGGCCTCTCCAGCAAGATATTTACCGTTTCCACCATGTTTTCTCTCCCACGGAGTACTCCCGTAGTACCGCTGATTCACTTCAATGTAAGAGGACAATTCTGCACAACCAAGAGCTGTCTCAGAAGAAATGAGTTTATATTCGTCATCGAGGCTCCACTCCCTCCATAGTCCCGAACGACAAAGGATTGGATGTTCGGAAGCGTTCATTTCTGCAGATTAGTTGGAGCATACACTACCAGCGATGTTATTTGGTGCGACGGGGAAATCGATTCGGTCGAGAGGCATGAGTGGCGGAAGAGCGAGGGACGACAATCTAGGCGCATTATAAAGTTGCCGTTCAAATGCATACGAAATTCGTTATGGAGAAGGAGTTGAAGAGATTTCAACAGCGGAAACGGGCCGTGACGATGGCCCATGCTTCCACGAGACTGGGCGAGGGAAACCCCAGGGTGACCTTCCTCCAACGATGGAAATGCTCCACGAATAATCGGAACATCAAGCGCGGAGATATTAGTTTGTTTCCCAGCGCCAGTTGCCAGTCTAGAGGACCCTTGAGTGATCGCTTCACCCAATCTCCACCCCTGTAGCAGAATTTTTGCCCAACGGACATAGCGATAATCCACGACGAGTGTACGACCACAGTTCGGCACATTCAAGAGCTGCGCGTCGCATTTGCGCGCCACCACCACCATAACCTCTTACATGAACTATCAAGCTCTTCGGTTAGTGGACAACTATACAAGAATATTTCCTGAAGTATCTCGATCCGGCACCTTGGAAATTGGTGCAACTTTGGTTTTGCAGAGAAGAATTTGTCGATCAAGAGTTGCGATATGGGAGTGGACCTCGCCCGGAACCTGGGTGTTGGCGATGTGAGTGTTCAGACGAGCGCGCTCTTCCTCCATCTGAAGAATGATTTGCCATCTCGTTGTCTGTCCTTGCAAGAGCTATAGCTTGCTCGACGGTTGAAATCTTCAACTTGATGCCCTGCGCTTGGGTGATCAACATAATGGTGGTTTGTTGATGAGTTTGTGTGGACACTCGGTTAGTGTCATTTGGGCTTGGATCGACGCTTACCTCATTGTTTGTTGGCCTCAGCTAAAGGGCCGCGTAATGTGGGCTAGGAGGAATCTCGAGAGCTTCATCGTTGGATGTTGAAACTCCAGGATACGAAAGACTAATGCAGCAAAAGGCCGCATGGATAGTATGTATATACCGGATGCATCTTAATGCATTTCATGAGGTTCAGCCACAGTAGCACAAAATTTAAGGAGGGTTTCTTCGATCATAAGGCGCGCGTACTGTACCATATACAGTGTGATAAATACGTGGGGAGATTGTAGATACGAACAAAATCCAAGTTGCGCAAGTTTGAAAGAGATTATCAAGCCAAAGGAAGGACAGAACAAAAGCGAAACGATGAATATAACGAAAGTAAAAATTGGGGAGGAAAATATAGACAATATATCGTGATCATATGCGTAGGACGGGTATGTAGGATATGCACTAATTCTTACAAATTTCAACGCGGGCATAGCAAAGGCTAACGTGTGATGAGGGCATGAAGATACGAAAATATAAGGGAACGGCATACAACCCAGGATGGATCATTTTGGTTCGACCGAGAGCGGAGTGATACCATGATGGCCATCGTACCATCCATGCGAAACGAGGCAGCAATCAAGAGTCATCAGCCGCCCTCTTCCTTCACCACCACACCCAGAAACTTGCTCCCACTCTGCAACTCCCTGGCTCCTGTACCTCTCGGCACATTGTACGGACCATCCTCACTGGGTCTTGGTCTAAAACTCTCCCTCCTCGCTCTCAATGCCTTCTTCGCCAATTCAGCACTGGCAGGGTTCGTATCCACCACCACCACTTGCGGTATTCCTGACCGTGTCCGCGATATCAAAGCCGCCGATTTGCCGCTCATCACTGATGAAGTTGAAGTCTTCAAAACCGAACTAGGATGTGAGAACTTGAAAGTCGACGTTGATGGTATGGTCGAAGTTGAACTTGCCGAGGACCCAGCACCACCTGGATTTTGTCCAGTATTACTACTTCCGCACCCGGAAATAGTATACCCTTGAGTAGCGGCTGCAGGTAGTCTTCCATGTCCCAATATATGCTGACCAGTCCCAGGTTTCGGCGTCGGTATCGACACTTGTCTTGGGCCCGCATTCATCTTCCCTGACTTCGAAGGTGATGTTAACGATTGTGACCTCCCGTTTCCAGACTTTGATGTACTCAAGGGAACACGTGGACCTAGATTTTGAATCTGATTCCGTCTAGCACCAGCTGGAGTTGTACCTCTGCCCCTTGTCGTCATCGCATGTCCTGACGAGGAAGATGGCACTGAACCACTGAGTTTCTGCCGCTTGCTTGGTGGCATCTGCGTGGTAGGTGCAGGTCGGACAGCAGGCGTCACAACACCAGTTTTACCGGGCATATAGCCCGAAACTTGTGCAGATGGGGCAGGAGTACTATTGGGTGTCATTGAACGGGGAGGTGCCGAGCCTGCTCTTGTCGATCGTCGTTTGTTATTCTCTTGTTCGGCCGTGCTAACTATCTCCATCAAGGACTGAAGGAAGTGTTCGCCATTTATTAAGAATGGTTGGCCGTGCTCCTGCTCCCATGCAGGTAAATAAGCCATTAGTTCCCGTTCGAGCTAGATTTCGAGACGTCAGAAAGTCTGCTACACGGTCAATAACGAAGCGCATACACGAGGCTTCTCTTTCTGCACTCTCTTGCGCATCTTCTCCTCACGTAGTAGTCGACCAGTATCACGAGGTCCACGACCAAGTAGTCGGGTTTGGTCCGATGCCGCAGCAAGCAATTCTTTCTCCTCTGCTAGAATATCGTAGTATCGCTTAATATTCGTGAGAATCGGCGCTTTTAGTCTTTTCTCCTCCTTCAGTCGCCGAATTTCCCCTTCATGAATGCTTAGAAGTTCTTCTGTATGCTCATCTACGAAAAGACGGTTCAGTGAGCTGGTTTCACTCGAACGATGAATTGAGACCTACCATCCGCAAACGGTGCGAAATCCTCCCTCTCACCACGTCCCACCATTAATTCATCCCAGAGTTTGACGATCTCCTCCCTCGCGCTTTCAATAAATGTGCCCATCCTACTCCTCTTTAATTCCAACATTCGCTCGAGCTCTTCTTCATACTCTCCGATGGTCTGCTCCGTGCTTCCTCTATGCATGTTTACAAATGCATCCATCGCGGATTCATCAACGCCCATCCTCTTCCATAGTGCTTCTAGTTGATCATACATATCTTGTATATGCGCTTCTCGTCTGCGTTTGGTCTCTTCCAGCATCGCTTGTTGATCTTCCGCCCATCTCAGTAGCCCAGGAGAAGGTTCGACGCCCTCCAATCCGTATGGCGTCGCAGAATTTGGGTTTTCAGGGATCGTATCATCCTCCAGTTCTTCCAATTTTGCGACGTATCTCGCGAGCGTACGTTGGTACTGTTCTTCGGTGTCTAATGCTGACTCTTCATTCAGCCTGAACATGGTAGGTGGCCTGCCTCGGCCAGTGGCGGGCGTAGGAGTGGCAGTGAATGGATCTGGGGATATGTTTCTGAAAGATGACCTGGACTTTGATTGGAGAGATGAGGATGGAAAGACAGGGGAAGAAGGAGGTAGATCGTTAACGGATGGCGGTGTCATCCCCAATTCAGTGTATAGCCAATCAATTTGTATGAATGTCGTGGATAATTGGCTGAGGCGTTTTGACTGCAAAAGGCGTCAGCAAAGGGAAAGCCGATCTCCGGAGCGAGCATTGACAAGAAAAATAAACTCGCCATCTCGCTCTTGCCTCGTACAAGCTCTTTCTCGAGTTTCAAAAATCTTTCTGGTGTTACATCCCGGTGCGCATTGACGTCTTCGGTACTTTCGCCCGCAGCCATCGTAGGCTCAAGTACGTCCAAGGCAAAATATTCGACGCCAAGGGTCCGTGAAAGTGTGTTTAATCGGTTCGTGATAGTCGTAAGCTGTTCTAATTTGGTGTGATACATCTGGGAACATTGAATTAGTACATCCCGCCGCCACATAACTAAGAGGTATACCCACCTGCCGTAGGCTTTCTTGGAACTTAGAGACTAGCTCATATCTCTTCGGTAGCACCTGCTCTTTTCTCAACTCCCCCAGGCTGGTTCCGGTAGCTTTTGCATTCCCACCCAACGCTTTTGAATATCTGGCACACTGGTTCTCCACTTCCTCGCATTTCTCCATCCACTGATTGACATCTTGTCTTCGAGAATCGATCTGGCTATCCACACTCAACCTCAACTCCTTTTCCAGGTTCCTCAGATCTTCTTCTAGCGCATTAGGAGGTAGCCCTAGCTGGGCGTGCAATGTTGGTAGCAATTGAGTCTGCGCTTGAAGGTGGGAATGCAGCGAGTTCAATAGCGACGTTAACATCGAAGACGGTGGTGGTGGAGGTGTCATCCTCGCCGTTATTGAAAGGTTTTCGTCTTATGACCACAGATTGGATGCGAGGCAAGGTGCTTATTGGCGGAAGTATCAGCACTTGTCGGTAAAGATGTCGGTCCTCGGAATGCCATGCGTGTTGTGTTTGATGTCACGTGATCGCGTACCTTCACAATAATATAAGGCATACATACCGGTTGCGGCTGGCCTACCCAATTGTTCACTTGAACCACCACCACCATGGTCCCATCGACGCAGAAACAAGACTCTCGAAAACACCTCGAGAAGCTTCCATCTCAAATCGAGAGGAAACGAGATCACTTGGACGGAAGCATTGGCCTCACTTCTGAACGCGACAAAGTTAACCAACGAACTTTCCTGGCCAAGAATGAGATGACGCCCATGTCCTTTATACCCACTTAAATACTTCAGGAAATTTTTCTTTTTGCCAATCGACCCTGCTACGATGGTGAAAATTTATGGTGGAGATGGCGATTGGAACTAGTGTCACATAACTGGCGACAGGCGGCTCTTGGATGCGCAGAATTGTGGTCATATATCTCATATGTGTATGACGAGGACTCGATGCGTTTAGCGATGAACCCAGTCAAGATGGTGGAAACATGTCTGATGAGGTCGAGGAACCATCCTCTGAGATTTACATAGAGGAGTGGTATCACCACCCTCATTCAACGCCGCTGGAGTATACCTCGATTCTTAAGTCACTACTACGACACTGCCATCGTTGGAGGAAGGCGACATTGGACTTTGTAGGATTCCACCTGATCGAAGAGCTGAATCATTCAGGCCAGTTCCTCGCCTTGGAGTCTCTCAGCCTATGCAGGTTCCCCGACGACCCGAGACGCTCTGTCATCAGCCTGAATTCCCTTGGCGATGCACCAAAATTGTCGACTCTCACTCTTCCGTTCCTCAAACCCCTCCACCGAATCCATCTTCCATCTCGGCACATAACGTCATTAACGGTGCATACAGCAGCTGTTCTTCGGGACTTGACTCTTCCGAACATTCAATCGCTTGTGCATTACGAAAACGACCATACAGGACGAGAGAATTCCTCATTGACGCATATCATCTCCTTCCTTCGGAGATCATGTTGCGTACACCTGAGCAAACTTGATATTCGTCCATGGCATTTCACGAGGGAAGAGATAGCCGAGACACTTCGACTGGTTCCTGGACTGGAGGATCTTGCCGTCACCGTGAACTGGTATCTAAATGTCGACCAAGGACAGGGCTTTCTGGTGGATATCCTCTCCGAACTCGGGGCTTCTCGGGTCCAAATCCGACCACTATTACCGAAACTGCGCCAGTCATCCATCACGGCCCGCTATCACTGGAAGAGCGTGTGCGCGAGCATTCTATGCGCTGAAGAGCAGAGTGTTGAACTGGAAAACTCTGAGCGTTGCAAAGTTGGAGAGATTCCGCTGGCAGATTGGTATTGTCCACGAGCCAATGTACGAAAGGTTGAAGCCGCTGAGAGATGCGGGACTGGCCATTTTATCTTTTGACGAAGAAACTTGTGTGCATATCGAATACGATAAAATTGTCCCTCGCCCTCAAAGTAGCACCAACTCGGATGATAAGCAGGACGAGTGGACAGATCTGGAGGGTGAAGATGATGCGCAGGCTGTTGTCAAGTTGTAGACGAATTAGCGTGTATTCGTCCATTGTGCTCACATGTGTGGTATGTATACAAGTTTTCTAACTGTTTATGGTAACGATTTCACGCGTCAAGTTTTGAATAGTACGACGATTTATTCTTCACAGTGACAGAAGTGGTTGAATCATCTAAGTTCCAGCTTCAAGGGAGCCGTGGTGCTTGTCATAGTTTAACGTAATCCAAGGAACGCATATGTGGCTCCTCTTCCTCTCTGGGAAGGATCGAAAGAGAAGCAAAGTCTTCAGTTCCTTTTGAACTGCTACTATGATCGCTCCCACTTCGAGTCAAACCCACAGGGTACCAGAGACGATACCAGAGCCTTCTTATCTACTGCCATTGTCGATTGTGCAGTTCTCCACTACATCGAGGAAAGGCGACCACCAGACTGGCTCGGAACCCACAATCGCAGCAACAAATGATGGAGACCAGCAAAAGTAGAGCAATTTCCGGTTCACCAGATCGGACATAGTGACGGATAACTTCGCCGTATTCTCGCGGCCACTCCAGTTGCATGAACAACACCGATGTGATTCTCCTGGCTATGATTCATGCAACAGGAGCTAACGGACTTTTGATGGACGATGAGTGATAGTACCCCGTTGGAAGTACCTGACAACGAAGGACGTCCCGTCTCTTCGACTAGATCTGCGGGAAGCTTAAGCATATGCTCCACTTCACGTCGCATATCCGCAGCTGTTGGGCCACAACGACAGCTGATATGCAACTTGGGGTCGAGGTGGTGCTGGGTTTGCGTTGTTCCTAATGACAGGAATGGGGATTAATCAATTTGAGATTACTTTGAATTGCCAGAATGGACTCCTGTTGGAATTCCCGATGAATTACATTTTGCCACCGCTTCTGAATCTGCCGGCGACAATTAATATTGCCGGTACGCCATGGGCGGCTAGCTTTGGCGTAGTAGTAACCACGGCATGGATCAAACACCATGAGATGCGCGATCGTATAGCATCCTTTCGGAGATGGGTAACGGCCATCTGAACAAATCGCGGAATATAGAAAGAAGCGAGAAGAACACACCGAGAAATCTAAGGCCATGACCGAAGAAGAAGTGGTACGTGTGTCGGCTTGGGGTATCGAATCTTAGCTAACGCCTTGATCCAGAAGCCTAAGTACTCAGATGCAAAGGAGACCCTACATGCGACGAACAGGCTTCTCAACACAGAAAAAGCTGTAAGTTCTTTTCCCCAACGTAGAATTGGGTCAAACTGATGATTATTATAGAAAATGGTTGACTACCGTGGAACGAGGGCTAAGGTTCAAGAGCACAACGAGACGAAACCCGAGAAGCCTTCAACACCCCATCGTGAATGAAACACCTCATCATCCGCCATAAAGTATCTCAAAGTGAAATACACATTCAATCCCCGTAGGAAACCAATCACACGACTGACCACGTCTGATGAAGCATTAGCGTAACAACGCCGGTATTTAGGCTATTACATCACCATCTGGTTTGGGAACTTTCGCTCTTGTACTGTTCGGGTGCGAGAAACAAAGCACCTGATCGAATGATAGCCTCGACATTTTGACGAGTTTACCATAAATTTTGGGTATCGCTATCTCCCTCACAGCTCCATGAACCATGGAACGGATTTGTTCATGCGAGATTCCGTGAATGTCATGTCAAGCAACAGCCTGGTCACCTCCCCTTTTCATGCGCGGCGATGCAAATAGTGAACGTGATATGATGTGCCTGACGGAAATACAATTGCAGAGCCACCATCAGGATGGGGGTTTTCGACTAATGCCACATTATCCACCTTCGCAAGGAATCACGGCGTCTGCTGTGGCTTGGAATATCACTGGGGCTGCTTTTCTTTAATAATGTATGCTGCTGTCCTCTTTTGATCTCTTTAGATTGAGTAACAAACTCCAGAGGTGAAGTCGAGAGACTGGATGAGACGCAGAGCGTTCTTTACAATGAGGTCTTCGAGAGTCACGGTGTGACGTGACGCATGATGAACCCCGATCGGCCCAATGAGCCAATCAATTCCACCCATACAATCACTCCTCTCGAGATGATCGTTCTTTTGTCAAAGATGTAAGTAAGATTCAAGTACACGCAAAAACTATCAAACGTAAATTTCGATGATTTTGAGCCACAGAATGAACAATGAATCGAGTTTCTCGAACGATATCGAAAAGCGTGTACTGTACATTTAGGACCATCCTTGCATCAAGGGATGCCAGGGACACTTCCTACGGCCTAACACATGATTGAGTACGCATCCGCTAGCTCGCATTTTAGGATCGACTTACCAGCCTCTCAAGAAATAATACGCCAGTTGGATCCGAGTCATCGAGTATGGCTGTATAACTAGCACGCTCTGAGTTTGAGCCATCAAGGAAGTCGTCAACCTGTTCGCCGAAGTCGTTTAACCATTTCCTCAGCTTTGCTTGCTGCGCATCTTTCACGCCCTTTTGATTCTGTCCCCTCTCGACTTCTATGGTTATCACTCCAGCTTCGTTCAATGCCCACAAGGCATCAAAAGCCACATCAGGACCTTCCTTCCCATGTCCATTGTTGATTGCATAGCGCTCCATTACATCCTGGAAGGAGGCCACCAAAGGTGGTTCGAGAGTTGCAATCGGCGCAACTCCTAAAATAGTTGTGGAGTTTCGTAAAAGTGAAGCGATTTCCGGATCAGTCTTGGACCAGGTCCTAACACTGGCAGTGGGCCTCTCTTCCTGCAGGAACGTCACCTTTATTCCTTGCGGCCACTCCTGCTGCGCAAACAATAGCCATGTGAACTCCAAGTGATTTTTTTGGATAACAAGGGACAACACGTCGTTGTACGCCTCTGAAAGCAGAGATCGCCTAGGTTCTTCAATTGGACCAGCGGAAAGCATGGGTGATGTTGTAAATCGGCAGTCGTTGAGGTTGACGCGGCGTTGAGCTGCGAATTGTTCATAGGTACAAGCATATGTAGGAGCTAGTTAATTGTGGAATTGACTTCGAATGTGACAAGAGGGTGCCAACCTCAAGAACGATAGAGAAAGAGAATCTGTATAGAGATCCTACATTCAGGCTGTTTATTTGGTTTTATCGATGGCCTATAAGCAAACGCAAGCAAGAAAACGTGACCTTGAGGTCCTTTCCATAAGCGTGGTCGAGCATAAACCCTTATATATGGAGCTGTATGCTGAATTTCGGAGGTGGATCATTTTTTCAGTCACAACTCGGCATAACGCCTACTACGGATGAGGGGGATTTAATTGGTGATAGGATAAGTATATAACTGTACAATACGAGAGTCAACCGCCAACGCCTACACAAATACCAGTAATTACCCCTCTACGTCCCATCTGACTCGCTGTCTGCTGTACATGGATGACCAATCCTCGCCAAATATCTTCTCTGGACGGATCAGGTACCCCTCTGGCCGAAGGAACATAAGATGTTCCATCCTGCAATATTCCCAATAAGATGGCATCCATGCCGCCAGCTCCCAGTCAATAATTCCGCGCAGCTTTCCATTCAGCATGATGATGTTACCGCCGTGCAAATCACCATGTGTGAACGTGACGCCTTGTGGCAGTAAAGAGCCAAATTCCTTCTTATCCTCCTCTGAGAATCTCCGTTCGACGTACGTGTTGAAATCATCCTCGGTATGAAACGGACCACACGACATGCCCGACCAACAGCTGTAACAGACACCCTCGCCTAGGGTGTCACAGATCAGATACTTGAATTTGTTCCGTACCGTTCGTAGCTCTGCGATTACGTCGACCAAGTCCCCCCGCAAAGTCTGGATCTCTTCGGCGGAAAGAGTGGGGAGAACAGACTTCAAACTCATCCCAGGGATTCGGGTCATAAGCATATAATACTTGCCGTCAGCGTTAACGAGTGTGTCGATATGACGAGGCCCGGATATGGTAGTTTCACGTTCAATCAGCTTTAAGGCACTCTCTTCGTTGCGGATCCGGAGCGCTGGGCCATATTTGATATAGAGACCGAATGGGACACGGACGGTTGTGTGCTGTGACAGGCCGTAAGGGCCATAATACTTGATGCCCTGGCGAATGAGAAAGGCGTAAATGTGATTTCGAAGGGAGTCGGAGAGAGATCGAAAGATCCAGCGGTACAGCGCCACTGGTACTGGTATCCATCCTAAGGTTGGTGATGAGAATTCAACAAAATTAGCGCAGAGCAATTACTATTTACCGTCAAACCACGAACTGAATCCGCCACGTTTTCGCTTTCGCTCCAATTCAACATAGAAAGGTAGAATTGTGAATCGTTTAAGAAAATCCACCAAGACAGGGTTGGGTGGCTTGGCAACGCAGTTGGTTGGGAATGTCGCATGTGGCTCATTACCCTTTGGTGCATTAATCTGTGTTCCATCGGCGGCAACTAGGCGAGGAATGTCGAGCGCGTTGGAGCAAAAGATTCGGTAAACCTAACAAAGCGTAAGAGCAACAACGCATTGAATATGGAATGTCCTTACCGCCTGATGAGGAAATTCCCCACGCTTGGATCGTCGAGGCGACAAAGACAATGCACCCATTCGAATGGCTGTTTCAGCGTTTCGATGAGTGTACCACAGGTTCTGGGTATCACTGCTTCCTTCACAGCTCCCGAGAATCGTGGAACGGATCTCGTCCATGTGGGATTCTGTGAAAATCATGTCAAGCAACTCTGCCTGATCACCTCCTTTTTCCATGCGTGGCGACGCAAACAGCGAAGGTGATATAATGTGTCGCACGGAAATACGATTGCGGAACCACCAGGACGGAAGATTTCGAGTTAAACAACATCGTCCTCCTTCGCGAGAAATCACGGCATCTTCTGTGGCCTTTGAAATCACAGGAGCAGCGGGTATTGTCTGGAGGTCTTCGAAGGTCTTAAATAAGAAGAAAGGGATAATACATGCAAGCCACATACAACATTCTGCCAAGTCCTGGAGTGCCAATGCAATTCTCAAAAGACTTCCTTCATGTTTGCCTTCTTGGATGACATACTCTGCAGTCTTCTTTTGATCCTTCGACTCCAGGACAAATCCGAAAAGTAGATTAAGGTGAAATCGAGAGAATGAATGGGATTCGATAACACGCAAAGCATCCTTTACAATGGGAGGGTGCATCTTCGCGCTCGTGACGTGACGAGCTGGAATGGGTGTGACCTATCGTGGGAACACCATCAATCGGCTAGGGAATTCGCCTTTTCTGGTCTATGCAGCTACATTTATATTGATATTGGCCTACGTCTGCTACACAATTTATTCCTACTTGCCCAGTCGCATTTTCGCGTGATCATACAGCTTGATAAACAACGACAGGTCGCTGGGCTTGGCATTCCCTGGCTGTCCGCGTGTGGTCAGCGACCCCGAAGTGAGATTCCATTCAGGCCAATTTGAATCCTAGCAGAAGAGTCGACGCCCGCGATGAATATCTTATCGCCATATAAATTTACTCAGACGTGTCGCTACCAGGGTGAGGCTTCTATTACTGTTCCGTAATATGTATGGGACAAAACGAGCTCAAGCTCTATCACTACTTATGCTTTGCATCAACGCCACGCTATGTCGTTGTAATATGAGGTCCAGATCAATCCCCGCCGTTCATACATGGCAAGTGCATTTAGCTCAAACACTAACAGCAAATCCTGACCTTTGCTCAACCCCCATGCGGGACATTGGTCGTACGAATTGATTCCCTAATGCATGTTATTGCAGCATACCCCTGGTAGAAGGTGAGAACGAAAGCCTCACACGTCTCCATAGGAATTGTCACTTCCACTCGCTTACCCTGAGAAGTGCCCTGGGCCGTCTAACCAGCTTAACCTCTGCAGGTCGTGATAGGCGGAACAGACATAATTAATTGTTAACAGCAAATAATATGTTACCAACTCTATCTCACTGTCTAGTCCCTCCGCCGATATCGCGCGCAAGATCGCCCATGAACTATTCTTCCAACCCTCCTTGATGCGACTAGTCTACCATGCTCTGGCGAATCACACGTGTACATTGACAATCCACTTCTTTGATACAGACAGACGCAGGCAATAAATACCCAAGAAACGCCTTCTACGAGAGGATGAAGCGGTACAAGTCTTACCATTCTGGCGAAAGGGCGCATGGGAAGCGCTTGGCGGTAACGGGTTTTTGTCAGCACTTGGGTCAGGTCAGTTTATCCGTACCCCGTATAGCAATGGTGTCATTGGAAAGCTCTATTTCTGTTCCAGATGACAGCGGTGGCTCTGGGTTTTCCGTCAAATGTCATGATATAGCCGATTGCAAGTATGCCACTACGTCTTTGAGGTACGTATTGGTTTTTACCTCGGTCTCGTTCGTGACTGCTAATCCCGCTCCAACACAATAGGTTTGAAAGTCAGCGGCACCTTACATAGCGTTCATAAGGGGGGAATGTTATAATCATCGAACTGTTTTTCTTCCTCCCTCCCAGTTGTGAGACCTCGCAAATCCAGCGCGCCTTCCCTTTCGGTGCTCATGTCTAATCCCTTTCCTCAACCTCAAGGCATCTCGAGCAAAACTTTTACACCCCCACCTATCGATGGCTCGCTGAGTATACCGGAGATATTTGATTACCATTACAAGCGTAATGCAGATCACCCGCTTTTCGTCTACGATGATAAATCGGAAGCAAAAACCGTTTACTGGCGTGACGCGCTGAATGCCGTATATAATGCTTCGAGAACGATACTCAAAGCGGTGCCTAGGTCCGTTGCAACAGAGAAGAAAAGACCACTGGTTGGGATACTCGCAGTGGCTGGTATGCCTTTCCGGTTCCTCTCATGTTCTATCCCTGCGGCTTTGAGCAGGCGTCTTTGTTCTCAAGCCTCCGACAAGCAATGAGTATCTAACATCATTGATCCACCCAGATCAACTTTCATACTTCGCTGTCTCTGCTGGAATCATGCGTGCTGGGTATCGCTCATTCCCCATTTCACCTCGCAACTCGAATGCTGGTGTTGCTCACCTCCTTGAGAAGATGGGCGTGCATTATCTCATCGTCAGTGGCGATAAAGCTATGCAAGACATCGCTATTGCAGCACTGGCTAGGATGGAAAATGAGAAACAGGATATCGTACCCGTGGAAATACTGCCAATGCCATCGCTCCAAGACTTGTACGGGAATAACATGGCGGAAGGTCCAGCGGGATTACCCAGTGTAACGGGGACGAACGTCAAGGAGACGGCGCTGATATTACACTCTTCCGGTACGTGACCGCAAAAGTCATTATTCCTTGAGTCTGTATCCCGAAACAGGATCAACGTCATTCCCTAAACCTATTCCACTCACTCACTCTAACCTGCTCCAATGGGGAAGCCAGCCATGTGAGTGAATTTATCATCTATCATGCTTTGTCTTAATTGGAACCTAGATTACGGTGAAACGGATATATGCGGCCTTATTCTCTCGAATCACTCTCTGCCGTTCTCCCGTAAGTCATGCGCAATTACAGGCCCAAGCATCCGTGGTAACAACCCTCTGACCAATTCGTCTCCTATTAGATGCTATGGGTGTTGTATCAATTTGCTGGGCGGTATGTCGCTTTTAATCGTTCAACTTATAACATCAGTTCGTCAGCAAGTATTCTTATTCTGCACTCCCTATCTGCTACATCAGACACTTACGGGATTGACGTTGTCCAACTTCAAACCACAAGATCCACCTATCATTCCAACCGCGGACCGAATTTTTCAGAGTGCAACGACTGTGAATAGCAACATCATTTTCTGCGTTCCAACATTCCTGGAAGAGTGGTCACAGAGCGAGGAGAAGCTGGAGAAGCTGAAGAAGTTCCACGCGATCGTACGTTCTACTTCCTGCTGCTCATGAAACCAAAGACTGGAGGCTATTGTTATAGATGTTTGGCGGCGCGCCGTTACAGCGATCCGTTGGCGACATGTTATATCAACAAGGAGTGAAATTGTATCCATTCTATGGAGCGTGCGTATCTTAGCCTGTCCAGCCATGATGTACTGCATACTAAACTACAGAGCTATGTAGGACAGAACTGGGTGGAAGTTCCAAGTTCCTCCCCGCTAACCCACCTCCGGATGGTTGGGAATACTTTGAGGTAAGCCAATGAGGGAAAGATTGCTGCAAACACTGTGTTAATCGCGTTCTGTAGATCTCTGGTCATACAAGCCCTGAATTCCAGTATCAATATGAGGGTATTTATCGCCTCTTATTCAAAGTGCGTATTCTGCGTCCGATTCGCCGTTGCGTTGCATTTTTGTCTCCTTGATACTGAAATGTCATACACATACACAAAGGGCGCATCTACCCACAGCCCTGCTGTCCTCAACTACGAACGTTTTGGTGGAACGAAAGCATACGATACTAATGACTTGCTCATTCGTCACCCCCTAAACCACAAACTATGGAAGATTTATGGGAGGTAAGCATCACGATACTTTGATCCGCTCCTCTTAATTCATTGTTGGCCGTAGGGCTGATGATCAGATAATGCATTCGACGGGTGAAAAGGTAATAAACAGTACATGTGGCTCCGATTGCAGATCTGATGCTGACACTGACGTCCTCGCCTAGACTAACCCTGTACCACTGGGTATGTTACGAGTGTAATTGTCACATTATTATTGAATGCCCGTCAGAAACAATTATGAACCGCCATCCACTAATCTCGAATACTCTAATGTTCGGGCGGGGTCGATTCCAGGCCGGTGTTCTTGTTGAACCCGTGCCCAATTGCCCCGTTGATATAAACGACGTTGCCGCTTATCGTAACGCCATTTGGTACACTATGTTCGGCGTATCCTCGACTTGTAGAGTCTTATTACCTATTTAGCTCTGCAGTTGAAGAGGCAAATGATTTCGCGCCATCTCACAGTCGCATATTCAAGGAGGTAGGAACATTGCCACCTCCGTTCCACTGTCAATGTTGATCTTGTGTCATAGCTAATTCTCATTGCGAGCCCATCAAAACCCTTCCAATATACTCCAAAAGGGACGCCAAGGAGGCATGTAATTCTCGGTCAGTATGAAAAGGAAATCAATGATCTATACGCTGTGGTAGAAGAATCTTCTCAAGGAGAGATTCCGCTACCCGAAAATTTTGGCAAAACGGAGACATTGGATTTCGTTCGAGCTATTGTGTCAAAGGTAATGCATAACACAGTCAAGGATACGGACGATATTTTCCAGAGCGGATGTGACAGGTATATCAACTACCTCTTGAACGTAGCTCATCGACTGTAACTCCTTCCCAGTTTACAAGCCGCCTGGATTCGAAATGCAGTTCTAAATGTTCTCTGCAAGTCGACCAAGATTCCGACCAAGAACATTCCAGTAAACTTCGTCTATGCCAGCCCGACTATTCAGGAGCTAGCCAACTACCTCTATGGCCTTGTCAACAACACTGGTGATCAAGCAGACCAGATTGGTGCCACGGTTACAAAGATGAACGAATTCGTGTCCAAATACTCGCAGCACTTCTTCCAACATATACCTGGATCAGCTCGTAGTGACGGGGAAGTCGTTCTCCTTACCGGTAGCACTGGTGGTTTGGGTTCCTATATCCTGGAAGTATTGCTCCAGGACCCGCACATCACCAAGGTGTTTGCGTTGAATCGGAAGAGTACGAAAACAAGTATAGAAAGGCAGAAAGAGGCATTCCAGGATAGGGAGATAGATCTTCATTTGTTACGGTCGCACAAACTGGTGTTCCTGGAGGGAGATGCAGGATTAGATGCCCTTGGGTTGCCTTTCGATGTCTACCAGGAAGTTAGACGAAGCATAACTTCTATCTTCCACATAGGTGTGTTGGGGCAGATTGTAAGCTGTTGAGCGCTCATATGGCAGTGTTTCAGCTTGGCGTGTTGACTTCAACGTAGCCATCTCTTCGATGGAGCCTTTTGTCGTTGGAACCCGTCGCTTGGTTGATCTTGCATTAAGTTCACCTCAAGCTTCGCCCCCGAGAATCATCTTCGCCAGCTCAATCGGTGTCCTGAGAAGTATGTCTGCGATCTCCTGGCGGGAACTCAACTAACCTACCATTCTTGCCGATAATCACAGATTGGAGGGACGGCTTTGTACCAGAAATAGCCCTAACAGACCCCGCTATAGCAATCGGATCCGGCTATCCAGAATCTAAGTGGGTAGCAGAGCAGATTCTAGATGCCGCAGCAAAAGAAACTACGCTCTCTCCAGTAATAGTACGCATTGGCCAAATTAGCGGTGGGCGGAATGGTAGCTGGAATGCAGATGAATGGGTGCCAAGTATCGTGCAGTCTGCTCAGCACATCAACTGTCTACCCAAAACGAATGGGGTTGGTGTCCGTGTTTTACGTGGTCTCGTTAATCGGAACTGAATCTTGCATAGGTAATATCTTGGGTTCCAGCGCATATAGCCGCGGCGGCCATGGTTGAAATGCGTCGAAGCCAACATCGCTTCTTGCATCTGGTTCATCCCAATCCAACCTCCTGGAATAAGATTTTCAATATCATCTCCAAATTGACCCAAGCGCCGCTCGTACCTTACTTTATCTGGCTCAGGTCGTTGGAAGCGTCAACAAATTCTGAAACGCCCGCAACGGGAGCTCTACGACTACTTGACTATTATCAATCTGCCAACAAAGCTCTCGCTTCAGATGATGCCGAAGCATTTGGTTTCCCCAGGCTTTCAACGTCACTTGCAATAGAGACGTCAGCGTCCTTGCAAGGACTTGAGCAGCTCGGACATAAGAATGTTGGTTCTTGGCTTGGATATTGGCAGAAGATTCGGGTCATTCCAGCGCTCAAGCCCGAAACGGGTAAGCTGCAGCCCGTGCCAAGGTCTGCGCCATAACTACAACCTTCCGCCAACCATCCTTGCATGGACAGAGGACTTGTTACATAGATAGAATTGTAGACAGCATTGTGACATGCGTGACAACAGGACTTGCAAGAGTATCTAGATTCAGTGGTATGTAGAATAATACAACAAATGCATAGCAGTAGATGGACTGGATTGTGAATTAGTGGAGGTTTTAAGGGCGTTCACCAGTGGCTAAGTAATGTCTGAGCGCATTCCTGGGGGTGGTTTCAGTAACTCTGCGCACAGTCGGGAAGGTTATATCATTTACCTTGAGGCGATTCAATTTATGAAGGGTGGCAACATTGACTATGGTTCGCAACCTGCGTCGAACCTCTGCCTTGTTCAATGTATACTGATAGGCGCCCGAACATTGACAGTAACGAGAAACGTTATCAGCTTGGATCTGCTGGCATCTGGAGCATCGCAAGTCTTGCTGGGCGAACGAATGCTCCATGTGATGAACCACTTGGATGAGACTGAACTCTATGGCGTTCCGGTCATACTCGCCACCACAGTTGTAGCAAAACCATTTGGGAGCCACTTCAAGCGTGCTTGCTGTGAGATCGGGGTCTCTACAAAAGTCGAAATCATGGAGGACGTCACAGTGCCGGCAGGGAACGTTAGAGAGCTTGAGAGGTTCACAAGGATTCTTGAATGTTGCCTCCGTCGAGAATTCACGAACGCCAACGAGTTCTAAGAGGTTTCTTTTTAGGAGTCCGAGTTCAACCTGGTAGTCCTTGGCAACCGAATACGTGGCGCAGACAAATTTGATGAACTCTAGGGTTGGATTGGTGAAAATTAGGTAGGATCCAGGTGGCGAAGGGAATGTGAAATCCTCTTCGGTCCCGTTGCCAACCATTGAGTCGTGATATCGCTCTTGGATATTCCCCACAGTCTTCAGCAGCTTCCTCGCTAGGCGCCGAGAGATGAACTCTTGAGTGGCCTCAGCTTCCTTGCTTTTGCTGGTATCGCGTTGAGGGAGGTCAGACGAGCCATTGAGTTGAGGGCGAAGAACCCGGGATTTACTGTTCGTTTTCTGCCGGATTTGGTATAGCTCGACGATGAAGAACTGGATCGCCGCACTGAAATCTCGTTGAATGACTGGGGGAAGGAATTGGTTAATATTCCATCTCATTTCCATCGATAACTCCTCTGGAGCTTCGAGTGCCAGTGGGTCTTCGCAAACTATACCGCCCAGGTTGGCTTGGTCCATGAAAAGTAAGTAGTCGTAAAATCGATCTGTCGTGAGGTAGATGTGTTGGAATAATTCATGAGAGGTAATAGCGGTGGTAATATACGTTGCGTAAGCGTGAGCAGTGCCAGGGGGCTTGGATGTCGCGAGCAACATCCGGCTGAAATCAGCAAGGATGACATGGGATCCAAGACGTTTAAATTCGGCGATGAGTTGAATGAAGACCTTGCGCATGAGGCTGTGGACGAATCTATGCAACGCAGGCTCGTACATGTTTGACGTACTCGAACTGAGCCAGCGCCAGAAATGGTCCAGGGCTAAGTTAGCCGGGCTATCGAAGTTGCTTTGTACTTTGTCAAGAAGCCAGGTTTTGACCATCGTCTTCAGGATTCCAAATGTCTGCGCTGATAGGTTGATATCGCCCAAGGTCAAATCACGCGTCCCATCTGCCTTAGAGTATTCGTCTAGAGTGCGGGAAACTGAGTCGAAAGCGGTAGTACCTCCGCTGCCTTCCAACTCGTTGACCATGACGGATTGTAGGACAGAGTTAACAGCCAAGTTTCTGACTGAGATATCTAGGCAGACGTTGGCATATGCGCCTGGCGATAAAAACTCCGTTTTCTGCAACTCCTCTGTGGGGCGTTTATCATCTTCCACGCCTCCAAGATCGGGTTTCTCCCCCGGCGCCCACCATAAAACCATGTCCTGCTGGCCCAGACGCCGCGCAAAATTGATATCCGACAGAAGAAGGGGCTGATCGCCTTCAACATGGCCAACGGGTACGTCGTAATAATCCGCCAAAGCAACCATACGGTCAACCCACGGACCTAACGACAAATAACGGTTGAGCATTTTATTTGCTACATGGGTTTGCCACGGGAATACATCTAAGGTATGCGCACTCCTGGCTTTAGACATCGACAGAACTGGGAATTTGGATAGTTTCGGGATGAGTCGGTCAAAGTAAGATTCGTCCTTGCTCGAAGAAATAACAACCGTCAACGACCTGTCTTCTAACAATCCCAATTCTCGCGAAATTGCCTTCAAAGCGGTGACGTCGTTTGAGTGATAACTGGTATCAAATGTTCGTGAAGGAGGGTAGGAATAGGATTGACTTTGTCCATAGGTTTCCAGCCGTTTCCTCAGCAAATCAGCATAATTCTCCTCGAGACGTGGAAGAAGTTGGCGTCTAGTTGCGGGATCGACTAGGTGAAGTTTGACAGGTCCATTAGGAGGGAAGAGCGCGAATGCATGGACGGGATTGTTGGACGAATAGGCATGGTATAGGAAGATATACTTCCCATTCGCACCGCCATCGAAATACTTCTGTCGCGATGATGCAGTCAGGCAGCGATCAAGCTGGTGAAGATCGAAACCTGCAGTCCGTGCACGGTTGAGGGTCATCGAGGGATCTTCTATGTTACAAGTCTTGCCCAATTTGAGAATACCACGAATTATGAGAGGCACCTGGCGTAATATCGATATCCACTAGACGAAAATATGGGATATGCAAACGCACCTGAAGCTCATAGACACCATATACATTAGGATCATTTGTCAAGTCGATAAAGTGCTCTTGGATTTCGTGATACGTCTCCTCTCTAACGATAACTTTATACAAGTTCGTGACCGGTACGTCGCGGGGGAGGTGCTTGGTCACCTTCTCGCACGTATAGTACTGTGTTTGAAAGAAGTCCGTCCTCGGTGGCGCCCGTAGATGAATATAAAACTCGCGTGGTATCCTCAAGGGGACTGATGTAAGCTCGCCACCGATATACAACCACATTATGAATCGCCCAGGGGTTTTGCTTGGACGGATTTGAACGATATCCCAGCGGGCACTCGAACGCACCCTAGTTCCCTTGAACATTGTTGGCACGGCTTGCGCAGTACCTGAGCCCCAACGCTCTGCCAATTTCTGCTTCCAGCGCGGTCGCATGGCCTTGATCCATGCCGAATAGTCTTTAGCTGGGTCCGGTAGTGGAGCTTTTTCGGCATCATCCTTGTCAGCTTCAGGCCCGAACCTCGGAGCAGGCTTCTTCTCCAGTCGTAAGATTAGTCGTCCTTGGGACTGTCCCAAGTCCTCGATATCCATCGGCTCTGGTTCGGCTTGTTCCAGCATTGCTTCCTTGGATTTGAAAAAATCGGTCATCTTGTTCTGCTTGAATTTGTCAATTGCTCCGGCTACTCGTCGGTGGAGCCAATCTGGGTGTCGGATCCGGGGTACGGGGTTTGCTACCTTTTGCATAGCCGCAGGAATGGTGATAAGTTTCTGTATAACGGAACCTAGCCGCTCGATATAGTAATCCCAATCCAAAATGGACCGCAAATCGAACTTGGCCAAGCTGTTGTCCTTGAGCCACTTTCGAAGGTACGTTCGCTTGATACTTTCTTCGGCAGCAAAAATGGCGACAGGAACCGCGCGTTCTGTAACTGGAGCGCCTTGTGGCTTCGCGGATATGATAAACTTGCACGCTAGACCCTTATCCTTGACCATTTGGTCGCCTAAAAACTCTGCGAGACGTCGAGCGGTACTGATGGATGTTGATTTTTGCCCAGCATACTCCGCCAACGTCTTCGACATGCTTCTGTTCTCCGCAATGAGTTCAATCAGTTCTTCATCGTCAAGCGAATCCGCCCGCGTATACAAGACGTCCAACCATCTATCCGCAACCTGGGCGACAGCAGCATAGCACTCCTGTGTCGTCGTACCGAGTAAAAATTTCTCGAAGATCTGAGACTGGAAGATTTTGATAAGTTGCAATTCTCCCCGCCGTTTGACTTCGAAGCCCTTCAACTCCGCCAGTGAACCGTCGTCATTGAACACCGCATAACGTTTCTTTAGCAGCTTGTCTTCCTCCTTTGAAGATGGCAAAATCATGGCCTTATACGGTCCATCCAACTCGAAAAAGATGGAGTTCTCGCTATGAATGAAGTATTCGCCAGTCTCGGGGTTCAGATCGTGATACTGATGGTTCGTGAATTGAGCGTGGACGAGATGGTTTAACATGGTACAAGGATATGAAAATCCGATCGCCTTGCCATCCTTGAGTTTGAACTTGAAGTTCTCTGGGAATACGCCAGGAAGCATACACCAGATACCGTCAGTATCGAGTTCGAGGGGACGACCAATTTGCTCCACCAATGCGCGAGCCATCTGGATGATGGTCGCACCAGTAAGACAAGTAATTCCAGCCATCTCCATAGAATGCCATCGGGCACCTTTACGCATGACGTAGCCATAGAAAGAGTTCAGGATACATTTATGTGCGAGCTGGAGTGAATCGTAAAGGACGATCATCTTCTTTGCTTCATCGACTTCCGCCAGCGATTTCCCTTCTGAGATGGCAGAATCAAGATTCTTCTTCCAGGTTTTGAGAAAACCCTTATACTCGTAACGTCTGTCTCGGAAGCGCCGTACGGTGTCCACGTAGAAAGGATTTTCGCGCTGGCAGACAATCGACTCCCTGGTTTCAACTTTGGTGTCCTTCGTCTTCTTGTATACCTTTCGGGAATAGTCCCCGAGACGCTTGTGGAGCAGGGCAGACTGTTCGGGGGCAGTAAGCTCATGGAACTTCCGTTCTGGTCCATTGGCACGTTTAGCTGGAAATGTCTCTTGCATGAGAGCGTGCTTGATCATGTTGAATTCGTCACGATGCGCAGGGAAAAACTCGCCACGCCAGGCCCACGTTAGCCTACGATCGCAAGTCTTGCCGGGACGATTGAAATCACAAACGGCACAAGTGGCTTCATCAACCATCGAGTCGGGCTGAAGTCGGTTGGACAACATGATGTTGGGATACATGGCTGCAACGTCCAGATGGTAGATAAGGGGGCTATCCGTTCTCTTTGGGTTGTCTCGCATCGTTTCTAGCTTTTGCTGAATGGCGCTCTTGACTTCATCGTAATTTGTCACATCATCCAATGATGCTTTTGATTCTTCGACGATACAAAACATGAGTGCAGCATCCAGGTCATCTATAAGCTGAAAGAACAAAGTCGATCAGGCAAAGGACTGAAACCGAGCGTATGCACCCACCTGTTGTACGGCTGCAGGTACAATCTTGAACTCGCAAGGTATATCGCTACGGAACACTCCTGCCTCCAGAGCTTCGACATGTCCACCAACGTATGTCTCCGAGGCGAGCAAGTGGCCGTCATACATGCTGCCTTGAGATTCCTCGTGCCTGTTTGGCATGATGATCTTGCCACTATAAGCTTCAACCTGAATGACATTAGCAACCGCAACTCCCAATCCCCAGATCCGCTCACCATAAGCAAAGTCTCGCACAAAGTACCGCTTCCTTTGCGCAGGACCTCATCGGGGCACAGGGGAATGATGTTACACAGAGAGAAGATGAAGGGATGGACGTATTTCATGTAAAGGTAGTACGTAGCAACAGCATCTGAAACTGAATACTGTGCTAGTACTTGAGGCTGCTCTTGAGCATATCTAAGCAGAGATTAGTCGCCGCCGGAATGTGAGGTGCATGACTTACGGTGTCATTAACTCGGGATCTAGTTCTATAGGGTTGTATCCCAGTTTCGCAGTGGTCACGGCCTTAAGACCCTGGCTTCCTTGAGGGAGGTATGAATCTCGTTTCACCCAACGGAAGCAATCCATATGGGCGCAAGCCCTACTCTTATACTCGCCCTCTGCGTCAACCGCGAAACCAGTCTCGTAAAACATGTCGATACCATTGACTTTGGCTCGTGCGTCGAGGAACGGGAAATCGAAGAAGTCACCGTTGAATGTCGCCATAACTGTTGGGCGTACTTCCTTTATATGATTGAAGAAATGCCGAATAGTTTCAGCCTATTATAAAACTCAGCTATCAATGTTGATCTATCGGATGATGGACAGACCTCGTCCGGTTGGTTATAGATGATAAATGGACCTTCGTACCCTTCTTTTGGAGTATAGTCGAAATCTTCGATGTCCTCGCTGACGATTTCACGGTTGGTGATGAGGTAACCTTGACCATCGATCATGTATGAAATCATCATGACTTGGTCGGTCGCCTGATCAGGGAACTTGAGCGGTGCCTTTGTCGTCTCGATATCGAACGCCATGACAATAGGATCGGCACGCTTGACACGCTCTGTGAGGTTCTTGAATGAAGGATGACCAGCATTGAAGGTGACTTCATACCAAAGACCGACGCGAACGTCAATGTCAATGGCAACACGCAAGTAATATGGCACGTCGTATTCCCGAATATCGATGATGCACTCTCTGGGATCTTTGTCCCTTGACCCAGGTCCAGCCCCCGTTCGTCCCGGTAGATCCCCTGTGTCGTCCTCCATTTCGATGTCCATTGATGGACCTGCAGTGGCGTTTACGACTTCTGCATACGCATCAACCGCTCCACGTTTCTGCCGATTCAGTGATGCTAGTGGTTCAATGTCCCGGCGAATGGCAAGGAGATCCGAAATGTTGCGGAAGCTCAGCTTGAGGAATAATCGTTGGTGGCCCATGAGGTGGTTTGGCATCTTCAGGTCCTCCTTCCTCTCTCGCGTTATATGATAAATGAGCCCTTCATACTTCTTTCGTAGCCACTCCTCGACCCCTGATTCTGTCCCCGGCTGGATAATATTAGCAGGAAGAGATTGGACGGATTAAAGATAAGGCGTACCTTGCATGCGATGATGAAATACGGCTCGTAAAGGAACGTCGCCTTGAACATCCCTCCATCATCTTCAATGAAGTAGTAGTCTACCCCTGCACGCCCACCAGGCCAGTCTGGATCCTTGATAAGTGTCTATAGCTCATGATGTGATGAATAAAGATGCTTGTTATGAGTGATGGACAACGTACTGGATGCATGTTTATCAGCCAGCCCTCTTTCTTTCCTCCCTCAGAGATACGCCCAAATCCAAGCTTTTCGTCGATTTCATCCTCCAACGAGACTTTCTCGAACTTTTCTGCGAGTTGACTACCATCCTCTTCACGTTTCGGCGCGGGTCCTGCATCGACTCGAGAACGACCTCGGCCGCTTCCCCTTCCTCCACGCCAAGAACCTCGATACGAGCCCCGGCTTCCTGAGCCTGCAGCCCCTCGGGAAGCTGATAGTCCGAATGTGCCGCGACCGCGTCCCATGATAGTTTTGCTGAGGGCGACGCCTCGTGTCACGCACGTGTGATGTTACGACGCGAGCGTGACTAGCGCATTACCTGTCAGGGATTTGCATCTATTTACTATTATTGTCGTGTTGTTTGGCGTCTTTGGATTAACCCGTTGGTGGCAAGCGCATTCTCTTTCCTCACACTCCATCTGGGACGAACCACGCCTCCCCCGACCCCCTACGCTCCAGGTCCCTTGCTTCTTCTTCTCCTTTACCTGCCCTCGTCTCGTGCTCGCCTCCAGCCAAAATGACTCATTCCCTAACCCGGAATGTCATCTAACCCTAAGTTTCAATAGGTTTCGGCGCACCCTCCCTCTTGCCTGACAGACTCGACTGGCCTTTTGGCAGGATAAATGATGCTGGCATTATTGTCTCCACCCACAGCCATAATCTCTCAGTGTTGAAGCCTCTCGGTGTCTCCCTATCGCTTCTCCGGAACGTACGCTCTTTCCCCATATGGAACGAGTTGAGCTTCATCCCGAACGAAATCCCGCCTGTGCTACCTCGGGGACCCAAACTTTCTCTCTCCAGCCTTGGTGTCTCACACTGAAAACCGGCATAGGCCGTGTTTACTTTGTGCCAAGGTCTTGGTCGGATTGCATAGGGAAGGTGGCACCGGAAAAGCGTGGATTCAATGATGAGCGAAGCTCTGTTCCTGGAACGCGGTGTACCAGAGAGGTGTCGCGGGACCACTGGGGACATTTGAAGGTGGAACTGAACCGTACAATGGCTCGGATGGCAAGACTTGCTGCATCACCACAGGTCTCGTACATGTCCCTCCATGGGACTCCTTCGCCTGTGCATTAACATGCTATCTCGCCCAATTATCGAACCGTTCAAAGTGCCAGTCTGTCTCGACGTCTCTTAAAGATGAACAGGCCATCCGCACGAGGTGCCCGGAGCCTGGGTCTCTGACCCCTCTCGCTGAGCGAATCGTCTTCCGCCTCAGGGCGGTTGATGAGGAGCCAAATCCCGGTGGCGCCCAAGCGGGCTACGACCACCGTAGGCTACTTCTCTCCAGATGAACCCGTCTTTTTGGGCGGTGTTGAATGGCGTGAAGGAGAAGTCTAGAAGCGTCGGCGTGCGCATTCGCAGCTCGCATGGCTACAGCGACTTGTAGAGATGAGGATCCAGGTGATGTGGAAGGGAAGTGCTCAAAGGATACGCACAAGGGAGCGTGGCCATCAACGTCCCTTGATTTATGGAGATTCTATCCCCAAGCCAGTGGCACGGCACCGCGAGTGTTTGATACCCTTCAATTCCAGCTGTTCTGCTCTTTCGCCTTTTCACTGATCTATAATTGATTTGCACCAGGTCCGGTCATTGCTGCCCCCAACTTGTTGCCCTTTCCCGCAGAAAGGCGACCTACTATGTCCAAGCCACGCGTTATTAATCTGATTCTCACTTGAGTATGTTTGCTCCTGATGTGCTGTTTCGGTCAACGGAACGCAGTGCGCTACACTTCCTGTGCCAACTTGAGTTGGTTGGGCATCACCTGTTCCGTGGTCGGTTGTCGTCATATGGTGCAAAGCCAAGATCCTGCCTCGTTCGCCTCTCTGTGGGACAATGGCATTCCTTCATCCTTCAATCTGTTTATATGCCCAACTACTGTGTGTTGACAGGCTTTTGGTTCGATGATCGGGGTTACTGGACCATTATTCTTGATCGGATGTACGGGCTACCATTTCGGGTGGCTCTTTTGCACGTTGGCTCGGTCACTCTCAAACTGAAGCTGTGACTCCTTCGGGAAAAGGACGAGGTTCTTCGGAGCATCGTCTGTTGCAGCAGAGATTCGTCCTCGAGGTCAGTTTGGAGTCGCTACGGGCCGACTGCGGGGGGGTTTCTTCGGGTGGTGGTCTGCATTCGGCCCTGATGATGGAAGGTGCCTCGTAAGGACCCTTGGTCTTGATCATCCTGGTGGTGCCGAGGTCGCAATTGACTAGCACAAACAGAAGTGATGCCTTGTTCTATTGGTTGGGTGATAACTGGGTCGGGGAGCTGAGCACATGCGCATTTAAATGTGAGACGACTGACTGGGCAGTTTACGTGGATGTCTCTTCCAGCTCAGGTAGGGGTGGGTCACTGCAACATGTTCTTGTCCATATATGGGATGGCACACATGAGGGACCTCGTACTCTGGTGGGTGGATGTATTCTGAGTAAGGTGCCGACGTTGGCGTGGGTATATGGGGGGAGTCGGAGTGGATTGAGGAAATCCTGAACGTTGTCATGACCGGATGGAGACTACTACTATTCCTGCTTTCCTTTCTCATGCTGATGTCGGTTCCCCTTGGTTGAGTCCCATGGAGCAAGAATCGGACGAACATGTGTGGCGGTATGTCCTTATGTGTCTTGCATTGTGGCGGGGGAAGTCTTCAACGACTTCGAGAGTATGCATGACTGGCCTAGTAGATCGTTTGTGATCTGGTGGTCTGGCATCCACGGAGGGCAGATCACTAGTTGATTTAACCCCAATTTTTTCCACGTTTTTTTCGTCACTTTCGTGGTGACTTGGTTTCGTTTACGGTCTTATACGTCTAGCGGAGTAAGTGAGCGATGCACTGAATTACAAAGCCTTGCTGATACTGCTTTTCAGTTGCTCGTACTTTCTTCAGGTAAGCCATACGACCATTATACATATAGTGTAACAACGCATACTACATTCAATATACTGAGCATTCGCCCTATCTTCCACTTTGCGCACCTGTATCCCTTGCATGAGGCTGAAGCTCGGCCGGTGACCCACCCCACGACAAACGATTGTCCTCCTAACTGAAGTCAGAATAAATTGACCTGATCGTTAAGATACACACTCCAGATTTGTCATCGGTTGGACACTTGACTTACCCTATGTGCCAAAACTATGTTGGGTTGGGTGTCGCCTTCAATATTAGCAAAACGGATGGGTTGGTCATCCCGGAGTCGTTCTCTCGCGTTCAGCCTTTCACAAGATTATTACGATGTTGTCAATCAACGAGATGAGTGGCTGCGTACGAGGCAAAGAGAGAAATCGAGAACACTAAGAATAATATTGTTAGTCAAGTACACATTCGCTCTGGCGCATGCACTGAACTTACTCTTGGCCAGTGCAGCCCCTGCAGCTGCCCAAATAACTGAATTGAACCCATGAAACCACGAGTCTGGGAAACAATTTCGCGCTGATTTCAGTGTTTGTTCTTCTCACACTTCCTTGGCCACGCGATAAACTGGATGGGTATGAGTGTTCTGTTCACGGTCCATGCCACTAGATGCACAGAGAAAGTTATGGTCATTGTTACGATACTGCCAATTGATATCTGTAAATGTTACTTCTGGTTGCTAGCTTTATATAAATGCATATCTCGTAGCGCGCCAGTCTCTGTGGTCCGAATTAGGGACAGACAGGATGATTTCTAGCAAGAGTCAATTCACGTACGGATAGTCCCAGCAATAATATAGTCCAAGATCCGCTTTGACCTTCATTTCCGATGTTAAGGTCCTTATATAATAATTTAGTGCACAGATACACACTGTAAAGCCTTTCTCCGTCCCTTGATCAAAATCCACGACAAATACGCAGCAATGATAACATCAACCACCATCCCTTCAGTCCAGGCACTGATGGCCAACCACTTCGAGCGGTCAAAAAACTCATTTAGCATCTGCGTCGATAAGTAATATGTCAATGCCACCGTGCCAACAAAACGCAAGAGTGATAGTATCCAACAGATTCCGGCCCCAAGCTTTCGCATTGTCACTATGAATACCCTAAACGCAAAATAAGCCTGATAAAATATTATAACTTGCGTGACGATGTCCAGCACTATGTGTATTTGACGTACCTGAACAAGCGAAGCGATAAACCGCTCATGAATATGGACAATGTGTAGCCTGGTGCAGATTTGGCGAATATCTTCTTTGGTTGATCGAAGTAGACAATGGACAAGGTGAAGAACGACTGGACAGTACCTCGCACAACCTGCAGCCATCAAGGGTTAGATCCATCTCCAATCCACTCAACAAAGGCTTACAGCACTACTGATACCTATATTGATGCCAGTATGAGAGAATGGACAGTTTTCCAGGATGGACATATTTGCATACAATGGTGAAGCGTACCAATGTCTTCGTCTGCCATGGGTCATCTGGATACCTTCGAAAGTAGGTCCACGCCTGGGACATCGTGATCCCGAGCAATAGGCATGAGATTGCCATCCTTACTTCTAGTGAGCCCAAGCTAAATACCAGATCGTACTCCACCTGACGATCCATGCTAGCACCTTGATTTCTAAACGCGTCGCCGTCGGTGGTCAAGATCTGGAAAAGTCAATAACTCGCCAACAATATGCCTTTTGTAAATTCGGATACGTAATGGGGGCTGCACTCACGGACAAGGTAGCGCCTTGCATATTTATCGACATCATTATAGGTACACTTGAGGATCTTCTCAGAGTCTCATATAGACTTCCATTCATTGTCAAGAGATGCCGTTAGTGTTATGCTGCGGATGAGGTGCAATGCTGGTCATCAACTCCTCATGATCGGCGCTCAGCGCTCAGCGCCCATGGCCATTGACTGTCAACCCGGATCGGCAACGACTCAGAGCGAGAATTCTAAGAACATTTATCAGGATATGCATGTGGAACGGTCTATCATTGCATACCTTGTCCTTCTCAGCTTTGAAACGACGTTCCTGCCTTCCTTGGCCACAACAATGCCGATGCTATGACCTTCCGTAAAAATATCCTTGGGCCTAATCTTATAAGTTGATGGTGTGGAGTCTTGTCCAGATACAACTGTCCTCCGGTCTCATCGTCCCCGGAGGTACAGAGAATTGGCGGAAAGAAGTTCAACGGATGTGGGGAGAACCAAAAGGAGATAAGAACAACGCCCGTACTCAGCGCTCAGTGACGTCTTGACCGTAAGAGCGAGTATCGTTCCGCACGAAGCAAGCCTATCGGATAACATTTTCACTTGTCCATAAGCCAAAATCCCGGTACCTCGACAGACCGCTATGGGAGGTGAAGAACCGACGCCTTGGCCTCTGAGGTAATGGGAACTCCCAACTTCCTTCGAATCCAGACGGCGTTTTTGTGCTACCTGTTGGGATTGCCAAAGCCTAGGATTTGGAGTAACGGAATATTAGCCTGGAATTGCAGTCGATAAGCAATTAATACACGGATAAACGAAACGTGTTGGTAGATCCATGATTGCAATGTCTATAGAATAAAACTCAGGTCAAAGGTATCAGAACAAACACGGTATTGAGACAAGATGAAGCAACGAAAACTCCGAAACAACAGAGAAAATAAGAGCAGATAGAAGTGTAGCACGGTACCCGAAATCAAACCCATACAAATCATTGAAGAAAATCCGATCAGATCATGACCAACCAAGCTCGCCATCACATCTTGAACGACATGGCCTCTCTATTCAAACTCATCAACCTAGAATATTCCAAAAACAGCCTGTACGTTTCAATCAGGGCTGCGTTAATTAAGCCCAACCCCAAGTGGGCAATTAAGACGAACCTGAAGAGATAAGAGATCATATCTTCCCTCCTCCAATACGTTTTACTCCACTTCCTCCCTGCAGATGCAATCTTCTGGGCAAGTACCTCGTGTGCGCCTTCGCCAATTGACTCTCCCCGGAAAAATATCAGGGCATCATGCAAATCAGCGAGGTCTATTTGAATTGGAACGTAATGCACCCAAGGGGCGATGCGGTCTGTATACCTGAAGTCAAGGGGGTGGGAAGTGAGAGGAGTAAGATAAGTGAGAGGCGTTTGACATACCATTCGGGATATATCGTAGACTTGAAAATCAAGGAATTGGACGTAATAAGACGCTTAAATCTCCCGGACCACCCATTACCGTCAACCTACACCGACGCGGAGGTCAACCTTCTCGAATTGAGTAACGCAAAACTGCTACTCACATCAATAACATACTTATAGTTTCCAGCTTCCTTCATCGACTGGTATGGCCGCCAAGGATAAATGCGTTTTAGCTTGTCGCACACACTAGACGCACACCCAAGTGGATTCCCAACGAACGCTACATCCATCATTGCAGGATTGACAAACGCCTTCTTTACATCCTTCGGTTCACCAACTTTCTCATCTTCATTCAACGTCGGACTCAGGACTTTGAGCGTCCCATTTAGATCATTGGTGAAGTCAACCAGGAAGTTCCGGTGTGAGTTTTTCCATCGGTTATTCTCGCGATGATACATTCCCGTATTGCTTCCTCTCCATAAAAGTCGTTCGTCCAATTTGAAATCCCATTCTGGGTCATCTGTGCGAGGAATATCTTCAACCCAGCCGTATGGTACAGGTATGCGGATGTTGTGGTGTATTGTGGTAGAGCAGTATGAAAATTCCGGTACCATTGCGTGTTGAGGAGTTGGGCCGAGTTCGTGTGATATGAATTGACCATGATGATGAAAATGGTCGGGGTGAAGGCAGGGATCCATGGTAGCGAGGTGGTCATGAACAAAAGTTTTCTTGATAGGACGTGGTGGAGATATGTCCAGGTTAAGTGACCGACGGCGGGCAGGAGAGTCGGGGGAACAGGCTAATACCCAGCCATTCGAGGTAACTTTCGGCAGATCGTTCCTGCCAACGTCTAAGCCAGATAAGATAATTAAGTGGACGCAAACTTCATCCCGAAGGAAGATAAACATACAAAGTCGCTCCTGGGCAGCGGTCATGACAGCGGTTTTCACATCGTAGTCTGAAAGCCTATTTGGCCCGTCATGAGGCGAAAACGTTGCTCGAAATGAGGGAAGGAACTCTTGAACCTCTCGCACTAATTCGAGGACTTTCTCAGAACTCCTGATCAAGTCATTGTACCTTCCTTCTTCGAACGCCCATGTAACGATGTCAATTCCCCCACTTGAATTCCTTCCTAGGGTATAGGAGTCCTTCTTAGCTTCCAACTCCACTTGTATTTGCAGTAAATCTTTTGGTTCGATGCCCCAAAAAGGCTCGAGGTCGTGATAGATTTGGTCATATTCGTCTGGCAGACGGACATTATGTTGCTTGACGTAGTTCCACCTTCGTGAATTTCCCTTCGGTATGGAGAAATACATGCAGTGAAATTAACGCACCATTTGTCAAACCCTAATGGGGGGTCTCTATGATATCTCCTCCGATATTCCACGACCGCTTGCTCCAATGTTTTACTTGCCCTCTTATGCTTTTCACTCCAAGTCTTCTCAGCGCGCGCGATTAGCTCGTAGATCGGATGAGGACCATCAGGATTAACCTCTACCAGGCCATCACGCCGGTATCTCAATTCTGCGAGCGGCGGTGGTTGAAACTTTATCTGCACCAGTCGCGAAGAGCGTGATTGGGATGTGGAATGTGGAAACGACGAACGCTCAGACCGCGAGCGTGCATAAAGCCAGAGTGAGAAGACTAGTACAGTGAGCAGAGCATAAAATCTGACATTCCTTCCAGAGCGCCGGTGCAGGGTCCACATGGTGTTTGATGGTGGGGAGAGGGATCATTTTGAATTTGACCTTGTTGATGGGGACCATCTCGAATTGAGCCGTAGCCGCTGATACTTCCAGCTCTTCGCGGCATTGAATAGCATGCAGAACCACGTCCTCATCTAGACCTTCTTTCTGGCTTTGTAACTCTCTCCGTTGTTCGAACAGCGATAACAACCTATATCGTTGATGAAAATAAGCATGGTGCAGGTAGTCACAAAATTGCAACAATCCTACAAGACCTAGCAGAGAACTGTACGTATCCCTGATACCATTAACACCCAGAAGATATTCAAATGGATCCACCTTCTTGGATCGATACTGGGCATTGAGACTGCCATAGTGTGGGAGCGTGGTGTTGCGTCACCCAAGCGCGACCTTATTGAGGGTGGTTGGTCGCAGCGCATCTCTTTTCGCCACATTCTATCACCTCTTTTCGCACTACCACCGATAGAAGAAAGGGCCGAAACAGCTGAATTGCTGGGCGTAATGATGATGGAGTCTTAATCGAAAGAAACCCGCTCTGCCGTATTGTTTCCAAGGCCATGGCATGCAAAATTTGTGGCTTGTCGAAGATGAAGCAAGAGTCTGCCATCAGACTGGGTGCTCCAGTGGTGACGGCTGACTTTGCTCAATGATTATATGGGGATGTACTTTACGGTGATTTCCCCCCATCTGCTACCCTGCGGATTTACTGACCCTTTTTCAGACCACGGCATGACTTTCTCGGATCTGATCTCATAGATATTCCATCTCGTTTCGAGGCTTCTAATCCGCGAGGCAATCTACACTACTCCCACCAGTGCTCCTGCAACGCTTCCAAGTGGGATTTGATCGACTTTCTCTAACGTTTACGTACTTACCGCTCCTATTTCAAACCGAGAAAAAAAGCCAACGAGGTGCTTGAAAGTTTCCGTCGAATGTTACGGAGAAAATATGAATACGTCGTGTCTATCTCACCCTAATCTCCTGACTTCGTAGGTATGATTCCAGTTCCTGTTAAGCTCTCTCGATATCATGGAGTTGTTCGTGCCTTGCCCGACTCGCTCCGCTATATCTTCCTTCTCCACAGAAATCCTTTTCCTGATATCTCATACGTCAGGATTGTGGTGACCCCATCGCGGTTACATATCAAGGTCGGCTTACCCCGCAACGAGGGGAATGCCCTAAATCTGATTGAGTGATAGACCTCAATACCCGCTCCTCGTCACACCGGAATTGTTACAGGCACTGATGGGAGGCTTTATGACTGGGATACGCTTGCACGATAGTCCCATCCCCCTTTCTCTTAACGAACTCAAGACATTGCGGCAGGTTTTGGTTAATGCCACTCCTAGCCTCGGGCTGTATTAAACAAACCAGGAGCTTTGATTTGTGATCCTCTGGGTGAAGGTGCTAGAAGCCGCTGGACTAGCGACCCGCGTGGTGCTTTCCACGTGAAGGCGGAGTTAACAGGTTTGTGGGCAATTTGGCTCCATATCACGTTGCGTTAATCCATGGGGACTTCAACGGTAAGACCATTCACATTATCATGCGGAACGGCAAGTTTAAGTTATCCCGAATGATGAATTGGAGCATGGTGGCATGCATGCCGACATATTAGGAGCACATGATGATGGAGAGTCCTATTCTTGAGGTGTTGAGCGAGAGTTATAGCTCTATCATGATACGCCATGATTGGAAGCGGAAGTTAACAGAAGAGCGGTATGAAGTTAGGTCGATTGAATCTTATGATCGCGTTTCCAGCTTCAACTTGAATATTTGCCCAATTCTAGACACACATGTTTAGACAACCTCAGCCATATGTACGCCTAGATCCTCAATCTAGTTTTATTTACTGTTTTTCCTTCGTCGTTTCCTGCGTAGGGTCTTCGTGGCAATATCAATTCAAACCAACGTCGCAACTGCACTGCACATGCCTCCCAACTTTCCCACGAGTATGGCATCCTGTGGATTGAAGGGCAGGCTTTGCAGACCTGTATCACAGGCATCCACTGACTTTGTCCACTCTCCACTAGTCCATTCTGCTCGGGAGCACTATGACAACGTGTTCGAATACTCCTCAGAAGGAAAGCGCAGAAGGGCAGAAGCCGACTTCCGTATCGGAAAGCGTACTAAAGCGTACTAAATAATCAACTTCATAGGTGCAGCCTGCGAGTCCTCCTTTCCATCTATGAGCGCTACGATAGACAGCTCGTGGCTGTGCACCGCCACGATGACTACGCAACCTTTGTCCCTTTCTTCCACAAAAGCCACAGTACGTATTCACATTGAAATGGCCCAGTGAATTTGAGGCCCACCGAACGTGCATGTGCCTCGTTGAGGATGATCAACCTCGGCGTCCAATTAGATTTTCGTTTCTTCCTTCACCATCCGTCAACCCGTCAACTCTAGCCTCGTTGCGGATCGTCCTCTTTCATTTTACCTTAACATCCGTCTCGATTTCGCTTTCTTCTCTGTCCCTAAGGCAGCTCCAACTGGATAAGAGAGCTGGCTGACAAAGGTCCAGCAGTTGCGTGCCTATGGCTCTTAAATCTTCACCCGGTCATGGCACGTTCAGAAGCGCACTAATGATATTACCCATTACGGCCTTCCTTTTCATAACCCTGGTGTACTTCAGAGAGAAATTGGATTTAACTATTCAACCAGACCCCTTTGCTGGTATCGATGAGCCCTATAACCACAGTCGTACTGGTGAACGGTACCTACCACCTCCTACATTACCTACAGATGGGGGCGGGGACGAGATGGTGGATGAAAGCACATCAGAGCGAGTTGGTGTATATCTCCATATTGAACACCCGAATGGATTGTTGGAAGTTAGTCCTAATGGGCCGCACCCAATATTTCGACTGATGGCCGAGGCTGAAGCAAAGTGGGAGAGGAAGCTCAATCAGGCAAGCAAGACTCTGCCAGAGGCTGTTACTGAGTACAGGAGGAGGTATAGGAGGATGCCGCCAAAGGGATTTGATAATTGGTAGGCAAATTCCTTCTTTTTTCATTCTGCTGGACTGTGCCCGTGGTTGCGGGGCGCGATACTGCGCAACGCTTGGAAAAGGTCCCTAATATACGTGCTCCGGGTGATGTTACGCAGTGCCGTCTTGATTGACAGCGAGCTAATCGCTTGAATTCATGCCAGGTGAAAATACGTCGTCGATCACGCCGTCCAGCTCCCCAATGAGTATGACTAAATTTTTGAGGACCTTGAACCATTTTGGGGGATGGCACCCTGGGATGTACATAGATTCGCTAGTGAACGAGAACTTGATCACAACATGGTAATACTTGGCAAAACTGAGTCCACCGACGGACAGGTTCAGATTTTGCTCGTATCGGGGGAAGATAGATGCAAGTGGCGCTGATGATCTTGAATTATTGAGGAGCGCACGGGACGTAATAGAAGTTCTGAAGGATGTTGCAGAGGACCTGCCCAAGTTCAGGATGGTTCTTTCACCGTTTGATAACCCAGAATTCGTCCGGGAGTATGAGTTGAGAAAGACTCTGACAGATGTTGCTGCTGCTGGCAAGTGTAGGTCTTTCGGGTTTCTATATGCATACATACCGGTCGGGACTCAATTCCTTCCCAGTCATTACATCCCCAGAATACCCTAGCCTACAGCACCTCAGATGGTTATCAGCATCCCCATCATCCTCACCTGCACGTCAATCATCCGATACCTACATGCCAATCATTAATTCAACCTCCAAAACCTTCATTCACGACCATAAAGCTGCCATGGACCCTTGTTACCACCCAAACCTCCTTAACATCCACGGCCAATTCCTCGGCCAATCTGGTGCAGCGCCTATTCCATCCGCGTCGATTTCTCCACGGTTCGGCTATTGCTCAACGATGCTCCACAATGACGTCCGTACAGCCTCGGGTCTTAACTGGGAGGAGGATATCCATCCACGGTCGGATGACCCTGAATGGGATGACAAGCAGGATCATAGACTTTCGTGGAGAGGAACGAACACTGAGATTTGGCACGCGCGAGATACTCCCTGGAGGGGTGCTCAACGCGCGAGATTGGTCGACTTTGCCAACAATGTGACTGGAACTGTGAAGGTTTTGTTCCCGCCAACAGGTTCAAGAGGTGTGAGTGGCAATATTCGCCTAATTCCTGTCGGAGATGGAGCAGACATCGAAAGAGGGAGACTGAACCCAGCTCTTATGGATATTGCGTTTGCGGGAGCACCTTTAGGATGTGCACCCGATATCTGTCCCTTGCTAAGTGAGATATGGGATTGGAGAGGATTCCAGTCGCGTAAAGAGGCTGGGCAGTTTAGATATGTTAGGGACGTGAGTCTCCCTCACGGTTGTTTTCCTTACGTTCGCTGATGTAAAATGTGCAGATCAATGGAAACGGGTGGACAAGTCGTTTCAAGCGTTTAATAACGTCAAATTCGTTGATATTCAAGTCCACAGTTTATCCCGAATGGTTCGGTGCTTTCATCACCCTGAACGCAAAGTTGCTTACTGTCAAGAAATCACATGCAGGTTTACGGATAGGATACAACCTTGGGTGCATTACGTTCCTGTTCAAATGGACCTTTCTTATCTTTACGACGCCCTGTTGTTCTTCCGGAGTGGCTTGTATGGAGAAGGTTCACAAAATGAACTGGCACGCAGAATTGCATCCGCCGGCCGGGAATGGAGTGAAGAGTTTTGGCGAAAAGAGGACTTAACCGCCTATATGTATAGGTGCGTTACTATCGGTACCCCAAACGTAAGATGAGAGGCGCTAACGAAAATTTTCCCATCAGACTAGTGCTTGAATTCGCCCGTGTGGCAAGCATGGACAGAGAATCGATGACGTTTGTATACCAGAGATAGACCTAAATCGAAACCGAACTGTGCATCAACAACGCCTTATTTTGGGGAACCGTTTCTCAAAGACTATATACGTTGGTATAGGTACATATCATGATCCGAGTCTCTTCTGTTTCAAGTTGTATATGACTTCATAGCTTCCATTAATAAAGGCCCCACTACTGGAAACTTACAACCCCAGAATTCATCTTGGTGAACAAAGGATCACATACTTCCGTACATTCTCAGCTGTTATAAATTAGCATTCCTGACAAACGTTCTAGGCGTCAAGGTTGCTCTTTACGATCTGCGGTCAAACGAGCGGGGGTGCGGGGATATCCGAAATCCGAATCCGTCGTCACGATCATCACATCGTCTAACCTTCTCTCCTACGTATTTGAGCCTGGGCTCTCGTTGATCTACATGAAGCCCACTCTCCCACTCGAACTCCTGCGCGAGATTGTCAGGCTCGTTTTCCTCGATGCACCACCAGCTAAGCGCATCCTTGATTGCCCAGGAGTCTGCGGCAAACCAGCTTGGAAGGTCGTCGCTTCACTGAGTGTGACATCTCGTGTTCTTCGGCTGCTCGCGCTGGAAGCATGGTTTCGTACCTTCTATGTCGATCATCCAGAACAGGTGAAGGTTGGCTTGTCGTACTTTTCTCAGTTGGGCTTGCGATGGGTCCGGTGAGTCTTTCACAGCTTTTCCCATTTCATTTGTAGATATATATTTGGTTCCTTGCTTTCGCAGGCACCTTCACTGCGTCCAATCGAGGGATGTCTTCGACGTCATCGAGTGGGATCTTTCTGGCTTTATGGTAATATCCTCGGTTCGATATGACTGGCTCTCGTCCTTCGACCAAAACTTCTTGAGTGCATTTCCCTTTTTGAATGCACCCTCTACCATCAAGGAACTCGATATCCGTGGTTTTCAATGGCCCGCACCTCATTCTTATGCCCGTATAGAAAGTGCATTTTCCAATCTCAAAGTCCTGAAGCTTCGCCAATCGCTAATTTGGTGTTCGCTCTGCAATACATGCGTCACACCGAGGTTCAGAACTCCCGGCCCGGAGAGGATTGTGTACGAAGGTGGGGCCGGTCTACCCGTATGTCTTCCATCAACATCATTGCTCATTGTTCCTGTACCTGAATTCGAGTCCAAGAGACACTACGCTCGAGTCCTAACGCCCCTAACTCAGCTACACACAGTATGCATCGAAATACCGGACTTTGGGTCAGGGATTATAGATGTGGGCGAAAAGGAGGGACGTAATCCATACCTTTGGGCTGGCGAATGCGAACGGTGCATCGAGGTGCTCTATCCCGATGAAGACTTTTTGGAGAAATGGATCGGCGAGAAGAAGAACCCTGCTCGAGGATTATCAAGAGAATTGAATTCAAACGGTCATTCGGAGGCGGAAAACAGGTACACGTACCTTATTCCTCCTTCTTTGCAACGTGTCGAGTGGACCTTCCGTGCGCCGCTATTAGAGGATTATATGGTGGAGGTTGATGACATATTGGCAGATCATTGGGGAGAAGAATAAGTTGAGCTTTGTCTGCATCTTCGTAAGTTAAAAACGCTTCATATTGCTGCAATATCTTGATGTTCGAGCTTCTGCAACTCGGCACAGTGCGTTCGTACATGGTACCGCGAATGGTTATCCTTCCTTATTCATTCGAACTTGGTTCGAACACGGGGATACGTATTTGTGGTAGTTAGTTCCATGTAAATGTGGATTTCTCCGTCTCTAACTGCAGGACAGTTTCGCACTCTCAATAAGTAACTGCATCCCCATTCCAAGTGCTGAACAAAATTGCCAGTATTTTTAAAATGCTGATGGCCGCTCCTTGTGGCCGGTATTCATGCTGTAAGTTCTGCGGCAAAAAAGTCTGGCATTTACCGGACGGAATTCCCTTCAGCTTTATTAACCTACACCGTTAGTGGCAGGAGCGCCAATTCATTCGTCATCGATTTCCCCTTAAGTACATCGCATTATGATTGGTGGCTCGCTTACCACTATTCAACTTCTGATAACTCCGCAACAGCACGTAACTTATCCCGCTTCGATAGCGCCTGAGATTCTTCGCAGTTAGGAAGATCAGAAATTTCCCCGTATTCCCCGCATAACTCGGTTAGCATAATGTATGTCGCTGGATATGGAACGTCGTCAAGATGGGCCAACGTGATGTGTGATGTGGTTTGCGAGAGAAGGAGTGCGGTGTGAATGAAATCAGCTGGCAGCATGGGGAGTGGCATTGAAACCTCGGAGGATATTGATCCAGAAATAGAACTAGAACCAAGTTCGTTTCATTCTCTGTCGCCCGCTAATGTTTTACCCAAATTTCGTGCTTCTACTCACTAGGAGCTAATCAAATAGCTGTCAATGAGGGCATAGATGTAGGGGTATAAAAGGCCGCTTTGTAGTAGATTGAGAGTTTGAGCTACCGATTCCTCGAAGCTACCACAACTTCTTCAACACTATGGTCAATTTAACCTTCCTCGCTGGTGGCTACGACGTTTTCGTAGCCACCTATCTGTTCAATACCGTTACCTCTACTCTCTCAGTCACCGGGCGCTCTCCTACAGGCGACGGCCCATCTTGGATATCACTCCACCCTACAAATAAGAATGTCCTTTAGTAAGTGCCACTGGTAGCCGTATTGAAGCCATGCTCACCATTAGTATAGTGCGGTCAATGAAATCGAAGATGGAGCCGTTCAGTCCTTCACCATTAATTCGGACGGCATGCTATCTTCTGTTGTTGACTCAGTCTCCTCGGGGGGTGGCAGTCCCGCGTTCGTTGTAGCTCTCCCCTCAAATGCAGCCACTGACGTCGCCGTTATGAACTATGTGGGGGGCAATGGCCGTATCATCCCAACTGCCCCTGGGTCTGAAGCAAAATTCGATGATACTGCTCCCTCGGGTGCGGTTATTACTTTCCCAAGGAAGACAGGCACTGGAGGCGAGTTGGCAGACTCGCATCCTCATATGGCATTGCAGTATGGAGGAGAAGTCTTGATTCCTGATTTAGGTGGAGATACTATTTGGAGGTTGGCGCGACAAAATGACGCATGGAACATCGTTGGACAGATCTTGCACCCTGCAGGTAGTGGACCTAGGCATATCGCTGTTTACGGTATGGCATGTCAGGCACAAATGATTTTCAGGTTCTAATCAATCAACTTATTAATAGGCGAACGTCTATTCACGCTTCACGAACTGGCTTCCACTCTTACGGTCCAAAAACTCCCACTGCCCCCAGCGTCTGCTAACATCACCAATGTCCCCTTCATCTCAAGCGTTTCCATCATCCCTCCCAATCCACCCGCTGGTTCCGCATGGGGCGCAGCAGAGATTCTCATTCCTGCTCCGAATGCCAAGTTCCCAGCTGTCCCAATATCAGATTCAGCGCCTAGCGCAACTCCTTACATCTACGTATCGAATCGTAACATTGGCACACCCGACCCAGAAGACCCAAAGACACAACTCGGTGACTCCATCGCGATTTACGAGCTTTTGGGTAAAGATACTGAGCAGGAACGCCTTTCGTTGGTAAGGCATGTATACACGGGGTTATCACAAGTTCGTGGAATGGAGTTTAGCGATTTGGTAACGGTTAACGAAGATGGATACCGGAACGATGAAGAACAGTATTTGGTTGCTGCTGGAGTGGCGGGGACTGCAGGCGTGGCCATTTTCAAAAGAACAGAGGGAGGAAGGAATTTGGAACTTGTAGCTAGGAATTTGGACATTGAAACCAGGACGAGTTTCGTCTGGTTGTGAAAAAGTGATTGGAATTGTGCACTACATATACTACATGTTAAACGTTTTGGCGGTGAATTGGCATCGAAATATTGATTTCTGGTTGAAGAGAATTTGAAAGAACTTGGGACAAGGTGGTACATCAGGCCCTGTAAGACCCGTATACGATGTCGTCATCCGTGATACATTAATAAAACATAAGTATGATAACGAACATAATCTCATGGCGATTAGGATACAATGCAAGGTAATCGTGCCGCGAGGGCAGTCTATGCGGCATGTCCACATGCAAAACAATACTACGTAAGTAATCGAGAAGTGTGTTGCAATTGGTGGACGGGACAATCACAGGCTGATGATTCTGTCGGAGTTTGAGTTCGCAACCTTCAGCAGATGTTTCAAGTTCAAACTATCTCGCAAATGTCTTCTTGCTTCATGGTGCGCGTTGACGAGTTCGGTTTCTCTTAGATGAGAAACACAACATAAGGTATGTCCCGAGGGTAGAAAGATGGCATACCGACAAACAATACGGGTTCATATCCTGAATAAATATTTAAACCCCCACTCTCCAACATATCCGTCGAAAATACGTGCGATTCTCCCCAGTTCCGATAACGCATTTGACAGTCGACGTCACTCCCTGGATGATCATTTGCATACTATCGCCTGCTCTTATCCTCTTCTTGTACCCTAACGACTGGAGTAACTCTGGAGATATTTGCGTTACTCTGATCTTATCATCGTACAAGAAGTTGCTGATTACTTCGTCGGGGTTGGAAAGGAAGGTGGGTGTGCCATGAGGTACACTAACTACAAAGTGCCATGCAAACATGGATGCAAACGGGCTGTGGTAGATTCGGTACCCCGGGCAGGGTAAAGTGGAGAATTCAAAGTAGTTTTAAGGTATACAATCTGGTTCTGCTATCTTCTCGAGTGCAGCTCGAGAAGCATGATCTGGAGAGACGAGGTGAGCAATAAAGAAGCCGGAATGGAGTTGTAGGGATGCTACTGACGTCGTAAGTGTTCATTTTGCTGTAAAGGTTGTGAAGATCGGTTACTCGGTATCATCAACATCTGAGTTTTTGGGTCAAAATTCAAGCAAAGAAACTGCGCAAGGCAGCTATTGAGGATGAGGAGTAGTCATCAACGAAGCCCGTTATTTGAGCGCGGGCAGTGTTTCATGACAAGCCCCGAAGACGTGATGAATGATGCTAGAAGGTCATCATGATGATGACATCGTCCTCAATCATATATCCGCTTCCGAGCTATCAAGGTTTTTCCACCTTGTTCAGGGGAGCCGTGACGCTTTACGGAGTTGGTGAGGTGGATCTTTGGCCACTATTATGTTTCGGCCCTTGATAGGTTGAAGACCATGGAACTGCCGATCCTCACGCAGCCTCACAAATCACTGTCCACCACCGCTCCAGTTGGGTTTCGCTATTTTCCACTACACATGGCATGCAATGAGCAGCGGTGTAATTAAAAGAGGTAAAAAGGCCTGAAAAGCGTAAACAGTGCTTAATCAGCAAACGCCACAGCAGCACACAACACTACAGCGAACAAAGAAATGTCTACGACTTCAATTCTGCATCAAATTACACAAGGTAACGTGGACGGCATCATTAAAATATTTACAATACAGATCCAGAGATTGTTATATGTTAACATCCAGTTTCCGGTCCGAGGGATAGATTGAATCTGACAAATTTTGTAAAAAATGTGTATTTCTGAAATTTTGTTGAGATTATCTTGTGAGTCCGTGTCAAGAAATGGACATGCAAGTGAATAGTCTAGCAATGAGGGCCTGTGTCCCAGGAATTTTGTGGCTTCACAGCCTGCTGTTGTATCACAGAGTATGAAGCAGCATCCGTGACCGTGCGTAGGTGACTCCAGGGTAAACTATGGTAATGGTGCAAAGCAAAAACAGGTTGCATCTCGGTTTCTTTGGTTGATAAACTGAAGATACAACTTGATTCAACACATCTCTATGATTTTCATGATGTAAACGGTCCTTTATTTGGGAGATCTCGGGGTGTAGTGTTGCATGATAAAGCATCAATTTGTTTCCACGGTCTAATTTGCACATAACAGGAGAACAATGTTATCAGTATATTATGTAATGGTATGAGTGGATAGAGGCCGTCTAGAGCTTCAAATGAAGACCCCACTCATAGCAGACGGTGCAGCGGATCAGATTTCATGGGCATTCTAATTTTTGCTACAGCATATGCTGATTAATCACTGTAGATTGTTGCACATTGACTTTGTCAGTTGATTGTCTATTCCAAGCCTCCAGTAGCTATTTGTTGAGCGGGTGGAGTTGAGACGTTGCAATTGACCATAACTGCATGACTCAAGGAGTCTCCAGCCTGTGAGAATGAGCGTGAACCTGGGCTAAGTTGTGACTCGAATCTCTTCGGCAATGCAAATAGCCGACGATCCGGAATTTGCTGACTCTGATAATTATACTCCTATTCTTCGTCCACAACGAACCCAACCAGCTCTTCATCGAGGACGACGATGACGATGACCGGAGTTGACTCTGCGTCGACCTTGCATTACGTAACGCTGGACGTATTTACTACGAGTCGATACAAAGGCAATCCCTTGGCGATCGTTCACCTACCTAGAGATGGTCCAGTACTATCGCAGGAGATCAAACAAATGATCGCAAGAGAATTCAACTTCTCAGAGACTGTGTTTTTACACCAGGGCTTATCGGAAATTGTCACCCACGGCGATCGGGAGGCTGTGAGGATTGATATTTTCACACCACATGAGGAATTGCCGTTCGCTGGACATCCGACTGTTGGTAGTGGATGGTACTTGTCTTGGAGGGCGTTAAAGGATAGTGCTGAAGATGGTACTCGAGTCCTCAAGTTGAAAACCAAGGCTGGGGAGATACCGGTCACTCCCAGTGTCTCCAACCGATCAGGACGCGAAAGCCTCGATATTCGACTACAAGTCCCAACGGATTTCAAAATCCATGCTCCGTATTATCACCCTCGACTCAAATCTCTTTATCAGACCGCGCTCGATAACGACGACTATGTCAATGGGAAAGATTATGCCGATGGGAAAGGAGCTGAAGCTTTAGCTTCCATCGTGAAGGGCATGACATTTTTGCTGATGGAACTCAAAACGAAAGAAGCGCTAAAAAAGCTTCGCGGGTTCCCTGAGAGATTGACGGCTCCAGGGTTAGGTGAATGGGACGGATTCGTTGGGGTGTATACTTTCTGGGAGGACAAAAATAGGGAAACAGTGTTTGGCGATGACAGACAAGCAGTTGAAAGGGTAAATGTCAGTGCAAGAATGTTTGATGGAGTTGCAGAAGATCCTGCCACTGGATCTGCTGCATCTACACTGGCAGGATGGTTGGCTAAGAGACGGGCTGACGAGACGGGTAAGGGAGGAAGGTGGAGGTTCAACATAACTCAGGGTGTTGACATGGGGAGGGAGAGTAATATTACGGTACATGTTGAGGTTACGGAAGATCGTAGGATTGGAAGGATTGATCTGGAGGGAACGGCTGTCCTTGTTATGCAAGGATCGCTCCTTGTACCAATCGAGTAAGCCGACAATAGCGATCACTTGTATTCTGTAGTGACAATGTGATTGTGCTGCTTGCCTCTTGCCTCCATGTCGTGATCGGCCCTACATGCGAGTCCAACCGCCACCATCGTAAGTTGTCAGTTTCACTCAGCATGACCGAACTTCTCGTGAACTAGAACTGATAAGGACTAATCGACTCTTGACCAGAGTGTAAAATGGAACGCCCCGACGACGCATTGCTCTATCTCTTCCCATTTTGCATCACCAGCCTTTCACGCTGCCTCCTTTAAAGGATGACATGCGCTTCACCATGCCCATGCGTTTCTCCCAATGGAAACTGCCACTGCTCAATCGCTCCCCACTTCTTTCCACCGGTGCCGTAATTGCACCGATTAACCCGTCCGCAAATGTTGAGGCAATCGGGCAAATGTTAGTCCAGTTTTGCGTTGAGAGGAAGGGATCTCTCCCTTTGTCATTAATAGCCCGACCGTTTGGACTCCGTCACAGTGGGTATCAGGGATTCCTCAATGCAGGATATCATTATTCCTTTCTTGACAAGATTTCGTAAATTGGATGGTGTACAATATAAATGCCATAATATAAACTAGGTCGCATCATACCTATTCCTTTCATCGTCAAGACAACCCTCCAAGCATTCACTGCCCATGATTGCAGATATATGAGCTAAATCCGTTCGTTAGGCCATACATCCCAACGATAGTCAGGGTTATATTTGAATTTGGCACTGCGACATTGATAAATGACCAGTCCCTGTTGCGAAGCCCTTCAACCTCCCATATGAAATGAGAGAGTTGATTGTGCGATTTCACTTCATGCATCCAGCACCTCGGCCTACTAGTCCATCCAATCAATTGACTCGGAACACCTTCTGGGTCGACTTGTTGCGTGCGATTTCTCGTCGAAACCCATCTGATATATACGCGTTGTAGAGCTGGAAATTGCTCCAGCCAATCCAATATGCCCTGACGACAAGTGAGGACATCAATGAACCATCCAGTCGCAATGAGTCCCTGCAGATAGAGATAGATCAGGTTCGAAAAGAGGGTCGGAGATTGCCATATTGCCATCAATCGTTCTTCTTCGCTGAACTACGTGAACCTGACACTGATTGGTCAAGGGATTGCCTCCTTCGAACTGGCAGATATTCGACACTACGACCACTGGCAGAATATCGCCATCCCACCTCGTGGATATCATAGAAGCCTAGGTACCGGGGACAGAATTTGATCGTTCATTCCGGTACGTTGATACATACACTAGTGCGACAGTTCGAGCAGATTTTTATTCGGAGTCTACGAAGTAAATATATGGCCTTGTATCTATCTTTACTATATGCGATTATTGTCATTCATTCGTGTCCATGAAATTAAGACCCTTTTGTCCACTGCGCAACGAGTACGTCTTTCTGAACCAACTAAGCGAGAGGATTTGGGATTCAATCGTCAGTAGCTATCTGCACGTTGAGAACTCCCTTGTTTTGTGAATTTAACGACGCCGGAAATCCACGCCTTGTAATAAGTGGTTCATTGACTTGGACATCCAGACAACCTGAGACGCACTTTTTCACCATTTTTTGCATGGCAGGTCGGATCTTGGCACCACCCTTTGAGTGGCGGCCTTTTCCTGATGGTTGACGAACATGCCGACCGTTCACTAATCGCGCAGTCGACATAGACATTTTTACGAACCAACTATTAGAGGCAACTCTGTCCGTCCTTGTTCCTTCGCTTCTTCCAACGCTTTTTCAGCGCATACGATAGCTTGATATACAGAGTACCCGTGTAGGTCAACCGCACCTGCGGGCTGGCGCTGCATATCCCAATATGAGCGACTGCGACTGGGTGTTCTCTCCACCTTTGCTGTACCTTGTTGTTCTCTGAGGATAGACGCAAGTAAAGTCTATCCAACATCGAGCCGAGCTACCGGATTGACTTACTCCTAGACCTCTGCGGCGTGCTCTTCTGCTTACTGCATGCTGTTTTTTTTATAGCCTGATTGGATGAAGCTTTCCCTTTGCCTATGTCCCATTGAATATAAGCTTAGAGGCTTTTCTCTGATAGATACGTCAGAAACCTGTCATCCATACCTGAGCCCATCAATCAGTCTTGAAGATGGATAATCTAAAGCTGACTCGTTCTATTCTTCATAGATGAATCATGCCAAATAGTAGCACATTGTGGTAATGGGTAACAACCAATTTGACTTACCGGTTTCAGATGCGATGAACCAAGTGGGGTTGTCAGTAATGCCAGGAAGTCTGACGACCACCCTAAAGTAGAATGGGCATAAGGCACAGCTTTGACATGGTAGAATATTGCTTATAGCACGCTAGATAGGTCTATCGTTGTTCTTGAAGATGGTACGATGCAAGAGTGTCTCAACGTCATGACCAGCTTGGCTATTGAAACTTTGGCGACCAGATTGGCAAGTAATGGCGCAGACATCAATGTGTGGGGATGTGTACCTATTTGTCCATCCTTGACTTATAATATGACCAAACATGAGAACTCGGTAACGGCCAGCCAAATTTTGGAGATCGTGGAGAGGGCGAAATGAGTTCCACAACGCTCGGCAAGCGCAAAGACCGAGAGGAAGATGTCGATTCACAAAAGACTCATGGGTACTCTTCCACTCGCTTATTGTAATCCCAAAATCTAAAATATTGCATGCAGTTCAACGCTATTCGTCTCAAACTTGCCATATGCAGCCACTTCTGTCGATCTTCAGACGTTGTTCTCGGATATTGCACCTGTACGATCTGCTTTTGTTGTAACTGAACATGGCACGGGGGTATCGAAAGGTGTAGGATATGTTTCGTTTGCGATCAAGGAAGATGCGCATGCGGCATTTGAAAAGATATCGAAGGAGGGTTTGAAAATTGTAGGAAGGAATCTGAGAGTACAGTGGGCGGAGAATAAGGTCTGATTCATGTTGTGTGTGTCTGGTCCATTGTCGCTGACTGGCGTGATTACAGCCAAAGAATAAGAAACATAGCAAAGATCACGGGGAGGATGCAGCAGACGGAGATGGAGACGATAAGAAGGAATCAAATCCAGAAACCGAAGCCAAAAAGCGTCAACCTGCACATCCCAAACCAAGCAAAGCCCCAAGTGACCCTACCGCAATACGAACTGTCGTCGTATCAGGCCTGCCTCCGTCGTTAGACGCCAAGGTACTATGGAAGAAGATGAGAAAGTACCAGGGAGCGGGAAGAGTGGATTGGCCAATAAAAGGAGATACTGGGGAGGATGACCCAACCGTAGGTGCGCTTTGAATTGCACTGGTTACTGTCAGTATACTTATGCTACGACATCAGCTCATGTCCTATTCTCAACGCCATCCACTGCTAATGACGCAGTCACTAAGCTCCACGCTCACGTATATAAAGGCCATCTTCTTTCCGTCACTCTCAAAAAACGACTTGACTCTCTCGCGAAACCCTCGACAAAGCCATTACCGTCCACTTCGTCACCATTTACTATCAATGAATCCTCTACAACCACGACAGACAAGGACACAAAATCCTCAAAAAGGGCCGCTATTGCCGCGCCTAGCCACGCCAGTCGGCTCATAGTCCGAAATCTGCCATTCGACGTGACGGAGCAAGATCTGAGAGCCGTCTTTTTACCTTTTGGACCTATCTATTCCATTCACATACCGACCGTTACTATGGAGGAGAAGCACAAATCTCACACTGAAGGAGAGAATGCCAATGCCAACGTGGGAAAGACAAGAGCGAAAGGATTCGCTTTTATCTGGTTTTTGAGCAAGAAAGACGCGGAGAAGGCTATTGGAGGATGTAACGGGATCACAGTTCGCTCTGGGACTGCTGAAACTATCCTAAAAGATAAGCAGAAGAAGAAGAAACTGCGGAGAATAGAGGAAAGGATTAGGAAAGCACGAGAAAGGGAAGAGAACGGTACAGAGGCAGGAGAACGAAGCGATGACGACGACAGAGCAGAGAATAACGATAGTGATGGGAAAGAAGAAAACGACGATGCGAAAATGCAAGACCGTACTGGGAATGAAAGGGTTATTGCCGTTGACTGGGCACTAAGTAAAGATAGATGGGAGGAGGAAAAGGCGAAGATTGCTGAAACGGTGGCCGACGAAGAGGGTGACGAGGATATCACAATGGAAGATGAAAGGCATAGTGACGACTCTGAGGAAGGCGAGGATGATGGTAGTGACTCAGAAGATGATGACAAGCAAGAACTTGGACTCCATGATGATGAATCTGACGGCTCATCACATGAGGAAGACGAGGACTTTGGCGACCATAGCGACGACTCAAACAGAGAGGATGAAAAGCCCGTAAAACCTCACTTACCGCAAACAGACGTGGGTACGACAGTGTTTATTCGAAATGTACCATTCGAGGCTACAGAAGAGGACTTGAGAGTCCTGTAAGCTGGTTCTCTCAGTCTCCCCATCACTGTCCCAATGCTGATGTTCGCTCCCTATATGCGCGTAGATTCCGCGCATTTGGACCTCTTCGGTATGCCCGAATCGCCATCGATCACGCGACGGGTCGATCTCGCGGCACTGGATTTGCCTGTTTCTGGAACAAAGAGGACGCCGATAAAATCATCCAGCAAAGTGAACTGCTAAGGACCGTCACCCACGGAGATCCAGGTAAGGAAAAGGAGAAGGAAGACGTGAGTAAATGCTGTTTTTGATGTTTTCCTATTTAACCTACTGTCTTTTACCTCTCGTACAGCACAAGGCGAAAAAGAAGAACCCGTTTACGATGCCATCGTTATTGACACCGGATCCTTCAACATCACTAGCTCAAAATCTGGTGTTGCATGGAAGAACGCTTGACGTGGTTCGCGCAGTAACGAGAGATGAAGCTGGACGGCTAAAGGAAGAAGGTGAACGAGCAAGAGAGAAAGCTGATAAAAGAAACATGTATTTGTTGAAAGAAGGGGGTAAGGACATCTTCTACTCCATTTTCCTCGGCCTGACGTGGCTGACGATTACGCGGACAGTCATATTCCCCAACTCGTATGAAGCCTCTGGATTGATACCCGCCGATCTCGAACGCCGCAATAATTCATACAACGCTCGTAAAAACTTGCTCAAAACTAATCCTTTGTTGTATATTTCGAAAACGCGGTTGAGTATCAGACAGATACCGCTGTTTGTGACGGAAAGGATGTTGAAGCGGTTGGCGGTGTATGCTACTAGGGAGTTTGAAAAAGAGGTTAAGGAGGGAAAGAGAGAGGGGTTGAAGGACGAGGAGAAGAGAGTCTCGAGAGAGGATGAGAAGAAAGCGACAGAGGAATTGGGACCGGCAGAGAAGGCGGCCGTAGACGCACACAACGACGAAAACCGTGCAAATGACATTGATGAAGAGCAATTAGGGTCAGGAGAAGACGATGAAGGAGATGCGTCTTCCGTGAGACCGTCAAAGAAGTCCAAGAAGAAGAAAAAGCTGCTTCTCTCTAAGCTGTATAAACGCGGCTCTGTTAAGCAAGCCAAACTCGTTCGTCAACAGGACCGAGTAGACTCAATAAGTGGCAAGGGAAGGAGTAAAGGTTACGGGTTCATCGAGATGTATCGACATGAAGATGCTTTGAGAGTTTTAAGATGGTCGAACAATACCAAGACTGTTGGAGAGCTATTTGATAAGTGGTGGATTGAGGAGGTGGAATGGATGGCGAAGACCGAGAAGGGCAAGCTGAAGGAAAAAGAAAAGGCTTTGGAACGGGTGAAGACCCTGGATGAAAGGGCGTATGGTCAGAGAAAAGCAGGCGTGGACGAGGCTGAGAAAGAGGTCAAGTTGGCAGAAGAGAGAGTCAAGCGACTACAGAAAGAGTTGGAAGAATCGCAACAGGGGGCGGCTGGAAAGAAGGTCAAAGGGAACCTGATCGTGGAGTTTTCGATTGAAAACATTCAGGTTGTGCAAAGGAGAAGTGCTCTACAGAAAGAGAAAAGAACGGGCGGTAGGAAGGTTCGTTTTTTCACTGGCTGCGCTTTGGATGAACTGACTTAGTGACGTATATTGTTTAGCGGGCAGACGACCAACAGCATAAAGCCCCACCACGGTCGGCGACACCTTTAAAATCAAATCATACATCCTCACCGGGTGTTTCCCCAGTAAAACGGGAATCCCAGGAAAACCAGCAACTACCCACCAAGAAGCGACGATTGTTGACAAGTTCTGTCGACCGAAAGTTGCCTCCAAAGCTTGCTCACTCCCGCGATTCCAAAGGCAAGGGAACGACAAAGGCAACAAGCCACCAAAATCCTTCAAAGCCGAATCGCGATGCAGGAAAGGACTCGCAACCGCAGTCACAACCGCAGGAGAGTGATAACAATAATCCAATAGGAAGCGTCATAGGGAGGAAGAGAATGCAGAGAAAGGCAAAGAGGATGGGGAAGTAGTTCACGCGTGGATCATTAGTGTATCACCGACAAGGAATCATACTGAGTTCGTCGGGAAACCATGAAAGCCATGACTTTTGAATACCTTCGTGGGCTGAGCGCTTGTACGCCGCTCACGTAACAGCTGATGCCGCGTTCAAATATTTACTTCCTGGTCCGTGCGCATCTAGTCGCGTATATAATGGACGCCTCGACGTTTTCGAATCCTTACCACTCTGGCCTTTTGGCTTAGATCAAGTGTAGTATCTGTTCTTAATAGTTTAACCACTATTACGGAGGCACTGCCTCCTAATTTGGTTATCTAATTTTTGTCGCCCCTGTTCTCTGGGCTCTGCTTGCAACCTGGGGACGCGATGACCTTGCTACTGCAGTACCGGCTTGTGTCGTCAGGGGACTCCTTTTTCTCTCACCCTCCTTTTGCTTGGATTTGAAGGACCTGTCAATTGACTCCGGTTCTGGGTTGAAGCAATAGGTCGGTATCGGGATAGGTTTTGATTTGAATATTTTGGCTCTTGGTATACAAAGTATTATGTGCTACATTTCCGTATGGATATCCTTGCTAATTGCTGAAATGCACATTGGATGATAGATCTTCCCAAGCCTCCAAGTCCTTCAGGATCTTGTCTTGTTTGAGCCTGAAATCCCGAGCACAGTCGTCGCCCAAGAGAAGATGTGTCGGCCAAGGCCGGCCTTTAGCAGCACCTTCGTCACGGACAATATCTGCAATCAAGCTCATGCCCTTGTAGGGATCACCTCTTTCGGTTCCGGAAATGCTGGCCATCCGTGCCGTGGCTGTCTTCCTCAAGTTGTCATAGTCCAATATCTCATTGCCGTGGTAGAACCCATGACGATACATTCCCTCTGTGCGGAACCCCCCAGGGGCGACTAGCATCATTCGAATATTGAATTGTGCGACCTCGACAGCGAGAGCCTCGGTAAATGCTACAAATCGTGTTAGCACTATGATGAAGCATTATGACTGACGCGCACCATGTATAGCGGATTTTGACGCAGCGTATAGTCCGATCCCCTATGTTCACCGAATCCACCGATGCGATCAGTGATATGCATCAGGAAGAGGGGATATCATGCCTCACCGCCATGTTCGTCCTGTATGCTGATCTGCTTCCAATCATTATGATTGTGCCAGACCTCCTCTTCCGCATATACGGCAAAACGGCTGTCGTCATGTCCATAAGTCCAAACGTATTAACATCGAATTGTTTCCTCAGCAGCGCCGAGCTATGCAACATGCACAATTGAGATTGTGATTGAGGCAAGTATTCGTAAGATTTTGGTGTGCTCGAATGAACGAAGAAAATGGACAATACCCTCCTTCCTCACAGAGTGATGGGAATCCAGCGGCAGCGTTGTTCACAACAACGTCTATCCTCCCCCAGTACTCGTGCGCGGACTTGACCTTCGCATTGACAGCTTCTTCACCCGCCGCCACGTCCAGTTGCAACATTCGGAGATTCTCGAGTTGGGATTTGGGTAACGACGAGAGGTGTTGGGATAGTAGCACTTGGAGCGACTCCTCTGTGCGAGACGTTGCGATGACTCGATCGCCACGGCTTAGCGCGACGTGGGTGAGGCGAGCACCCAGGCCGGATCCGGTACCTATGTAGTTCAACATGAGGAAGGGTTCGCAAACGTATGGGGGCGTAACAATCGCACCCGTGATGAGCCAGACCAGCGGTTCTTTGGCGACAGGGGCATTAGTGCCATTAAGGTGGATTGATTGTTGTGATTCAACCATTTTGAGAGTAGATCGAGCAGCAAACGAGGTGGGAGATAGGCGAAGGAGTACTGGACTTGCGACTTATAACTGAAAGCTACAGTATAGCCGAAAAAATTGGGTTGAGATTCAGTTGATCGTGTAGCTTATTAAGCGCCCGTATACTGCACGTCAATACTTCCCGCAGGGAACAACACTACTCCGCCAATGTCACATCAATGATTTGCCTCGAAAATGCATATTGAAGCCGTAGTTCTCCTTTCCTATAGCTAATATAAGGTCAGCAACGGAAGCTATTGGAAGAAGGGGATATGTCGTCTTGAGAGCTGATGGTGGTGTGAATTCACCGCTCTCGCGGGCTGGAAGTGCTGAACTTCTCAAATGACGAGTCTCAGGTTCCCACAATGCACGCTGCTGCACGGCATAATATGGATTTTGTTGCAGACCAAATTGATGCGATTTATCGCTGAGTTGGATAGTATGCTGCGTTCGAGCTGCTCAACAACACCGAGCGTCGCCGACTTGGGGCTCTTTAGCAGTGGATAGCATGGTACTGTACGGGGCTCAAGCCGGTAAGAAACATGCACGATCTACTTGTTTCCTCTGGATACGCCAATCACTCGTCGGTGAAATGAGCGATCTATAACTAACCCTTGACATACAGTATATAATCTTGCCGTCGTGTCAGGCTTTGGTATGGGTTAGATATATTCAGTGTAATTGTCCGAGATCATGTGTGGTTTGAAAAAAGGACAGAATAAGTCAAGGGAGGAACAGGAGAGCCCGTAGGGTGTGATGGGCTGTACAGTACGAAGACAAATGCTAACCTGGTCGTCGTGAGGGCTCACGATCTACGGTGGGTATAAAGAAAACCGAAGAAGTACGCGGATTATGGTAGGCTTCGTAGACACATATTCAGCTATTTATCTTATCATAGATGTGCAGCAAAGTAATATGCGACATGCCCAGTTTGGTACCTATATGTGCCGCTCGCCGATTATTCTTAGTCGAGCTGAGCTAGTCAGTTTACTCTGAGCGCCGCTAATTTTGAGCAGACTTGCTGCGACTGGAACACTACTGACAGCTTCACTTGTGCCCTCCTTATCCTCAATTAGCGGTCGCTGGAAACATACGCCCAAAAAAGTCTGATTCAGTCTTGAGGTGCAAATGTGTGCAAGAACAAACCGTCAGGGGATCCATCCACGCGGGATCATCGCAAACGACCATTCGGTTTGTTTCTACCGCCGGAGCACTCCCAGACTGAGTTGCATAATCATATCAGACGCGTGCCGTCAGCTTTGGAGTGGCATGAATATGTCATTCGGTCAGCACACTTGAGTAGTATAAGTTGGGAGACTTCTGGTATCATAGCCACAGCCGAACCTGATTTAGGGAATTGACCGTGTGTTGCCTGGCATTGGGTTCCTGTGGATGTGCTTCGTTCAAATTCAACAATTTCCATTAGGAAGTAGCCTTATGATTGCGGAGCTTGTTCCCATCTCTTCGCCGGATTTTCTATCGAGTATAGGAATAAGCGCCTATAGGAGATAAGCGCCTAATTACTGTATCATAGATCACGTTGGTTGTCTACGTGGTGACTGAACCCAATCTGGAAAACACGTGGCTCGCTATGCCTGCGTTGATGTGTCGATGGAGTACAAAATGGACCTGTTGATCGCAAAACCGGGTGATTGAGACCCACATTCGCATGGACGAAACCTAACATAAGACTCAACCGAGGAGAGTGTTCTATTTTTGGTCGACTTAATGGGTTTGTGGCAAATTTGAACCAAGAATGATCGATAGGCATTTGTAGCATATTTCCAGGATGAAAGCCGACAGCCGATATCGAGGAACGACAATCATTGTTCTATTCTGGAAGTGGGTCATGGCCATTGCTCGTTCAAGGACGAATTTCAGCAGTGGAGAAAGAAGCTATTGTAGCAGCGGAAGTCTAAGAAGAGGGAAACCGTCAAAATTCCAGCCAAGAACATTCTACCGCGATACCATCTTAAGGACATCGTGGACTGTCATAGCATGTGAGATCAGCCCATGCTGGTCTGCTTGCTCATCTCTGTTGCAAGCAAGACGAGTTGGCTGATGTGAAACATATCAGGCGCTATCTCACCTCCTGACTGGCTACACCGCAAAGATGACAGTTGCGCTGATCTTCCTTTGCTCACTACCCGCTGACTTCACCGAAGGCTCATAAAATAGCACATTGGCTCAAGTTCAAGGACACAAGCTCTTGGTCGAGATATCAGAGTTGGTTGTATGAGATCATAGTACTAGAAAGGTTTGAAATTTTTGAAATTCACATAGCAGAGAAATTACGGTACTGTTGGAATTACGTGGCACTAGCCCGACTCCGACTGTTAGCTACTGTTGCAGAAACATCTCTCAAAGCATGAATTGCGAAGATATTGCAAAACAATCATACTGTATAAATGCACGATCATCACTACTAGATGTAACAGATTTAAACCTACTTATATTAATCAAGCTATTTGCTTCACGGCTTCCGAATATTATCATATCTGGCACTAGCGTTCACACCGATCGTGATATACCCAATCACTCCCTGCTGAAGAACACCTCCCAACATATGCAAATCAAATACTGGGTTATATTGTCCCTCCGGTCCATGAGAATCCTCAAAGATATTCAAGGAATCTCTCCAGTTCCTCGTACGGCCATGAGTGTCTTTGATGGGGTTATTGTCGTAAGGGTTCAATTTGTCGATTTGCATGTTGAATTCATCGTCGAAGAAGAATTGACCAATGTGCACTAGCTCGTCGGATGAGTATGTTCCATTATCGTGAACGGTCCAGGAAGTGAAAATTTTGGCGTGGACGTGGGTTGCACGGCCAGTATAGTAACCAGGGAAGATGGCTATGCACCACAATAAGTCAATCATCGAGGAAATGATTCGGGTTGCACGTACTGGTAAATTGAGCGATGCCATTGTGGTCCGTAGGCCAAGCACCACGAAGGAATGTCTCCTCGTGGATGGTGCGGGGGTATGGGCTCAACAGTCCAGCTCGTTTGCCACCCACTTGGGGTTTTTCGTCCACCAAATGAGGTTGTGGGACTGGATGACCGGCATAATGTCCTGTCGCGTTTGCTTGCCAAACGTCAACTAGGACGTTAGGTAAAGGTTTGCAAGTTTCGACGTCTATCACACCAATGTCGAGAAGCTACATGAATAGCACAATGGTTAGGTGAGAAAGGGATATACGCCGAATACACACCAGAAGCAATCCAGGTTGTATCTCTGCGATATTTTGTCGGATTGGATGGCCGGAGACGTGATAATAGGGACCTTCTGCGACCACAGGAGCTAGAGAACGGTATTTGTCACAAATCCATTGTGACGCTGTCAAAAACGAACAGGCACTTACACAAAACGCAAGTATTATTTTGGATTTTGGATTCCCGAATTGGACTGCAGCCCAAAACGGTTTGATCTGCCGCCGGCACGGATCCTGCAATTGCATGTCCAAACTCATCACTGGTCTCCTCGTGGTTGTATGTCCCTTGCGCGAAGAGTTCGCTGTAACCGGGGAGTGAAGGTCGTCCTGCTAGGACATTTTGCGCCCAGCTACGTTGTCGTTGAGCAGTGTATTCGGCTACAGCCGGTGCGCACTATCAGAATGGATGATACGGCAGGTTTGAGCGGGAAGAGATTAAAACGAGTATTAACTGCAAAATGAGACCTGGATACGTACATGGTAAGCAGCAGCTTGCAAAGCCCTCTGGACCTCTATTTCCTGTGGTGTTTTTGGTTCATGATGTGCCGAGACGAGTTGCAGCGCAAGAAGCGTTAACGAGAACAAGGATAGCAGTGTCGAACGCATGAGAGTGGCGCACGTCGTCCGCGGAGGGATCAGGAGAGAGAGCAAAGGTAGGAAAGAGATGCCGAAACAAAGATCCAGTTTTATATATGTGGGCATCCCGACATGGAAGGCCAAGCGAAGCAAGTTCTGTTATGCATTCCCATCAGATCAGTGCTGGAATAACTATCAACCTGTCTTAGTTCAGGCTCATGATATTTATTAGGGGAGCAGAGCTTGGAAGATCCTAACCATCCAGTCATCCACTGACAGCTGTCTGAAACACTAATTTCGGGTTAGGGTTTGTGCCTGACATCCGTCGCCGTCGCACAACGCATCGGCGAGTGCTTCTCTCATAAAACATAAAGTTGTGACCCGTTTATACTAACCAAACCTAGTTCCCCGGATGGAACATCCTCAGCAATATCGACTCGCCACATCATCAGACTTTTCTAAAAATGTGACAAATTCGCCGATCGCTGTGCCGGCGAATTACCAGCATCATCATATCATCGCTGGTTCATTCCGTTCATCGCACCTGGTCGTGCTTGAGTTCTCGCCATTAGATCGGACGTTAGGATGGGTCCAGAACGTTGATGTCCCCGAAGACGCGCCAGGACCGTATCAATACCTGGGATTGAACCCGAAGAGGGACAGGGTTTATACTACGAGTTGGGCGTTACCACCCAAGTTGTCGAGCTGGAAGGTTAAACTCAATCGTTCCAATCAGCGCCAAAATTTGGACGAGGCATTCATCAATGAAGGAGAGGAGAATCTGAAACAGCCGCCTTGGTGGTCATGGTCAGTGACGCATTTGAACTGCGTGCCAATTAGTGAGTCCTTGTCATCCTCGGTTTCCTCTCCCTGTCCAACAACATCGCACTAGAACTCATAACGTATGGATTCTAGCGGCTACTTCGTCATACATCACGATACCCCCGCCATATACCCACTTGTACTCTATGGGTGGCCCGACAGGCGAAGCACACGTCATAGACAAGCAAACGGGTGCCATTGGCGATAAGCTCCAAGAAGTCCTCTTCATACCGGCTGATCAATTAGAAGCAGCTGATAAAACCCGGGTCGCTCTTGTAAGCAAAGCCGTCGATCCAGGACATCTTCCACCTTCTCCTTACCTCGCTCCCTCCTTCCAGCGGACAGGTTCACATGCAGTCGAGTTTTCATCCGCCCTTTCTATGGCATTCGTTCCGGTCCTGGGCACTAGCGCCATAGAAGCTTACAAACACGATCCGTTGACGGGTACATTGACCCATCTATTTACCTCCTTTTCTCCAAGAGGGCAAGATGTCCATGACGGCCCCAGACACGTCAAGATACACCCCAATGGAAAGACGCTCTATTGCATAACTGAACACAGTAAGTCAACGTTAAATCCGTACCCACATATGGGCCCAGAGCGCCGAGAGGAGAGGGGCTTATACTCCCGATCGTTCTCGGACTCAAGCTCGTGCTCTACGGTGCCATTCATATTCCGTCCTCGCAAACTCCTGCTGATACCATCTCTTTCCCTTTTAGCAAACTACATTGACCAATACCAAATCGCACCAACCTCCCTCACCTACGTATCCTCAGTCTCTCTCATTCCCCCTTCCCTCCGTACCCCATGGGCGCAAAAATCGCCATATAGGGGTGACACACTTCACCTAACACCATCCACGCCATCCCATCCTTCTCCAAGAACACTCTTCGCCACGACACGAGGTTCAAATGAAGACGTTAAAGGCTGGGTATCCGTCTTCGAGCTAGATGAAGAGGGGATTTTCGTATCACCTCTTGATGCCTCCGTTGCTCTCCATGAAGACAACGCTGGTCTTGTAACCCAAATCGAAGAACGAGGAGTCGAACGATACCAAACCCCAACTTCAGGTGGAAAAGCCCACGCCCTCGACATCCTCCCAAAAACATTTTCCCCTTCTCCCTCTGAATCTCCCGACCAAACCGTTTGGATCTTACTCACCGATGATTCTGATGTCGCGGCTAGTCGAACAGGTGGCGGTGGAGTTCGAGTTCTCGAATGGGATGGTTGGCAGACGGGTGGGATACATGAAGTCGCTGGCTGGCCTAAACCAACTCATGACCACGAGCAGCGTGAAGGCGAGGAGATTTGGTTTGAAGGTGGGAGTCATGCTGTGTGGTTAGACTGAAAGGAAACATCGAGTTAGCAATGGATGATATATTTGGGTACGATGCGATATCGTCATCGCAACTGAATCCTACTTGAAAAATACCACATGCCGCCAATAATAATGGTACACAAGATACCTCTTCACAATCGTGTAACGTTTTCGCATTATCTTGTCTCGACAATACAGCTCGATTTTACGTGCATGCTTAATCCACTGCAGGAAGCTAACGCTTCCTCGCCGTCCCCGTGCTGAACCACTGTTAAAATGTCAATCAAGGCCTAACCTCGCCACCAAAAGGTATGCTGCGTCATGTATAACTGCAGGACCTTGCTTAGCATCCGCACCACACAAACTGCTCACCCAAGTGTTCAGTAACGCCTATGCATCGTGCAATATCTCCAGAGAACTGTGCCCCACCGTCATTTCCACTCACTAACCGATTTTAGCCGCACCTTAACCTGTTCTATATTCATCTGCGTCGAATGTTTCAAGAACTGCGCTTTATCGCCTCTCAGGTGGGTCGCACGGCAAGAGAAGCGATTTGCGCCTCTTATCGAAATCAAAGAATGGAAGCCTGTTGCACCTATAATGCAAAAGCGCCGCTGAGAAAGAATCAAGTCTGGGGCTGGATTCCGAAAACTGGCGGTAACTAATATTCAGCCTGGTTCGATGATGCAGGTTCGCTCTAAGTTGATAAACAGACGACTTAATTTCCCTAATCTTATACATGTACACACGCGATGGTGTCGGGAAGAGAGGATGGAGTGTATGTCATATTGTTTGGGTTGGAGACGCATGAACCATACAAATGGTGTGATAGTAATCCACTGGAAGGAAGATCACACAACGCACTTATCGTCCCTTTCCGCCCTTCATCTGTTGCTTCGAGACTTTAGGTGCGGCGGGTGTTGTGCGGGCAACTGGGGCCTAATATCACATATATCGATCAACAATAGATCAGCCAGTAAAACCAACAGAGAGCGTACCTTGACCTTCTTAGACTCCTTGTCCTTCTTCTCGGCCTTGGCCTTCGTGTAAGCAGCCAAGCGCTGCTGTTGACGAACAGCCGAGGTCTGGTTCCTCTTGGCGGCGATTGCAGCGAGATCAGCACCGACGATACCACGTTGGTGTTTCACGGTACGACGAGAGCGCTTCTTGGCAACCTCCTCTGTGATACCCTTCTTGTGCATACGACGGTAAACCTGTGTCCATGCGATTTTACGAGGGTTCTTGCGTTGCATGAACAGTGATGCATTCTTGGATGTTCCGAAGCGGAAGACCTAACATGCAGAGAAAGAGGGTAGAAATTGAGGACATTTCAGTATTGCGGAAGGAAAAAAAACAAGGAAACGAACCTTGCTGTCGCCACGGACGAACAGCTTGCCCTTGCTAGGGTAGATTTTGTAGCCAGAAAATGAGTCGATTTCGGTCTTCTACACTCGCCAGTAGTCATTTTAGGAGATATTCAAGCTCAAAGCTGACTATCCACGCACCATCTAATCAAATTGAACGGGAAGATGGCAGGCAAGGGAGAAGACAGTCAGTAACCCGATTGCAAATGCACATGCCAAGTCATCCATCCATAAGTCATCCAAGCCATCCAGCCTTCCAGCCATCATTCTTCTTCAAACTCGATTAATAATAGCAAGGATCCGTGCATTGCAGCACTCCTGTGGTATTTCGATGATGGATTCGTGCTCACCTTGATGAGTTTTGTCGGACGGCGTTGGAGGGCGTTGTGTCACCAAGTCTGGATGGGAACTTTTGCGGACGTTGCCGATATCGCCACGTGGTGAGCGTCCCTGTCAAAAGAGTTGCCTGCCAATGCATGCCGCACATGCTCCAAAACAATCGCGAGCGCTGTTGGCTCTGTTCTTTCCAAATTAACAACGTTCAGCGGTGAGTGCCACTATCGGTCTGCCGGATTACAGTAAACTGGTATTGGTTTTGTGGGTATACATACAAATTATAAGGCTACACTGGCAAATACACTGTTCATAGTGGCCAGCACATAAATCGTCCGTCATAAGTTAATAGGATGAGTAGGCGTATCAACTAATTTAGAAAGGGGTCTAACTTTCTGGAAGAGAGACTTGACTTTCTCTTGAATGGCTTGTATTTTCGACACTGTCCTTGGGACATCTCCAGACTTGGAGGACTCTACTATGAACGAAAACAAACAATCAGAGAGGATAGAGGGACCTGTACGGGAGGCTACTAACCAGACAACACTGGAGCATCCATCCTCCAAGCAAAATGCAAAGCCAAAGACCCATCGATCAAGTAGTCGGCCGACAACCGACTCGCCTCTCCATACTCTGCAATCACACACTCATGTTCCACTCCCTGAATCGCCAACTTGATCGGTTCACCTGGTATCACAACCCCTTTATGCCCCAGCGCAGTCAATATTTCAGGAGCAACGCGTGACGATTGTGCGCCAGTATCAAGGATAAAATTCCCAATAACAGCTGGAGACCGAGGCGTAGGAATACCAGGGTATCGAACGACAAATCTCCACGCCATAAGTCCACGAAGCCTGCCGAAACCGATTCGAAGGCCTGCACATGGTATCGTATCAACTTCTGTATCATGCGGTTCAGCATCGTCGCCAAGGATTTTCGCTAAGTCATTACGAGAGAAACGACCTGTAATAAACGGCGGAAAGGGTTAGTTACGAATCAACTTCGACCCTCGACAATCCCACAATGGGCGCCAGCGCCCATTACAGTGACCATGGTGATAATGCGTACCTGAAGCAGAAAGGTCTTCGTAGGATGAAGAGTACGATGAAGGGCGACCGTCTCGTCTCCCAGAACCCAGCGATTGGAAAGACTTCGTGACGCTCATACCACCGAGAGTACTTGCAGCGTACATCGTACTTTCAGCATCCAAGGACTTTCTCGCATACTTCTCGTCTATTGACAACGAAGACCGCTTCTTGGATATCGAGACCTGGTCATAACTAACCCTTGTCATTTCGCGTGGATCGTGGGCAGGTGGTTTTGGTGTGTGGGAACGACGGCTTTCAGAGGGCATGATGAGGTATCAAATGAACTGTTATTGTTGCTATTGTTTTGTAGTGGAAGGGGTGAGGAGTACAATGCTTAAATGGAAGATAGGGATGACAGATGGAATAGAAATTGAACTCAGGACACCTGCTGGCCTTAAATGACCGAACAGCAACCGCCGCCATGCATAACCACTCCTGTTTGAACCCCGAAATGGACTACTGAATGTATATATGTATGTTGAAGCTCCACGTGTCAGCACGTCCCATGACCAGTGCACGCAGTAAATGTGTGGTCCTTGTTGCAATTCCTCCTCAGACATGCATATGCATTGTGCCTCCGATGAACCTGAGGGAAGGCGACGTTCCGTCATCTTCATTTCACCGTTGCAACGCCAGTTTCGAGCTGTGCAACAGTGACCTCGGTCCTCGGTTCCGCGTGATGCATTCACGCAGTGGGACGGATGTTAGCATCGATATCGTCAACAAGCGGCGTATTCAAATGATATGCTGTGTTTCTCGGACCATGCTAGCACAGTAGATGAAGCTGCAGCGCTCGCCGGTCGGCATCTCCGGCGGTAGCTATATCTATAGCAATTGCCCCGTCTATTGAATGTGCCTAATGAAGGTAGAGAGGATGTCGCCTATGAAAATCATTTGTAATAATGACGTTTTGTGCAGCCACATCGGCCAATACTGCTGATCCTAATTTGCACAACCTCAGTCTGCGACGAGTCTTGTTCATGACATCATTTGAGCAATCACATGCTTGTTAAGAGTTCCAAAAAGCATGGCCCCATGTATTGCAGTCAATTGTAACGGCAGTGCGAAGTAAGGAGAGGAATGCAGCATGAGAGCAATGGCACGCAGGCCAGGACGGGGTCGTAAATCGAATAAGGCAATAAACGTATCTACAATTGAAGAAGAGATGGCGAATAAAGGTAGGATCTACGGTATCAGATTGGTATCGTACAGTATCTCACACACGTATGGTTTGACGAGTGTTGGTACAAATGCTGGAATGGTTAATGCGAAGGTGTCTTGATGCACTCACAGTTGTACAAAATGATGAAAGTAAAACGTTGATGGGTGAGGATGCCGGATCACACCAACTTGAGGTTGAAGAATGAAAAGAGCCATGAGGCGCCGCAGGCTTAAGGCAGACGTTGAGGGTTGTCGATCTTGGACTCAGGCTCACGCGGAGTAGCTATGACCTACGTAACTGAGCGGGAGACGTAGGTAGAGGTAACTGGGCGACATCGTGTGGGCATGAGGGGCCATGAGTTTCAAACCAAGCGAGAGAAGGAATGAAATAAGGATGAAAAGAAAAGAAAAAATGCGAACGTAAATGTGAAGAATAGCAGATGTGTTGGATATGAAAGGGTGCGGACGTGGGATGCGCGGAGCGAACGCCGACTGGCGGCGTGAGTTGGGGACAAGGTAGAGACCAGGGCCAGTTGAGTAGAGTTGCCAGAAGTGGGTATGAGTGCTAACACTAAGGCTTCGTCAATACATGGGTGATAGTAATCATGTCAATTATCTCACTGTGTCTGATGAGGTAAGTGATGGATAGGTAAGGCGAGGGCAGGAGTGGCGCGAAGGCTTCCTGGTCAGCCGCGGCACACGAGGTATCGGGGGAATCGGCGACCTGTGGCGTTAGGGCCTTCGCCATCAAGCATGGATGAGGCTGATATGAGACGTGCTGTAGAGAGAACAGTGTTAGCGCCTTCGCTGAACGCCACAGTCTAAATGGACTTACGACGAAGGACACCAATGACCACAAAGAGTGGTGAAGCTAAGCAAAGGCGGAGTGGACACACTCAAGGAGTGGCATAAAGCCGTTGGAAAGAGAGTGGCGCCAGAGGATTGGCAGTGGCTCAGAAGTTGAATCTGGGGCATCGAGGACTGAGCATGGGGTTTATATACGCACAAGGCGCATACGCAACAGCTCTTCTCCAGAAAAAGCGCAGTGGATTGAGGATAATACTGAGGTCATAAAAAAAGTTGCATGCCTAACCAGCTGACTTGCTGTGGAGTCAGCCCTTGCTGCACATGTGTGTGTCTATCACGCATTCGAACTACGCAAAATCTCCATCTGGAGGATCCCCAGTTTAATGGGAACTCGCGTCTGAGCAATATGATGAAGACCTCCTTAATCGGGGAGTCATCAGTCCTCAGTCCAGGAACACGCTGTGACTACGCGCTCCTGCTACGCGAAACATACCCTGCGCCACTGGGCTACGATTACGGATCAAACCTTCCATGAGCTCGCGTCCTGGATCTAAGCCAAAGAACGACCTTTACCGCCATGCCAATCTACGGCACCGAATCCTTTGGAATTCGAAAATCAGACACGAGGACACTAAGAAGCGGCATTAGTATGCCTAGCGCACGTCGACTGATTGCATGTGGGTCAAGCAGCATTCACCTTCATTCATTTGATTCCGAGATCGATATGCCTTTCAGAAACGTTCCTATTCAATCCAATCTATTTCTGGGCATAATCTCGGCAGACTGATTGCGATTGCATGCTAGACTGGAACATGAAGCCATCGATTTCCGGTCGATATGAATATACATGAATGCTGGTCGCGTGTGTGACCATGGTAAACAACGGCAGAGCGAAGCCTCCCACAAAAGTGTCAAGGAGATCAATCGAACCCAGATCTTTCTATGCGAAGAGAAGCGAAGAACCCATATTTACTCGCCTTGATTATCGATTCTGAAGGGGTTCATCTCGAGCACCATTCAGCCAGCACGCAGGACGTTGTTGCAGGCTGTGGACCATGGCGCGGCGGACGATATGAGGAGCATATTTATTGATTAGCGGTCGACGTGATCGATAGAGATCTTGTTAATCCCTTCGAAGAGAAAAACATTCAACTGTCCGCCAAGTGACGAACTATCCCAAAGAAGAGAACAGAATGCGAAATTGAAAGAAAAAATTAGAATTGCGATACCGGATAAGCAGGTAGCAGATAGCTGGTAAGGAATCAAGCGTCCCTGCAGGAGCCAGTAGCTTCAAGTGAATGGTCGTCGGGTTGAATGTTTCGCTCGCTCTCGTGCCATTGGAAACCTATTCCTTCTCTTTAAGCTTCAAGCAACGTGCTCTACTCTGATGGTTGTTCATTTATGGGCTCGCAGTTCAATTCGACTGCAGAGATAAAGCATCTGTGATGTGCTTAGTATTTTATCTCTCGTCTTTTCCTCGTGCATTTCCTACCTCGTGTCGCAGTCTTTATCGCAGGTGAAAACATGTACGTATAATCTGAACGCTGTTTTCCCGGGACTTGCTGCTTCAAATAACATTTCTGGTGGTTGACTGAGGCCTATTTTTAGTATATTTAATCCTCATGGGGTGATACTTCGAGAACAGCAAGATTCGTACCGTATATCCTCCGTATGTGAGCTGGAGAGGATAGGCGAAGTATACGAGCCGCGGTCCGGACGAACCCAGTATTGATGCGTTCCTCCACTTCCATTTCCCTGAATGCCTTTCTATAGGTACATAAATTTGTGGAGCATGGCATGAACGATAGGCGCACGGCTAGTTGATGACCATGAACCAGGAACATGTGAAGCTGGTATCATCGGACGCTGTTCCCGAGGTCGACAGACCAGTGGGTCGAGTTAAATGCGACAGCCCTAAATTTATTGCCAATATATAAGATCCGTTCAAGCGACATGGGTCTACATCCACCTATACTGCTTCACAAGTCAACATTGGGGATGTTCGGATTACTTGGTACTTTCGCCATTTTTGGAACGCTGCTTGCCAGCGTCCAAGCTCAAGATGGTTATGCAATGGTGAATGGGGTAACAAAGGGAGGTGAAGGGGGGCCAACCACGACCGTTACTTCCTGGTCTGCTTTCACATCAGCCGTCAAGGCAAGTGAATCGTGATAACGTTCGAAACATCGGATTGACCTGATGTTATGGATAGAGCGACATGCCAAAGGTCGTGTACGTGAGAGGGCCTTTTACTGGGAGTGGGCAGGCAACAGTCGGTACGTTTGGTCCGAGACGAAACCTATGATCGTATGGCATGCGGACTAATGGATATTATTCAATTAACCAGGTAATAATCGATCATTGGCGTGGGGACCAGCGCAGTTATCACTGGTGGTGGCCTCTAGACTGTACGCAAGTCCAACGTCATAGTCCGCAACCTGGTGATTAACAAGGTCGTTGGGAATGATGCGATAACCGTGCAACAAGCGAAGCACGTTTGGATTGACCATAACGAGTTCTATAGCGATACCACCCATGGATTTGATTATTACGACGGTCAAATTGACATTACGCACGCATGTGACTGGATTACGTTTTCGTGGAATTATTTCCATGACCATTATAAGGTGAGGATCTCAAAGCCCCTGCATCTTCTTGTAAAGGTATTCACCATGTCCTTTAATGCAATTGCGGTGGCCATTAGTCGTCCTTGATTGGACATGACCCTGCAAATGCGCGCGAAGGTAACTACCCATCATGTCGCAGACTGGAGATCCTTTTGACAATTACGACAGACACGAATAAATTCCGCATCACCTAGTGCGTGGGCCGTCGTCCTAATTACGCTAAGTAATTGAGAGGTTATAGTCACCACAACAGGTGGAACAACATCCATACTCGCACTCTAGGCACACTTCAGAGTGTTGATATTAGCGTGCAACTCACCAACAACGCCGAACAGCCATGCGTTTTGCGCATAATCACTCCTACAATAACGTGATGGACAATGTCATCGACCAAGGAATCCACTCTAGATCATATTCGCAATTTCTAATTGAAGGAAATGTGTTCAGCAACACCAAAGAACCAGGTGAGCTATCCAGAGTCAGCGTCGAAGTTCGTGGAGACTGATGTGCTTGTTAGTCTCAACTTATGGATTTGTCATTCCTGAAGCGATAGATCCTCACGGTGACTGCGAACCAGATGGTTTTGCTAATTTGGGAGCAGGTTCGTTGTTATCCTCCTGTCTTCTGTTTAAAGCGCTCGCGCTCAAACTTGAGTTGATCGCTTGCAATAGCGAACGATTCTGGAGCAGGAAAGAACAATATCACAGCAACAGGAAACTTCACAAGTGTCCCATATTCTTATAGCCTTACACCATTGGCAAATGTAAGATCAGTCGTAACAGCAGGAGTGGGAGTGGGCAAGATTTGATCTTGAAGTGGACTTGTATAATATTGCGGTAGCGTCTATACTGGATATTACACTGAGATGCACTGTGATGCAGCTGTGAACAGTGATATTTCGGTTTGATCTGAACAAATTTTATTAGAATGCAGGGTCACGACTCGGACACGGTTATTCCGATGAGATGGTTTGGTGTCGCATAGTGAGCTCGAGTAACTTGGACTCGGAGCAGAAGCAAGTTGTCCACAGTTGGCGCGTGTTCTAGTGAGGTTCATCATTGTCTGGCTGCTAACTTTGAACGGCTTTCGCAACTATATCCAGTACACAGGACTTTCGGAGAGGTGGTTCCTTTTCCCTTTGCTATACCTCAAAAGGCACCATTAAGCTAAGGGTTTTAAAGGAATGTAATTTTGCTCTCAGCTCCTTAAAGATGATATTGAATACAACGTCAAGACGACACAAACACGATTTGCAGAAGATATCGGATGCAATTTATACTGCCATTGGAGGAAAGTTTGAAACAGGGAATGAGCGAACAATGCACAAAATGCCAGATAGGGTAATTAGATAGATTCGATACCAATATCATTGCGTGATGTAGCGATTGATATTGAACGATGAATGATAAATGATCGATAGCCACCAGCAAGGGAATGAAAGAAGGACGGAACTGTGGAAGCGGACGATAGACGCACAGAAGCTGGGTAGACACTGGGTAGGGGGGAAAGATTGGTTACAATTTACGTTGTACGCGGGCAGATCGACCTCGGTACATGACCAGAAGGAAGGAAGGAATGATATCAAGATACAGACTTTGTTGTCAATCGAAATTGAGGGGAAACAATGAGCGGCTTCAAAATGGTCCGGAAAGGTTCTCATGGACAGTGCGACCATCATCCATCAAATGGTAAATTACGTGTGCATGGGTGTTGCGGTCACGAAAGTGGTGGAGGGGACTGTCATGGAGCATGTAACAATATAGCAAGAACGAGTTAATAAACGAAGAGGAACGCGGTGACAGATTGATGGCAGCTAAGCATTTCACAACCCTTGAATCTGTACGATCAAGAACTGCTTTTCGTCACTGAATTGCTCGTCTGTGGTATATTCGCATCAGCTGAACGTCACCTTCCCATAGGAATTACGTACCCTCCTTATCGTTATGGAAGCTCTTCAGGAACACCAACAGCTTATCCTTGTTCCTTCTCAGTATGTTTTCAATTTGAGGTGGTTTCTTCGGGTTAGCCACAAAGACCTACAGAACCCATATATCAGCCTTACAAGGCATATACACACAGAGTCAGCAGTAAAATGACGTACCTTGAACACATGGAACGCCTCAAATTGTATATTCTTACTCTTATCCCTTAGCAAGTTCATCATCATCTTTAGGTTCGCCTCATTCGCAATGTACCTCGTCATCACATTGAAGTTCGCCCGATCCAGCAAGATCTCGCCTAACAGTTTGAGGGACTGTCGTTTTGTGACGTAGTTGTTGGAGAGAATTAAGGTTGTATACGAGGAGAAAAACTAGGGGATAGAGCGATTCGAGGTTCACCCACCAATGAGTCAGGAGAGATCACGAGCGCATATACTCACCCTATCGTAATTCTTATCAAGATAATCAGCCACCATCGGTTTATGTCGTGTTAATGTCTCCTTGAGGTTGGCAAATGCATCGCATGAAACCCCGAATGTCGTCGTTTCAATATAATGCGGGAACTTGTAGAATCTGTCATAGGCGTGGAAGGTAACCATCAAAATCAGGATCACCAGTGGACAGGAAATACTTACTGATCAGAATGCAACAAGATTTTGGCCAGTTGTTCATGTCTCAGCATCTCCTTCAAGATCATCCCCGTGTTCAAAGCAATTTCTTCGTTCTCGTATCCAGCCAAGGTAGCAAAGACGATATCAGGTTTCGAGACGAGGTATTCAACTGTAGGGTATCGAGCACCAATCTGACGACGTAAAAGAGTGTTGAATATTTGTACTACTTCCTTGCGAGATTCGAATTCGAAACGATGGACGTTGGTGACGAGAAGGTAGAGCAGATCGGTGTTGTACGTTTCTTGGGCGAGTTGAGCTACGAGTTCTGGAATAGGGTCTGCGAAGGGTATATGCGCATGAGTGACGTAGGGAAAAGGAGGTTTGATGTGATGAGCGGCGTACCCCCTTCACCGTGCAGAATTGCCTTGACCTGTTGTAGGTTCTTGGACACATCCTCGTTGGCCTAAGGTGCCATATGGAAGATATAAGCCTTTCAAGCTTCTAGGACGAGGTGTATACGAGCAGGCCGGGGCATGAAGCAGAGGGACCGCACGCGACCGGTCGGGTACGGACGCGCCATGGCAACCTCTCCCTGTTATCTGTAAGCCCTCCACGGTCATTCATGCTCCTTCCCAGATGCACGAAATGCACGAGATGAGTCCGTCGGACAACATAACATCCGACAAGGGAGATCGAAAACGACCTCTCGAGAAACCTGAAACCCTTGATACCCGACTCACCTTTCTTCTAACCTCGCTCCCAGGTGCACTAGTTTCGAGACGTGGTATAGTATCGCGTAAGCTCCTAATAAGATCAGGGGGAGTTCTAGGCTTTGTCTTGAAGAAATTCATGGTTGGCGCCAGTTTTATTGTAACGAAGGAATATCGCCTTGGAGGGACCAAAGTGGTGGTCAAAACGATAGAAGCAGGACGGAGAAATGGGGTATTGGGGCCAATGGGAATGAGGAGGAAGGGATAGGAGAACAAGGCTTCCAGGGAGGAGGAGCTTAGAAGGAGCGCACAACCGCACACATTTACCGCACTCCGGCTATTACCTGCCTTTTAAGGTAATCAATTCGGCCGGTAGGCTAAACGGGAGGAGGTGAAGGCATCACCGAAGTGAGAAATATAGCCTGCTGTGAGATTGATCCTTTGCCGCTAATCATGCCGTTCGCTTGGTGGACAAGGTCGTGACTGCAGCCCTATTCACCCTAGTCGATTCCTAAGACCCATTTGACTGCCTTTGGGCGTTTACTGCTGCCATCGGACCGCGCACGTTCTCACGGGCACTCACACTTTTGACCCCTGTGTTGCAGTATTCATTAGCTCTATTGTACCGACTCTACCTTGCTGTGTAGATAGGCGGTCGATGCGATGTCGCTGTCACGGCAATCAAAAAGTGAGAAATATCAATCATCGGTCCAATGGGTGGTTCTCAGCAACTCCACCGATGCCCCTGAGCAGGCACTTGAACGACTTTGGAGCCTCACTCCCGATATTGTGAACAGAAGCAGGGTGACTGACTTTGCTTTCCAGCACTTCTCCACACAGGCCACAGAGATTATGCACACCTATACAGGGTTCATTGGCAGCTGGATTGCCACGTTCCATTCACTGCCTGGTCCTCGGGTGTCGACAAAACCTTGAAGTGCTGTGCATGAAACGCTATCACTAAGAGTTAAGAGCCAGAAGGCTCTGTCATACTCTTCGTTGCTATCAACAGGCTGAGGGCGATGCTCATCAACGTCGGGATTAGACGTTAGCGAAAGGCACTAGGGTGGCTGTGTTCAATAACAGGGGTCGTCTAATTAGGAAGGTGTTTCACGCTCGTATACGGTTTCCATAAAGCTTCCAACTCTACTCCCCGTTTCTTCTCCTCCTCCCGTCATTGTTCTCCTCCCTAGTTCGTTGCGCTCAACACTATCCTAGACTCTTCTTCTCTACTTCATTCTATGCCGGACACAAGCATAATGTCTTCAGCTACAGATACTCAAACTTTTGCCTTCACTTCAGATTCAAGCTTAGAGCTTTTGTTCTCGCCGGACCTCATTTCTCTCCAAGTCAAATCACAATTACCTCCCGAACTCCATGTAAGTGCCCTCTTATTACCACAGCGCCCATTTAACTTACTTTTCCCCTCAACCCACCGTACCGCCCACCAGATCCGCCCCCTTGCTTCCACGGACTACCACCGCGGTCATCTTTCCGTCCTCTCCGTCCTAACATCAGTCCCGGACGTCGGTGAATCCGCATGGGTCCAACAATTCAATTATCTGCGCGCAGCACCCCTAACCTACTACACCGTGGTTATTGTTGACAAACCAACCGACAAAATTGTCGGTGTCGGTACCGTTTTCATGGAGCGCAAGTTCACCCGCGGCTTGGGCATCGTCGGCCACATCGAGGACATTGCCGTTTCTGAGAGTCAACAAGGAAAGAAACTGGGTTTGAGGATCATCCAAGCCTTGACATATGTCAGCGAAAACTCGGGATGCTACAAGACGATTTTGAATTGTTCTGATAAGAATATACGTGAGTTACCCCCTTGGGTTCCTTGCACCATATCCGTCCAGTTTTTGACGTCTTTTGTTTTCTTCGTCAAATAGCCTTCTATCAAAAATGTGGCTACGAGAAGAAAGAGAGCGAAATGGCCAAATACGCTCCCTCCGATCGTGCGCACACACCCAGATTGTGAACAATATCCGCTATGCATACCTCCGCACCTTTTGCCCGCGGTTGATTATACCTGCCGCAAGCCTTTTGTCGGTAATCCCCCCCCCTTTATACCACTTGCATATATCTTAGTGCCCACAACCCCATTACGTCCACGCATGAACCAATGAACTTCTCATGCCGCTTATCTTCCTCACAGCACATAGACCGCGTTTCTTACCAAGGACATTCAGCTAGTCGACAAAATTAGAACAACCCTAAAACGTCTTTAATTCTATTTTTCCTTGGTGGCTCGGGCGGTGGCAGGCTCGAGCAGAGTAGTGAAATATCGATATTTTTTGATGGTTCTATCCTTGATTTCGCGTCGCGTTTGATTATGATCACATGGCTTCGTACACGGGTGTTGAAAAACGTGCACATTCACGATTGCGTTCCGGACAATCGCCAAGGGTTAGCAATGAACGTGACCACCACTCCCTCCCAGAGGAGAACAACCATCAACACCTGCCCGTGACAATCAGTACCCATTAAGTCTGTTTAGGGTTCTCCATCCAGAGGGAGAAGAGCAGATCAATGTAGCTATCATTGTAACTATCCTACTCAGCCTCACCTCCAGTGATGCCGATTATTCAAGCGCGCCTCATCATTATGTTTTTCTTTCGCAATCCGAGTCCTTTTCCCTTCCGTCCACCAACTGTCAGCTCCCGTAGCCACCTGCAACCACAGTTCAGTTCACTGCACGGGGATGTAAAGTACCACGCACCAGCCTGGGATGTCCTCTACAGCTCCTTCTAACCTTTGACAATCCTCCCACTATACTAACACGATTAGACCCTCTACGAGAATCCTCATATACGACCAGCAGCTCCAATGACTTGCAATGCTCTAAACAACTTCTCAGTATCTCGTCAGAGCGAAATCCCCACCCAGCGAGACCCAGAAAACGTAGGTTCTTCAACATCCCAATATTCCCTCATTTCCAAGGTCGAATCCCTCTTTCATCATCTGTTAGGTCCAAGTGTGTGATATCCTCCAGTAATTCATGGTTGAAATTGATATTCTTGAAAGCACCCCACTCAGGCAAAGCAAACCACGAGGTGATGCTGTCCTCAGTGGTGACCGAACAGTGGAGATCAGGTCCTCCAAGGCTGTGTTTGGTGTGGTCATCCAGGTTATAACATTGAGGCAGAGTTTCTGCCCATCGGGGGTTTGAATCAAAGAGTTTGTAAAATAAATGCGAACATGGATCAAATGCCCGGGGTTAATGGAATCATAGACCAGATTGAGGCACGGTAGGCCGGAAATATCTGCTTCATGTCCGCGTCGTCGAGTACGGCGGCTGCATAGGCTCAAACCTACACACGCAGATTCATGAGTGAAACTAGAGGATAATCTTTCGGGACGAGACAGAATAATTGGCAGGCCTGTACACGACCTGAGACTTGGATAAGGGTAGGGACACATTATCTCCGATTGCGGGCAGCCATCTCGAAGATAACCCGATTCCGCTCCAGTTTGGGAGGAAATCGTAATCCATCGAGCTGCGTTGTGATGTTTGTCACGTCGGTTTCTCCTGATCACTGATGCGCCTGAAGGATGGCCGCGACTGAGTTGCTTGTCTCCGTCACGGTCGTACCTGGACTCCAAGGTGCGACTCCTTACTAAATCACTGATCGGATCGTAAAATGGACTGATATGCCTTTTGTGAGATGTTTTGGAGCTGTCATTGAGCGCTCGAGGGTATGGTGATGGTGGTGACTTGACCACCACTTCGCTCATGTAAATCTTTGAATTTGTTTTAGCGCATAAATAGCACGAGTCCTCTGTCGTGCAGCCTGCAGCGTGGTGTGAGTTCATGGAGTTACTCAGGCTGCTATGGCTATTCGGATATTAGTTCACACTAGCAGCTTCAAGAGCTACAGCTTGGATAAATGAATTGCTAGTAACAGACACGAAACAACATATTCCACCGTATGCCCGGGCTTACTATCGAGATATGGGTCCTGTAAGCCAGGTGATTCACCGCACAAAAGCTTCGATGCGTTCACCACGAGAGGCCTCAGGCGCTGCTAGCGATAACTTCCAGTCATTGGACTTCCCTTCACGCCGATGAACAAATGACAGAATCTTCTTCACCGATTGTAGCCGCGGATCATCAGGGTCAAGTCCCCTCAGGTATTTTATTTGATGTAGATTTGGGAACCAGGTCTCCGAGAAGGACTTGCAAGCTTGGCAAAGCCACGATCCAGGAAGCGTTGTGGAAGTAGAGACATCACTGCTTTCCCCTCCGTGACAGGTTGGAAGAGCAGAGAGGAGAGTACGGGTGAGCCAAGGGCTACCGGGTAATTCGTCGATGCAGAGGGTGCTCAATTCTGGTAACGCTGCAAGTGTGTTAATCAGGAGTGGTGACAATTCTGCACAGCCACTTTCGAGACGAAGGTGTTGGATGTGGCTAAGAGGTGGTAATTTCAGGAGTGTACTAATGCCCTGCATGAAACTGTCAGAGCTAGCTACTCCACTGCCACGGGCGTGACATTCAAGCATGCGCTGATAAGGACCATCGGTAGAGTACTCGTCTCGATTGATGTAATCCATCAACATGTACATCGAAGTCCTACCACGACCACATGCTACCCGCAACACGAGAAACTGATGAGGATGTGTGGCTGCAAGAACCTGCGAAAACGATGGAATAGCCGCAATAAAGCTAGGAATGCTTAGAGCATAGCTCTCGAAATCAGCGGTTGCTGCAGGCGGAACTGATACTGATCGTAGAAACTTGGCTTGCGTTTCCGTTTCATCATTGAGCAGACTGAGCGATTCCAATTGCGGCAATGTGACTAAAATTGATTCATTGGTGAGGCTTGGTTGCAGTTCGAACAGGATGCCATTGAGGGTGAGATGACGGAGCAGCTTCATCGCCGCAAGCGCAGATAGGAACTCGTCCCAACCCATGAGGTTGCGCGTCTTTGTTCCCAATAAACTCAGCCTTGTGAGCGTTCCCTGAAGGAGTCGCTTGTCCCAAAGAGAATGCCTGAGTACCAATGACGACAACTGAGAAGTGGAAGCCGCAAAACGGGCAATGAATGGCTTAAGATGCTCCAAGTCTCTTTCACCCATCCTCTCTCGGCCATCAACTGTAAGCTCCTTGAGATGATTGAGCTCTAGTGGGGCGATGCACGACAGATCTCCATGAGGATAGAACAGGTGCAGGCGATGTATTGGACGGCCCATCCCATGCCTGCTCGAAAATGGCGCGATAGAGCGGACAATTGCCGTGCTTGAACCGAAATCGTGCAAGTTGAGCACTGAAATTGGAGCTGGATGAGACCTTCGAAGCAGCTCGTCAACCCACTCGGGGGAGGCGCAAGGAACGTGGATCGATGTCCACAGGAGTGATGAATTCAGCGCAACCGTTCTCCAATGGCGGCAAACGTGCGATATCGAGATCCAACGATATGACCTGGGTAAAAAGCAGCCCAATGGTGGGTCGGTGAATTTGTCTAGATCACCCACTTCATGGTCGTATTTATGAACGAGCATGATTTCAAGCAAAAGATCCGGGGAAAGTCGAGAGCAGGGTATGTGGCTATTGCGAACGGTTTTCAGATGTTGTATTCTGACCGTTAATCGAGCAATTTCTGCATCGATTTGAGGAAGATCACAGTTGTCCTCGTTGAAGACGTAGGAGGGAACGGACATGGTTGAATGTGACGGTCACGGTTTGGGAGATGAGGCACGTATATGGAAATCACAAGTCCATCATCGCAGTAAGTTTGATGAGAACAATTTATGGAGATTGTGCAATAACTTTATGTCATCCTTCTTCGACATCTTGGAGGGATGTAAGATGCTATATCAACAGGAATTTCAGTTCCAGTGTCAGTTGACAAAACAACATGGAAATGAAACGAAGGAAGGGTAAGAAGGAGTCAGACATTTACGCACGTAAGGCGCTGAATCTGCCTTTTCACCAACAGCGCAACAGCCGCATACTCTCAGCTCTTTTGTTGGCAACCTATATTTTTCCCAACGTTCATACTGAAGACTTCGAACGGTGCGGGCTCAATGGCCAAAATACCCTACATAAATCGTAAATGCAGATATTAGCTCATGGCTCGTGGGGCGGGCGCGTGTGGCGAACCAAGTGGTCCAAAAGAGCATTGAATATGATTCATCCGGTTAGTCCCCTTCACCCTGACATCCACAGGTGACAATACACATAATGGATTTGGATATCGAATCCAACGAGACGGCGTTGCACTTTTCACCTTTCGATTCACTTCCTGTAGAGCTTCCGGAGAAAATAGGTCCCCATCTCGATATACAGGACATGGCGTCCTTCGGCTGACTTGCTTCCACTTCTCGCAATTATCTGCGCCATTTCTTGTTGATACACTGGTAATCTATATGTGGGGCAACCTGGGAAAAACCTGTCGTGTAGCACATTATGACTTCGCCGCTTCTACGGTAGTTCGCATTTTGTCCTTACTCCGGCCGCTTTGAGGCCCCGCATCAAGACACTGAAACTCATCGGTGAGAACGGCCCAGATGTAGATGTATTCGATTCTGAATGGAGAGATTGAAAGCAGAAATACTGGAATGGAAGGCGCTCGCCAAATTCTCCTCTTGGTACTATAGACGCGGACTCCAGCCATCGGAGATTCCGAGAATGGAGGCAATCGAGGAACTATTGCATGTTGCTTTTGAAGAGAACATCGAGACTTTACAGTGCCTTGAATTGGAGCACACATTTTTATTCCCTCTAGGACCAACATCCCGTCCTCTTCCAAAACCCTTGACGGCATTCAAGGAACTTTTGTTCACTCATGACGCGGATACGAATGTCCTCTCTTCAGCCAAGGAGGTTCTCGCACAGAGTTCTATTCTCGAGAATCTGAACATTGCCCTGATCTTACCAGACCAGTGCTTGATCCAGGACATCATCCCTTCACGGTCCGTTGTCAACTGCCTACCCATTCGCAGCCTTTTCTCAGGTGGAAATTTCAAATGGCTCTCAAATTTCCCTGCGGCGACCATGCCCACCTTCACCCATCTACGCCATCTTACACTTCGCAATTCCCACACTGAACACAACGACCTTTCCGAGCTTTGGGACACTCTTAGGACCACGAGCGTTCGCTTTAAATCCCTCCACTTGATGCGCCCCATTATCCCAGCTTTAGTCAGATATCTTACCTCGTACCGAGGATTGCAGGAACTGCTGCTTACAATCAAATCACAGGAGCAGTTCATTACACGAGCAGAGTCTGACTCAATTGTTGCCTGCCGATCTCACGCGTCTACACTCAAACGATTGGCAACCCACGAAATGATTTATAATCCCAATCCCACTGCTCTGTTGGAAGAATACGAACGACGATTGTGACAATATGGCCATCTCCTATCCTCTTCTCAAATCTGACTTATCTATACCTCCGGGGTCTTATAGCAACTGGATAGCTCGTTGATGGAGTCACTGTCCCTCAGGACGTATTGGACTGGCTGGAATGATTTCCAGTTCTGCAAGGTGTGTATACCAGGTGGTCTGCGACAAATAATCGCCCTGGGCAATTCGACCCGGAACGCGTTCCAAGACAATTGGTTGGAAGGACTGGTAGGCTGAGATACTGGATGAATGATATCACATGGCGGGATCAGTCGTTCTCGATTCACATGGGAGATTCAGGAGCGTTCGCAGGGGGGATGGCCGTTTAATAAGACTGCAAATCCTAGCTACGAGGACTATAGTCGGGATATTTGGCCTATCGAATGGGTTCAGCCTGTATTGTCAGAATGCCAACGGTCCGTTTCCACATATGAAACCTACGTCAGTACTATGAGATCACTCCCGTCTCCCTCTCGCTGAGCCCAAGGTCTCAGATACTCATTTATATCTTTCTCTTGCTTACTTACTTACCTGCTACGTGTCCTCGTTTTTGTCGTAAGAACACTTACATGCTATGGTCTACCTACTTTGTACTGTATAGCGAATACCAGCTGTTCTCTCATCTCCTGACGTTCAGTCTAATCCAGTAGCCCCCAAAGGTATTCTGTCTTCGCTCTCACTCTCCTTGATATGTATACCTGCAGCAAAGGACCACGAGTGCTTAGAGAGGTGATTTGACAATGAACAAGAATGACTATGATAGAACCTGGTGTATTTCCTGCTGTGATTTACCTTACCATGTCTGCTCTCTTTTCGAGCATCGGAGTCGTTCTGTAGTCATGCCACATATCACCGTATCTCTTTTCATCCAACATCACCTGAAGTGAAAATTTGTAATAGCATCATGTGTATTTTGCTTCCTTCAAACTGGTTTACTTGGTTTATAATGTACCTTTATGCTAAACGATATCTTCTCTGGACGTTCAAAGTCCAGGAGTTGTTCCCATTTGGAGCAGCCCTTCATGGAATGAGCCTTCAGAGGACGCAGCATTAGCAGTTGCGTGATGCAGGAATAAATATAGCAATATGTTCGTCAGGACATTCGTTGAAAGTGACAACAACAAAAAACCTGGGCCACACTGGGAATCGAACCCAGGTCACTTGCAGTTGCTCACTAAGAACCCAAAGCAAGTATCGTACCTCTGGACCATGTAGCCGTTGAACGTGGTTCACAATCAAAACATCAAAGTCAAAAGTCAAACTCCGGCGAACTAAAATACGATCGCGTCCCGCTGGCTTATGTCCGGCCCTTTCAACATCCCACTCATCATTGCCAAGCCATACAATGCCTCATCCCGCTCACGAGAACCCGCTGATGTACGGATCATTCAGTTGTCTCAAATGGAAATTCGACAAAACCTCTCTCCCTCATGACCGAGTCACAAGTCGAAACGAAACACTACTAGTCTCGACACCATTTGCCATTCCACACAAGGCTCAGAGTATTGCCATGTGGCGATTGCCAGGGTGGCAAACCTGGCGCCATAAGATCATCAAATTAACTTCTCGAGTTACCCCGCAATTCCCCCACACTAACTATTGGCCGATATCGTTTTCCCATAGTTAGGAGGCAATAAAAGGCCTCCGAACGGGATACAAGGCCATCTTGAATTCTTTTATCCTACTGATCTCGAGACTACCTTGGCGATTGAAGGCCGTCCGGGCGGCCCGCTTTAATATGTTTTGGTTGCGCTACTGGGAGCCCGAGCAGTTGGGATTAGTTAGCGGGGTTTCGAGAGCTTCTCGGGCCCCAGATGGTAACCAAATATAATTGATGGAATGAGGGGAAGACCAGAATTCGTTTCCCTACTTCCCAGCCCGGAAGGTCTCGTAGGTCTGGGCAACACTCGACGTGCCTTCTCGTTGAGCTTCAATTTCTACCGGTATTCAACCAGTCTTATTGGTGAATCGACACTTCTACTTGCTTGGTGAGTTGTGTCCACAGCTCGTGCCTCTAGGTCATCTGACATCGATTCATCTTTGACCTCATCCTCACCATGGTAGGGAAAGCGTTTGTTTCAATATGGGGTTTAAGTTCCTGACTTGGAGCTGCTTATATCTCACTGTCATCTCATCAAACACCTTACCCTCCTTGGCTACTAGTCCTAGTCCTCGTATCGACCGATACCGTGTCGTAACCCATTTCAATCCTGTTCGCACCTCCGCCTCCCTCCAACCTCCCGCTGCGGGTTCAAATTCCACCACAAAAGAGCTACTCACCCCAGTTCAAATCGGTAACAGCGGGAACTTCGCATTCACTGGCGACCTTACTAGTCTTCAAACTTTCCAGCCGTTCTCGACCCTCTCGTCCTGGGCATGGAAAAACGACTCGCTCCCTTCAAATCGTACCTTCGACGACATTTGGGTTAATTACCAAGGTACCAGATGGCCGGAACATGACAGAATCGTGGAATATGACTTCGCTCCGGATGATGGTGACAAAATTGCTGAGAAGTATTTGATTTCGAATCCTAACCGAGTTAACTTGGGCCGGCTTGGATTGGTCTGGGTGGGCTCCCATGGCGTGGTGAACGTCACACAAGAGGATATCGAGGACGTCAGACAAGAATTGGACCTGTGGACTGGTTTACTCAAGAGTTGTTTCAACTGGAACAATCAGGATATTACCGTCGAAGTTGCTTTGGCCCAATCAGAACTTGACACCAGTTCTCGGTCACCAGTTAGGACAGGGACAATTGCCATCAAACTCGCTTCTTCCCTTCTTCAAACTCCTCATCAACGTCCCTTAGTTTCGGGCGCCAATGCTACGATCACCAATAACAGAGATAACGTCCAAATGGGTCTCTTCCTCGATTACCCATGAGCAGATGGTTCAGCCAAATTCAGTGCTCTATACGTCGTTATTGGGACCAACCGTCTCGTCATACTACCTCCCTCCAAGTTGACCCTGATAGCCATGGTCATGGTCACGACAATAACGATACCCCAGTTTTCCGAGCACAAATTATTCATCAACTCGTCAATTCGACTTTCTACACTACCGTCGTCAGCACGGACCCTTTCTACATTACCAGGGATTCAGAGTCGCTCCACCGCTACACGATACTGCCAGCTATCGATTCACGTGGAAGGCGCAACTCAGGCAATGACGAATTCGACCTCACGATTACTTACAGTTCCAGGCCAATATTGCCATCCCTCGAAACATGTAATTCAGGACCAGGTTTGTTTCCCAACTCGGTAGCCACACCTCTTACTTACGCACACACGAACACTTCTAGCCCTCCCTTCTCAACTCCGTGTCCTAGAAAACCCCGATGCGATCTTCAAAGAATCTACTTCGGCCTGGAACGACTACTGGTGCAACGGCGGATTTTTAGATGTCGGAACAGGCTCACAGGATCCTAGAGCAGAGGAATTGCAAAGGAGAATCATTTTGTCCAGGTATTATGTGAGAGTTAATGCTGCCGGCGAGAACCCACCTCAAGAAGTACGTATTTTCATGACTTGTTCACGTCGTATTTGGTGAAGTCTAACGGATTTTGTGCACAGTCTGGATTAGTCAACAACGGTTGGGTATGTGGACGTGTTGTACGGCGATAATTCACTGATGGACGTTATTAAACTTCTGGTCTTACTACACCATGTACTATTCAGTATGGGTAAGTTGTTCGTTTGGTAGCCAGATGACTGGAGACTCACCTCCCCTTCTATTCACCCAGAAAATTCCACATGGGTTCGTAGTCTCTCCACCAATAGAGATCCCACGGCTAACTCTTACAGCAGAAATGTACTGGTGGCATACCCAACATTTCTCCCTCTGGTCAAACCAGGACCTCATGTCTGATACCCATCCCCAAACGTACACCTCGTTCCTCCCATCCTCTATCCAACGAGCTCGAATCCAGCAAAACTATCTTAAAGGCGCGAGATGGCCTAAGATGACCGACCCAACTGGTCGCTCAACTCCCGGTCTTATCAATAACTTGCTCATCTGGCAACAACCTCATCCCATCATGTTTGCGGAGTACGAATACAGGAATGCCGTCGCTTCTGGCAGTCGCAACAACAACCACGAACTGCATAATATCCTCACAAAGTGGAAGCCCATCATCCGCGAAACAGCTGATTGGATGGCAACTTACGCATGGCTCAACGAATCCTCGTCCGTATACGATTTAGGTCCTCCCTTGCAAATCGTCAGTGAAGATGGTCAACCTAACTCCGCGTTCAACCCTGCCTTCGAATTGGCGTACTGGCAGCTCACGCTCGGAATGGCTATTAACTGGTACGCGCGACTTGATGAGGATGATGTAGTCCCTGCCGAATGGCGCGACGTTAAGAAGCGATTAGCAAAACTGCCCACGTCCATGACTACGACTGATACCGAGGGAGAACAAGAGTTGTATGCGGTATACGAAGGAATTGAACCCGAGTTCTGGACTACTCCGGCGAGCATCAATGATCACCCTGCTATGGTTGGGTTGTACGGATGGTTACCAGCTACGGAAGGTCTAGATGTTGAAATGATGAGACGCACTGCAGAGAAGACTTGGACTCATTGGAATCTTACAAATTGCTGGGGGTGCGTACTCTTCCTCGCGTTAAGTTACAAACTTTCTAACGCGACTTTCCTCCTAGTTAGGATTTCCCAATGCTTGCGATGAACGCCGCGCATCTTAACAATACGCAAAAGGCCATTGAATTCCTCTTAGGCCCATTGTACCAGTTCGACGATGTTGGTATGCCTGTTGGTGGAGTTCGTGTGCCTACGCCTTACTTCCCTGCATCGGGGTCGTTGCTCTATGCCGTTGCTATGATGGCCGCTGGGTGGGATGGTCTTGACGAGCATGTTCATGCTCCTGGATTCCCGAAGCAAGGATGGAACATTAGATACGAAGGTTTACGTAGGGCGCTGTGAAGGAAGAATATTCGGATTATGACCTTGCATGATTGACGATATAACGACCATATACTTTATGGGAACCTGTGAAATTAGACACCACAGCAGTACATCTCGGAGAATACGTGCACCCTTGGAATTGTGATTAAGCGACTCGGACTTCTTCCACGCCTGGCCAGGCCATTTAGGTGTCTGGCTTTATTTGTATATGAGGCTGATAGCGATTTTAAGTCGAATAAGACATCTTTCAACCACGCCGAGATCAATAACAGCCAGCATGAACGCAGAACTCCAGCTAGCCCAGCCAAAACTCCGACAGGAGCTGGAGCCTATCATATTTGGAATAGCCGCTCACGATCGGAGAAAATCCATCCCTATTTTAATGCAAGTTGCACGTCGTGTGTAGGCTTGATGAGTGGCTGGGGTATTTGATCATCTCAGCAAACTCAGTTGAAATTGTCCGGTAATCAAGTCATGGTGCAGGTTAGAACCAATACTCTACAAAACAACCGTTACTGCCACTTCTGCATCAACGCCCTTTGTCACACAATTCATCCCGGCCAATTCACTTATGTTCACCATCTCGTATACCATTTCGAGCAACCACAACTGCCTTGGACAGAATAGTTACCACAGTGCCATAACCTCTTTTATCACTCCGTAAGGTCAACAAACCCACCAGAGACGATGTTAGAGGATGTAATTACCATCCTTGATCACTGCTGAGAACTGAATCACCCCGGGGTTTACTTCGATTCAGCTGTAGTCTGTGGAGTTTATTCAAGGGAAATATCGATTTCAATCATAAAGTGCTGAAACACATCACACACCTAGGTGTCATGGATACCGAAGCTCGAATTGGATCGTGGAGAGAACACAACAACCTTGCGTGTTTGAAGAACTTGCATAGTTTGAGCGTTCATGGGGTTGATCTGGACTCTGACGGTTTATTGAGGAATTGCTTAGGTGCTCATTTACGCTGACGAGACTTGGATCAACATGGGGTTGGAGGCGACCATAGGAGGTGAAAGTTATTGGGTTGAAGGGGAGAAGACTATAGCAAAGGGATGGCGGGACGGAGATAAAATGCCCACTAATCCAACATCACCACAAGATCTGGAGCGTGCTATATTTGAGATTACCGCCTACGATGATCGAAGCACCAGCCCTAGGTCGATGCTAGTCACTGACCGAGTGCGTGCTTGGTAAGTTGCTCGCCGCCACGTTGGTCATCAAGACATATTTGATAGGCTGAGGGATTGTGGAGAGCGACGACCCCTGGATACAACAACGGTCGATAGCCCCTGAGGTCCTTTTGTGTAATCGATATCGCCCAGGATGTGAGTACATTTTGAGATATCGGTCATTTTGAGGGAGATAAACCCGTAATTCTGGGAAACAGCCTGATATCATGAAGGACTGTGTGTATTGTACAGATGTACCTGCTCCCCCTTCGAGAGTCCTGTCCGTCCTCTCCAATGTTGTGGAAGCAATGGGGCGTCGTGTTCAGAGATTGCCTTAGATGGGAGTTGTAGCACCGACTCCAATATTATTGAAACGTTCTCAGGTTTGAGGTAACCCAGCCTAGAGTTTGTAAGTGATGGAACATTGGAATGACATGGTTTGAGGCGTACCATTCGCCATAAGGGAGTATGAGTGCGTTGGCAGCATAACTACCGCCATTGGTCAGTCAAGGAACATTTAGACAAGAAAAGAACTATACTTACGCATGTCCACCAACGTGACTTACAGCACCCACCTTGACACGCTGTACGACACCGTCAACGTCACGCGACTTCCTCCTTTCCACTTCCTCCTTCAATGCCTCAAAAACTTGCCCGCCCGTCGTCCCACATCGACAATCCCGAGCGCCATGGGTACACACCAATAAGTGAATCTCATCTCCCTTCGTCAAGTCCACCTGAAATTTTGCGTCACGTGGTATGGTCGTATCCCCATCAACAAATGACTTGATTAATTCTTCAGCTTTGTCGACGTCTTCAACCCTTAAATTGGGGATATCAATTCGACCCATATGGTTCCCATGCCTCGTAAAAACTGAGACGGTGGATGGGACTTCCATATCCTGCGAACGAAATGCAGTAGAATCATAAGAAGGACTCCTGGATCGTCCACTTTGTGTGGACCCAAGATCCAAATTCAAATTCATCTGTTGCTGTTCGTCCGGATACCAAGCAAAATTGACTATTCCACCCCATTTCGTGACTTTCAACTGCAAAGCGCGTTGCAATGTCGTAGATATCCTGGACGGAAAATCCGACGGGTGTATAGGAGAATGAATAAGGATATAAGCTTTGTGAGGTTGGACGGTCCCATGCAATGAATTTTTCGGTTCCGTGTGTAGCATGTTTAATGGATGTCTAGGACTATGTGATTTGCATTGTGTTCGAGTATATGGTCGGAGCAAAAAGGATTGGTGGCGAGCGGATGATGACAGCATGATGACACGCTTATTCCGGATTCGCTTCGGTCCGAGTCGAAGCGTGTGTTTGTCCTTATTGACGCGTTTTCGGACTGGTCGTTCAGCGCCGCAAATGGACTCATTCCGAATGTTGTTCTAGAATACTGCACCCGTACTGCCAGCTTTTATGGTGACCGAACGCTACGCAGTGATGTACAGCAAAGGTGTAGGATAGGTACCATTATGGCGCCCATTATTGCGGTTCTAAAGACTAGTAAATTCTTTAGGACACACATTCCAACTATAGTCGTTGGAATCAGGATTTAGAACCTTTTGAAACGACTACCCACCTTGCGAACGCTCTTCGGTTTTCCATGTGAATCGAACATAGTATTGCTGCCATACCAATTCATTCATCCAGTTCCTTAGCCTACCGGTCCGACCAACCAATTGTCTCGAGGTCATTTCAGGGGTGAGTCGGCTCGTTGAGCTCGAATGCTTGCTGAAACCCTCACGACACGCACACGTTGCAGAGCCGGAAATTGTTCCAGCCAATCGAACATGCCCTGAGTACAAGTAAGTCCGTGAACAATCCACCTAGTTGCAATAAGACAAACAATTGCAGGGCTGTGACTAGCGTGAACTTGTAGGACTTTAGATAGCGATCTCGCCACTTCTATGCCCGCCGCCCCACCGCCTAGAGGATCTTATAATCTTTCCGATGAGATCCCACCAACGGCTATGACACTCTTGTGAGTGGTTGAGTCTATAAGTGTTTTGCGATGGAGAACTCGGAAGATTTTGATTTGTAAATCCATGTGTGGTTATCATCACAGGCCCAGCCATTAGTGTTATCGGGCCGTTTGGGACGTTGAAGAATGGTGTGAGAGGACTCGCAGTCAGCCCCACTCATTTTTCATTTGATGTTCATGACGTGTTAACAAACGGGCTCGGCGTCACTTTCTCAACCGGATCAGAATTTACTTGGTCGATGTTGCAGGTATTCCCAAAATTGCTAGCTGACAATTCAATGTCAATACTCCCATGTTTGCCAAGAGTGCACATGAACACTCCCGCTACGGGGTTGAAATCAAGTATTCTTAGCACGCACAGATGGATTTCAGGCATCCGTTACTAAAAGTGGCGTGCGTAAAATACTGTAGCTTTCGAGTCTGATGGGATGTTCAAGATCACCATCGATCCGATCAAAACAACGAGATCAAGTCGTGATCAAACTTGGAACAATGAATCGTTATAGTTATACTCAGAGATCAACAGTTCATGGGGTTCCATGTCCGTATTCTGGTCCTGTAACTCCTGTGGAGCGGGTTTAGTTTGCAATTGACCGTTCACAGAATTTCCAGTGTCAGTGACAGCTAGCTGTAACATAGTACCAATCCTAAAAGCCCCAAACACGCCGCAAGCAAGCCTTCTATGATGGCGAATGATAGGTCTTTCTTTGACCCCCGGCTAGTCCTTGTATCACCGTTTATCGCATTGCAGCTGGGCTAATCTAAACCCGATTGGTCACTTCTTGAAGGACCTGGATTATATATTAATCGAAATGTTGCCGTTTCCAACACATCTTTTGATAACAATACACTCAGCCGTTGACAGGAGCTTGATCGAGTAGCATATTGTACACATACTAATGAAAGATACATCAGAATTTCTTCTTGAGAAATTCAAACTGTTCAAACTGCCGCGGAGATCCCGTAGGCCCATCAAGGGTATCATGGACTACGCATGTATAACCCCAGTGTTCATACATAGGAAGCTGAGACGAAGAATCTTGTCAAGAGACATCCACATGATAGTCAACGAGACTTACCAAAGCACGATCATTAGTTTCTAAGCAAACGGAGAGACCAGTGTCTGCCGCCTGAGAAATTCATTACCCTGATTATACCTAGCACACAGATGCAACATGAGCTAACCTTCTCCTCTCCGACTGACTTAAGCAACGTTCCAATGCCCTGCCCTTGGTAAGAGGGAAGGACGGCAAATAAGTGTAGATTCCAGTTATCACGCTTGAATTTCTCTCCAGTCGGATCTCCTTCTTTACCAAACGCTTCACGACACATCTCCTTGAATTTATTCGAGAGCTAAGGAAGCTGTAGTCAGCTCCATAGATCAAAAAATAGATGTGGAATATGCACGTAGGTGAACCACTTCAACAAATTCGGCTTGTTTGCCTTGAGACGATCCATGAACTCAATCATTCCCTGTTCCATCTGTTTTTGGCTATACCATCATGAAATAGCTCTTATTATCCCAGAAGTAGTTCAGAATTGGATGCGCACTTACTCTGAAAGGAACTCGGTGCCAGGAGGGAACCACGCTGAAACGCCTACGACATAATCATTATCATCGATCGCGACGTATAAGTCTCCTCCAACAACAGCAGCCCGAGCAGCTGCAGAATGGGACAGGACTCTCAGGTCCTCGTCGTTTCCAACCAAAGCACTTCGAAATGGATCTGTGGGACATTAAGCTGGTTCCGCAAGAGTCTTCCATGAAGTGGAAACACCACCATTTCTAAATGCCTCCACCAATACGTGAATTGCAGCTTTTACTCTCTCATCTTGAATCAAGCTGTCAGACGTAATGCCGAATTAAGCAGAAACCGCTCACCTGCTAATGTTTTAACTTGTACAATTGTCACTGTTGCTTTGTCCGTAGTGGAGCCCCTGTGTAGAATGAGTTATAATTAGTGCTATATTCAAGTCCTCAAGGAAAAGGACACCGAATTTTGATACATTACATGTGTGAGATGGCAAAGCTCTTGTGAACTGGAGGTAATAGAAGAATCGAAGAAAGAGTTATAACATCTGATCTACTTGTAGGAAGCGGAGCAGTGCTCCAGATTTAGCTTCCAGAAACACGCTAGTAGTGATCGATTGATCGTTCGATCCATTCGACTAAGTAATTTCGATGCCGATTTTAGGCGGGCCAATTTCTGATCGCGGCACCCATGAAAAAGAGGCTCAAATTGATGTTATACCATAGGGTTTAGTACGGTTGAAATTTGTGCAGCGCACCAATACAAGTGTATCTATTCGGAGATCATCATGGTGCTCATATCAGTGACAATGAATCAATGGAAAATGGAAGCGAAGTATTTCTTGACTCCTTCGAGGGATTTTACGATCCCACCAACAAAACCGTCTGGCCGTATTATGAAAAGCAGCATCTCATCCACCGACCCCTCAAGATATGCCTTCCTGGCATGTCCATCCTTGTCCACAGCAAGCACCCCAGCGCCGAATGCATGTCCTTCACCGCTTTCATTGGCTGGCAACAACAACACAGTTTGGACGGTATCCTTGGGTGACAAATTCTCGATCGCTTTGATTACTCCGCCTACTTCAACGCTGCTCGTCAGGAAAAGGATAATTGTATGCTTCGCTGGATGGAATAGATCGAAAAGCGTCGTCTCTCGACCATGCTGGTCGATAACGCCCGACGCATCAGGGGCTCGATCTCCTGCGCTGAGTTGACGGTCCCATCCAACATATGAATGCTGCTTCAGCTCATCAGTGCTCAGAGTTCCAGGCGCACGTCTCTCATCGACGACAATCGAGCTCCAGCGGTAGTTGATTCCAAGCATCAGAAACACTGTGCTGCGCGAGAGATCGGCCTGAACACCGGTTGCTTTGTCCCTGTCATAAATGCCGATGACTTGTTTGAGCATCTCTGCAATGACGGGGAGTCTTTCTTCGTTGTATGTCTGCAGGAGTGATACTGGTGAAAGGCCTTTGCATACAGAAGCCAGCTTCCAAGCGAGGTTAAACTGTGAAATCGTTGGTTGAACACATTCGTATGGCTGTGAGCTACGAAATCAACGTACGGAGTCTTGTACACTAGTGTTCAATCCTTGGCCACCGTGCGGAGAATGCACATGGGCAGCATCTGGGAAGTAGGGTCACTTCGAATCATATGGCAAAGGAATCGAAAACCAGTTACCCCCCACTAAAAAGACTCGCTGGAAGGCAAATGATTCTACCACTCTCATATTTGGTCTACTGATGGGTAAGAACAACAATAAAGGTAATGTGGGCGTTACTTGCTGGAAATATGACAACCAATCGAATCTTTCAAAGGTGACATCGGTCCGACCAGTATGCCGGGCGAACAACTCCCGGAGACCATTTTCTGTTACGTGTTTCCCCAGATCAGCATGGCGTCCTGTGATTACGACTACGAACTTCTGCTCTGCGGGGTGGTATGGACGAACGGAGACGCTAACTCATAGAGAGGTCAATGCAATATTGAATATGTATGGAAACTTAATATACGTTTGAGATTCAGGGTCTTTCCAAATATGCCACGTCTGAAAGCAATGAGAAATTTGTTCAAAGTGAAGATCGAAGATATCTGAACTTACGTCGGTACTAAGACCGTTTACGACAGCATTAGCCACCAGCATACCGTCAGAGTCCATTGTTTTTCCTAAGAATTCTAGGCCAAGGATATGTCGGGTAGCGCCTATGAAATAGGGGTCAATGTGCTCATCAAAGCTCCATGAATCAAACCTACCTTTGGCTCCGTCGGCGCCAATCAAATAATCAACATTCACCGTTTCTTCCTCGCCAGAGCCTTGATTGGTTAAAATGGCTGCAACCCCGCGATCGCTTTGCTGGAAGTTAATGAGCTCCTTACCAAGCTCTACTGCAATACCGTAATTCGCTAGTTCTGCTCGTAGGACTTGTTCCAGGTCTGCTTGAGATACAAACCACGCATGGTTCTGCAGCAGTAATTCATAATAAATGATGGGGTTCCTATAGGGCGACGAGTGATCACTCACGAAGGGGATCGATGGTGATTTATCTACCTGTTCCATCAATGGAGGAAGCTTTCGCAGAACCTCTACCCCTCCAGGCAGCTTATAAAGCAACATCGGGGGAGCATCGAGACCGCGCGCTGCACCAACTTGGGGGATGACTCCGAGAAATTGGAAGATCTCCAGGGTCCTAGGCTTGTGTGAGGGTGGACGCGCATCAACTATCGGAAAAGGCAAAAAGAGGGACGGGCGATACCATAATACCAGCGCCACGAGTTCCGGTATGAAACACGGGACTCTTGTCTATTATCCTGACCGTAACACCGTTTCGAACGAGTGACAACGCTGCCACAAGGCCAGAAGGCCCTGCACCGGCCTATAACAAGGTTCCAGCATCTGCACACGACACAATCCATTATTGCCTACGATTAGTACTACAGGACCAGTAGGCATGTGACTCGGAGAGGGTATGGTTCAGGTTGTTCGTGGTGTTATACGAGGAGGCGGGGGATATGGGTTGATTGTCACCGTAGCTTCCCTGTGAGAACCCCTTCCGCTATTCTCCGTTGCTCATCTTATTTTAGCAATGTCTGCTTCAATTTCAGAGATTTTGGGATTGGGTCGATTCGGTCATACCGTGGTGAAAATAGCTTTTTTTTTTTCTTTTTTTTTTGGGGTCACGTGTATTAGTGCACAAAGTACCTATCTACACAACTTGTATCCCGGGGCACAGAGGCAGGCCGGCAAGAGAGAGGGAAAAAAAAAGCTTGTTGCGTCTGATTCCACGAAACTATGAGCATGGGACCGATAAAGCTTTACCCAATCCAGTAGGAGCGACGAATATTGAGGAGATGCGCCCAATTGCAAGCAGATGAGCTTAACATTCAGCCTGAGATTCTTGAGAGCAATCCGGCCACATGGAGAGAACAAGTGTTGAAATCTCAGGATCTCACGTATTAAACTATGGCCATCAGAAGAGATCCACGAGAAAGAGGAGGAAATGGGCATTCAATTAGTCGAGACTAGCTCAGACCTTGCTTGCCCAAGTAAAGTTTTGCCGAAATCGTCAACAAAGTGTTTGTTTGCTTGCGTTAGGAAACGATACAGATCTCTCGAAATTGTAAGCAAAGCCATTGTTTGCTCAGCAGATTACGTGGGGGGTCAATATGTGTAGAGTAAGTACTGAGGTCATACAGGGATCTCCGCCAAATATATTATAAATGGAAACAGACCGAGTTTTCCCATCTGCTTCCATGCATCTTGACCACGTCCAGCCCCATTCGCCACCCAATTTTTATGCTCTCAAGGATAAGTTCGGATATCGATGACTTTGCGTCGGTCAATCCGATGCCTTGTATACTTGTTTGCTACATACACATTACAACATACTCTTTATTATCAACTCCATCATGTCTGCTGCAACGTCCGCGACATCAACCAACGCGCCAAGGGATGCAAATCAGATGTGGTGCACCCGCCAATGATATTGTGGGAACGTTAGGTGAACACTACGGTCGAGTTACTATAGACAGCGGGGAAAAGAACAAGAAGAGAGAAAGCAAATAGCCGTAAGTTCGTGCAAGCAATTTGTTCAGCTAACACAACGAATGAGGCTGCACGACGAGGGTCAAAATCCTCTAATTCCTCTAGTTCATCATTGCCATCGCGCCAGCCTACGCCACCACCACCACCACCACCACTGACACAACCACAACAGCCATTGCGTTCCCGGTATCTGATTGACCTGTGCCACTACTTGACACGATGCTTCCTGATTTGAAATTCACGAAGGAATGATCGAAGATATTTGGGATGCCACACTCGATCACGATCTCGAAAACGACACCATTGACGCCCTCCGAAACCCGATAATGGAGTCAATCGAACTTTCTGAGGATGAAATTGCGAGCATCAAGTTCTACATGGCGCTAACACCAACTTAAGAGTACGATTCTACGCTGAGGATGGGGACGCCAAATCACTCGATTTGTCAAATCTCCGAACCTCCGAGTCGTTGCCTTGTCTCGTCATAACACGTTGGCCATCATGGGCATGCTGCATGGACCACGGGCCCAGCTGCAGCCATCGACACGCCACAGAATCCTCAGGTCGGTAGCATCCATCACAAATCATCCATTCCATCTGTCAGCCTGACTTTCCATTTGTCAACATGATTCATGATGATTGTTCCGCCGTGCCTTATCGCGAACACTTGATCAAATCTGCGCAGCTGATCTGCCGTCTTGTTGATCACGTTCACAAGACCATGCGAGATAATTGTCCCGTAAATGGCTTAATGGGAATCTGGTTATGGAGTAAGTGGCAGTGGGTGTATATGTGATTGCACTGGAATTGAACTTCCATACTTCATGGGTACGGCCACAGCCTGAATTTGCAAGACGTAGTGATTTCGGAGGGAATAATCCCCGGACCCAAACCACTTGGGGATTCAATCTGATTTCACATTTTATCCATGCCCTAAATAGCGCTCACCCGGATTTAAAAGCAAAATCGCTTTCTCAGAAATCTCAGTCTTGCAGACTAGTCTCGCACAGTTACTCGCTCTTCATCCTCTTTTCACTCAGCTATGTCCTACAACAACGATCGCGACAAAGACAACTCTTCCTCCCGTCATAACCGTGATGACGGATCCTCCACCAACAACTACGGATCCTCCAACAACAATGATTCCTACGGATCCTCCAACAACAATAACAACTACGGATCCTCCAACAACAATGATTCCTACAGATCCACCAACAACAATGATTCCTACGGATCCTCCAACAACAATGATTCCTACGGATCCTCCAACAACAATGATTCCTACGGGTCCTCTTCAAATCAGAACGACAGTTCTTATGGGTCCTCTCGCAGAGACAATGAGGACTCGTCCTACGGCTCTGGACAGAGGAACGAAGGTAACGACCCAGAGGATAAGAACTCGTCTGGTTCAGGACGCTATTATGGGAGTAGGAAGGACAACGATGCTACTTCCGGATCCTCCGACGATTGGATTGGTAGGGGCGTAACAACAGCTGCAAAAAAGGCGGGATACGACATCGTAAGTCTTATTCCTTCGCCTCCATCATCCGTTCCCTTTACCAGCTGTTGACCCTGCTCCTTTTTACTGTTCATCGTGCAAAATTCGTCTAATGCCAAAAAATCTACGCACTACCCACCACACTCTAGGATGGTGAAACAGCCAATAAAATTGGAGAGGGATTAAAGGACGGACTCGGAAAGTTTGGGGGCTTTGGCAATTAAATAATGGACCCTCTGGTAGTAAGTGACCATATCCCCTATCTCTTGTTCGCAATGCATATATACTTATTGAATACCTTCTTTTAATTTCCATTCTTCCTCTGCAGTTGAGATTATGCAGTCAGAATATTGAAGCAAGATCAGGTTATAGCACTTACCGGGGACTCTCCTTATTTTTAAATCGGTGTATCTGAAATATGTCAGAAGAAGTGTACAATCAACAAGTTACCCTCAATCATCATGAATGCGCCTTTTTTGTGAGAGACGTTGGCACGAAAGTTGTACTAACTGGTTAGCGATTTGAGGATTTCCTGACATGTATGAGTGTACCTGCCTACTTATATACTGTTACAAAAACGCCCCACTTCGCATCGTAGGATACATCGATGTGCCCTCTTAACATGGCAAAACTCGAACAAGCAATTAACCATTAACTTTCAGCATCAGGTTGGCATTGTCCACCAGTGTAACTTAACATCTTATCCCGAAAAGCCGTCCCCCCGTCATCACCAAAGTTGAGTCCCAGATCTTCAAACGTCTCTCTTGATATCACTTCCACTCTCTTCCACATGAGTTCTTCTTATTCTCTAATGCCTTGGTCTATCCGATTCAACAACTCGACGTCTCCCTGATCACCTTCACGGCCTTGCTCGTCGACATAGCCCTGAGCTGTTGCCCAGATTCCCTTGGCCAAGTCCGACGCGTCCGCCATTGCCAAGTTCACTCCTTCTCCGGCGAAGGGCGTCATTAAATGCGCTGCATCGCCTATTAGAGTCACACCATCTTTCCTATCTGATTTTCATTCATACCCCACAGGCAGCATATATAACCTCCTCAAAATAATTGGTCGGTCGTCCGCAAGAAGGATTAGGATTTGCAACGACGACGACCAAGTTGGGTAGAACATACGGACGAGGTCGTTCTTGACCTGTGAAGACTCCGTATCGATAGTCCAACTTTCCTCTACCCTAGCCATAGCATAAACTCTATTACTCCCATCTCCGTTCTTCTGAGCCATGATTGTTTTTGAATCGCCAAAGGCAAAATAACTCCCTTGACCAACCAGTTGGGACATTTCAGGGTGATTTTTGTTGACTCGAAAAAAGTGAAGTTCAACTCCACTGACTCTCGAATAATATGGCTTCGTCGGAGGTATTGAGGAGAGGAGGTTACGGACTCGGGACCAAGCTCCGTCGGCACCAAGGACGAGGTCACAGGTCGATATTTGGGAGCAGTCCCGGACTCTGTGGTGTACTTGACTGTCCAGCGCTTGGAAGCAGGAGATGATGACGGATCCATAGAGTCAAGCGTAGTTCCCCAACGGATTACACCGTCGGTATCGAGTCCACTAATAACTTTCTCGACTGAATCCTATCAACCTCTGGTCGATCTGATGGCACCCTCTCCTCTCCTGCATCGCTTTCAGGAGGTGGCCCACCAAATCTGCCCTCTTCACTGATTAAGACCGTCACATTTTATCCACCAACTTAAGCGCCTCGCCTTCGGGCCGCATTTTTTCTTGTATAATCCTGCTTCTTTAAGACCTTGTTAACCTGTTCCGGCATGCAAATCGATGGTACCTCCTTGGGAAGAACGCGAAGTCGGGCAGGTATCCAGTTCGAAAGCTGTGATAGCGGGTGGAGGGGGGGAAGAGCCGAGATGAACTAAGAGCAGGCGGGCGAGTGTCAGCCCACGTGGACCGGTTCCTATGACTGTGAAGGAAAGTGAAGAAGTGCGGGACATCGATGTGGTATATAAATGTTTGTGGACTGGATCTGCAAGGACTTGAACTGCCCTAGAGATATACTTGTGGCTCCAGCGTGCTAAGTTAGAAATCTAATGCATATGAATTCTTCGTTACAGGAAACCAACTGGCATGGGATGTGGAAGCCGCTTCTGAGTCATTGGTACCTGTTATACACGCACTGCAACGGCACTACCGTGGTAATCATGGGACGGAATGCAGCGCTAAAACAGTGACGAAGAAGTTGTCCGCGAGACCATTATGATAAAAAACTCTAAAATTTAACTATGTACGATCTGGCAGGGTACACAACCATCATCCTTTAGTCTCTCCTCCAGCTATCAGTCCCTGTCATGTGCTCGTCGGCTGGGCACCACCAGAAGAATGCTGCTGCTTATCGTGCTGCTCGCGTATTTTAACGATATCAGCTCTTGTCAAGTTGGCTTCGTTGCAAAGAGACCGGAATATCGAATCTTCTTTGTCGAAGAGATTCAACACTGTATCAAATTCGGCAACTTGGCCTTCGCTCATGACGAGGATACGATCGTAGTACGCTAAAGGTTCTATATGAGCAACCAATACCCAGAAGTTGGACGGGCGATCTTACCGATAGTGTTCAATCTATGTGCGATGCACAGCAGAGTAGCCGCAGAGAACTCTGTCTGAATAGTTCGTTGGAGTTTGGCATCCGTTTCGACGTCAACGCTGCTTGTAGCTTCGTCCTGTGTTTGAATGTTTATCAGTCGCTTCTCTTATCCATCGATAAATAAGGCACAGACCAAAATGATAATTTGACTGTTTTTCACAAGTGCACGACATAGTGCGAGCAGCTGTTTTTCACCCGCGCTGAAGTTAGAGCCTGATCCGCCAGGCATCATTTGTGAGTACCATGCGACGAGTCATTCAAGTACACACCTTCATCTCCTACGGTGGTATCCAAGCTAAACTTAGCCTCCGCCGCAGGGTCAGGTGTTCCATCTCTAGGAAGCAGCCAAGCTCTCTGAAGCACTGACATCATTTCTGCGTCCGTACGCGTGTTTTCAGGGTCCCTGCCGGCGTAGTCTCAAGTTAGCAATGGGTTCATCATGGCGTCGATGAGTCAGACTTACAAGTTCTCCCGAAGCGTTCCCAAGAAGAGTATACTATCTTGGGGGACAAGAGCTAATCGACGTCGAAGTGTGTAAAGGTCGATGTTGGCGATATCGACACCATCAATTTCGATTGACCCGGCCTTCGTCTCTACCGTGCTGCAAGAGGAGATTAGCTCATTTGACCAGTATTATATGTAGTCCATACCGGAACAACGCTTGAAGGAGTGAACTTTTGCCTGTTCCTACTTTCAATGCCTTGATTTGGCGCTAGGTATGGCGTATTCCTTACCTGCTCCTGTTCTTCCAACAATCCCAACCTACCTGAAAGTCAGTTCCATTAATATTATGCGCATACATGTCGTTTCTTACCTTTTCCCCGGGTCTCACTTCGAAACTTACACCCTTTAAAACAGAAGGGAGGCCTTCTCTATATGCCAATTCTACATTTTTGAACGTAATTCCACCCTTTGCTGGCCAATCAGCGGGTGGATCTTCGCTAGGCTGTTTACGGCCTTCAGAAGGCAGTTTAGTGTAGTGCAACACTCGTTCGACGGCGTTCATATTTTGTTCATTTTGTGCAAATTGAGAAACCATATCAGCTGAATAGAGGCAGTCAATAATTCCCTTGCGTTAAATTGAGCTTCGATAAGGACGTACAGAATTGTTGGGTTACTAGGGAAAAGGAGAGATTCAGAATTAAAACCATGCCTATTCAGTTCGCTTACTTACTTGCCAGTGCATAAGATAATACCACACCAGTCTTTGCCGGGTTGACGCTGGTCCTGAAACCGGCAGCGAACAAGCCGATTCCCAGAACTAATACATTGGCAAATAGGTCAAGTCGAAGGGCTAACCATCTTTGGGTCGTGATAATCATGTAATATGCGCGATTTTGCAAATCTATACCATGATCCGCGTCGCGAATGGATCGTTCCTGTAGCGAGGTAGGACTATTAGCGAAAGACAGATATACAGTAACTGTGAATGTCAACATACTTGAAATCTGTAGGCACGAATAGTAGCCAATCCAGTGAGACTCTCTGGAGGCGGTGGTTGAGTATCATCCTTTGATCTTTGGGGATTGGGATTGGGGGCTGACCTGAGTAAGAGCTGTATAATGTTGAACGCAGGACTGAGTCTAATCGTTTCGTTTCCACCGACGTTCTTCGATAATACGTTGAAATTATGAAGTAGAGTATCGTCATTGGCGCGAAAATGATGCCGAGATACGGGAAGGTATAGAATACGAGGGCGATTGTGCCGAGAACAGAGCTAAGCGTACTCAAGAACTACCAAAACACGGTCAAGACGGCTGCTTTCATGTTCAAGAGAGTTGACCAACCTGGAACATTGTCATAGTAAGTTCGATATCGAGGGTATCTTGATCCTTAGAAAGTCGTGACATGATTCTTCCTAATATACTTAATTAACGGTGATTTTGCTGGATGAACACTGAGATGTGGGTCACCAATCGGAGTTGTGTCGAAAAACGAGACTGGAGACTTCAGCACGGCAGAGAGTGCCGACCGGAAAGAGCTCAAACTGGCACGAAGGTTGGTAAGGCTGGAGCCATCGAATTAGACATTTCTCTCGAAATTCGGCGCATAGAGCGAAGCACTTACGCAAATGAGCAACTGAGGAAGAAATAAAGCACCGCCTGAGCCACACCCAATCCTGCGTATATTCCCATATAGTCTCCCTGAGTGAAATTCGGAAATTCGGAAGACGTCCAGAAGCCCAGAAAGAGGTTATTTGCAACTAAACATAGGACATTCGTCAAGATTGGTTTTGTGTTAAAGGACATGTCATACCTTGTGCTGCTTGTGCTGCTGCCAGTATGGCAAGAATGATCGGCGCCCATATGAGGCCACCACCAAATCGCAAATACTCTCCATAAGTTCTCCACTCAACAGAGCCGGTGTTTCTCTCTTCAACTTGCATTAATGCGTCTGCGTCCTTATCCATTCCTTTTTTGGCATTTTTAGCACCCCCATCGTCCTTATTTGCTTCATCGTCTTCATCTTCTCCATCTTCCTTTCCTTTCTCCGTATTTCCGTATTCATCCATCAACTTTGCAAAGATGACGCTGTTCCTCATCAAAGAATCAAATGTGCCTTGCTCTGCAATCTGACCATGATCCATGACATAGATATAGTCCGTCTTGTCGAGGACATGTAGTGCATGGGTAACAAGGATGCGAGTACGATCGGCCAGTGGACCTGAGACGAGACAATTATCTAGGATTGCTTTTCCGACGTAGGCATCCACGGCTGAAAGCGGGTCATCCAGAAGAACTATCTCTGACCGGGAATAGGCTGCTCTGGCAAGGGAGACACGAGCCTGAAGGCAATCAGATCTGTGCAGATAGGTTGAGCTCAGGAAGAATGGCGTACCTTTTGCCCACCTGCAATCCGTGTTGAACGTCTGAACTTTGCGAGAACTGGGCATGGATCACGCACCGCTAAGGTTAATGCCTTTTTCACCGATCTCCGTGTTTTCACCATCCGGGAACATTTCGAGGTCGTGTTCCAGATTACATGCTCGGACAACTTCGCGGAACCTACCAAAGTATGCCAGTGAACAGCCGTGCAGAAAAGGGGGAGAAGCACAAACAGGGCCTCGTCATCGGGTTGACCGAATAAAACATTGTCCCGGACACTTGCATTCTTAATCCATGCAGTTTGCGGAACATATGCAACGTTCCCACCAAAGGTAACCTGGATAGCAATAAGCTTGTATGTTACCGGACTCTGCTATGACTTACCGCTCCCTTTGTTTTTCTCATCTCCCCGATCAGAGCTTGCAGCACTGAACTCTATAAGGCCATTTAAAAGTGATATAACATCGCCAATTGCGTGGTCCGCATACCTTTCCAGAGCCTACCGGACCAACAATTGCAATGAATGCGCCTTTTTTGATATTCAACTTCAAATTCTGAAGCTCGAATTGCCTTTCTTCCGGCTTTGGCATAGCCTGCCCGTCCGCTTCCTTGCCATCTTGATCATGGTCTGCTGTCATTGGCAGAATCGCATCAGATTTTGCGTTCTTCCCTTTTCTCTTATCCGCCTCCTTTGCCTTCTTTTGTTGAGCACCACGCGCTTTGTCAGATTTCCCAATATTAAACTTTGATCCTTCGATCTTGCTAGCGGTTTCCCAGGTAAAATCGCCATCCATTTCAATAGCGTATTTACGCTCATGCTCGATTGGGTAAGGTTCTGGCAGTTCCTCTGCTGTGAGGAAGGTTGATATACGTCGGAGGGCAACAAGCGCGTCAGCGAAAGCCGAAAGTACGAAAGGCAGAAACGTCAGTGGAAATCGGAGAACCTGAAGAAACAATGATCAACACAAACTAACTTGCGGAAATGGCATACACTCACGTTGAAGAATTGTAATGAACTAAAAATGATGGCGATGTTGAGGTCATGACCACTAAGTGCATAGGTGATCTACTAGGCGTTCATTTCCACAGCCTTCAACCAAAAGATATGTAATGCTTACGAATGAGAGGACTGTAGCAATGGTGGGTACAAAAGTGACAACGGCAATCAAGGCAGAACGAGATATCCTGTACACGCCAATTATAGCATTTTGAGTCAGAGAGATAAATCAAAAACATACGTAGCAGTCTTGACTGTTTTAATCTCTCGTCCTCGTAAATCTCCAATTTGATGCGCGTAGAAGTCTTCCCATGCAAAAAACTTGATGAGCCTAATACCCTGCAACACCTGCGCCTGATGTTAGTAGTGACACTCTCCGTCGCAAAGGATTTCTCTGCGCACCTCGTTGATAAGTCGGACCCGTGTATCTGTGATTTTGACCCCTTTGGCTCGTTGTTTGAACATGATCCTGACGAGAATAGTTTGTATTGGGAAGGCGAGAACCAGGACCTGCATAATTGGCACGTTAGGGGATGTTACTGGTTGAAGAGGTGTATACCTACACCTAAACCAACTAAGGCTGAATATCCGAGCTACAGGAACCTCAGCTGATGACAGAGAAGGACCAAAACCATGCATACGTTTCCAATCAAAAGGCCAATCCCAATTGCTAGCTAGAGGGGAATCAATAATATGATTGAAGCGTTTTAACAACCTGTTACCTGTATGGGCGCGACCCAAAGACTGATACTACATTAGAGGCAGAACTAAATCAGTGAGACTCGCTTACTTATGACCGAAAAAAGAAAAGCGATCCAGGCGGGAGGCGTCCGTTGAAATCATAGTCGTGACTTTGCCGACGCTGTGTTCGTTTCGTGCTCGCCCAGACAGTCGCAATGATTTTCGAAATATGACCCCAACCAGCTTACGCGTGTCCTTAGATTCAGGTATTGTACAAAGTCAAGTCGCTTACTCCTGTTCGGATTCTCAACCCATTGATCGAAGTAACTAAAGACCGACATATTCAGGCGTTGATTGTGAGGACATGAACAGACAGCGACGTACCTTGCTGATAATGATTTGCCGTCTAATAGCGTACATAATCCGGAGTTAGGCGAGGATGATATCAATCTAGGAACGGACGAACCAAGCTGGCAACCTCTGACTCAAGGAATCAGCTGACTAGGATGTAAAAATGGACTTAGTGACGTACCTTGCATCGCAAAGATGGCTATCGCCAATCCTATCCCATAACCAATACCTCTAGGTTGCTTCACACCGGAAATTGCTCGTTGCTCTTCGGTGAGGTGATACCAGGCGTAGGATTCTGTCAGCCAGGTCAACAGAACTTTGCTCACTAACGGTGTTGTGGTCTTCAACGTGTCTACAAGCGAATACTGTATGTCAATTGACCGTCATCAATTCAGCAGAATTGGACGAGCCTGAAGTTACTTTCAGGAGACCGGCTGTCCAGATGCGAATAAAGAATGTCCGATGCAGAGCATGTAACAAAGACGAATCATATCGACCTTGGGACCTCTTACTAACTGCGCTAGAGGGGTGTCCTTTCTCTTTGGCGTCCCCGGCTGTATGAGAGGATGCATCACTTGAGGCGATATCTGCATCAGGATATTGGCCTTGTAGGTGTCGTGGTCGATTTTCTGGGGGGCAGCGGCGGTAAAAGTTCTTCTCTACCTGATCTGTTATGGATGAACTAAGCTGGGAATCGGGTAGTGTCCATAAATCTGATCGTAACCCAGGGTATTTATGGTAACGAAAATGACGTTGCTAGCTGCCAACACGTACCGTCCTTCTGCAATGGCCTCGAAAACCCAACATCGAGAAGTGGTGATACCCAATGGAAAACGAGCCGCGATAGCCAACTGAGATTAAAATCAGATCAGGGGACGCGATTCCTCCCGACGATGCAGTGTTATGACTCACTTTGCATCAGATTCTGGAAGTGTCTGCCCCTTTGCAAATGCTGGCGGAGCAGCTGTGGGCTTGAACGGATTTCTTAACTTCATCAGCGATGGGGATGCCAGGCTTGGCGCGAGTTTCAATAAGAAGCTGATTGCCTGACCATTGGTCGAGGGTATATTTCAAGGTTCTGGAAGTGATGACGAGGCCGTCGGCAAGGCAATTGCCTGTCCAGGCACTGAACGCCAACCATTTCATGATCAATGGTTCACCCCAAAACAGTTTTCCGGGGCGGACGAGTCATGATCATTAATGCCGCAGTGATCACGGCACTGTTAGGGCCGTTAAGGTTAAGAGCGCTTAGCGATCGTGGACACCCTCAAAGAAGTCTCTCGAACTTTGGATTTGTCAGGCGTGCCGCAGATTAGAATTTTAATTGAGAAATCACTAATCCATACGCACTTGGCCAAAGGGCACCCTCCTACCAGGGGTCCCAGGGGTTTTCGTAGTCCTCGTCGCATTGTATGCAATCACTGCGTGACCCGGTTTCATCGGGGTTTGCCCGGCAAGTGTTGGCAAGCTTGCTTGCGTGGCCTGGAAGAAAAAAAAATATTGGTACAATATAAAGTGGCTGGAAGTCTCCGAAAGGCATGGGAAGCGGGTACTCGTAGCTCTCTATATATGTATTCTAATTAACTCAACCAACCATGCCTCGACCCTCAGCCCAAATGACCCTCGTGGTGCACAGCCACTTATCAAAAAGGAAATACCAATATTGCCACTTGTGCTGCACAAAATTCAAGCATTTTACAAATCGTGCTGGCTATAATGCCTTTGTATAACACTACAGTAGACTCCCAGATAACCCATATCATGCAGCTATGAGTTCGCAGATTACAGCAAAACAGACTTGAATCTCAACAAGGCCCATAGTGGAGCTAATTGCGTGTGCACTATGAGGACAACCCAGCGACGTGAATGTGCCCCGATGTCCTCAGGAATAGGTATGGGAGGAGTCTACTGTATTGAAGTAGTATTTTTAACCATCCTTATGGAGGACCCCGGGCAATTCACCCAAATGTCATATCCCAAAGTCGTCGATTTCCAAGATTCCAGTTCGTCCCCCACCTCCCTAATTTGGCCATTTTGTCCGGACTACCACGGTTCTGTATGACCTCCCGTCCTCATTATTTTTGTCCAGACTTGGATATGACCTCAGACGCGGGACAACGTGGAGTGTAGCTTGGTTTACCTGCGCTATATCCTAGTTTAAAGCCATATGACATGCTGTAAGCCTACTATCTGCCAATGGAGGACGGAATCACTCCTCCATCTCAGATTCCACCACCTCCTTCAATGGTGTGCCCTTCTCGCCTCCAATTTTCAAGCCGTTGCAAAAAATCCTTCCTCAGAACTGGGCGTATCAAAAGGCGCATCATATAGGTGAATGCGGAAGCGTCTGATGTAGACCACTTTGCAGTCTTCACTAATATCATTCCTCCATCGATGTCCGGCAGTCTTGTATCCGAAATTCCTTGACAGACACGTGTGCCACCAGGTATGTACATAGTTCGCGAAATCGGTCGGGATCTGCACTAATCGAGCTTTTTCGTTGCTGACATAGTTGGGAGGGTATTTACTTCCAATGCCGATCCATTCTGACGCAATAAAGCGCATTGACTCGTCATCAAATATATTCAATGGAGATACCATTGTGTGTGATGTCCAGAGAGATGATTTAGCTGAGATGTCAGCGGTGTAGGAGGGGTAGCAAAGTTTATCCCAAATTGGATGGATTATGTCACAAAAAATTGTATGATTATTGGCTCTTTATGGTTTCTGAACCCGCAACCGGTCTAGTGTTGGCCTGTGTCGGTCCAAGTGTGTGTACTGTACAGTAAGTGTCCGCGTGATGAGTCTGTGCTGGCACACGGCGTGCCCAGCTACCGCATATGTCCTCGTCAGCCTGGCACTACGGCACGTCTGGACTTGGATATGACCTCGTGGGCTTGCGACCCCTGTTTTGTTCGGACATATGACATTCGGCCACAAAATCTGGGATTTTTGTCCGTTTCCGGATATGATATTTGGGTGAATTGCCCAGGGCCCTCATTTTGGTCGTGATAGATGCAATCAACCAATCAGGCGATCGATATATCAATACTTGTACCAGCGTCGTGTCCATGGGATCGGCTTGCGGCGCCTTCCAAATCCGCATTTTTTCGGACATATGGTCGTGGGAGCTTCCCGGGAACTGCATGTGTTCAAAGCACTGACGCACCAAGTCTCCGCAGGTGGTTCTGAATAGGAGGAACCTTAGCGCGCGAGACCGGTGGCATCACCTGCCGTCTACTTCGTCTTGGACAACTATAGGAGAAACTTTCAGTACCTGGCTGAGGATTGGGACAAAGGGTCCCTCCTACTTACCTCACCGAGAGTTTGGCAGTACCCCAATATGGCTCTACGGGTCTCGCATAGCTAGACACTGTGGTTGGCCTCGGTACCTTCCTAGTTTGTCTCTGGGGAACCACAGCAGGGCACCAAATGTGTGAGATAAAAAAAAAAAAGGAATCATTGAACATGAAAGTCCCTGGTTTGTTGATTTCCCAGGACTGTACTAGCAAAGTGGTCCCACAGGTCCCACAGGTCCTGGATGGTATCTGAGACTTAAACCTCAATTATCATTTTACGCATGCAACATTGCTGGATATCTGAATCCGACCACCTCCGACCTTCTGCCCCAACCACGAATCTCCTGCTCACAAAACCCAAATATAACAATGTCACGTAAATTCTTCGTTGGTGGCAACTTCAAGCTCAATCCCAGCACAATCCAGCAAAGGGATGCCATTATCGATAGCTTGAACAATGAAGACCTAGACCCCAACACTGGTACGTACGGAGGCTTGCCATTGTCGTTTCCATTACTCATAACTCCGTAGAGGTTGTCATTGCTCCCCCTACACTATACCTTCTGCCATTGCAAGGTACCCTCCGAAAGGACATCGCGCTTTCGGCACAAAACGCTTATATCAAGGAGTCTGGTGCATTCACCGGCGAGATTAGGTAGATCGCTTCTCATATTACTTTGGTCAATTTTAACATAATCCATCAGTCCCGCGCAGCTCGCCGATGCTGGCATCCCGTTCGTCATCCTGGGTACGCGACCGCAGCGAATGTCATCGCACTTCACTCACATGAGGCAGGTCACTCGGAGAGAAGAACGCTCTTCCACGAGACTTCACAACTCGTTGCTGATAAGACCCGAGCTGCCCTTGATAACGGTCTGAACGTCATCCTTTGCATTGGCGAGACTAAGCAAGAGCGAGCCGAAAAGCGTACTGCCGAAATCTGCACGGCACAGCTTGCACCAGTTATCGATGTCTTGAAAGGTCGTGATCAGAACTGGAGGTTAGTAACGAGTTAGGCGATCGACTGTAGCTCATGAGCGGCTTAAGAAACATTGTCATCGCATACGAGCCAGTCTGGGCCATCGGTACAGGCGAGACTGCCACAGCAGCACAGGCACAGGATGCGCACGCTTTCGTGCGCTCTCAGCTCCCTTCTGATGTAGCAAACATCGTCCGCATTATCTACGGCGGTAGCGTTACTGCCAAGAACTGCAGAGAACTTGGTAAGCACGCCACTTGGTGGCATCCCTGATATGAGGTGACTGAAGTGACATCATCGTTTAGCCACCCAACCGGACGTCGATGGATTCCTTGTTGGTGGGGCTTCTCTCCAACCTCAATTTGTGAATATCATCAACTGTAAACTCGCATAAAACCTACATTTGTATAGATCGCGAATAGTGTACTTTGATACAATTCCCATTGCTAATTCTGGGGGAATATGAAGATTGAAGGTATGTTTGCGATTGTGCAGTAAAACCGCACAATCGCAAAAGCAAGTGTTGACTTGTTGACAATCGTCTGACTAAATCATGACGCAAGCGCTGCATGCAGGGAAATGACCCATTGAGTGCGGTGCCCCTGGCCTCATTGGCGGTCGTGATATTCACCAATGATACAATCCAATGGACGTGTCGGTGTTCATTGATATTCATCATTGTTCCTTCATCTAGTAATGCTGTAGAATGAGTCTCATCCTCGCTTCAGCACCACTTTCCGCGAAGCTTGAGCTCACTTTACTCACCTTCAGGTAATCTTGAGCTCGGCAAGTGAAACCCTCCTGTAACAGTGCGAAAGCTGTTGTAAAGAACAACTATGATAAATCATAGACCTCGAAAAGTCATATCTGAATTAGCGTCCGAAGGTCAGTGCGGTGGCGCGACTGGTACATAGTACTGTAACGAGCTGGAATCGATATCGTTGTCTTGTAAGGGTCGGTCCAAGTAGGATGGATAAGCACCTAATCCCATAGGTTGATTGTGAATCTCCTTGAAGGTGGATGAGCTGCTCTACCAACTGCGTGGCCAACCTCAGCTGCCATTTATAGATCTCTCCTGTGCATTATCTATCTTCATTGAAGTTCATTCACAGGGACTACTTATTGACGGTCGGAGCTAATCTAGACGCTAAGGTACAGGGTGCAGGCTAACCAACTACATGCAAGGATAAACGCACCTCCGGACATGCTACATGCCGAATGATTGCTGTCCTGTTGGCCGCTGATCGCCAATCGAAACCAAGTCCAATGAGGCTCATCATCGCAGGAGCTTTTGACCTCAAAACGCAAAGTATGTTTACCGGTAGATAGATTTCACTGAATATTCTTCTACTCCCGTCGTTCCGCTACGATCCGTTCTCCCTCCGCCCACAAATTATGCCCCCCCCCCCCCCGTGACCTCATTGAACCATTCTTCACTCCACGTCGCTGGACCTTGAGGGCCATCAATGAAAATCACCCTATCTTCCAGTATTTCTTCCACCCTTCCACTCTCATCTATTTTTGTCCTGAACTCTGGCAATCGTTCTTCCATTTCCTCAATGACGGACGGACGGGCTGAAATTCAGGGCAACGAGCAACTCTAGGGAAGGGCATTCCTCCAAGCACTTGATTATGACTGCCGAGTCGGGTAATGATCCTGAAAAGCACAGACACCGTAATTTCTTCAAGCATGCAAAACTGTTCCCTTCTCTCCATTTCTCTAGTACGTCGCAGCAATGCTTATCAACGTCCAGGTGAGTGAGACCTGCCAGGATAATATGATTGAAGTCGATCTGTACATTGGGAAACATTTGAGGCAAATCCCCGCTGAAACGAAGCAGACCACTAGGGGACACGGTGCGGCGCCGTGAGAGGACAATGGATGTCAGATCGGCTAATGCTCTTTGTGGCATTTCACTTGTCCAAAGTGCGGGGTATTGGAGGTTGTGAAGGGTGGAAAATCACGTCCAAAACCCATGCGAGATCCAGAATATCCTGGCCGTGCCTCATGTATAATAAGTATATGACATAGATCCTCTGTCGGTGCTGAGGAATACGGCCAACAGCGTCATTAAACGCCAGGTTGGTGGATTGGGACGTGTATCCTTGTAATATTATTTCGTAGAGTATAGGCTCCACCCTATAAAGATCAACAATTCTAGTCCTTTGGTCGTCGGTGATGGCCGATGATGAGCACGGAATACCAACCAAGACTGAACCCGACGTGCTACTTGCGATAATATGGTATCACTGTCGCAGGTCGGAAATGGTGTCCCATTGACTTGCTCGTTGATAGTGTTGTTTTGATGGCTATTCAAAAACCGGCCATTACCGGACGGACTGCGGATTATGCTGATACGACCACCACCATCTGTCGAATGAACAACCTCCCAACCGAACTTTTACACGAATGTGCCAGATTTTTGGACGAACGTACACTCCTGCGTCTACGCTTAGTCTCGCGCCGATGTCAATGTGTTTTTACTCCTTTTGTCGTTCAGTTCGCTGGAATTGGGGTGGCAATTCTTCCTGAAAGTTTTCTCCCTCGCTCTTCCTCTTACGCTCTCGATCCACGCCCATTTCATTCCATCCCAGGTGTCTTTCTCAATAATGTCAAAACCCTTTTTGTCACAATAAAACATCACGGCGTGAGCCCCAGTCATCCAGGGCTATTCGTCGTCTGGGAAGAGCTTGCAAGGCTCAAGTCTGTTATTCGTTTCCATATTAGCTGGACCCCAAGGCAAGAGAATCACAGTATCGCTACAGATCAGTCCCTTCCACTTTTTTCAAAGATCATGGATCATGTTGTCGAAGCGACGAGTGGGCGTTTAAAGAATGTGTATATCTACTCACGCTCCTCACTCGAACTTCCGGAGCTTCCCAATGCTTTAGAGAGGATTGACTGCCTCGAGACGTTCTGCTACGATGGGGTGTGTAATGGGCACCCGTGTAGGGCATCATCTCGACTGCCATCTCAAATCCGTCGGATCATTGATAATAACCCATCCATCCGCAGTCTCTCAATCGACTATCCCTGCCATGGGTTTCCCTTATCTCTACACGATGTCTTTCCACCTGAACTTACATCCATGGACCTCAGTAGCCTCGTCATTGAAAGCCCGATTGCGTGTCCAATTCAGTGTGGCCCACTTCGATTACCATCTCTGCACCATCTACGTGACCTCACCCTCACACAACGTGAGCGGATTCCTTCCATGAACGTCGAACAGTTGTGGATTGCTTTCAAAGAATCCAATGTCACGCTAGAGAGGCTTTCGACAGACCATTCCAGCTCCGCCCTGCTTGAATACATAGCGTCTTTCCAGGGTTTAAAGTCTTGTCGTCTCTGGCCCAAACAGCCCAACCTAACTGGTACTTCAAATATCTCTCTGCATCGTGCACTCTCTGCACATGCCACCACTCTCGAAGTCATCAGGATTAGACCCTCCACAGTGGTGGAAGCAGGTGCCTGGTTCTCGTTCTCTCCCTTTTCGTGGGCAGAATCCAGAACTCCTTTTCTTCGACTGCGACACCTTGACGTCCATACAGCACCAGACCTGGATCTCACTCTCGACAATTGCCAACACATCGCCGATTTCCTTGCAGGATTTCCGTCTATCTACAGCGTAAGGATTCATTGGACGAAGGAACTTGAGCGCAATCCTCCCTCCCCTCGCTCCCTTTATAACGCGATAGGAAGACCACCCAACTTTTCGATTACTCATAAGTCTGAAATACTTGTGTTTCGTGTTCATAAGCGAGGCGAGGCGACAGGAGATCGCTAGCATTATTCCTGACGTCGTCCATTGTTGCACCAAGGCTGCTAGTATGCATATCTCTGCTGCCCAATGTAGACCTGTAACTGTTCTGCCGTGGTGATATATCATCAATGTATCATTGGCCGCAATGTGATTTCATTATTGAGAGCGTGTCGAAGGATGAAACTACGCAGCTGTCACTAGGGCCGTCGGGAGTGGCAATGGTGTTGGAGGCTTTCACGGTTTTGGTGGTGGTTCACAGCATACCGATCATGTACACACAGTGGCTTATCGTTGTATACATACTTTTAGAAGTAATAAGAACCAGGACCACCATCTATCGAATGGACGACCTCCAAACCGAAACTCTGGTAGTTCCTTCCGTGTCGTGTCTAAGCTCGATTTCACGCCGATTTCAATTTAATCCTTTCATCGTTCAATCAGCTTGCATTTCCCATCCCGGAAGTTTCTGTCCCGACTAGGGAAACTATGGCTTCATTGCACCTCCACTTCGCTCAATCCCAGATGCTTTTTGTCGATCATGTCACGTCTCTTGAGTCTTGCCGTTCTGTCACTCTTCGGTATGGCTTAGATATATTTACTGTAATTGCTCCGAGATCGTGTGTGATTGGGGGAAAGGATAGGATAAGTCAAGAGAGACCGGAGGGTGTGATGGGGCTGTACAGTACGAAGACAAATCCTAACCTAGTCGCCGTGGAAGCTCATGATCTACAGGGAGGTATCAATGTAGTCGAGAAGGAAGGAGTCCGAGGATTATGTAATGTACTCGAGAGGAGTTGTAGGGTTCCGCACGGCAAGAAATGACACCTCTCAGAGGTCTTTCATGTAATTATAAAGGATCACAATGTGAGCCCTACGTACCCAGAGCTATCCGTCGTCTGGGAAGAACTCGCAAGGCTCATGTCTGTCACTGATTTTCGCATCAATTGGACATTGAAGTCAGGGGTCTTCCACTTTTTCAGAAAACCAAGGATCCCGTTGTCGATGCAATTAACGGATGCTACGTGATGTATGCATAGAATTAATCTCACTCGAGATCCCAGGGCTTCCCGACGCTTTTAGAGAGAATCAAAGGTTTCGAGACATCCCGATTCAATGGGCTTGGATGTAGCACATTCATGTTGGACCTCACCCTGACTGCCATCTCAAATCCGTCAAATCATAATCATTGAGAATGACCCTTCAATCGACTACCGCTACGCAAATCCCTCCTATCTGTCCACGATATGTTTCCACCTTAACTTATGTCGATGAGACTCCATCAACCTATCATCAGAAGCCCAATCCTGTACCTATCCGGTGCCTCGAATATCACATTCCATGCATCAAGCACTTTCTGCAAATGCCTCCGCTCTCAAAAAATTCAGGCTTACTACAAGTTGAACGTGCCAGGAGGGTGCGCTTGGTGCTCCTTCTCTTCTTTTTCATGGCTCAAATCCAGATTTAAGTTTTCCCGAATCCGTAGCTTTTATCGCCTGGACCTTACGATCGACAACTACCAACACATCGTAAGAATTTCGTGAAGGAAGCGGCCTACCTTACCCTTGCTTGCTACGTAATGCGACAGGCAAACCGCCCTTTCTACGAATATGTTGTGACGCTGTATTGCTTCAGTTCCCTGTTCATATTCATGAGCGAATCGAGACGATGGGAGACTGCAAGCCCAACTAACATGTGGCATAAGGTCTCTCCTTGATTGTTGCCCTACGTAATATAATTCGTTAGTTGCCCACTACACTGTAGGCGTTGGATGCATTATTGGCTCAGCGCCGTAGTGAATTACAACACTGGCCACAGCAAACGCATAGTCTGTACCATCAATTCTATCTCCGCCGTTGGTGGTGGCTGGACAGCTTTTTCATCAGCCATGCCGCATCTGATGTTCTAATTACACGCATATACTCACTTACTTTCTCAATCGAAGACTCTTCGGCCTCAGCACTCTTAATCTTCCAAGATGACTTCTTGGTGTTCTGTACGAGCCACGCCCTACGGCGGACGCGGTGTATTTGCCACGCAACGAATCCCCAAAGGAACGCTCATCCACACTTGTCCTAAACCATATGCATCCGTGATCTATCGCGTTTTTCGAAGAGAAGTCTGCGCACAGTGCTTTTCTTACGCTTTCGATGCGGGGCGCAACGCTTGGAACGTGAAAAACGATGCACAAGCTGGAAGTGGAGTATGGTTTTGCGGAGAAGCATGTCGAGATACGTGGATTGCAGAAGAGAATTCGGATGGGTTGGTTGGAGAAATGAATATTGTCATTGATAAGGCTGTGAAGCGGATGAAAGCAGAAGATGAAACCGCCAAAATCGACTCAAACCAATCCCTCGCGGCTTCGATAGTAAATTGGCGTCCAGAAGAGATTACAGCGGAACTCATCAACCTTGCATGGAAACGTGCCGAAGATACCCCAGTTAAGCCGGGATTAAATGAAGTACAATTTCTGGAAGAGCTGGAGATAGATACCGCACGATTTCTCATCTCTGGGATCATCCAACGCGCCAGAGAAGATCACCCGAATCATTCTCCCACTGCTACCAAGTCATTTTCCTGGCACGCTCTGCTTGAGCTACAAAACAGTGAACTTCCTTATATCCGACAGAAGCCATATATGCTTGCCTCCCACCTCCACATATTCAAGTTTCTACGCCAGGTTCTGATTCCAGAGCTTAGGCCGTATGTTGAGACCTCTGAAACAGTGAGGTCGATCCTTGGCAGGGATCCAGGAAACGTCTTCGGTCTATGGGAGATGTCGACATCGATTGAGAGCGAAATGCTGGGTTGGGGGATGTATATTTCTGCATCCTACTTCAATCACGGTGAGTCCTGTTTTTATTTGCTAAGGGTTTTCGTCGTCTCACTACCTCTATCACTCTCATCATCGCTATTCCTTTTTTGATACACATATGCTCCACAGACTGCGAACCCAACGTTAAGAAGGAACGCGTGGGTCGATCTTACCAGTTTTGCACGACTCGAGACATTGAACTGGACGAAGAGCTCGTCATCAACTACATCGACCTTACGGAGCCTGTTACTGATCGACGCGATCAACTCCAGAAGAATTGGTATTTCCGTTGCAGCTGCAAACGGTGTGAGACGGAACTCCTCGACCTTACGATACCCATTATTCCTGACAAAGAGATCATGACCTAAACACATCACTTCAGTGTAATGGCACAGCTCTCGCTGGTCATGGGATTGGCGAGGATGTGGTACCTGGAAATCTGATTTCACAATAACAACGAGGAATGTAAAGTTCCCCGTGGTCTCAGTGTTGGGCTACCTTGAACAGCCTGGTGCGAAACGTGGGTGATCCACCTTGACCAACGAAGGGTTTGGACAAATTGACACAGTCTGAAAGCATAAATACCAAGCCTGGTATGGCTCCAGTCCCCAGTCGGATGCTCTGAAATTACGAAATTATCACCAAGGGATGGTGGATTTCGGAACTAGTTGTGCACGCCCACGCCCAGCGCAGTTTCACTTCAGCTTTTCACCTCGTGTTGATCGCGTGTATGTGGAGATAGGGCTTCCGGCGCGAGTCTGCAGGGTCGAGGTCCACTTTTCACAATCTCCCAGATGAAGACGAAGTGTGGGGCAAGAATGGTTCAGACGTTGACAGGAGAAGATCATGATGTGGTCTTCGGTATGGAAATCTCACTGTGGCCCGGATAGAAAGTGGTGCCTATCGCCATCTCATCTATTACGGTATGCTGTATACAGTAAAATCCCGTTTCCTCAGCATATTCTCGCAACGCATGCGCTACCCCATCGTCTGCCACCCAGACCTCAGGAGTCTAGCGCGGCACGCTGAACGTTATCTCCACGTCGATGTAACTCTGAGCATGCATTTCAAACATTTGTGTTGACGTTGATCATCATGCCACGTCTAAATATAGTTTACCATTTGCAACTCTTTAAAACTCCACTCTACGAGGTGAAGTGATCCTCATCCGCAATGAGTCCTCAAGGCATCAAGTTTACACAAATGCAATAACTTGTCAATGAAAGACATGCACAGATTGACGGCGCGCACACATACTTTGCACACTGGCACCGGCAACTGCCCACATCGACATCCTAACCTCAACTTACACTGGCACCTTCTTGATTTGACGAACATGCCGTGACGGATAAATTGGAGACGATGCTTAGCATACAAACAGGTGCACTGACGACGTTTATTCACCCTATCCCGCGATCCCTCGTTTCTCCTTATTATTTCCACTTGACGTGTGCAAATTCCCTTTCAAGTTCGTGAGACGACGCCCACAATGCATTTTCACGCTCTCCTTACGAAGGATATAGGATACTACTCCAATGTTGTTGCAGTATCGGCACTCACCCATTCAAATATAGACTTGAACATCATTTTCGTAAGTCTCGTGGCGTTGATTAACGCAAGCCAAGCCCCAAAGGGATTTGAATTCAATCCTTCAATGGGCAGGTCCACCGGACCACTTCATCGCAAACATGCTGTAAGCTGTTTGAACATCAGATGCAAGCCGGCCTTTACGTTACCCCACACCATGTCTGGCAGTGACGTTCCTTATTTCTCCACTAACACGATGGCGCAATCATCCACAAGACTTCCTGCCTTGTTGCACCTCTTTTGCCCGAAACGTGCTAGTTCTTGTACCGTCAACCAACCGCCGTAGTCGTCAGCTCGGAATCAAAACACAACAATTCAGGTGCTTGTGCTGGCTGTTATAACATTGATTACATTCATGACATTTTCAACGTCAGTAGTATCACGACGATCTTCTAAATAGTGCAATTCCCTTCCAATTGAAAGGTCACGCAGCCTTCAGACTCTCGGCCCTTCCTTATATACAAGCACATTGCACACACAATATGGGTGTCCCGTGCCATTAACACCGATTCTCTTCCAATAGCGCTTTACCGCCATGGATGATGATGTAGCTAATGGTGCACTTCAGTTATATTCACCCGCAGTGTCCGAGCGTCATCGGCGAAGGGAACAGCAACCTGGTAATATCCTCATCGAGCAATCCATCATCGAAGACGCCGCTTCCTACCTAGTTCGGAGGGATGAATGAAACCGGTCTGGGGCCATACTACATGCACGCAGGATTGGTACGGGGATGCAGTCCTGGACTTCTAGTAAAATAACTCTGACCGAGGTTCATCCGTATGTGGAAGGCCTAGTCGATTAAGCGTACATGCCGCTATGCATAGATAAAAAATTAATAGGTGGTCCCAAAAACGAGTCAAGAGCAAAAAATAAACCCTATATTGCAACGAGGCAGAACATGCGCCTTGTCCTATATTCCGCTAGTCTCGAGCGGGCAAACACATGCATTTAGATGAATGGTGTGAGATAAGGTTGCTAAAGCGAAATGAGACCCTTTGGGAGTCCGGATCTGTTGGTTGGGGCCGACGGACTGAGGATGCGACAGCAACGACTGCCTGATGGCCAGTGGTGTGATCTTATGCCATATTTACGTCAAAGTTCAACGGCATACTGTGAAACTATGTATTCTCCTTCGTTGATGGCTTGTAGCTTCTTTGGGTAGCATAGGAAGGGCGATGCCAGTGGGTTTCGGAGGTGTGTGCTCATCATGGAGAAGAACTGAATGAGTCAATGCAAGCTCCGAGTGATAGCAGTTGCTATTCAAATGCCCCCACAGCGATAGCGTGGAAGAATTGAAGGCTACCTTGCATGGCGGAGGAGCGGAACTCGCAACTGACCCCTCCCTGAGATAAGTTAATGAACATGAGGTCGGTAAAGATGTCCGTTGTTGAATGAAGTTTAACTGGGATGGCTCGCTACGCGCTTGTACATGTGGGTCCAATCCTTCCCTCACAAGTTGGACAGTGACGATAAGATGGAGTTTCACGGATCACACACCAAGCGTTTGGCCCAATAGACAAGAGCGAGAGGAAGATGGTATAAAATACGCTGTAAGTTGCTCTCCCGAGCAATTATTTTGATACACACGGATGAACGAAAAGAATAGGAAGATAAAAAGAGAGATTGAAGAAATTCGCCATTGGCCACCCGTGTAAAAGCCCATAGCAAAAGAAAGCATGCATTAGGCGCAGATTCCCATCACGTCACAAACGTCCAACATTACAACTCCTTTCATAGAAATCGAAAGGTATCCCACGTCCATTATATTCATGTATCGATATGCACTCAAACGCGACTCCGTGTAAATGCCCACAGATCCTTCCGACTCCCAGTATTAAGTCGCTCAGTCGGAGATCGACGTGGGACGTGGGGGGTACGGTATTTTATGCTTTGCTAAACGACTTGATGATCTTGGCCGAAATGTGCAGGAAGAAAATGGAAGCGATGAATGAAAGTGACAAGACGAGGACGATGTAAGGGTCTCTGTTTTGGCGTAAATTTCCAGCACGTAAGTTAGTGAGCTCAGAGAGACTTACACTCGGAGACCGGGTGAATCGTCTGTGTAGAGCTTGAGCATGGTATTCGAGGATCCACCAGCACCAGCTGCCCGCGTCGAGTTTGGTCGCGCTTGTGCAGCACCACCTGCCCGTCGACTGAAAGTCCGGTGAGGTTGCAATTCCCTTACTGGCACAAAACAACCCACCGAATTTGATTTGTACCAACTGGCCTTTGAACAGCACGTGAAGCTCCATTAGCACTGTTGGCGCGGGATGAATCAGAGTCCGACTGCAAAATCCGCATGAAGGGGTCAAAAATTCAGCTTCTTTTCTAGTTTCTTTCAGCCGGAAAGGGCTCGAACTTACCATTACGAAGAGTACGTCTGTACGGGGAAGGCGAAAGAGACAGAAAGTGGAGGAGTGAGTTGACTACAAGTTATGTGCTGGCACCGAACGACGAAAGCATAGACAAGCTTTCGCATCGTGGGAGGGTGGGAGCATCACGTGATTTGCGACCCAGACCTCCACGTCGGCCTCCATTTGTGGAAGGACCGACCATTGCTGAGCCACACCCCCTCACTGTTGACTACCCAAATGGCTTTGCGTTCTGCCTTTTAAGATACGGTGTCCTGACAATTATGCTCAAGAAGCCCGAGGATAAGCTTGGGTGCTCTCGGTTTTATGTCGGACCTGCCCAATATGCTTCACTCATCTATTGGTTGTGATAGGTGGTTGCACTGGTGACCTGCCACTGCTAGAGATGAAGAGGTTTGGAGATACAACATAAACTAAGGTTGCGAGGGGTCTGAAACTTAACTGTACGGTGGCGTTGTAATCTAAACTGATGGATCGCCGTGTTCTATCACTATATGGCCTGTGCGAGAACTCGATCTGTGGGGTTATCGGTGTCCGTTGTTGCAGCCATTTACTTACCTCTCGCATCACTAACATTCGAAGTCAGTTGTGCGGTAAGAGCACTATCTCCGAGTGCTCTAGTTCATGATTGGCCTGAACTCCAGTGGGCGATGTATAGCCATGAATGACGAGTCTGATGAAGTAGTCTCAAGTTCGCGTGAGCGATAACAAACCCAAAGACCTCAAAGGAGAATGGAGGTGGATCCCCAACTAGAATACCTCATCATCAAAGATGGCTCAAAGCCAGGCCATCAAGAATCCTTCCTGACGCCACATCTCCTGAATAGTCCACTTAGTTTGCTCATGTCACCATCCGATGCCAGTGCATAAAGGATGACTTCACGGATCGTCTTGTCCTATTCCGCAAATTCATTCATCCAGGTGATGAATGTCAGAATGAACCCCCAATAAGCAAGTTGTCCCGTTCCTGTCCTTAGCATTTTATCAGAGCATATGAACATGTCACGGGCTGAGGAAACTCCAAGAGCACAAGTTATCGGACCGATAGCACATTAAGGCCCGGATGTTATGGCACACAGGTGGCAGTCGGTCAACATCGAGGCCTGAAGGGCAGAACGGTAACTGGAAAGTACAGCAACTCCGCAACCACGATAAGGTCGGGTCGCCATTATGATGCGAATTCTGCGTGATGGTCACATCTCAACGTCACGCAGTGACACCTGGTGTCACGTCCAAATCCTCTGCGCCTTTGCATCATCATGTACAGCAGTATCTTCTCTTGCTTCTTCATTCACTGCACGATAATTGCTATGGGTGCTGTCACAAAATGTGTAGAAGAAGTGCACCCGAACCCCCTGTTCCTCGTGTGAAACGCTATTCAAGAACGCAATTTACGAGATCAAATTGATCGTGCCACCCAATCCTGGATTTTATGCGCAAAATCTATCTGTTTTGGACTTAATATGACGCTATTCACACCCCCGAGAAAATCAAACTGTGCAGGGACCAGATGTAGTAAAGCGAGGACGGGTGCTGTCTCTCCCACTCTTTCCTCTTAAGGAGCAGGTAGTATACGCTATTCACAGCGGTGGAGAACAACAGCCTACCTGGACCCTCGTGTGCGGAGCGGCCAATCGGAGTTTGGAGCCCTTGACGGTGCAGGAAATATCGGCTCCCAAGATTTTCTCGCACTTAGCCATGCAGGACGAACATGAGGCTCAAGCATGACCGATCCGGTGTCCGATTTCATCCTAGGGGTCATGTGGGTACTGGCATTCTTCCCAAGTTGCCTTGTCCCAGGACGCCCATCTTATCCTAAACGGATTATTCCAAGATTATTCAGCTGATAATTGTGACAGTCGTCTTGTTACAAGATGCTTTATTCTTATCTTTGGAGTTGTTGGCCCACGCATCACCAGCCCAATCCTAGGCTCGTCCCAAAATGGTGATCAGGCCTGTTGGTATTGATCCAGTTCGGAGACCTTCCTCCATCTCAAATCTCGAAGCCAGGGACCGGGTGACATAGGTTCGATTCGAAATGCTTGATTATACCCCTCCGAGTAAGTGATATCCCGTTCGCCTAGCGGCGGCCTCGTGCCCACATATAACCCCCCCTCTTCTGACCTCGCATGTTTACTGTGCTTTAGGACCTTCGTCCTTTCTTTTCCATCACACAAACACCATCTGTTCAATCGTCACCAGGCGGTCAGGTTTTAACGACCTCGGACCCCTTCACAGCAACGCTTTATATACCCTGGGACTGCGCACCCTCTAGATCTTTTCCCTCTTTCGCTTTCTTCTCTATCTTACTTTCGCGGTTTGACGCTTAAAGGCTATGTTCATTTTGGATCGCACTTCTACGTGCACTGTATGTTGGGAATCATTTAGCTTTGGTGATAAAGGTCCTTGTGCCATCCCCTGTGGCCACGTCTTTTGTGTTGAGTGCGTAGCTCCGCTTTCTTCTGATCATCCCCTCATCCCCTCATCCACCACTCCTCTTCAGTTGTATCAACAAATTTGAGCGGAGCAACTGCGCTCTGTGTAGGGAGCATTTCGAACCGGATCTTAAGGTCAAACTTTTTCTTGGAGATTATACAGATACTCCTGTTGGATTCGAGGCCGACCAAAATGAAGCTAGAAGACTTCAAGAGGCTATTACTGATGTTGCTAATAAGGGCACATCGGAGGATTGTCTACGGCAACTGATTGCCGAGTGCAGGGAGTTCTTATCTGAGCGGCCACGCGAACTTGTATGTTACACCCCTGGATGATGACTTTCATATCGTTCTCCGTCTGATGTGCTGGCGCGGCACAGTACCCCGATTTCCGTTCGAGCTACAAGATGATCGCCTATCTTTGTGAAGTGAAGGTCACCTTGCGTTCTCGGGATGCTACTGTTGCTGCTCTGACGGAAGAAGTTAACGAATTGAAGAGGGAGAAGGTGGAGTTGAAGGACAAGATCAAAGGAATAGAATCAGCGCGCAGAGACGAGAGGAAAGCAGCATTAGCGATGGAGAAGGATTTGAAGGAACACTGCATGAAGGCTCACGCTGCTTATCAAACGATGGTTAGGTGAGTAGAGTTAACGATTCTCATACGCTCGACAGAGGTTGATACGATTCTCTTAGCTGTGTAAGTATCATCCTTTCATCACCTCTACAGCTTATGAATTGAAATATCAATAGTACAATACCCTTATTAAGGAGTGTGCCCAACTTCGAGAAGATGTTCAACGTATCGGTTTCCTTCCCGCAAGTTTCCATGGATCTCCCCTCAGTACCGGTATTGACTCTCGTGTTTCACCCCCGGCTCTCTCAACAAAGCTTAGCCAGACTGATCTCAAGGGCGCCGCCATCACAGATGCGAATTCCTTCCTGATCTCGCCTCTCACCGAGTTCTCTGGTGAGCTTCCATCCACTCTGGAGAACTTCGCCGCACTTCCGGACGTCGAAGAGGAAATATGCCCTCTACCTCCTGTACAGCGGTCTTCGCCGTCGCTACCCACCCAATATACATGTACTGCGATCGGTCATCCCTATTCATGTCAATGCGCCCCACACTCACTTTTCCCGGATGCTCTTGAATCACATTCACTCCTTTCCTCCCCCGAAGAACCTGCCAACCGTAATGCTTCGTTGATTGAAGTTGATCATTCAACTACTCTCCCCATCCCTATCCCACGTTCTCAACAGTATGTCACACCATCTGCTACCAAGGCATTTGGCTCTGGCAACAACGGACGTTCTCGTTCACATTCTAATTCAAGTCAACATTCAAATAAGAAGGATAGTCAACCACTCAGCCTCATTCCTAGCCAACCGCCCTCTCCGGGTCTAAAGAATGAATCCAGTAGCAGTAAGAAGCATGCTTCTCCTGACCAACGCCACGGTACAAGCAGGGCTGTCATCTCTTCAAGTCTTCCTGTTCCACAGGATCCTGAAACACTCCGGAATAGGTTGCACGAACTCCTTCAAGACACTTCGTTCGTTTCCAGTTCGCTTCCTGTTACACCCAGCAATCGCTTCTCACCCCCCCTCGTTCGCGGCGGCAACCCTCGCGAACGGGAAACAGAGCGCGGAAGTGGTCGTGTTACCTCTCGCCCATCCTCACCATCGTCTTCTCCGGTTCGCAACCAATACTCACCTCAAGTTGCATTGAACGAGTGCCAACCTATGCCGCCGCCGCCGCAAGCACCCCGGGTTTCTACCGCAAGTGCTGCAGCTCAGGCTTTTGCGTCTCAGAAGGAAAAGCAACGTGCACTTGAGAAGGAACAAGAACGTGAGCGTAAGCGCAAGGAGAAAACCGAGAGGGATCGATTAAGGGCTGAAGCAAAGGCTCAACAGGGTTCCTCTCCTGCTGGGGCTGCTGCAAGTGCTTCGATGAACACCGCTTCCACTTTCCAGGGTCTGTTACCTCCGGGTTCATACTCGACGACTAACGTTTTCTCTGGTCCTCCGTCGCTGATAAGACGAGACTCGACGCAGAATCGCCCGGGATCGACGATGCCGGTGACTGGAGCTTATCAAATTTATCATCAACGCCACGACAGTCGTAAGGGTCTCAGTGCTTCGGCGACGACGACATCCAGGCCATACACATAAACGAACGATCAAGACACTGTTCTTTCACGAAGCAATGGATTTCAATGTAACCAATTTCAGATTTCTCTGTGGCTGTTGCACTCTTCCTGCCCCGCATGCTTGTCTTCGTTGTGCATCTTCCTCTTGATCGCCATCTGGTGTTTTCTATTTTCCCACACTGATTGTCTTTCAAGACCTTCTGGAAATTGTTTTATCCCCATTCCAACTCACCGTCTGTCTTTTCAATCTCGTCATGGCTGCCACAGTTGTGATTTCACCCTTCTCACATCTCATTTTTCCATCCCGATCCCCAACTCACTCACTTCACTCTATTCTTCACACGCTTTTGTAATCGCCTCAAATGTCAAGTAGTAGGCGATGAGGAGGCCTTTTTTGTATTGGGTGTGTGGGTGCATGCACCCTCTTTTCTTCGCAGCGCTTAATTCGCCTATCACGTATGTTTATCATTTGGCAAAAAGCCTTTCACATTCCACGCACTGGTTCGAGCACAATACATAATACAATCAATTGCATCATCCCGGACAGGGTGTCTTCCGCTATTCTTTCTGATTCCATTGTTCTCCGTTTTCGTGCTTCCTCATTGCTGTGTACCTTTAGCCATTTTGCATCTGTACATTCGTTTCGCATCTTCGCTGTGTTCATAGCTTCCTTTGTTCGTTTCCCTTCGTCGTTGTTTTACTATCTATTGCGACTGCACTGCGATGTAGTCCAACCCCAACACTATTCCCCCATCATAGGATTACACTTAGGAAATCGAATAAACGTATCTATGTACCATTGTTGACCATAAATCCATAGTCGTATAAATGCTATATGATATATATGTGCTAGACAATCATTCTACCGACTCGGAGTACACGAGTGTCAAGTGACATCCTCCGAAAATCGGAACAAGTTGAACCCCATCTGGACTTGGACAACCATTTTGATTTACATTTTGGTATTAAATTGAAGTTATGAAGGCAACTGTTGTCTGCTTGTCTCGCTACTGCGCCCATCCAGTCTTTTGTTCTGATGCCATCATAATTAATTGATTGGGGGGGTGCAAGGAGCGTTTGACATCCTCCAGACTCAAAGGGTGGACACGGTATCAAACCAGCCTACATTTCAGGATTATCAACGATATGATCGCCTATATCATCATCGATCCCGTGGACATGTTACTGACGCGGAGTGCACATTTGCACATGATGATGGACATGGTGAGCTAACTTGGGAACTTGAGAGATAAGTTAGGGATTGCTGGGATTGAAAGCATGGTCTGGAGCAAGGGACCCAAGCTTTATACGGTGCGGACCCAGCCTCAGATGGGTAGTGTACAACGCGGATGCATGACATATCATGTTATATATTTATCCCAGGACCAATTGCTCGGAGTGACACCGATCCCGAGACCTCGCTACTATATTTAATAGATCGGATACACCTATCGAGAAAACCAATGACATGATGTAGAGATAGATACTGTCAACGGAGTGGGTTGTGATTGGTGCGTATGGGAGAGAATGGAATGGAAATCGAGAAGAGGGCTTGTCCTTCCGCCTAGGTTATATATATGCTCTATGTCACCTATACTCCGATTCTGGGGACCCTCAATATTCCAACGTGGATGCGGACCGCATCCACGATTAAGCCAATCCAGACAATCTGAACCCTCAGCTATCGTGTCTTCTGCTCATAAAAAGCAGGGTGACATTTGCTGTCCTTGAAGCTCACGGAATGCCCCAAATAGCGAAGGTGAAGGGTGCGAGTCTGTTGGAAGTTATTCCACATCGGGGCTGGGGTGTCCAGATGAAGGTTGATAACAAAGAGCGCCGAGGTACCGTGCCTTGAGTGTCTCTGATAGCATCGAGTTGGCGCGTTATTTCATACGAGTTATTTGTCACAGCACGGATTGTTCGGCAATATTGAGCCATTCGGTGTCGGGCTGTGTGCATTCTTCGTTGGACCTGTTCAGTCAAGGTCGTTAATGCCAAATGGGAACACCAAGGAGTCAACTTCGTCCTCCGGCGAAAGGGTAACTTATCAACCGGTTTTTAGCCCGAAATGGCCATCAATCATTCCTTGACAGTTACTCCGAGTCAGCATCTGCTGGACCATGGTCTATGCCGCAGACAGGGTACATCCAATCATTTATAGGCCGGAGAGAAGTCGATGAATACTAAATATCAAGCCTACCCGCTTCTTCAACCACGTAGTCAAATGAGCTTCCATTAGGAATGAAGTGTCTTGCATCAGTAGGAAGCCTGAAATGACGATGTATGAGCTTCACGACCTAATTCAGTCCCAACCAACAATTACGATAACATCTGCTCAAAGATAAATCTGAATGATTGATACTTTAGCAACTTGAGGTCATCCAGTGGAGCACGAGATACGCATGATGATCGTACTGCTGTACCTGCGCCATTGACGCAGCCCGAAGGGCTCCAATTGGTAAATTCCCAGTGTGCAAGTGGCGCAATTGATGGCACCCAACTGAGCACACGCTCTTGAGATATCGCCCTATTTCGAGAAATTATATTAGCAAATTTCTGCATACTACAGCTATCATTAATATATCATTCATCGAGCGCACTTCAGGCTAATATTGCGAGCGCCGTAGATATGATTGTCCTCGGCTCTTGTGGTCGAAATAGCAAGCGCTCTAGTCCTCCCATGTGCCCTATCTCCTTTAGCTGAAGTGACTTGAATTCTACTTAACAGATGCTGATGGTGGACCAGGAAGTGAGGAGTGGGAAAGGCACCTGTGCGCGACTCCTCGCACTAACTGCCGTTATACCATCAATTTGAAGCTGATCGCTTCAGAAAAAATCTGAGTCTAGACACATGTTCACGCAACGCCCTCTGAATGGGGCAATGACGTGTTGCACGAAGGACCTACGTTCGTTAGTCAGGAACGCCTTCCGTAGTACTCCACACAGGAATCATCAATCCAAATTGTTGTAAAAGTCTGAGAAGTTCAACAACAAATGGCGACAGATCAAAACTTTCACAGAACTGACTGGCATGGGCGATTGTGCCAACAATACACCACGAGCATTACCATTACTCACTCCACACTGATAAGCCCGAAGTGGTAAGTACCGGTAAGTTATCGTCATCATGCGTAGATGATCAACCGGTAAATCAAGGGGTCCTGATATGAAATGAAATTCAAATGGCTGACTACGTTACGTAAATTAACTCAGGTAACTATGAACAAATAATTGCCTCGCCAGCTCTTCGTAAAAGAAGCAAGGTAATAGAGTAGAGTAGGCCAAGTCTCAAGAGGGTGGAGAGGCAAGCAGCTCGTCACCGAATTTGTAAGCCTTTTCAGCAGGCATCACGAGACTATCTCACTCTTCTGAGCTTGCTTGTGAATTCAGGTCAGGGTGCAGGATCCAATGCACCTACAGCTGGCAGGATGATATATCATTTGAAGCAATGACAAGCCCTCCCATGATGGATGATTCTAAGTAGCTGCCTAGGCCCTTAATGTATCATGATATATCATCTACCAAACCACCCACCACCCCTGGCGTGCCCTAACTCCCCGCGACTTTCCTTCTTTTGGGACAGGTGCCTTGTCGGCTAGTGCTGCCGCGGTTCAAACCACAAGACCCTGTAACAAAGTGTCACAATAATAATTTCGTGTCTCTTGTCTCAATATCAAAGGCCTGCACCATTTTGTATACTCCGTCAATGCAATAGACATATACCTATCGATATGTATCAAAATCCTTCTGAAAGAGAGGAGTCGAGCAAGATATTCATCTATTCTATTTCGTGTGACGGTGGTTAGGTCACACGAACCAGACTGCCAAAATTTGCATTAATTAGAGTCCCAAAGTTCCCGGTGATACATCATGATACATCATGACCCATGTAGCACGATATAGAAGACCAGAATTATGATTCTGTCTGGCATATACTTATGGCTGGTCTGGGCAGCCCATGTCGTTCTAAATGTAGTGATGGACCCATGCTCACCAGGAAGTCACAATGCCGCAGCGCCGCAGCCTTGAGATGGATGATTCTGTGGTTATTTATGGTCTTGTGTGGTGCCTGCTGCACTGAGTCGCGAAAACTTTCGCTCAACCTGGGCTATGGCAGATTTTCTCGGCTGACCCCACGGTCAAGGGATCATTTGTGATTCAGCGTTCACCAGCTACTTGCCCATATGCATATACGCAGAGTTGACCACCAGATTTCTAAATCCGGAGAGGCAGTGGCCCCCCTCGGGCCCTCGTATGGGGGCATGGAGTGGTCGGAGTCGTGGTGTAGTCCCACGCATCTGACGGGCATGGGAGACGGCGGAAAAACAAGTTCTCCACTGAAGCATCCCTTTTGTCAACTTTAGGATGAGGATCATCGTGGTGAAAGATCATTATGATAAGTCTTTGTACAGATAATACAGAATAAATCGGAACTAGAAGCCCAAAGGTAAAGGGACACAGAAATGGAAGAGACAAAGGAAGTTACGAGCCGATAGCGCACTGATTCAGTCCGGTGCCGCAAAATTGCGCGAGCAAGAGATAAAGGAAAACCTATTACAAAATGGCGCATGACAGGAAGAAGGTAAGGAGCATACATTGTCAGCGCTTTATAAACGATAAGTGACATTTCTTACTTACCAGCACAACTACCCAACACAGTATGACGACTTTCTTATTTTTCCACCATATATTTCTACGTACCGTTCGCGCACCTCTTCTAAAAGCGGTGGCTTGACCAGCCATAACATCCGTCTTATCTACCAAGAGGTCGATTCGTTCTCCTCGGCTCAAAATCTGCTCAACATTCTGAACCATGATGCTCTTCACCTGATTCAACTCGGCTTGAGCACGTGCAAGTTCATCAGTTGGAGGGGATGTGTTGTAAGTGTGCATCAGATTGCCGATAACTGGACCGAAGGTCCCTTGTAGACCGTGTGCTGGAGTATCATCGGAGCTTGCTGATGACGAAGATGGAAGAGAGAGGAACTGGAGCGACAAGAAATCGTTGTCAGTGATCCGCCAGTAGCCGTGAAGAGTAAGACAACGCTAGAGAGGCAGAGGAGAAGATACCGAGTCAAGCTACTTACTTTGCGTTGTAGTTCAGTTAGGAAGGCGAAAGGCATCCTCCTTTGGACGCATTGGAGGTCAGTCTAGCTCAAACCACAATCACATGAATACGCACCGGCCAGCAGAATCGTCCGCCATCACCAAGTATACGTAGCCAGCCTCAGATACATAATGAAAGTGGTATTGCTCCCATGCATAGGTGAGTTTGCTGCAAAAGGTATCAGGTGAGCTTGCTGCGCACGTATGAAAGAGGACCTCCTAAATTTACCCGTCGTTCGGTGAGATCTTGGATAGAATAGTTTGTGTAGCTAGTAATTCGGATGCTCAAGCAGTCGCCTAACTGGATGAGTTGCCCTCATCATATGACTTACCCTGAGAGAAATCGCGTCCACCGACCTGTTGTTCAGCCAAGACGACCGGTCCGCGTGCTACGAGGGCGTGAATCTACGGTTTGCATAGAATCAAGCAATGAATATATCGTGCAAAGTCTAACCCCGACACTTACTAGGGACATGGTGATGGTCAGGAGTATAGAGAGGTCAGTGACAGTGGTGGCCGACGCGAGGCTGCGTGTGTATGATGCATAATTTCCCACGGCCCCATAAGAGTGACGCATGCAAGGGATAGATAGTCTGGAGCCCCCGTGCAACTAACTCATAATACACCAACATAGCCCCGTGTTGTCAAAGTACGTGATGGGTTGACAGTTGATGGCGCCATGCTTGCACGTCGACACTAGTTGAACGGGGAGGGCATTAGATAAAAAAAAATAACACATATCCTGCTTGGCACATACACACGTCTTAACTCTCTCGACAATCCCACCTCGTCTTCACGAAATGCCATCGTTATCCCGAATTGACCTCCATCGGTATGTCGTATCCTACATGATGGACGAAAAGTTAGTGATTGAAACGGATAACATGAATGCCACAAAGACACAAACCTCCTACTCTAGAGACGATGTCATAATTGATTCAACATCGTCGACAACATAGTCCCGGAATGTGAAGATCCAAACGGGGGTTGGAGAGAAGGGAGAGGAGGGCACAGTGTACAAGTGAGTAATCATGCCGAAATTCCGATCAAACCATCCCATTTCTGCACAGATAACGTACTGTACATACATACTATGAAACAAGAATTATCTGGAAATCTTAATTGAAAGTCGAGATCAGATTCAGTGCATGAACCTCCTGTCCGTAAACCCGGCTTGCCGCCTTCCTGGCCTTCTCCTTCCATCTTCCTCATTCTCGTGTCTACATCCCCATGCATGCTGAGTCTGACTATGTGCACGTTTCTTAGGCTATACGTTCCTCCTGCTTGGACTATGCAAGCTTGCCTCACTCATTGAGTTCTTCCCAGGCATATTTTATTTGGGTATGGAAATTTTGCTGGTTGAACGCTAACATTCATGAGATGCATAAAGCATATTCCTACAGGGCTTGTAGTATACAAAGCCAAAGGTAGAGAACTTAATTGCTCTGGCGTTGGAAATAAAAAGACAGAATTCAAGCTGCAAGATAACAAAACATGCGCAATAACGCAAGGCTGTCAGGACAAAAGAACATTCGAAAGCAGCTAATTTTCTGAACGAATGAACACCCGGAAGTATTCAGTCTCTTGGGGGAGCCTTTGCAGCTTCATTATCATGGGCCAAAATCTGTTCAATGTTAGCGCCGAGTTTGCGTCTTTCTTCCAGTGTTAGCTGCGGCGCTTGTGATGAGTAACCGAGTCCTAGTCACAAATCGTTCAAGAGCATTATTATAGCACGAGAAAAAGACATACGGAGGGCCGGATATTGCAGGGGTATCTCGTCGCTACGTAATGGCAATGTAGATAGGTCCAGAGGGAAAGAGGGTCCTATCCAGGCATTGCGGATCTCATGGTCCCTTCAATGAAGACGGGTCGCTGAATATTTAGTCATTACACTCTGAAGTGAAGACCTACTTGCTCTTAGCATCGGTGAACGGAGTTTGGGTGAGTGATGGAATCAATGAGGACGACAGCACTCACTTGCTCCCTGGTCAGCGGATGAACCAGAATACTATAGTAACATATCCAAATCATTAAAAATGTCAAAAGTACAGCACAAGGACCGTTTCTCACCTCAAATCACCACGACTTTGGCAGAGGTACGAGAATGCAGAGGAGAAGGTCTCGCTAGGAACCCAAATTTCGTATGAGCCTGTACGCGGGCGTTGACCAGATGTGACATCATTCCGCGGCCATGGCAACATTTAAGCAACTCACCGACTGGATGAGGTCCAACAGGCTCAGCATTCACGCGAAAAAGGGGAACGGCCACGAATGCGCCGTCTCTACGCAACCTCAAAACAGCATCTCGTAAAGCCAGCGCTGCATCATGCTCCACCTTGTTGCGCTGATGGAAGTAGATGTCTACAGCAAGTCGTCAGATTGCAGTGGGTTCAGATGCTGGATCATGTAGCGAACATACGGAAGTGCCATTCTCTGTCACATTCAGAATATAGATAGAAAGCATTAGTACATAGACGAGTTATATTAGCGAAAACAGACTTTATCTCCGATTCCAATACCGTTTGTAAATCTGATACTGGGCTAGTCGAGTGGACACTTGACATGATTCGCACCTTCGATTACAGTGGTGGGTTCAGGAGAGCCGGCTTCGGTTACAGTTTATGATTGTCGGGCCAGAAAGTTCACACGATCTCACATGGTACTAGACCCCACTGGCTACACGATACTGTACCTTGTGTTAAGCCACAACCTCCGTAGGAATTAAAGCACTCTATATTTGAGGTAGTCGCATATGATGAAAGGCACTCTATAGTTGTCTGAGTGCAGGTGGCTCGCCGCGTATTGACTTGATGGGTATTTCTATTGTATTTTCTTACATCACTACTAGCCTGAGCTCCCTAGAATATGCCGGGCACTCACCAAAGGATGGTATTCACAGGTTAGAGTCAATCCTTGGTCATTAAAACCGACTCTGGTACCCAACTTCTGCCGGCCTTAAACCATGGATGGCCTGCTTTAAGTCAGGTGGAAGTTGAATATCAATGGTGTCGTAGAAGAGATGCCCGAAGGCCGGATGTATTATCTAGATGAACTTCCTGGTCGAGCGGCGTGCCAGAGGATTGCGAGTTGGGTTGACCAGACGAAGGGAGAGAACAGCATCTCGAAGGAACGGATAGTAGCAAAGAGACGCTGCAATAGAGAAACTCGGGTATTGCCTGCTTATCTACGATTGTAATATTCTTCCTGCACACTCCTATCCCAGATGTTGTAATGCTGGTTCTTGTTGGTATACCTATTTTAAATTTACATCACGAAGTTATGCTACATCCGAGCGAGGGTCAACATGACCACGGGACGAAAAAGCAAGGAGCATAATACTCCAGCCCTCTTTACAGCTGAACCATTAAGTGATACTGGGTTTCCAGATCCCCTTGCTATGGAAAATCGATTACCGAGCATCAAACTTAAACAATCTCATGGGAGAACTTAGTTGAGTCTCACTCCATCCTCGGCAGTAATGGATACCGGAGTTGGCAGCAGTTCCCGCTCACAACGCTTGCAGCCGCAAAGGAAATACCAATGTTTTTCTAGTTCATTGCGCCGCACCGTGACGGAATCCTCGAGTTCAATGTAAGCGGTACAAAGTTCTTCCCCTACTTCCACGTCTCGAGTAGTGGAAAAGTGAAGAGCCCGACCCATGCGATCTTTTTTCACATTGGGCTCGCAGTCTGGAGGTTTCGAGTCGTTAGTGAAAAACTCGTATTAAGAGGAAAGAGGGTGAGCAGGTGGCAATGGCTCATGGCGGAAGAGATCAGACGCACCGTGATTAAGATAAGATGCTGATATATAGATACTCCAACCCAACATTTCACTGTCCCTAGATGTTGAAGAGTCCCATATGCCAAAAACGTTCGCTGGATCCCGGCTAAGTAGGGCTCTCACTGTTTCGGAGCTTTCAATATATAGTCGCAGAGCTGGAATCATGATTTGGCGAAGGAATCTGTATACACGGAGATTCGACGAAAGCATCCAAGGTCTCTCGCGCATGTACGACAGTTCGTTATTCTGCAGTTCCAGGAAAGTCTTCCAATTTCCTGTAGATAAGCCGGCAGAAGTGGGGGAGTAGCCTGGATTTGCCAGCGATCTTTCCTCCCTGGCACGTTGGATGATACCAGATATGAGAAATTGGGCGTTGTCAAGTTCCGATTCCCCCAAGAATTGGACATCGTCGAGCCGAGACTCGACGAAGGTAGCTTCGGCCACCCTCCATGCGCGATCGACTACGTCAGTGGTAATTTCTTCCAGAGGGCATTCCATTATGGTATCTGCGATGCTCTGCGCTGGGTCTTCCATAAATGGCTCGTATTCCGTCTTCATCCGTTTCGTAGCTTCATCAACGACCGAGTTCATCTCTCCGACCAACCCATCAGAATTATCTCCCCACGTCCATGCCTCGCGACATTCCTCGCTGCAAAACCACACACCACGTCCAGATTGTGCGTTATCCTTGACGTTCCACGCGTTATGACCAACACCGAGGGAGTAAGAAAAGCATTGCGCACAAGCTTGTTCTTGCAAGTCACGGTGAATCACAAATGCATAAGGTCCGGGACAAGTGTGAAAGTGCGTTCCTCTTGGTATTCTTCGGGTAGCAAAAAAACCACGCCCCCCATGAGCTGCTCGCTGGATCGAACACCAGATAGTCATGAGAGGGTGTTTAGTGAGCCTTGGATGGGAATACCAAGTTGGTATTTGGTCAAGGAGGACAGTCAGGGCCCGATACTCGGCATGACGGATTCAAACATTATACCATGTCAAGGTGTTCCTCGGTCAGTGGCTGGTAGCGTCCAAACTTACACAAACTCTATCATCCTGGTGTGCAAGTTTTCATCTACTTACATATACACGAGTGCGTTCCACGAGTACTTGACGATGGAACCGTTAGGCGAAACTGGTGGTGCCAGACGCCCATGGCACGCTCGAGCCGTAGCCCTCCAGTATCTCTTGGCACAACACGCTAACACTGCGGTTGTTGAGAAGTTGAGAACTAAAGGCGACGATAAAAGCAAATACAAAATATGAAGCAAAAAATTGTCTTGATACTTTTTCAGGTCTCGTCTATGCGCCAAATTTACATCAAAATATCCTATTTTAACAAGTTATATATGCAATAATATTTTGTAAAGGATTCGCTTTCACAATTATCGTCGACTTTAGTTCTCAACTACCGCAGTGTGAGCCGGGAGTTTGCGTCAGCTTTCCGTGGAAAATAATCCTTTACTGCCATTCATCGAATCACGGCTACCACAGGACCTGGAAAGAGTCATATTTGAGATGGTCGCCCATGATGATCGAAGAACGATATCCACCCTCAATGGGGGTTGCACGTCGTGTCCGTGAATGGTGAATAAGGTTTCTCGATCAAAGAGCCGATGAAACTGACAATAATACCCAACGGATTGGATCCATTGCATCACGACAACATCACGAGGTCGTAATCATGAAGGTAATGGGAGTCGATGGTGCAGACAGTACCCCGTTAGTCAGAATTGAGCAGTTCGGTTTTCTCCCTCATCCTCCTACTGGAACCAATGCAAACACATTCGGACCTGATTTATGCGGAATACGATGTGCATATCATAAAACCATGCTGGAAGGATCTCGCACCACATATTATCTCCTATCAGAATCTCCAAACCTTTGCCAGTGGATACTTGGCGTCAAATCCCCTGTTCATCCTTCCGCACTGTACCGCACGGTCTGCTTTCTCTCAGCGCGAATCTTCCCATGCTTGTTCCTGAAGGGTGGATTGACTTCAATCACATCATCCTGCGTGATCCCACACACCTGAGACCGAATCGTATAGTGAGGACTTTCTGACAGGTTGGGAAGAAGATAACAACCTCGCATGCTTGAAGAAGCTAAAGTGTCTATGCTTCTCTGGCCCGCTACCGAACCCCAGCGTGATAATGAAGTGCCTGGACGAATGCAGATCTTTGCATTTGCTCATCATCCTCAAGGAGAGCCCACCAGAACTCAGAGAGATTTTGAAGCAGGTGCCAAGGTTTAGGAGGAAGGTATATGCGAACGGGATGGTACAGGAGATACCGGAAGATAGGGTGGTGTTCATCGGTGGCCTCGCAGGACTTTAAACAGGAAGGCTTTGGTATACAGGGACGATACGTGATGGCTCCTATACATTCGACCGATGGAGTCGATAGTTTCTGCCTGCAGCACCTGGTCCCTAATTGATGGGCAAGCTGCATCTTTTCATGCTTGCATCATCTCGAAGATATGAATAAGAAACGCTCTAAATTCACATTTCATCGGCATCATAGTATATTGTCCAGGGTCTACTTGATAAACAACGGGTAATACTCCTTAATAAAGCGCTAACAACACGCTCACCACTGCAAATGTGAAAAGAAAAGTCCAGTATTGTTACGAAAGTGTCTGTGAATATGTAGACAAGGAACATTGTAACAGAATAGTGTGAACATAATGGAGAGGAGAGTGCGATGTCCCAGTATCCGCTTACACGGTGCCTCGGGCGGCGGTATCAATGATTCTTCACTGAGCGAATAGAGTATACAATGATGGGTTCAATGTGATCCCTCGGCCCAAGTTTGGTCGCGTCCTCGCGAATTTAGACGCTGTCATCGAAGGCAAGGTACTGTCATATCACGACGAAGTCAGTCAGCCTCACACTTTGGAACTTCGCTTGATTTCAACGAAGGAGGGCTTACGGCTTCATATCCAGGTCCACCAAATCCGGAGCGAACTGCGCGAATAGCGCGGTCGTTTGGGCTATACCAGAACTTGGTGACGGCCGGGGCTGTGGTTCCCTGTCAGCATGACTGTTTTTCATTTTAACTTCAGTCAATACGAACCGTTGTCGGGGTTGATCCATTGGACTAGGTTCACAAATCAGAATATCGTTGGAAAGTCAGACAAGGAGAACGATTTACTGGTCAAACGCTTTTTGTCACTGTTATAGGACCAAATCTTAGACTCGGACTAAGGGCAGCATTAATCGCTGCCAAGAATAGCAAAACTCCGACAGAAGACTCACAGCACCGCTGTTGAAACTGTTGCCAACTTTCGACGGCGTGGTGGCATTACCTAAAATTGTGAGATGAACACAGTTAGCAGGTGCGAGGTTTGCACATCAATGCAAGCATTTCCCAGAAAGTCAAACTAACCCTCGTTAGTGCCGACAAGCTCGAGACTCCTACGATGATATCAGGGAGGCTTAATTGCTAGTCATGAGCAAATGCACTGTTGTGACTTACGGGGATGAGTCAACGTTCGTAACAGATCCAGATCCAGAGGTGGTGGTCCAACCAAGGAACGGCCAAGCCGCAGGGCCGTTCTACGCGTGTTGAGGTAGATGGAGCATAAAAGGCCACCAGAATACTCACAAGGATTTCAATGTCGAATGGATTGCTCCCCTCCAGAAAACTAACTTTCATTACGTGGTCGAGGTCCCTAGTAACTTCAAACCTGAGGAGTTCTTGAGGACCTGCCATATAGGAGAGAGTAGCGTAACAGCTTACCTCCTTTGATCACCAGAGAAAAACTCATTGGAGACATAGCCAACATCATGTCCGGAAGTAGCATGCACGACCGTGATGGCGCCCCTGAGTCTGAGGGAGAGGTCAATTTGCGAGGTCCCAATTTCTTTGGAGCCATAAGCAGCTTACTTGCTCGGAGGAGTGGCGGACTCGGAGGGGTACTGTTCGCGACGGACATGATCAGCATCGTGAGGTCCCGCTTGCGAGGCAGAAGACATCTGAGCATCATGATATCCATTAGCATGATTACCAACGGCACTGACCTTCGACTACTCGAGTCGGCGTTAAACCACGACCAGGAATAGTGCGATCGAACCTTGGCCGAAATGGTGACAATCCTCGTGCGATTCTCCCGGCATTAGTATTAACACTTGGCAATGGCCTCGCAGCAACGCTTGTGACTTGAACTCCAACCAACAATGCGTATAAAAGCGCTAGGACCGTGAGATATGTCGACCGTAGCATCTCTTGTTGTGGTTACGCAATTGCTTGGGGAATGACAAGCGAGTGGAAGGGGAGTGATCAGAGTTTCCGGCAGGGAGGACTTTTAATACTTTTCGCCCTTCTAGAATCAGCAACGCCGATTGAGGGCGCGAAAGAATGCCCGGGATCGTGATCAAGGGCTGATGCAGCAGCAATGTCGGAAACTTGTTCCGCGGTTAAATTATTTGTAGTTATCCCAGGTTATGACAATGTCGAACCATCGCTTGAGAGGTAAAACTGAACCATAAGGAAGGGATTGGTCGCAGTTGACGTTTTAACTCCCATGCTTATTCGTTTTGTATTAGTAACCCAATTATAATCCAGTAATAACCAAAACCGTAATCACCGTGGGTGGTGCTCTTGGGATATATTAGAACTTCCCAGGCCAACCAATCCCACCGTGTATTTAAACTTTATGCTCAATACCTTCTGCTGAAGATTTCGGTCAGCACGGTGCCGGCACCCAGGGTGATTATGCCCCCCGAGGAATTTCTATTCCAACGTATTTTGACTGTAGCAAACATTTTCCGACAATGTATGAACACATACCTCGGGGGGAATTTTAATTCCCTGCACATCGTTATAATGTCGACAACACCCGTGCGTTTTGAAGATTGCACGATGGAATGAAAATTCTGTGTCTCCAAACCTCTGGAGCCAAGTTGTGGAACAAAGAAGGTTAAATAATGACAAAGGTACTAGATCTGGTCCTCCTTGGAATCTTGATGGTTGAAGGACAAGTCCGACTCTTGATATTGCTTTATCCAATACGGGTGCTCCTCAATAATAGAACAAAACTGATACCCACTCAGTAACAGAGTCAGAATTTTGGCTTTCCTTGCTAGCCAACTTGATCCGTGCCAATGACAAGAAGCAGCCGCATCCCTTGCACGTCTTCATTGTGTCAGAATGACGAGATGCTGATATCATAGATATCAACCCAAAGCATTTCAACATTATAGTATATTACGGGACCTACTTGAATAGAAACAACAGCGTAGTACGTGGGGATAAACGAGAGAGCACTCATTCACAATACATAATGTGGTGGTCCAATCGCCAGGGCTTGCTTGCTCCACTGAGGGAGAAATCCGAATTTGGTTAAACCGAGAGTTGCGACGAGATTAATTGCGTCCTCGTCCTTTCATCAAAATGGAGATACTGTTGGTCATGCCAAGTTAGCACGAAGCCCCTCAGTTTCAATAAGGCACACTCACAACTTGGTCTCCAAACCCACTATAATTAGATGGAACTGCTCGAATGGAGTCGTCATTGGTGTTATGGAACTTGGTAGTAGCGGTGGTTACAGCCACAACGCATATGATGTGTTGCCGTGCTAGTCTTTAAAGGGTACATACCATTGGGGTTAAACGGTAACCCATGGCACAAAACAGGCATTTGAGATGCTTATTCATTCAGACGGTAGCGGGCCGAGGTCGACTTACTGGTCAAATGGCTGTTGCCATCATTGTAAAATCAGATCCTGGAAAACGACTAGCCATAGCGCCATGAGCTCCCAGGGATAAAAAATGGTGAACCTGCAGCGCCACTGTGAAAGCTATTGCCAACTTTTGATGGAGTACCAGAGTCTGGAATGTACACAGATAGGCGTGACTTTTGCACGCCAACGTGACCATTTCCCATTTCTAGAACACGAAATGAGAGAAAAGATACGATTGAAAACCGCTTGAGAGAACGACAGCGACTGGTGATGGAGGGAACAAGAGCCGCATTGAGATTCCTGGAGCAGCATTTTAACACTCTGCCCTTTCCGGTCAGTGACGGTACGGCCCTGCTATTGCAGAGGGTACCAGGGTTGAGAACATTCCAAGTAAGGGGGAGGAGAAGGGTGACAGCAGGGAGCTGCTGGAGCAAATTCAAACGGCCCCTATTTATATAGCGAGTGCAAGCTTCAAGCTTTGAGCGCTTGCTGACCATTGGTGAAGGAGAGGTGACATGATCCTGTTACCCTCTCTGGTTGCGAGTTGGACGACGTGCATCGTCTGTAGATCACTGAGAATTCATAGCCTCATAATCGGCATTGATGACCTGATCGGCGAACAATACTCACCATACGCATGAAAACGCCAAGACGCTGAACACTTGATCTGAGTGGATTCGGAGACAGCTCGAATGTAGAACGTACTAGGGCCAGGTCAACCCCCAGGACATAGGGAGATCGACTCTGAGCCTGGATTGTTAACACACCGACGTGTATCAGCCCCTGGGGCGATGAAAAAAAAAAGTTCGGAGCAAAAGCCGTGGTACTTCCATGAAACTGAAGGATGAGAAAACGGATGAATAAAATGATACACGAAATATATAGATAAATAGAGATGATAAAATTGGCAAAGCATTCCCTACATCTAGAATAAGACCATATCAACATCGCAGTGGAGGCTTGACAAGGAAATAATACTCAACAACTCTTCCCACTAACGGAATCTCCTTCTGGCCCTTGAAAACTTTTCTTCCACATTCGTGATGTCTGCCATCAAGATACCAAATCTTTCTTCCATTGCATCGAGGGTAATGACTTCCCCCTTCCGTGATGTTGGTCTAGCCACTGCATCAGGTGAAGTCGGAAAGGGAGGATGTCGACTTGATGAAGGGGTGGGAGCAGAGACAGCTCTCACCCGGTCACGTTCAACTTCTCGTGGCTGTCTCTGATGATTAACCAGATCACGACTCAAGTCCTCGCGATGACGTCTGTTTAGCTGTGGATGCTGATTGACTCGTGGAGATCTTGGGGGTGGGTCCGTTCCTGGTTCTGGTTCCTGAATAGGCACTAGTGGGACGAAGCCTGAAACCTCCTCGACCTTCACAACGACACTGAGGGTATCTGTTTGATCAGAGGTGTCTTCATAATCTCCGGATTCATCGTCCATCTCATGCTCATGCCTCACGCCTACAGCTTCACCGTTTCCGTTAGTATTTGTGAAAACGCCCAGTCTACTGGTAGGCATTGGACCCTGTGACGGAGCTCTCGTCGTATTCCCGCCCCCAACCATAGGCAATCTCCTCGAAAAGGTTGAAGTAAACGTAGGCGTTGCACTTCGCCTTGACATCATCGACAGCGCAGAACCTGGTCTCGGACTAGGACTTGGACTCGGTGGCGCAGATGACGAGCTTGTATCAGATATCATATCCGAATACTGCTCTCCATCTCCAGCTTGACCAGTTAGCGCATAGCTTTGGCCACCACTAGTACGAGTATCGTCGGTTTGCGATGATGACACTGAGAAAGAAACAGATTTTGAGGCACTGGAGTCAAATCTGACTTGCGAAGACGTCGATGTCCAGTCTGGAACTGGTATGGGATCCGCCAAGAACCGTAGTTCCTTTCTCGTCATTCCTGTTCCACCAATGCTCGTGTTCGTCCCACCGCTACCGGCGTTGAGTGTCCCGGGTCCATTGCCTCCGCTTATTCGATTTCCACCATTGCCATACTTCATCGCGGATCTGACCTTCACTAGAGAGTCCAAGATCTTTGGTTTGCGACCACTTTCCAAGACTTTCTTCCTGGCGCTCATCCCAACACAATCTACGAGTTGCTTCATGGCTTCACGATCAGAGACTGTTCGTCGTCCTTTCCCCGCTGTACGTCCGACCGTACTTGTAACTGCTCGCGGAACTGTTCCATTCGGAATCAACGAGGTCGGCCGCATTGGTGTCGAAAACGCGTCGGTGTTCCCGGTGCTACCGCCAAATCCAGGAGTCATTCCGAATTGCGTGACAGAACCAAATGATGGAAGGTGAAGTAATGGTTTGGGCGTGAAATGGAAAGAGCGTAAGTGGAGGGCATTGCGCGGCGTCGTGGGGTTGAACGGATTGATTGAAATTTCACTTGGCGAGAACGTGTTCCGTCCATGTTGGTTTTTCACGAAATGTTCCTGATGATACATAGCTTCCGAATTGTCTAATTCCGTGTCTGTCTCGAATGCCTTCAACGTGGGTCCCCATGAAAACCCGATAAAGGGAGATGTCAAATCGTTTTGGTCGTCCTGTTCATGTAATTGGCTTAGACTCGAATGAGAGGAGCTGACACTTTGTGAATGTGGCTGTGAAAGCAATTGAGGTTGTTGTGGCTGCCGTTGGGGCGAACACGTAGCCGATTGAAGTAATGAACTTGCAAGCGAATTTGTGCCTTTTGATGAGTTGAATAATGCAGAAAATGCGAAGCCTCGTGAGAATGATTGTTCGGGTTCTGGAAGGCCATGTCCTCCGCCGATATTATCGTTATTGCTATTATCATTATAAATGAATTGGGGTATATGTAAATCTACCGGCGGTAGCTCTATGATACAGGCTGAGATTAGGTGCCATTGGGAAACAGTTGAAGAGACTCACGCTCTGCCAGGGTACCCCATGAAACGTCCTCGAAGAATGGATGAGTAGTTAGCTCCATAACACTCCGCCGTCCTAAGCGATTCTCAGCGTCAGTGAGTAGGCTGTCCACGAAAAAGGCGATATGGCTCAGATACAATTACGGGTGGACTATATGCGGGTCTTACCCTTGTAGCAAGCTCTGACACTCCTCGGAAACAGGTACCTCCTGATTAAATCGCAAACACCTCTATATTTCAAGTTAGCCGCGCAGAATACGCCTCACTGTCAACCAACACAAAGTGCTCACCCTGTGGTCAATAATCCTCAGATACGTTTGCCTGATATCGTTCGCAAAAAATGGTGCAATCCCATAGACCATCTCATATAGCATCGCACCCAAGCTCCACCAATCTATCTCTAACCCATAACCGTCGGTTCCATATCTCGCTCTTGAATCGTCTTGCAGTTCGTCGTCATCATCGTCCGCCATCTCTAACGCGACTAGGGCTTCTTCATGAGCATTTAGGATCTCTGGTGAGACGTAGTCGCAGGTTCCGCAAGGAACCAGACATAGGCGTCTGGGCACACGTTGGCTGCCATCCGGTTCTGGAGGTAACAGAGGTGCAGCCGAACCGAAATCGATTAAGAGAATATGTCCATCAGGTTTCAACACAAAATTGTGTGGCTTTATGTCTCTATTTTAACTGTCAGGACAGAGCAGGTGGCACGCATATATGGGGTATGTACGATTCGCACGACTCACCGATGAACGAATCCTTGAGAATGACACCAATGAATGGCACTAACGATTTGAGGAGCCCACCACTTCACATCTGACTCCGATATTCTGCCCTCAAGGGGACTAGATTCTAACACGTCCCACAAGTTTCCACCTTCAGCGTAATCCATTATAAGGCTCAGATGCGTCAAGGATTGAAATGCGCATAGGAGATGCGGCGCCCATGGCGAATCGCTTTCCCGAGCTTGGAGTAAGATATCGCGTTCGGCTTGAGGTGAGCATTGCTACCAGAAGAATGTGTTCAGATTTTCAGGGCGCAAACGCTCATGATGGCCACTTACATCACGAGTTCTCAACGCAAACTTTTTATCGGTAGTCTTCCTCACGTAGTTTCGATTGTCATGAATGCAAGTAACGACGTCAATCTGCGAAGTGGCTTGACGTGAAGATGTAGAAAACGACAGAATATCGTAGCTTACCACACCGTATTGACCATACTCGAGAGTACCTACAACCTTCAAATCTTTATCCTGGAACCGCAAATTCTCTAGTTCGGTCGTACGTGCTGCAAAAGAATTTTTTTTCACGGATTAGCACAAATTCTCCATGTTTGAGCTTCAGAGAAGTGTACAAAATAGCCGCTACGTGATGTAACACAACAAGAAGCGTGCGGATCAATCAATAGCTCACCAGTTTTCCCAATAACTCTGTGCCCATGTAACAATCGATCTAAAGCGAGTCCGTCTGCATTCTCGTCCCCTTGGCTCTTGAGTAAGGTGGCCAATCTCGTCTTGCGCTGTGACCATGTAAGAGACATTCATTGAGTTCCTTGCGTTTGTGTAAATGGTGAGAGAGCGGAGTGTGTGCTAATCCGGATCGTAGCGGCCGTTGATGTTCGCTGACCCTTCTTGCGAACCCAAATGTTGTTCACTTCGTTGGACCCCCAGGAAGTTTTGATCCAAAAGTGGTCGTCACTGGCTATGAACTACGTTGCCAGGAGAGGATGGAGAGATCCGTAGGACGATGGAAGTATGGTGTTGCCGGCAAATCGGAATTAAAGATGATTTTCAAGCGTTGAGCGCCAATTGAGCCAGTATTACGTCTTGAGATGTGAGGGATAATGGAGAACAAATTTACGCCCTATGGAGGTTGAGAACAAGGGTCAGCGGCAATAGGGTGGCATCGTCCGCATCATAATCAAATATATGACATTGCCAGGACAGTACATTTCAAAATGTCAAATTGGGCGGTAAGCGCTTGGGTATATATATATGAACTAGAGGTACCCGTGCTTGGCACAGCATGAGAAGAGCAGTGTAGGTGGTCGTCGTACTGAGTAACAGTTGCGAAAGTTCAAATATCTTCATATGTGGACACTGTGACATTCATGATAGATGCATTGATGATATTGTACAAAAGTATGTTAGATTGGATAGTAGGTTGGGATATTTTATCCAGATCTATACTGATGGATATGAAAGTAAATTGTCGTGAATAGAGGAGACGAACGAGACGATGCGAGGACAAACACGACTTCGCCTTGCATGGGGATACCATTCACTCCCGTGAATTGTTGTATAGATTCAAGTTAATCTCTGACTTTTACGGCCTCAGTCCACATGTCCTGGCCATGTCCAGTTGCTCCGCTGATCTCGTTCGTTATTGATCCGATCGGAGGGTTGAGAAGGAGCCCGAGGGTCCAAGCTCGGGTCCAAAGAATACTACCCTATCGTCCTGGCTCCTCTTCAGGCTCCACCACTCCACTGGCACTGACTTCAAACTCCTAGGCACTGGAGTGTCAAGGTGCGCAACAGCGAGCGGGTTGGTGGTCCCAAATCGGATAGTACTGTTGTTGCTGGGGTTGACCAAATTGCAAGGCTTGCAAATTATGATAGTCCCGGATGAGATCATCCCAATTGGGGCTGAAGCCTGTGTCATCGCATTGCATATGTCGAACATGAATTGTGTGTCTACCACAAGGATATCGAGCTGGGGTGTGAGTGAATACTTTCCGACGCCTAATCGAATTCCTTCTGACTCGGTTCTAATACGAGCGGCTATCTCAAAAATAATATGCTCCAGCTCCTGGGAAAGTTCATAGAATTGCAATTGCTCTCGTTGGCACGATGGCTGTCAAAAGCCAGAAATGGGACGCATTTATGCTGACGGCCCGGGCTGCATAGACAATTATGTACTACAGCTGGCCTCACGCGACCGTCTCAACTGTGCCCCAGTTATCTCTCACAACGCCCATGTCTGATCACCCATATGGCGTTTCCTGCTGCACTCGCAGCAAGTCTACATTATTCTTCGTCTATTATTGATCGCAGTGCTTCTCCAGGCTAGAACCCTTTCTCTACATGGTCGCAATCATGCATGCGAATGAACTTGTGCTAAAATTCTTGATGCCCCCCCATTCCATCTGCAAGGCCATTACTTTCGGCGATTGCTGTATATATATTATACAAAGAAGGAGATAGAAGCAAAATGTTGGGAGCATTTCCGTTTATTATAATCTTCAATGGGTCGCAAGATAGGGAACATCCTCACCACCACATCAGGAATCCGGCAATTCCTTGGGGTGCTAGCAGCACTGGCGCGTCTGGGGAAAATTCACTCGTAAATTTGCCAGTACACCCAGCACTGCCAGGGCGCTACCTGATAGTTAACCAAGTTCACTTGATTTGGTACTAGTAGTATAGTCAATATATGTAAATATATCTGATATTATGTAATTTGTACTACAGCTCATGGGATTGGTGGTTATGGAGTGATTGAGATAGAATCACTTGAAGGTATCAAGCAAAGGGCCATGATGGGCATGAGTGTGGAATTTGATAGGTCTAGTGATAATTGACCAACTAAACCAACACCCAAACAAATGACTAGTGCTTAAGTTCAGGGGTAGCAGGCGATATGCCTATATTTGGTAGACCTAGCAATCTAACCGATGTGTGTAATCAAGCTGAACTAGTGTCTGCGAATGGATACTAGCCAGGTTTGCAAGGATTGATAACTAATATGTATTAATTCTCAGTGGTTCAACATGCAATGGTCAGTGGCGCAGTGAATAGTACTACTGCTAACAGTCTCTTTGCTTGAGCAACACGCTTCAAGGGTAGATTCCAAACTTAAAAGAAATGCCTAGAGATGTGCGAGTCATTAGAGTTGTTGATAATTGATTGCTACGACGAAGATCGAGAGCAAGTTCTCGGTGTGTTGCCGACTGTTCAAAGAAAAGTCAACGGAGACGGGATTGCGAAAGAGATACTGGAAGATAGGGCCATGCTACTTCCTCACCCACTACGGAGATGGGTCGATGACTGGTATAAGGGGGTAACAGAAGCGGGGGATCATTGGACAGTCGCAGAAAGAGTAGTCGAAGAGAGACGGAGGCTGAGGGTTATCACGTAGTTCAAGCCTCCTGCTGAATGTCCGGAAGTGAATTATCCGCATTGGCAGACCATTGGTAGATCATGATGCGCAAATTGGGGTTATCTGAATCCAAGTTAGAGTTTGAAGAACCGCTATCGGAATGAATCAAACGATCATACAACATGCCAGAGCTAGCAATCTGGTCCGCAAGCTTGAATGGACACGATATTATCGCGTACCTACAAGCCTGTCTTGAAGAACCACCTATGCTTGGTGCAGATCACCTTTTTCGTGCCCCTCCAAGTCCAATGTTGCGACTTCGCCTTAATCGCATGGACGTATTCAGTGTGCACGGGAAAGTCGATTTAACATGCCAGCTCACCCAGTTCGAAATCATATACAACTGGAACCTCACTTGGGAGGAAGGCAACAATTTCGTGTGTTTGAAGAATCTACGATGCTTAGCTTTCAGCCAGGACTTTTATTGAATACCCTAGATAAGGCGTTAGAGGAGTGTGAAGCATTGCAGTTGGTTGTCCTTTGGCCGAACCTGGTTGACCGTCGTTTTGTGCATGATCGACTATCTCGAGTTAAGAGGGGGGGACCGGAAGACAGAGTATTTGCCATAAAAGCTTTTGAGCTCAAGTTGATGCTGACATACTGGATAGATGAAAGTATAGGAGGAGACGACTTCTGGACTACTGCGCTTCAAGTAGTTCAGACAAGGAGAAAGGGGGAAATGGTTCATGAGCAGCGTAGAATCGCCAGGCGGTGCTGGATCCTTGAAGGCGACGAATGGGTGTGAGCTGGGTTAAGTTTAGAGACGACATATATGCCTAACCGATATACCAATAGTGTGAAATGGGTAATAGGGGCATCGAAAGCTATAACGAACACAACGGAGTACGTCTACCCACGTAGGCTTTAAGATCCAACCAGGTCTCGTACGTAGGTATAGATGGTATCTTGATGATTCCAAGCCAATTTTGCAGCATATATTATTAAGCCGGTTTTCATCAGTGGCATGCCCAGCAAGCGAGTGGCGTCGGAGGCCAGACGGAAGTAGTATGTCGTGTTATCTCTTAAACTGAACACGCAAAGGCGTAAGCAAAAACCCAAACAGACAGGAAATAGAAAGAGTACTCACTCGTACAGGGAATTCACTCTATCGTCGAACGCCTTGTATACTCCCATTTTAAACTCTTCTTTTGAGAGGAGGACGGCATGCTCGCCATCTGGAATCAACCAAGCGCATCCGTTTGTCGTAGGGTCCGGATTCGTAGCAGCGCAGAAGATCGTGCCGGCAATGCGGGGTATGGGTGCCATCGGTATACCAGCTAGGACCGCTTTTATGGCAAGGGGGACAATGAGTGTATCTGTCATTGATACCGATCATCACTAATTGCTGTGACAGAATACTCGCAAGCCATGAACATACCGGCAAACCATGGGTGGATGGCTGCTATCCTGATTCCTTTTCTCACAAACTCTTCCTCACATCCTCGCATGATACCAAGGATGGCGTGCTTGGAAGCGGTATACAGCGGAGCACCTGAGACCCCCATCCATGAAGCTGTGAACGAGGACATATGATTAGTTTAAAACACAGATAGAGAGTATGTTCACCAACCCATTGACCCAATAAGGATAAGTGCCTTCAGCGAACTAGTTTCGGGGTCATACTTGATACTTAAATAGCGAGAAGCCAGATTAACCGCTATATGAGGTGGAGGGATGAGTTTTACATGCAAATATTGGGATGGGGCGTCAAGCATACTATAGGTGGCCCCGATAAGGTTGACCTGGAGCGTTGTGAGGTCCGGTGGGAGCAGTTTTCCGTCCGCTGCTTTATTCAGAGTATTGATTGTACCTAATTCAGTAACACCAGCATTGGGTATCTGTAGCGATGAGGAGTGATGACCATTTAAGACCAAAAAGGTCGAAAAAAAGCACGAACCACAATGTCCACAACGCCATGTGTCGCGATTGCTAGGTCGAACAACGCGACCTGGTCTTCCCACTGAACAACGTTGCACTTCTGGAAGACTGCCTGACTGAATGAACAAGTCAGATTGAGTCAGATTGATCCTATTCCCGGAACTGTCATAGAACTCACCCACCAGCCTGCTTTATCTCCTTCACCGTTTGCTCCCCTCGGGCTGTATCAAGATCTCCTATGACAAGCTTGGCTCTATGCTGATTTAGATATCTGAATATTGACGAATTAAACGCGACTTGGTACTAACCCATAGTACGCGAATTTTAGAGCGGTCTCTTTTCCGATACCATTGGCACCTCCTGTGATAAGCACGACCTTGCCCTTGGCGCGAGCGGAATACTCAAAGAGCTTCTCGTCTGGAATTATGGACATGATTGGAGATGGGGTGGAATGAGAAATATCATGTAAATAAAGCTTTAAAACTTTTATGTAGTTTGGTTGAGCGGAACCGTGGGATGTACCTGTTTGGAACGTTTCTTCTTCGGTCCAATCATATTGACATACGCTTGAGACGATGTGCTTGTCGTCGACACTGTCGATGTGTCACACGAAGGTCTCCAGCGCGACCGAAATTTCCCGAGAAAGTTATGTGTGCAGGGCACCCGTCAAAAAATTTGCTGATGCCATCAACTTTGGGTAATTCCATCTTACAGATTGGCAGGTGAGATAAACGGCAAGAGCATGTACTACGAGATATCTCTTTCAACAATGTTGACCATCCCAGAATGAATATTCTGAATAAAGATACTGCGACATCGATTTCTTATCCATGGTATTTATTCGCTTTACGAAAACATCCATGTGGTGCCTCTGTTTGCGGCACAGCTACTCCTCTAACCACATCCTAGTTACCCTATGGCCCAACACCCCCCAAACTGCACACAACTCGAATGACAACGAGCACGGCTTAATCTGCGAATGTTTCGCCCATCAGATACTCCTGCTGTTCATCTCTTAAATCCTTTCAAGGCGTGACCGCCGCAAGTTCATTTTAAAGGTGCTCCTTTGCTTGTCTGATAATCCGCTCTGACAACCAGCGGATAGCCCATCAAGTATTGCACAACGCGAACAACTCTTCAACCCAAATCATATTTGGCATACCACGTCATCGCCACTGGTGCTCTCTTCACTGCATCTGGTTACAATCTCCGTGGTACAAGTTCGGAGGAACTGCGCTGGCTTTGCTTTCCTCGGCGTATATGCTGTGTCGGCGATATGTTATGAATAAGTGCTTCCAGATATATGCAAGTGATTCCTTGAAAACAGATCTTCAGAATATTATTAGCCACTATCAATAAAGATGTCGTAGATGTCGACGGATATAGTGATTATGTCACGACTTGACCTTCTGGATTATGGGTCGTGGAAGCAATTGAGGAGAAGATAGGGAAATTTTTCTTGACGACCCTGATGACTGGACCGAGAACTTGGCTTTTGAGGCGTTAAGGTGGAATAACCTCTGGTGAATGGGAGAAATTATCGTGGATCAGAGAAGGAAGAAGGGTGCAACCTTCCTTACGAGCGTGAAGAGAGAGTAAAGAGTGAGCGTGGGCTGATTGTGACAACAACGTGATGTGACTTTATGCGGGCTCGTGATCACACACAGCCACGACTACCCCCCCAATGCTAACAAATTTCAAGGAATTAGGGGCATATGATACCTGACTGTCTTTGTGGGGACCTCTAGCTGGCCGTATGGTCTCATGGGACAAGGACGTTTGTGACAGTGGCCCTGCTCCGCAGCTTGTCACGAATCATGGTCACGTCAGGGTTAACTCCCACCGCGACTTTACTGCATACCACTCATGGCCACGACGCAATCGTTTCTCGAACCACGGCTACCACAGGAACTAGAGCATATTATTTTTGACATGGCCGCCCGTAATGAGAGAAGAAGGATACCCAAGTTGATGCTCGTAGCTCGTCGAGTCCGAGAATGGTGAGTCATCGTTCAGTTTACATCACGACGGTATCCCTCCTACGTCTACTTCCGAAATATTTGACTAGATATCTAACAAGAGTATTGTCATAGGATGGAACCTATCCTTTTCGAAATAATGATTCTGCATGATGAACGTTGCCGCTACCCAGGAGGACTCCAGTGTTATCGCACTTACACTAACGGGCAAATACCCTCAGTTCCACAAAGGAAGCATGTCCGGCACCTCTTACACATCAAAATTCGTGACCCAGGATCAACACCGAATTGGGCGGACATTATTCCCGATTGCCATAACGTTCAAAATCTTGCACTTTGGTCGTTTACCAAGACTCCACCATTATCTGATCTAGTATCCATCATCAACTCTCCCCTGCGCAAAGTTACGCCTCGTGGCCTGCTTCGACTAAGCGCGACTCTGTCGGACTGGTTTCCTGATGGAATAGACTACAATCACATCATTTTCAAGGATCTCACTCATTTGGAGATTATGGACGACCCACCTGCAGCCAGATCTATGAAGCGTTGGCAGGAAGGGAACAACCTCGCTTGTTTAAGCAAGTTGAGATGCTTATGCTTTTCGCTTAAACTTCGATTTGGAGATCAACCAAACTTACACTTAATCTCCAAGTGTCTAGAAGAGTGCAAATCCCTAGAATTGTTAATCATCCTCGACTTCAACGACGACCAAATAAATGCCGCTATGAAGCAACTCTCGAACGTCAGGAAAACGAACGAGTATGGAATCGTGGCAGAGGCACCTGAAGATAGGGTAGTTTTTTTGGATGACCCTGACGATTGGTACGAAGACTGGACGTATATGGCGATGGGATGGGATGACCTGTGGACAAGAGGGGAAAGGATTGTAGAAGAGAGGCGGCGGAAGAGTGCAAGCTTCCAAAAAACCTGAGTGGATAGCGCTATCATTGTCTTCAGTAGCATAGAGTATACTAACACAGCTCCGGACACTAGATACAAGGATAAGACTCCCCTGGTAAATTAATCAGTCGTCTGGACTGCCGCGAGAGTGACCGAAATGTGACGTGACTGCACGCGTCGCCTCGATGAAACATGACACTATGTTGGCCAGCACTTGTCAAGTCACCGTCATTATACTCTAGCAACACCAGCAGTAACCCAAAAACGGCCTCCTGAGGGTATAGCAGTAGGTTTGATATCCTGATCGACGAGATCAACAATTTATCTGTAATAGAAACATTCCCGGCCATTCGTATTGCCTGTCAGCGACCAGTAAACACTGAGGTAGTAACTCCTAACATGAATATCACGACTCAATCCGATGAGCCACGATTTCCGCCGGAGCTGGAGCGGATTATCTTCGAGATGGCTGCCTGCGATCGAAGACAATGTCTTCCTACTCTGATGCTAGTTTCACGTCGTGTACAGGCTTGGTGAGCCACAACACCATTTTAGCTAGATGATTTACATCATGATTCCACTAATAGGCGTGAATTTGTAGGTTAGAACCAATACTCTATGAAGCTATCATTGTGTACCGCACAAAGTGGACATTCCAGACCTACCCGTGTATCAATCAACACAATCACCCTATCAACCCCCACCACATGGTTCACGTTCGACATCTCTTATATGATCTCCATGAATCCGGGCTGCGTTCCAGCCATGCGGAAATCCTACGACAATGTCCCAACCTGGAATCTTTCGCTATATGGAGACATCCACCACCGGAAATCATCGATGACTTGCTGTCGATGTCGTTCGCGCGATCACCACTGAGGATTGCGTCACCTTGTGGTTTGACTCGTCTAAGCGCAATTCTGTCAAAAATATTCACGCGAGGTAATATTGACTTCAATCACCAGTTATTTCAAGATATCACACACTTGGATGTTCTGGATAACGAAGATGACATTGGTCCATGGAAAGAAGGAAATAATTTTGGATGCTTGAACAACTTACGTTTTTTAGGTTTTTATGAGAATGGATTTTACACAGAGAAGTTGTTGGAGAAGTGTTTAGAGCATTGCAAGGCTTTGGAGTTGCTGGTTGTCTTTGAGAATGCTCACAGGCGAGATGATGTTATAGGGATTGTGGATAAATTACCAAAGGTTAGAAAAAAGGTGAACGCAGATGGAAGCACCGTGGAAATTCCAGAAGATAGAGTAGTTCTTTACAACCCTGGGAGTTGGAACGAACTGTGGTTGCGGGAGGTTACGAGCGGCGAAGGTTGGTGGGCGGAAGCGAAAAGGATAGCCAGAAATCAGAGACGCATAGTGGGAACGCTAAAGAGTCGGAGATAGACCTCAGCAATCCGTGGCTTTCCGTTGTGGGGATCTCTTTAAATAGGCATAAATGGGTATCTCAAGGGTATCGTATCGGTATCACTGTAGTCTGGCTAGCGGCAGGCGTAGTCGGTGAACTGATTAATCATTCACGGTAATCGTCGTGCCTTCCCCAACGGATAGATTACGATGGAGGGTTCTCACGCTCCTTCCATTCTTGGCTGACAGCGACGGTTGGCGGTGGGTTCGCCTCGCGCCCTTGCCCAGATATATGTTTCTCATGAACCTTAATAATGAACTTGTCAAATTTTCCATGATGTGCAATTTGTCTTTTTTTTGTCATTAGATGGTCACGAAAATATGTTTCTTGTTCTTCAAATCAAAACATATACTAAAAGAGTTGGCAGCCATGGTCAGTGACCGAGAAATAATAAACTACCCGAACCTGTGACTCGAGCTGCTAACTCTTTGGGCCGAGGGATTGCCTTTTTTAAGGAAAGGCACTGGCAGTTAGGATAGTTAGTGCAATAGTACTGGGGGGGGGGGGGTTAATATTTTATGTTTTCTTTTATGTTGTTATTATATTACCAGATCAAGAAAGTACCAACAACATAACAAATCAGGCATTGCGTCTATTTCTATACATGAAAGCGTCCCCGCAAAGACATGCCTGTCAGTTTAACAGGTGATATATCAATTGACGGAGCGGTGCTTACCGCGAAAAAACGATCAACCCTTCCCTCTTATTAGAGCAAATGATCAATCAGTCTACCAGCCACTGGTACTACTTGGACGTCGTAGAACTTGATGTATCGAAGGTTCTTCAAACACCCAAAGTTATTTCCTTATCTCCACGACTCGTTGAGTTGAGATTCGGAGTCAAGCACATCCAAGTGAGTCGGTCCTTCAACACTTCATGGTTGCAAACGATCAGTCCATCGGGGAATATAGCTGACAGTGTCGCGCTGAACGAAACGACCTGTGAGGTACAGTCCTCAGTGGTGACCGGGAAGCTGATGGAAAGTCCTTCACTCTTACTGAGTTAATCTGGTCCATATGGCGAGGTGTTCAACATTGTGACACTCGCATAACTTCCGCAGCCCAGTCATGGTGAAGATTATTTGCGAATACAAGATGTAGAACGTGAGCCGCGTGGCGAGCATGAAGTGACTCGTAACGAATGCGCGAAAAGCTTTGGTTGTTGGGGGCTATAACCGACGTTTGGGGCTAGATTTAGGAGTAGAGTTTCGTAGAGTATAGGTTCAACCTGTATCACCAGCCTGAGGTTAACTGGATTTGCTGTATATGTTTAACCACTCACCAGATTTTGACCCGAATTGCAACCCGCATTAAAGTGTCTCCGTTCTTTTGTGATGAGCAGCTAGCTCAAAAACGATGCGCTCCATCTCCTGAGGAAGTCGCAGTACAGTGTACTGGATTTCGCCGATAGCAGTGACAGAGAGCAATCACTTGTACCCAGATTCCACATGTCCGGCTCTAGTTCGCCTCTCATTGGGATGTTGTCCAAGCGCTAGCGCTGTCCTCGTGGTGTGTCCAGCTCCGGCTGCAGATAAGAGCTCGATTAAGTAGAGTAGACAACTGAAAGACGATGGCGAGATACATAGTACATGTACAACAAGATCTTTCACACGGTCTCCAACATGGAATCCGCAGATTGGTTTGATGAATTGTTCTCCTCGCGCTTTCGTCGGCTTTCCTGGATGCATGCTTCCCCTTTCCGCCAAACATGAGAGCCTCTGAGAGCCTCTCCCTGCCAATCTACAATCCAGTCAGTCATGTCTCCCGGACTGGAGAACATGACCATCCTGTCTTCTGGCACTTGCTTCACCGTCCCATCCGCATTCATCACTCTTCTAGTTTTCGGAAGTAGATTTGCGATTCGATCCAGGTCTGACTGTCTGTAGCAATTGAGAATGAGCAACAATTCCAACCACTGCACTTCTCCAGGCATTTCGCAATCACATATAGATGCGGTACCGTCTCTCCAGAGAAAGAAAGGCACCGAAGTTTCGTCAAGCACGACAAATTGTTCCCTTCCGTCCATTGGGACGTATAATCCAACTCCGGACGGAATGTCGAGATCAGGCACTGGGTCCATGGTATCCAAATGGGTAAGGTCCTTGAAGACAATATGGTCAAAGTCCATATGACCCCCAGGAAAAATCGATGAGAGGCTTCCACTGAAACGAATTATACCGCAAGGCGATACACGAAGCGGAGAAGTGGAGATGTATGTCAGGTCGACGAGTGCTGTCGGTGGTGTGACTTTGCCCCATATTGCAAGTCATTGGAGGTTGCAATAGCCGGAAATGAAGTCCTCCCAGCAAGGGCCCTCTGGGACCTCCTCGTCTGTATAATGGATGTATAACAATCGTTGGACATGATAGCAGTTGGATCCGGTAGGTATGCGGGGTAGCAGGTATTGAAGCCGAATTATCCATTCCTTTCTGTGCATGACAACGACTTTGTAGAACACCGGTTTTAACCTGAAGAAGCGTTGTATCAGTTTTTAAAAAAAAATCAATGTCATTGTGGCTGCAATTTCGAACTGGTACGTTCCAAGTCTTGGGGCAATCGGGGTTCATCCACTGGGTCTGGACGACAAACAGACATGGCGGTTGTAAGACAATCGCCTTGACCGTCGGGGTCACACAGGCACAGGCCCGTGCCTGACACGGGTCCTGGCCCCTCTTAATATTATGGCCATGTAGATCCTTCTTTCCCCTTGGCGAAGGCCCGAAGCCGGATGGACCCACAATCACGTCACGACCAACCTAAAAAGGTAGTTTTCCCTTTTTGTGGTCGCAAATATCTACCAACTTACTTTCTGAACCCCTGAATGCAAGCAGTGAGCATATACATGGAATGGAGGACAACCAGACTATGAGAAACAAGCAGCAAGTCTGTAGACGCAAAGGAGACACCGAAATTTACGAAACTCAACCATTCAGCCGAGTTTGAATTTGAATAAACGATACGTAAGTGCTACATAGAGATGCATGGTACATGGCTACCTAATAAAACTACTCTTGCCCTCTTCCCTAAATTTGAAGGTTCGGACACCATTCCCGTCATTCGCTATTATCAGTTCACTCGTCTCACCACCCTTCCCTTTAGCATCTCCTAGTTGCGTCGTCAACTTCGACAGTGCCACAAATGCGTCCAAAAGCGCCGGCACGACAAATGGCTCCGTACACTCCCGTTTTACATCCTCCAAAGCATCCTCAGCCTCCTTCTTTCTCTTCCTCTCGTTCTCGAGTGCTGACTCCAAAAGTTGAACTTTAGCCCGCATAACTATAAAAAAAGGGGGGAAAGACAGTAAGTAACCTATGAAAATCACGATGATGAAATACCCACCACACAAATCCTTCTCCAAACTTGATTCTGCAACCGGCTCGGCACCAAGTTTTCTCAACTCCTCTATAATCTTCTTTTCTCGAGCTACTTCCGTCTTCATGTGCCTTCTGACATCCCACAACTCCCTAGTTAACTTTTGCATTAACGCAGGATCTCCTTGTTGCTCCGTTTCTGTCTTCCCGCCATTCACGCTTCCACCACCACTGCTGTTTGCACTTCCACCCATAGAGCGGTGGCCACTCCCAGATCGATGCCCGTTCATACTGTTCAATTCTCTACCATAGTCTCTTCCTCTGTCATTGTTCTCCTTATTACCCCTTGGATATCCATTCACATTTGCGCTTGCTTCACTGGCGCGTACAAAGCCTTTATATTCTCTCCCACTGCTCGGAGGATCCCTGCTCGTCGCCGTCTCAACATCAACATCCATTCTCGCAGAGGATCGTGGACGTTCATCCCATCGGTTGGGCTTCGTAGAAGCGGATGATGGCCGACCCGCTGAACCATTGCGAGCGTCCTGGCCTGGAATAGATGAGCTCGTAGACTGTTCTTGTGTTTGACTCTGTGATTGCTGAGGCTGCGTGTGCGACTTCAAGCTGTCCAATAGCGATGGAATATACCCTGGCGGTAAAGGCGGTTTAGTCGGCTGAGGCGCGCTGACTGAGGCAGGTGTCATATCCATCAGGCCAGGTCCCGCCGCTGAAGTATCCTGAGCACCATGACGTGGAAACGCGGCAGAAGGAGTAGGCGCATTGTACCCCGGATTCGTCGGTGTTGAAGGCAGATATCCCACTCTAGGTAGTGGGTTAGTGTAGAGCGAGTACGGTGAATCACCAGGATTACGCATGGGTGATGCCGATGAGGGCGTGTGATTTTGCGACTGAGCGGTTGATGGTGGGGCTTGATGTTGCCAATGTCCCCAATAATCAGGAATATCTGCCCAACCATGTGAAGCGCTTGAATCTGGTCGATTCATTGACCAGGCGGGATCATATCCTTGCATTTCGCTATTCGGAGTTTGCATTGATGCAGCGTGCAAAGATCCCGCTGGAATGTATGGTTCTGAATTTATTGGAGGCCGTGGGCCTTGCGCTACTATTGTTGACGATGACGTATTGGATGATGAATGATGCATTTCTAGTGGTTGTGCTGGCGTATATTGAAGGGTAGTGTTATTATTTGTAGCTGCGGAAGCTGGCAGGAAATAGTGATTCTGTGGCAAGGGTGGACTCTGCATCGCAAGTCAAATGAAGGATGTTGCAGTAGCACGCCATAATGAAAACTCACAAAGGATAGATCAATTGTAACGAGTTCTTTCTTTGGAATAGTAGGTGGGTGGCTCCAGGACTAAAAAGGCGCATATATTCAGGACGCCAAGTATGATTCGCGATCCACGCCAGAGAGGAACGTGTACTCACGTCATCCGGCCGTCTTTGACCTTGAGCACTCGCTGCAGCATTCCTATTTATGGAATCCAGAACCGATTTCAACTTACGACATACCCTTCGTCAGCATATCGGACCTGCTCGCGCAGCAGTGAGACTCACAAATTCGGTAGACACAAGATCTGGGGACTGGGAAGGACCTCGTGAAGAGGAGATAGATTCGGGTCTAGGCGGCTATTTGAACGCCAAACCATAATCAGATCATAAACCCCATAGCACAGCCCATGAGTAACCTCGTGGCGGGTATAACCAATGATGGATGCCTCACGTTGAATGATAAAACTGGTTCCATCTGCTCCTGCTTGGGAAACTTCAAAGCACCTCCACCGTCGGTGTCATAAGGGTACGGTCTCTTCGACGAAAAAGTTTGGGGCTTCTTGTACTGTTGTGGCGAGTTCGGGTGTGGCGCGTTTCTGGAATGTATAGGTCTGTGAAAAGGATGGGAGGGGAGAAAGGATATTAGAAGGCGGGGAGACTGTCGTATCGTGATGTGAATTGAGTGAGATAATCACAATTCTTCCAAGGTCAATTCTGCACTGGAGGGAATGAAGGAATGTGAGCACGACTTTGAACGTCCCGATTTAAAGTAATTTGGAAATACATTGATAGATTTCTGAGCAATCTGTCGTGATCTCTTTGCGCTTGAGGAGGAGGATTGATTCGCATTAAATTGCGGTGCAAGACCTGTCAAAACCAAGAAGGGACCCCATCCGCCACAAAATATTCCCAGTCAGCAAAACACCATCTACAACGCCGAGAGCTTGAGAGGAACGATGCATTACGCCGTTTGTTGGTGCAGTCCAAGAAAATATCGCGAGTCCGTCAGGACCAAACTGGACATTCTCGGCCCTTGGATGAGGTAGTTTGAGAGCTAGCAAGTCGTGCCGTAGAAGCGTTACTTTTTCCAGGTGAGTGGAAAGTGTGTCGAGCATGTTTGCTTTACCGGGAGTATATCTGAGGCTGACCATGAATCGACGATCCCCAGCTCCTTGACTCTGGGAACCTGGCGCCATGGTGGTGCTGCAACTCGGAGTGCTTCGATCCAAGTCACGCAAACCCGTGACGATGTAACCCTGAATTGTCCTTTTATGGTATTTTCCATTATTACCATTCTCGGTATGTGGGCGCACGTCCATTAAAGAATCGCCTGTCCTGGACATGTGCAGAGATCTTTATTCTCTTTGACATGGACACCATTTCAAGTTGTTGTCAATGTATTCAATAATGTAGGGTTGCATGAAACACTCGTGACAGCATCGAAACTAGCAGAAGGACGTGGTATGACACAGATGAACCGAAGTACAGTAGTGCTAATCATTTACACCAGCAGATCCACAGGAATAGCATTATGTTTCCAACATTGGGATTGAAGCTTCAAGCATCTGGACTATCCACCAGTGTTTTGATGGCACCGACATCCAGCCCAGTTATATTACAATGCTGCTCCATTCACCTTATGTCCAATCGGGATTGCGATTTCTTCAATCCCATGGACCCTGAGAACCAGGAGACGATGCCCCTTCGTATTTATGGGCCCAAATTCGATAACAACGACCGTAAATAGGTCTGTCTTCAGACGCAGCAAAGCGCCGTCGCTCCTCTACGCTCGACTTAAACTTCACTTATATTTAAACAACGACACAGCTCGAAATTATAGGGTTAATCTCGGATCTCAAGCACGACAGAACTACATCTCTCCGCTCCGCAAGACGAGATGTACTTAAGCTCCACCATTCAAGCATTCAACCAATTAGCAACACCGACCACGACGTTGTAGCATTCAGGTTGTTGTACCGGGGATTGGTACTCTGCAACCAAGATGGCTTGCTTCGTCTGATAAAGGACCGCACCGTCAGGCTACAAGAAACTGAGTCAGTAAACCTACGTCCAGTTGTAATAACGAAGGGAACTTACACCCTTCTTAAGCTGTACAACCCCAGCATCGGCAGACAGAGTAAAATACTTCTTCCCCCCGAGCACTATGCCCGAAGTTCGGAGCTCAGTGATATCAGCTTCATTGGAGGAAAACGCTTTGGTGATCCGATTGACCTCCTCAGTTGTAAGCTAGTCACCCAGACCAGATCAAACGCAGAGCAAGACATATAGACCAGACTTTGATCAATAAGTTGAGCAGAAAGAAAAGGTGGCCCACATTGAAGCCGGCAGAAGCAGCCCAAACACCCCCCTGTGGGCCAACAATCGCAGCTTGATGAACTTTTCCAGTTCCAACGAGGTGTGTATCCACGTATGCTGTGGGGAGATAATCAATCATGTTAATCATTGCGATTGCGGGATATTCCCGAAAGTTCGATCGATGCCATTATCAGAGCACCGCGTTGACATTCCGTATCGAACGTAAAAACCACAATCCGTTGAGATGAATGTCCAAGTGAATGAACACCAGGAACAATTCCAGGGTGAAACCCCCAAAAAATGAAGCGTGTCAAGAACCCCAACCGATAGGCCGATAAGATGAGATTGGTGATAACGTCGAAGCGAGCGTTTTGAACCCCGCGCGCAGTGTCGAAAGTCCCAATTTCAAAGCCCGGCATAGCGATATCGCGAAGTTGATTTGGGCGATCATCGATGGAATGAGGTTTCGATAGTAAGATCAGGTATGCGCAGTTGCGAGAGCCCAATCCAAACATCCAGAGATGATGACGAGGCGAAATAACACGGATAGGGCAACATTTCCATTCAAAAAGAGATGCAATTCGTCAGACAGTCAATGATTCACCGCCAGGACGCGAAAGGAGTCAACTCACCTTGCCAAGACATATCGTTGTTCTGATTCTTCTAGTAAGTGTTAGGATGTGTTCGACAGCGGACAAGAGACAAGGCAAGGTAGAAAGGATGTAGGAAGATGACTGATGTGGATAGAGATGTAAAGGCAGAGTAAATCAAGATCGATATATCAGGCTTATTACATATTTTATGACATATTTAGCAATCAACTGTCATAACATCCGACTCTAGCTTCTATCCCGCCGATTGGCGACTAATATTCACTAAAGCAATGGAATCCTCATTGAAAATCCTTCGGAGCAGCGCACTAGCGGAGCACGGATATCTTACGAGACGGAGTGAAACCAACGGGAAAACTACCAATCGACCAACACAACTCGTCATGAACCCAACTCCACGCAACACCAGTCCATGCAAACCCAATTTCCTTCGTCAACTTGACAACAGTGGAGTAGTCAGTGTTGAGATCAGTGAAGAACAAAGGACGTCTAGCCGACCAGCCAAGTGTCATGAGTAGGCGTCCTCGCCCTGGCTGGAATTCAGGGGAATATTGATTAATACCAGGGGCAGAGCCAATTGAGGTAAGGCTGACAACATCAATAGGAGAACAGGGGATATTGTCTCATTTGGGAGAAGATGGCATAACAGACCGTTCGTGTGAAAGATCGTATGGGCTGGGTATCAACTACAGGTCGGATGGCGAGAATGAGTGAATACAAGAATCCCGTCTAACATACCCCTTGGTCATTACCACTGTTCGGGTGACTTGTTCTTGTGGGGAACCAGGGAGTAGGTTGCAATATCCATTGGCTCGGGCTGTGTAGGTACATTGACATTCAACTCAAAAAGAGCAATCAGACCTAGCCATGTCGGTAATCTGTTAGAAGGAATTGAATCAATACCACTGCTTCATTAGACAGACAAATCAAAGCGTAATATTCTCGATCGATGAAGGGATGTTGGCATGCGAGGAATTATTTACTCGCGGTGAACTTGAAGGACACAAGGAGTAAAGAAGCCAAGGAATCACAGCGTAAAATCAAAAAATACGCGAGTATTTTAGAAATAATGTAGAATTTAAGCTAAATAAACAGATTGGGAAATATACCCTGGGAATATTACCGGTTATCCGGGAAATAACAGACGATTTTACCGATTCCAAACTGGGTCAAAACGACTTGTCATTTCTCAACACCTCGCGCTCATCGTATCCCACTCCAGCCACTGTATATTTCGTCAGGTACACATGTCGCATGTAATCACGCGTCACAAATACATTTATTTGCTCTCCACGACCTCCAGCGGGAATGATTGTGAGCTGTCACTGCGCCAAGTGCTCTCGATCTCCAGGTGGTTCCGAGCCTCAGCAAATGCGAACTATGCGCCGAAACATGCAGCAGTGGCCCCCGAAAAAGCGACGGATAACCCAGCGCTCTCAGAAGCACACTCGCCGAGCCTCTCGACTATCCTTCCTCAACTTGCTGTACCCATTGCGCTTCAATGCATGTTATTGCCGCTCGGTTGCGTCAGTTTGACGCATAGACCACCCTTCAGAAGTGAAGAGGCTACTGGGAATGTTAGTGAAAGTGATGGAGAAGATGGGGCTCTATATGCGCATGAAATGGGCGCTCTGGTGGGTTCTCCACCTAACGAAACTCTGCGATCACCTTCTCCAGACCTCCGTGCTACACTGCTCGAGCAAGGGTACGTGTTAGCACATACATTTGGGTTACGAAGTCCCACAATTATGCGGAACACACCTGATGATGATGCGGAGTCACCGACCCTTCGACCACGAGCACTTCAAGAGCCGTAGTACATCCGCATTGCGTATCTCGACGGCTGTCCTAGCAAATGTGCTTCATCAGCAACTCGTTCGTGTATCAACCGAAAGTTTTCAGTCCTCTCTGCAGATGCTCGACGCAGCCAAGGTATCTTTGAAGGGAATGCCAATACTACCAGTACAGAACCTCATCAGCGCAAACAGTGCCCCCGACCAATGGATCATACAGTACGCGGTCTCTCGGATGATTTCTGTGCACCAACTGTGTCTGTGTCCCAAGCCTAACGCAGGTGAGGCTGAGCTGTCCACGGTTGACAGTTATTAACTGTATAGTTGGCAGCGCTGCAGCCACTGTTGCCCAACTGATTTTGGGTATATGACTTCCTGTTCAGTTGTTGCTGAACCCGGCTCTCGGCACGCGCAACTTGCGTGTGACCTGCGCTCTCCTTCAGTAGCTTCAGTAGTGCATCTATGTATTAGACTAGCAAAATAACACCTCTTTTACACGAAATTATCTGATTTTCTGAGTGGAATAAATTTATGTGTATCCTGAAATACGACCCACATATATATTGTGTTATTCTTGAAGTTTATTGTGTTCTTATCTCGAAAATCTTTTGCCAATCATTCAAATAAGCAGAAACGCAAAAAAATGTATATGTTTACTATATTTTCAAGTTATTTTATAATTTAACCTAGATATGTCGGGTGCATATGCTTTAATTTTACGCTGTGAATACGATACACCGACGTTCTGAGAACGTCAACCATTCCGGCGGGGAATGATCATTCTAGGTACAGCCCTGAAATGACCGCGTCATGATATCGGATGCTTTCTCCGTAAACTTGATAGCAATGTCTCTGATGGTACCACAACAGATTTGAAGATATTTATGGATTTTCTACGTCGGCATCATCGTGTGGGGAATGCATTTGGACAAGACAAGTAGCACTGCAACGTAAGCAACAGTACATCATGGGCCGGAGTGATTGTGAACTATCTGTGAGTTTTTTTTAACTTTATTCATAGTTACGGAGAAAGGCATGAGACGTCTAAATCCGTGAAACTGCACATATAGGCAGGTAGGGGGTCAGAACCCCGGGGAGGGAAGGGTGCGTTGTTGCAAAATGTGATTGAGTTATGTAATGCATGCGTGCTCCAATCCCACCCACTAGTCTCCATACTCCGATGAACGTTTGAGCATCAGCGTCGCATCCCACATAACGGCCAACATTGGCATTACTTTCTCAAAGGTCGTGACTGGACAATAATGGCCACGGGTGCGTGTTTTCGTCGGATACATGCGGTGTGGTAGACAATGATGCACAACCTGGCATCATGAACCACTGGTAAACTACAGCATCCGTTGCTCAACCCGAGACGACAGTCGATTCTCTCAAACGATTATCTACTCTCAATCTAGCTGCAAGGGATCTGAGAACTTGTTCAAGGGTATTTATGCCGTTGACTGACCCATCACGCATCGACTTCCCCGTTGTTTGATTGCACCCCACTTCAAGAGTTCCATTTCCCTTCATCAAAGCCCTACTTTCTTGTTCATCATGATCAGAATATCGATGCACTGCCGGAAAGAACCACCAATGCATGTGACAAACATCCCGTGAGTCCCTTAATTGCCAACGGGAGTCAGGACCCGTAAGTATCTGCTCTTGCCGATTGAATTTTGCCAGTTGGACACGCATATACGCATATAATGTTCAACTGCAGGATCGATCATCCACAATATGGTCCGCGGACCAGGTACGTTCCTGTTCGTCGAAATGGCTACGTTTATCAGCACGGTGAAGTCGCGGCAATCAACCAGACTCGAAAAATTTCGGGGTCCACGGTGTAGCAATTTCCTGTCTCAGAGAATTCTATGTGAAATCCCATCGATTGCCACCTGCAATGATCTTGTAGGCCTTTGTGCAGCCCGATCACGCCCCTGCATCGTCTTTTCCAAATGGAACAACTCGGTAGCCACCTTCGGAATACTACACTTGAACGATAAAGGTCAAGTGAACTTAGAAAAGACGATGTTGTGTTCTTGTTCCGCTTTTCGCCGCAGAAAATCTGATAAACTGCTGTGGCTTTCTATGGCCGTTCATTCAAGACTGTGTGGCACGAGGCGCCTGTTCATTTGCGTATTGTGATGCTATCAACAGGGTTTGAAGCTTCCTACTCTGGCGATCTCGCTTCTGGCCGAACCAAGGGCTTTTATATCTATTCTGGTATTTTTACATATGCGTTCAATGCTGGACAACGATGACGCGCTGCACGTCAGAACCAAGGGAATGCAGCTGCGATGGTCGAGGCAACACACCCATTAAGTGAGTCATGTTGGTCATGTTGGTCATCCTGGTTCCCACTGACCCTATCTTTGTAACAGACTCGTACTAATACTCCCTTCGCATCGCGGTCGAGTTAACAGGGGATTGCTTCCGCACTGACAGGACACACGGATTGCGTCTATTGCCCATAGCTAAAAACGCAAAGCAGGTGATGTCGCTTTGTTGTCATCTACTCATGAAATCTTAAAATTTGGGTAGCTCCGCCGATACCGTACTTCGTACTATGAGCCGACTGACATATTCTAATCGACTGTTTCTCCACGCAGAAACATCCTGTCATTGTCGTCGTCCCTCAAACAATGTTCACTACGTCGGTTTTGCACAAGGAGAAAGACGTCTTAAGCGTCAGACACTGCCTTCACATGTGTTCTTTGGGTTGTCATTGCTTAGGCCGTGCCAATTGCCGCTGCATTGGTTCCTCTCCTGCCTGCTGCCACACCGGCTAATACATGCTGCAGAAGCTTACCGTCTGTATGTGATGATGGAATACAATGAGATACACAGAACGCATGTACTTTTGAGGGGCTCTATTATCGTCTGTGTTGCCTCGGATCCTGACTCTTCGGGCATAGTGCCATGGAAGAAAAGTGCCGACTGCATTCTTCGGGGGTAATTCCCGAGCTAACCTTACATGGGGGCTACTTGAGTTATTCATCTCCTTCGGGCAACCCTTTTCGTCTGTTGATCGTGCAAATTCTCTTGCTACCTTTAGCAGTGAAGGAGAACGCACAATAAAGTAAATGTTGCCCTCGTTACGCCATATTGACAAAATTTCCAGAAACCGTCACCCCTGTGCGATTTTGGGCAAATTCATTGCGCCACCGAAAAGTAGCGCTAGTCCAGCGCTTTGCCAATGGATCTTGGTCAGATTTATTTTTTCTTTGATCTTTCCTGAACAAATTTGAAGTACAAACTAAGGGTCACGTCACTGCAGCCTTAGCCCTCGCTTGCATGCTTCGGCTCATCCACACATGGTGGGGTTACCAGACTTGCCACGTGGCGTCTGACAGGCCCTGTTCAAGAATCGCCAGTTGTATAGGTTTGCGCAATCCATCGTTCTAAGGTGCAGGTGTCATGACGCTACACACCCCCTGCGTTTGTTAATCGAAAGGCTTATTGTCGCCACCGTTAAGGTGCTCGGGGTTCGCAATATATTCATTAGGAGCTAAGGATATAACCAGACGATTGGGTTTGTTCATCGCCGTTTGCTGCCTGCGGCTGCTCACAGTGTCACAGACGCAGATGATAGACATCCTGCTCTACGTGGGATTCCCTCAAAAGGTGGAGTGTGCTTAACACCGCGACACCTCGAGGCAAAGTGTGCGAGGAGTATCTAAGGCGAAAATAGGTCGGGCCAAGGACAAGTCAATCTTTGGAACCTAGCCTTTACCTTCTTTCACTACTTCGCCCAGCATCATCTCTCAACAGCTGTCTTGAGAAGCTCAACCCGGCATGAACCCCTTAATCCTGGTTTGCTGATATTTGTACGAAAAGTTGTCAGGGACAAGGGTTTGTATGATATGTATCCATGAGTAAGTATGATTTTCATAAGAACGAAGCCACCCCTGTCTGCGCGTTGCTGTGACCAACCACAAGCCATATACAGGTCTTTGGCTTGATTGCAATAATTGATCCGTGCGAACGGGTCTGCTGTTTCCCCATTTACTTATTGCCCAACCTGTGGTAGCTCCTTTCTGCTGTTTAAGCTTTCACCATTGCCATCCGAGCCATCCTATGGCTGGCCAGCTTCCCCAATCCATGATTCCTGCTTCTTTTCTCATGCACGAGCAAGCCTTTTGGTATAGCGGTCATTATCCACCCGCCGGCTATGTGCCCGTACCTGACTTCCAATGGAACCCACCGCCACCGCCGATACCATACTTCCAGCCCATACCGGTATTTTCGACATTATTAGCCCGCAATAACACCGTCCTTGCGACCATCATCGAATACCTTATTGCTCCCTCGCACTGGGTGCCCGAGGGCACCTCATTTTACCCTCGCAGAAGACCATCAGAGCTAAAAGCACTCTCCGCCACCTCCCGAGACATCCGGGAAAGAATCCTCCCATGGTTATTCCACACCATCACATGGCCGGGAAAGAAAAAACATTCTGAACCCATCTTATTACTCGCGGAGGACCAGAGCTTCATCATAAAGGAGAAATTTCCCGACTTGCCCCTACGAGCACTGCCACATGTTCGGTGAGTTGCTGTTATTGAACGAGGTCAAAGTAGTGGTGTATTCATCTTGGCCTCCTTATGCCCTTTCTCTTTTACCGCGTGGACGAATAATTTTCCCATGCGTTTTCGTGAATCGACTCCCTCTCTCTCCCCCACTTTGCCGCGCGCCTACGCCGGAATGACGCGTGGAACGACATACATAGCCACCTCGTTGTACGAAGCGACCAAAATTTCGTGGCTGATGATTTGGTTTGGTGTATTCCCCAAATGACAGGGCTTTTACAATGCACTTTTGATTGCAGACTAGCGTTACCACTTGACCTTGTCCAAGCTGTTCTCCTCTCCCCGCAACTCGAGTCCCTTCAATTCCTTCAAACCCCCCTTGATCTCAATGTTGACCGTCTTCACAGCAGCAGAGGTTACCGAAACCTCGTTATACGCCCAGCATCAGGCCACCACAGGATTAATGGGGGATTACCCTTAAGTTCCGCCACGTTGATCCCAGATCTCGCTATGCTCCTGCCCAACCCCAGCAGTCCATGGGCGATGGAAAAAATGCAAGGCGCGGAAGCGAGAAAACGAAATGAATCCAAAACGACACTATACTTCCTCCTCCCGCATCTCACAGCTCCACTCGAACGATTAGAGATCGACGCATCGCTCGTCCCATGGCTCTTACTCCCCCAACTCAACTGGTCCCGGTTGCAAACGCTCATCCTGTCGGGTGACCAACCGATGATCAGCCCAAGGTCGTTACGAAACCAAACTAACCTCGGTCAACCACCTTCGCATAACCTCCCGATCCGGATCCTCGACAATGGTTTTCCGGGGCTGAGAACGGTGCCGGTGATCGCGTTTTTGCATAGTATGAAGCAGTTGAGGAATTTGCAATTCCGCTGGAGGTATAATCCGCAACAAAAGTTTTATATCCACCCCCCGCCTGTGGCTCCTGAAGGTCTTGGAGTCACGATACCGATGGGCATCATCCCGCCTGGTCCATTACCAGGAGGCGCACAAGAACCAGTCGTGGATCAACCCTCCGTGCCCAAACTCGGAGAGACGTTTCCTCATCTCACGTCACTCACGCTGTCCAATCCCTGTCCTGACGATCTGTGTTTCACCAATCTCCCACCCACAGTGGAACATTTGTATCTCCCCATCATCACCCGACACGGTCCCTCACTTCCACCAGCCGCCGTAGCGATGAACGAACGCCGAGCCCGAGCAGCTCGTACAGCCGCCACCGCCGCCACGCGTCCATTCGGTCTCAAACCCACGGAATTTGTGCAAATCTTCAGCGCGGTGAAGCATGCCCGGCTTCCACTGCTCGGGATCCAGATCACGTTGCACAATGTCTTTCCGACGCCGAATTTGTTTTCGGGGCTGGCGAGCTGTATACCGACGTTGAAGAGTATGGAAATCGGGGTGATGTTCTATGATGGGAGGAAAGAGGTGGCCACTTGGGTGAGTTTTCTTTACATGGGGCAGGGGTTGGAATTCATTACACCCCGACAAACGACTTGTAGCCGGCTTACGTCGAAGCACTCAAACACTTTCCGAACCTCCAAAGCCTCAAAATCGCTATACCGATCCCCAGCCTCAACAGTCGGTGTAACTGTCTGTCCAGTCACCCCGACGAATACAAATTCGTCACTCACCTCGCCTCTCACCTGCCCAACCTCGATTGGGTCGCCGTTCAATCCATCGTCGGGCTCACCCCGGAGCTGCCGTTTCCTACGGGTTCTGTCCATGATCCCGGCGTCCATCTGAACCCAATACCGTTTGCGGCGCCGCCGACGCCGGCGTTGGAAAAAGAGTGGAATAATTGGACGAGGTATGATATTGTGAGGAGGAGAGTGGTGAGTGCGGAAGGGGTGGAGGTGAGAGCCGAAGTGAGGTGGAATGAGGCATATACCATGTCTTCGCCTTTGTCGGACGCATAGTCTCGTGAAACTGAACCCACTTGCAATTCTGGAATACCCTCATTTTCGTTTTGGTTGTGCAAGTTTCTTTGGAAGGATATCATGAGTGTACGGATAGCGCTTTTGGTGATACAGATCCGCAATCGTGTAGATGTAGATATCATGTAGCAATGGCCTCAAAACACAGATGAACATGATGGCATTGATGAAGACGTGTATCATAATGGGTCCCACATGAGGTCATTTAAAGGGATATCCAAGTATCTAGAGAGAGCGAGGGTGACGTTGTACGAAATTCCGCATTTGAAGGTGGGTGGGCCGTCTAGTTTGTCGCCTGGTGAGGTGCGGTATAATAGACGCATTTGGGTCAACTCCGTCACCTAGTTCTGAGTGAGCAATGCGATTTCGAACAAAGATGGTACGAACTGAGGATAGGATCCCTGCTCTGGCTGTCTCCATATCCGTGTATTCTCCAGGAATAGTGTACTGCGCTGCGGGCGGCCTCACGTCCGCATCATTCTCCTCCAACAAAGCTCCAAGGATGGCCAACAATCGATCCAACGGAAAAAGCTGTGGACCCGCCAAACGCTGGGGTACCTTGCAGACCCATCAACAGCTAAAACGAGGAATATAGGATATAAAGTACCTTTGCAGGACCTGATCTCTGCCTCCCGGATCTGATGACCCGCCTCTTTCTCTTCCTTTCATCCAACCCTCTTCCAAACATGCGCAAGTCGGATTTGGCAGGATTGGTGGAGGCGATGAAGGAGGCTACCAAGATGAACTGGGACATGCGTGGGAGAGCGAGTACACCGCTCTCGACGTCCATCGCTGATCGGGGAAGGACTTTAGGCCTCTGGAGGGTACCTGGTGGGAGGGAGAGGAGATTAGGTTCTGGTGTGTTGGATAGACTCCAATCGAGGGCGTTGGTGATGCGTGGGTAGAGCTGTTCCATGGCGGAGGAGAGGGATTGGGCAAACATTTTGGAGAGACGGAGGCGGATGTCATCGGTGGGTGGTGGGAGGGATTGGGCGAGTTTAGCTTCGGTGTCGGATGCTGATGATGATGGCTGGCGGTGGAGGTCTAGAAAGGGCTGGACGAAGCCTGGCCATCTGGCGATGGCGATGTATTGGATTTCGTGAGGATCGTGGATGAAGGGGTAGCAGATGTCGCAGACGGTGGAGATGAAGTGTGTCCATAAGGTAGCGAGGTTGGGGTGGTAGGGGTTGAGTGTTTCGGCTGTGATGCTGGTGGTGGGGGTGAGGCTGGAGAAGAAGACGGATAGACGTTTTATGACGGCTAGGACGGGTTAATGGCAGCATGGCGAGGGTGGCGAGAGACGAACCTTCTTTGGTTGGCGGTGGGATATTGATAAAGTAAGGATCGATGGCGGTTCCCATGGCGGGACGGACATGCTCCCATCGTACTTGGGAGATGAAGATGACGCAGATGTCGAGTTGGGTCTGGAGGTCGTCAGAGAAGAGACGGTGAGAAGACAGGATACTTGCCAGTTCTGCGAGTCGGGTGAGAGGTACGATGAGGTCGGGCAGAGTGTCCTTTAGTCGTTCAGCTCTGTCGACAGCGATGACAATGCGCACGTCGTGGTTCTGTTTTCCACTGCTGTTGAGGGTGTGGGAGTGGACAGCACGTAAGCCGTGCAAGAAGCCATCCACTGAATCATTCCATCTGCCGTTATCGGACGCCCAGTTGGCGCACCCGTCTTCCCATTCCGGAGTGTACTGTGCCAAGGCATTGATGACATTGTCGTAAAAGAGGCGTGGTGTGTAGCATTGGATGGGGTCGACATGGGCGAAGCGAAAAGAGGTTTGACCGCTGGCTGGCAATCGATTGAGGATTGCGTTGATGAGCGGGGATGCGAGGCTTGGAGAAGCATGGTTGTGTAGGTAAATGAAGTGCGGAGGACAGAGTTCGAGCAGGGCGGTGAGCTCTGCGACGACGTCCTCGTAGCCTAGCGTGGCGGACTGCATGGTGAGAGGGAAGGCGTGAGGTGTCACATGCACGTGGTGTTACATGGCGTGCACGAGGTACAGCGACGTCGAGGACGACGACGACGACGACAACGACAACGACAACGACGACGACGACGACGACGACGACAAAGAACAGATTCAAGTCAGGTCAGGTCGGTCAGAATCACGCAAAATTCGTCTCCGCTGTCGTCGTCGTTCACGTCCCACTCATGCCTGGAAAATCCTCCTATGCTCCTTCTGAATCTTCAACGCGATTCTCTCGCACAACCAGGTCCTCCGCTCTCACTAATTCCGTCTCCACAGGCTTCATCAAACCCAGATCCTCCTCCATCGCCTCCTTGTCTACCAGCGGCGGCGTCACCGTCAAGGCCAGCAACAAGCACAGCACCCCGCAAAATGCTGCCAAGCGCTACTCCACCTCTGCCATGTCGACCCCGACGCTATCTCGTCGCATCTCTGCACCGCCGGGCACGTTGTCTCGCCTGAGCTCGGACGATTCCCCAACAAAGCCACGCATGTTACCAGGAAAGACCGTCCCAAAGCCGGTGCCTTCCATCGCAGAGGAGTCCTCTCCATCCTCACGACGCAACCCCGTCCCGCCCTCTGAGATGCTGCACCAAAAGGTCTTTTCTCCCCCCACTTCAGCCTCACCCTCCCGTCGTCGTATACCCTCCATGACCCCACCCCGCAGAAGCAACACCATCGGAACTCCAGGCTCAGGAGGAACAGCCGCCCTCGCCGCCATAGCTAAACACTCTGGTTCTCCAACCATAAACCTCACTCTGCCTTCTCCCTCTCCCAAAGCAAGAGTTAGAGCCACTTCACAGAAATCCCCACCGCCAAAGCTTAATCACGATGAGACCACTATCACTCCTCAGAAGCCAAGGAATGGCCCTGGCCCTGGCGCTTCTGCGATCGTCTCTTCAAGTACCGCCACGCCTTTCTCTCCCACAGAAAAGTTGCAATCATCCTCTCCTGCTCCCGCTACCTCAAAGATGGACGGATCCTTTGATTTGCCTTCAACCAAAACCCCTGCAGATGATGCCCCATTTTCCGTCTGGGACGATGGTGATATGACCATGGAAATGGTCACCGATATCAACGATGGCGAAGTCGACGAAGAGGTATGCCCACCCTTCTCCCTTCTTGATCTCACTCATGCTCTCTTTCGTCCTAGATGACCGGGGCATTGATGAACGTCCTCGACACCCACACCCGCAAAATCCTACACTACAAACGTCTCCTCGAACGCGCCCAAGCCTCCGCCGCCGCCCAACTCCACGCACTCCAAGCCGAAGTTCGTCTGCTCCGCGAAAAACGCCCCGAAGTCGACCAAATGAAGCGCTTGACCGCAGAACTGGATTTCCACGACCGTTGCGTATGTGGCGGGAAGAAACCCAAGGGGTATTGGAGTGGATATCGTGATGATGCCCCTCATCATCATCAGGACGAGCGTGAGGATGGTGTCGATTTGGCCGCGGCGTTGAGGGGGAGTGGTGATGGTGAGTTTAGTGAAAAGGAGGTGAGGAAGGCGTTGAGAAAGCTTAGTCGAGATGAACGTATGAGATTGTAGGCATCCTTTCTCTTCTCGATTGAGCGCTTATTGACGTTTTGTCTATTCAGAATCTCCATCATTCTTGATGGTGAGCGAAGCATTCTTCTTTCCTTCATCACCTCATTCGTTCTCCCAAACAGCGTGTATGCCAGGAGATATCCGTTTGCAAATCGCTTTATTAGAAAAGTACGCTAGATCCACATTTGATATTATCGGCCACCTCGCTCCCAATATTGCGTTCACCATTTTGAAGCATCTCACCGTTCGTGAACTTGTCAATCTGGAGACGGTACGTGGATGGGATCATCATCAAGCATCCCTTTTTGATGTCGTCTGCAGGTTTCGAAAAAGTGGCAAGAAGTCGTGCATTTGCCGGCGTTGTGGCGATACCATTCCCTCCGTATCACCGCTATGGATCCTATGCCTCTCAAACCACCCTCCAAGCCCGAAGGATGGTAAGCTCCCTCTCACTCTCACCCACCACTCTCACTCATCCTCACCAGGGAATCCCTCTACCGCTCCCTCCACCACCGCGAGTCCAACTTCCACCACGCAATCCCGCAAACCATCCGTTTCCTCAACGGCCACACCAATTTCTGCACCACACTGCTGTTGAAAGGCAAGAGACTCATCAGCGGAAGTTACGACGAGACCATCCGGTTTTGGGACATCGATACCGGCAAGATGTTGCAGTGTTTGCAAGTCAAGAAGCCCGTTAGCTGTGTGGACTTTTTGGCTGATGAAGGTGCGTTTTGTGCTTCGTTGCTTGATTCATGGCATCTCACTCATTTATCCTGGTTCTAGAGGTGTTTGTGGTTGGATTCCACGACGTTGGGCAAGTTTTTTTTTTTTGCCGTGATTATATGATCACCATGCTAATGTCCCATCCAGCCGCGTACACCTCTACTCCTCTCTAACTTATACCCCGCTCCAACGACTCACCGGGCACCTAAACGGTATCCGCGCCGTCGCTCTCTCATCCAGAAACCTCGTCTCGGCTGGCGCTGACAAGGCGCTCGTCTGCTGGGACTGGCGCGCGGGCACGAAGATTGTCCGGTTCGGACAACAGACGACGATCAATATCGGGGTGCAGATCATTGCGGGGGAGAGTGAGAGGGATGGTGAGAGGGTGGTGAGTGTGACGATTGATGGGATTGTGAGGGTGTTTTCGATATGTAAGCTGCTTTTCTTATGAAGAGGGTCTTTTATTGAATTCTTGCCTTTTTTTTAGTGAGGAGGGAGATGATTTCGCAGTTCAAGTTGTCCGAGTTGGGTGGTAGTGATCCTGTGTTGAATGCAAAGCTTTATAATGTTGGAACGGCGCCTAATAATATGCTCCAGTATGTGACGTTGTTTCTTCGTTGCTTCGTCTTCTCATGTGTCGTTAGATGGTTCGCTGCCAAGGGCACCCAAATGACGGTGAGTCTCTCCTTCACCGCCATCGCACACGGCTAATCACCATTTCAGTGCGCCACCAAATCCGTCATTTTGCATCTCCAATGGCAAGAAAGATCCTCCAAATCCTCTGACAAAGCCAACGGCCAAAACTCTGTCCCGACATCGCCCTCCCAACTCCACCTCAACAACAGCACCACTACCAATAACAGCAATTCACCTACTGTATCCCGTCTAGGCCGTCGTTCCACCTCCTCCCTCTCCTTTTCCACACCTCGTCGTGTCTCCCTCGGTCCTCTCAACAGCACCAGCACCACCGGAACAGCCCTGGACAACCGTTCCTCCATCTCCAAAGGCCGTGCCAGCCTCTTCACACCTCGTATCTCCAGTAGCGGCAGCCACAGCCCAGGTGGACCATTGAGTCCTATTCCTCCTAGAGGAAGCACTCCGGCGTTTTCGAGCTCCACGGCATTTCCGGTGCGGTATGGTCAAGCGGCGATTTTGACGGCACCGCCGAAATTGGTGGCGGTGGTGGAGACGCCGGATGTGGCGGTTGGAGCTGTGGATCCAAAGAAGAGGAGGGTGGTGACGGCGACGAGGTTTAGTTCGCGTGCGGGTGCTGATAGGAGGGTCAGTGTAGTTTTTCTCGCGTTTGAGTGAAATGTGGCTGATGGGTCCGTAGATTTTCATGTCGACGCATCAAGATAGGTTATTCGCTGGAGCAGGAGGCGATAGTGACGAGCCTGGCGATGGGGTCGAGGCAGAGTCCTCGTTCACGTTGTCGGATTTGACCACGCACTCTCCATTGAGCTTGACGAGTTCTCAAGTCGATGTTGCCGAAGCGGACAATGTGACTTCGTTGGGTGGAGCATGGTCAGCGTTGGCGACGGCGGATAATGTGACGGGGATCCATGTGAAGGGACTGTTGGGCCAGTTGCCACCCAAGTTTGGAGGGTTGGCGACGCCGGAGAAGAATCCCATGTCGATGCAGTTGAGTCATGAGGAGGTGGTGGTTGGGTGTGCGGATGGGACGATTTAGTGGGTGGCTTTTCCTTTGCTTTGTTTCGATGCTTGGTGCTGATAGTGTTGTGTGAACAGTGTGATGAGTTTTGTGGGATATCAGTATCAGAGGGAACGACAGATGACTCTAGATGATCTTTTGGAGCATGGTCAGAATATCTTGGATGAAGAGTTGGGTCCGATGGAAGATGAGAGTGATTCGGAGTGATGATGCTCCCTCTCGCTCTGAATGGTTTATCGCTTTGCGTTTTGGACTTGGATTTTGTGGATATAGCAGGATACAGTATTCCCCCCCCACACACACACACAACCTTTTTCTTTTTCTTCTTTTTTTCTTTTTGTTGTGGCTCCTATTACTACCCCTTGGATTGAAAATAAGGCACGCTCGTTTTTACTCTGTTCCGTTTTCTTATATAGTATACGTATACCATACAACTACACAGATACGCGGTTCGATTTGGATAGCACCAGCACTCGTCTATTGTCTTGCTTTTGGGGCCATATGTGCCTTTGAATTCATTCTATTCCATCATGGCCCTTGAGCGCCCGAGTCGACATGTCCCATTCATGAATTGATAAAAGACGCGGATTGTGATTCCATGGGGTAGGACTATGAATCTACAATCTGCTAGTAGCCTTGATAAAATGACGCCCGTAAACCAAACGTTCAGACTCAACACCTATCCCAGTCAGAATCCCCATCGAGTGGTGAATCTGTTTCTAGCTTTCGAATGTATGATAGAGTGGTGATCCTTCAAGTCGTCATCTCCAACTCGGAATGCTTGACTTTTGCCAGATGTCTCGTCATCGCAATACATCAAGGAAACTTTGGACGTGTTGGAGTTTGGGAAGACGGTCCAGGAGGGGGTTCTATGAAACTTCTTCCATATCTTCGTCTTCTTCATCGTCATCATCGTCGGAATCTTCGTCCATGCCTTCCATTTTGACTTCTCCTAATCCATCTTCGGGTGCAACGACGTTCTCGGCCTTGACCTGGTTCCCACGAGAGCCATCAGAAACGAGAACGGAAATGAGACGCTAGGTGGCATACGTACACCTTCGCCCTTGTATATCTCCTTCAACTCCCACAACCCGGTGTGTTCCCCACTTCGATGCAGATACGCCACCTCCGAGAGAACCTCTTTGAGATAAACTTCAGGCTGCTGCGTTCGTTCTCGAAGAGCACGGATACCCCATCTTGGAGTGTCCTTGAACAGTTGAAAGATGAGGTCCAACAGTTGATTGCGTGGCATACGAGCCATGCGCTCGAATGTTCCTTTTGGTTGTTTCGGTTTCGTTTTCTGAGACGACATCCATCAGAGAGTGAATAAAGGGAGGGTAGAAGGAATTGCTTACGATAAGGTCACCAAAGGTGGATGTAGCACCCATACCGACACCACTTGCCAACCTATTAACACCCCCTCTCCCACCCGGTATCCCAGCTTCATCAATCATCTTTATCGACCTCACAGGCGTGTTGTACTTTTTATGTCTCTCCCTCATCTGTCTCCTATAGCTCGCACTAAACGCTGGTTTGAGGTTACACTCGTGCTTGATCCTCCCCGTCAATATCGTCGTCCTCGCTCTCGTGTTGACGGTAGCGGCGGCAGCGCTCATGGATGCGCTCAAGGAAGGATCTTTAGGCCGTTCCGCTACAACATATTGGTTTTCGACGGCATCATGCACCATCTCGAGTTCGTAGCAGTCGGGCTCTGCGTCACTGGTGATATAAGAGGTGGTGGTGTTGAAAATGGGTCTGTTGGTGGATTGAGAGGCTTGGGAGAGGGATTGTTGAGAGGGGGAGGGAGAGTTGAGATCTTGGGATGCGGTCTGGGATGGTGGTTGGGATTGTGGTTGGGTGGGGTCTCGATTGGGAGGAAGGAAGAGGATGATACGGGGTGTGGTGTTGGAAGCGGTGGCTTGGTATACACGGATGGTTGCCAAGTGCACATCGTCCTTGTCTATAGCCGCCCACCGCTCCATCAGAAACTTGGGAATCTAGTCTCGTTTTCGTTCCAGAGGTGGCACAGTGAGTCGTGTTTCCTCGAATCCAAAGTGTGGCGTTCACCTTTACGAGCCATACTCTCCCTTGGCCTTGGTCGAGCATGAGGTGCTCTTCTGGATCTGGCTGAGAGTCCTCGTCGAGGTTGCCATTCTCAGAGTCAAATGGCTTCTTTTCGTCCTCTACGAATGTCGACTCGTCCATGGCGAGGTAGAAATGCAAGCAAAAGGAGTTGGAGGCGCTTGACCGCCACTGGTAATCCGTGGGAACATATGACAAATATGCCGGTCACATTGTCACCGTCACAGCTCTGCATAGTACAAGTTTGATTTACTCTCAGATTAAAGTACTCCGTGCCCTCTTCATGCCAGTAATCCACCGACAGTCATAGAACCGAGCCACGCAACGGTCTCACAGAGCACAGTCGCACTCGCTCTTCCAGTCAGCAATCTCCCAAAATTCACAAGCCCCGGTCCCGCTAAATTATACCCAAACGGAGCACGAGGGCATCAAAAGCACATGGACGTCCATCAATCAGTAAATGAAATCAATCATGACGCAGACACATACGACATATACCCGCCAATCCCCAACCAATGCCAAACAATGCGGAACCAGTGAGAAGTTGTCTGTCAATCCTCGTTCGACGTTTGGGTATTGTCCATGGACCGCCGAGTCGGGGTTGTTCGTTTCCTCGACCGTAATGGTATAGAAGCATGGCGAGAGGAAGTGCTCCTCCTGCCAAGAATACAAGCGAGGGATCCCAGGCTTTGTGGAAGGGAAGTAATAAGAAGGAGATGACCCGATGGGGATTTGTCAGTTCGGAAAGATGGAGAGAGAGGGCGAATTGGATGGTCGTGACGAGATGGGCTAAGAGTCGGAGGTTGGGACGGTAGGGGTAGCCTTGTCCTTTGTCTTCTGGTGGATCCGCATTCTATATGGACAGTCAGAACCCTTTTAAACAAACTGGGATCATTGAAACGAACAATGAAATATAAGAATGCGGAGGCGATGAACGGAACGCCTTGCAGCAGTAACAAATTTCGCGCAGTAAGTGTCAGGGTCCAATTCAAGGCTGGGGTACTTGGCAGGTCGCTATGGAAGAGATGAGCTGTGATAGCGCCAACTCCGACAAAAGTTGCAGTTGCAACCACGGATCTATGCGCATATACGAGGTCAATCTTATCGTCCTGGAAGCGATATTGGAATGTCCCACCGTAGCGAGCAACGCGACACCCCCGCAAGCATGTGTCTGGAGTAAATGGGAGAAATGAGCGCTTGATACCGATAGAGCACGACGCAACACAAACCCAGAAGTGCATCCATTTGCCATCTGCACATCAGGTCAGATGTCTCAAGCAAAGCCTTGGCTAAGAAAGGTACGAGCCTTCGACCCTAAGCCAACGCAAAGACCGGCTGCGATAAGCTTCGGCAACCCAATTCCAACCGCAACAGGGGCGCTGTAATCTATCAAGCCAACGAAAGCGCCTCCGATGATCAACCCGGACATTCCCGCCAATCCATCTTTCGTTCCACGAATTCCACGATGAATGAAGCCAGATATGCCGAGAACTTGGCCATTAAGAAGCATCAAGCTCTGAATCGAGAGTGGCATGCCTAAACCGCCAAGAAAAGAATGGAGAGGATGGGGAGGCGCTGCATTGAGCGGAATAATCATTGTTGTCGTGAGGGAGTAAAAAGCTGAGAATAGACAGATAGCGGGAGCGTGTTCAAAGTCCAGCCCTGGACATTTTATTCGTCTGCAACTTGACATTTGTCAGAAATTCGTATTCTGTTCTGTCAAGTCGTTCACGCGTCAATCATTTAGAACTTGTCCTCTCGGCGCTTTCAAATCCCAATGGCCGTCGACGCAGCCAACAACGCAATCTACCCTTTGTGTCCGAGTGGAAGCGCCGAGGTCCAGTGGATTGCCGGTCAGCCAAATATACCCACCGGTTACTTGGCTGAACAAATACCCGGCATGCGGGAATTATTGACAAGTCTCTCTACTTGACCCTCAGAGCCTACAATACCTGGGTGTCTGCTTGATTTCAGAGAGAATTGGGATCTTTTGTTGTGGCGTAGCAGATGTTGCTCAGGGCTGAAACGAGTGCCAACAGCAGTCAAGAATCCCCGAGCCAAAGCAAAGTCAACATCTATCATGCAACGCATGCAACGTCTTCAATAGGCTAAACTACACGCACAGCATCGCTTGTCCTTTCAACCTTCAAAGCCTTCGACTTCTTCGAAACGCTCGTTGTCAACTACCTCGCTCTCACCATCCACTCTCTCAAAGATAAACTTTAGCCTTTGACGATGGGTGATGCTCTTAGCGTCGAGCTGACGTTGCTCGAGCCGCGGTTACCTCAAGAGCTGGAACGTTTCATATTCGAGATGGCTGCCCGTTCGTCAAGAAAGCATGTTGTTCCCGTTCTCAAACTCGTCGCTCGTCGTGTCAAAGAGTGGTGAGTGTACCCCACGTCACCGTGAACATCCGATACATGATGATGTGACTCATCACGCGTACATCTCAAGGTTAGAACCACTTGCCTACGAAATCGTCGTCCGTCGCGGTGGTGATGGAGATACTCTCCACACAACAGGTTGCAATATCCAATACGTCCGCCATCTCCTCTTCGCAACCAGTGTCTCCTCTCAAGAAACGCGTAACTACCTGTCCCAATGTCCCAATATCTACAACCTCGCGTTATGGTCCCACCTCGACCCACAAACCCTTCAAGTCCTCGCAGAAGCCATATCCTCCCCTCTGCGACGCTCCACAACGCCGCCTTTTCGTCGTCTAAGCACATCCCTATCTGAGCTATTCGGCCAAAAAGTCGACTTTCATCATGAGGTGCTCCAATCCATTACGCACCTCGACGTCGTGGACAGATGGCTCACCTGGGACGAAGACAGCAATTTTGCGTGTCTGAAAGAACTCACCCATCTCGCTTTCAATTCGGACGTTGAACTTCCCATACTAGTTAAATGCTTGACGGAGTGTAAGAAATTGGAGCTGTTAGTCGTGTTGGGAGTGAGGAACGTGGGGAGGTTGAAGAAGGAGTTACCGAAAAGTCGGACTGTGGTGGATGAGAAGAGTGGAGAGACGTGGATTGTACCGGAAGATCGGGTGGTGATGAATTTGTCGGAAGGCAAGGGTGGGTGGATTGGGGATTGGGTTAGAACTGCGGAATGCGGGGATGATTTTTGGACGAGGGGAGCTATGATTGTGAAAAGGAGGAGGAGACATGATGCTTTAAGAGCTTCAGCATGGCATCCTGCTTTGGAACCTGACATGGAGTTGGGACAATGGATGGAGGTCCTGGAAAACTTGTCCTTGTCCGATACTCCTCCCAGTCCTACTATTTTGGAACTTGAAAGTGACAAGGGGATTTAACGTTTCGCCCTTTTTGTGCATAATATCCCTGGCTGTGTGTACGCCTCCGCCACGTTTTGTCGTGATTATCTGAATTATCAACTGTGATTATGTCTCTAGTTTATAATTACTGCTCAGGATGTTGGCACGTCCCGTGTCCCTTATTCGGTTGACACGAGGCGGTAAGGTGGTTAATTCGGCACTGTTGATAACCCCCCCTTGAACAACAACTGCTATGTTGCACAGGACAGCAGAGCTCAACCAACGCCATGAACCAAAGCTTCCGCAGGAGTTGGAGCGTATCATATTCGAGATGGCCGCTTATAGCTCCCGCAAGGCTATTTCAACTCTAATGCTAGTAGCTCATCGCGTACGACTATGGCAAGTACCAATAGAACGAACTACCTTTCTTACTGACCAAAGGCTTCTTCTCAGGCTAGAACCCATCCTCTGCGAAATCGTCCTCCTCCTCCCAGCAGCGGAAATGAACTACACCGGCTACTCCGACATGCCGGTCCACATAGCTCTCACCGCCTTCCCTCCCCACAAACAAGCCCACCACGTCCGACATCTTTTATTAAACAAAAGCCTCGGTCAAGAGCAAACGTGGACAGAATTTATTCCGCGATGCTATAACCTTCAAAGTCTCGCTATATGGACCGACATCCCATCCAACGGATTGGAAGTATTGACGTCACTCGTTCGGTCGCCTATGAGGACACTCTCTGGTGGTTTACGCCGTCTGAGCGCATCCCTCTCTGATATATTCCCAAACGGAGAAATCGACTTTAACCATGAATTTTTGAAAGACCTCACACACTTGGACGTGATGGACTGCGAAACAGAAATACTCCTCGGGCCATTAGGATGTAGAGGCGGAGAAGGGACTAGAAACGATTTTGGGTGCCTGAAGAATTTACGGTATATAAGCTTTTACGCTACGTCGATGAATTCGGATAAGATCGTGAGGTTGTGTTTGGAGGAATGTAAATCGTTGGAGACGTTGGTGTTGTTTGAATGTAATTCGGCGGATGACACGATGATGGTGGAGCCATTGCCGAAACTGAGGAGAAAGGTGGGGCTGGATGGAAAGGTGGAAGAGGTACCGGAGGATCGAGTCGTGACTCTACCTGTCCCAATCGATGGATGGATTGACGATTGGTTCAGGGAAGCGACGGGAGCTGAATCTCATACGTGGTCAAAGGCGGATAAAATTATAGCAAGGGGACGTCTGTAGAGGTCTACGTAGCAAGTACTCGTTCTGACCATACTGTACATGTCGACGTATAATCACTTACACTAATTGACTCCTGTATCGTGCATCCGAGTTCTGGTCTATACATCTTTCACTGCCTCAACAGGGGCTATGCAGTCTCAATCGGCTCCGGAAGACGTGTTGATCAACTTTGAATCAAATCATCACAGCGACGGAATCGAATCGCCGATGCTCTTTAGACTGTACCATGCAGTAAAGTACTTAAATATCAATGCTTATTGTAATTTCTCCACACAACAGCCATCTCTGCTGCACAACGAATGGGTGAACCACGACTTCCCCTAGACTTGGAACGCACCATATTCGAAATAGCAGCACACCAGCATCAGAATTCTATCCATGTTTTTATGCAAGTTGCGCGTCGAGTATGCGCTTGGTGAGTAACCTAGCCTCCATTCATTCAAGCTCCTAATACCTTCTCCAGGTTAGAACCCATACTCTACAAAGCCATAATCCTGCAAGAGGGCGAAGGCCGTGATTTTCTGCCAGCCGACCTGTTCCCCCGCATTCCCTCAAGTTCTCAAGGTCGCCACGTCCAACGACTCTTATTTATCTACCACACCCAAGGCGAATCTCCCAAAACGTGTTGGGAAAACCATATTGGCGATTATCCCAATCTCCTCTGGTTAGCAATATGGGGAAGAGCTACCCCACCGACTGCACTCTCCGATATCACCTCCCTCATCTCATCCCCCCTCCGAACCGTCTCCCCGCACGGGTTGCTTCGCTTCAGTGGGAATATATCAGAATTGTTCCCTGATGGTGAAGTCGACTTTCACCATATCGTCTTTCAAGATCTTACACATTTGGATGTGGTGGATGCCATCAAGAAGGGTGGTGCATCGGATTCGGAGTACATTTTTAAATGGAAACAAGGGAACAATCTGGGTTGTTTGAAAAAGCTGAGAAATTTGGCTTTTTCGGGGTCCGTGCCGAGTGTAGAGGTGATAGTGAAGTGTTTGGAGGAATGCGAATCGTTGGAATTGATGATTATCTTTGGGTGGAGTCGTAGGAGGGGGATGGAGACGGAGACGAGAGAAAAGTTGCCGAGGCTTAGGAGGACGAGGGATGGGGAGGAAGTACCGGAGGATAGGGTGATCAATTTTGCGGGTCCTGTGCATATGGATGAGTGGATTAGCGATTGGCATAGGGAGGTGACGGGGGATAGTGGTCATGTGTGGGTGGAGGCGGAAAGGATTAAGCAGGAGAGACGATGAGGAGTCTGGCCATTCCGTTGCATGTAATACCTATCTGTACAATCAACCATTTAGTTGCTTCTGGGGCTACAAGGTGTGCATCCATCGCCGCATTTATCACGGTCATATAAAGACACCTAAAATCCGTAACATTTCATTCAAAACTACCATCATGACCAACCAAGACTCCCTCATGAGTGTAGGCTCATATTCGAAGCAGTCGCCCATAATAGGCTTGGTGAGCATGAACAAATCACTCCAATTCCACGTCAACGACCTGGCTTGACCAGACCGTGTCAATAGGCTAGAACCTTTGCTCTACGAAATCACATCCACAAAAGTCAGTGGGGACTCCAACCCATTTAGCCGCATTCCATCTAAAAATGTGCGTCACATCCTACCACGTCGGTCGTCTAACCGACAGGGAACTACGTTCGACATTTCCTGTACTTCCAACTTATCGATGAGGATCAGGAGGAAGGGTTAGATCTCTTATGGGAAGACCTCGCGCTGAATTATCATGACCTTCGATCCTTTGCTCTCTGGTCGCCTCATACACGTCAACGCGCACTATCGGATCTCACATCCATCGTACTTCTCCATTACGCACCGTGTCCAACTCGCAGTCGCAGAGTAGGTTACTTCACCTCAGTGCGAATTTACCCCACCTGTTTCCCGAAAGCCAAGTGGATATTCATCATATCATCCTCCAGGATGTTACAAACCTCCATATTGACAGTACAGACGGGAGCTTCTTCGAACAATGGCAAGAAGGAAATAATCTCGCATCCTTGAAGAACTTGTGCTTTTCCGGGGTAGCAACAAGAGCTAAGCCCCTCACGAGGTGTTTGCTGGAACGTCCATCCTTGGAGGTGTTGGTTATACTGATTCGTAATGGTGGAGGAAAAGGAATTGCACGACAATTACCGGAAGTCAGGAAGAGGGTGAATGATTATGGTTTGGTGGAAGAGGTAGTGGAGAGCAGGGTTGTATTTGAACCAGGGCCTACGCTTCTGACGGAGTGGATGAACGAAATGGGTTGATGAGGTGACGAGGAGAAGTAATAATATCTGGGATAGGGCAGAAGCCGTAATAGAGAGACGTCGGTGGGATGCGATTGAGACCAGTTGAAGGAGTTGAATTTCGCTGAAACAATTGTATATTAGAGAAGGTAGTCGAGGGTGGCATATACTTGTAGTCGCTCAACGTTCGAGCTACGAGTGTACCTTTTGCTCGCTATGCTGCACCTTGATGGGATAGAATATAATAATACAGCTGGCGTCACATCGCGTCTCGGTAGTTGGCCTAATAAACCACCACGGGGAAGTGGACCCCCGAATCCCTCAGGAATTGGGACGCATCACTTTTGAACTGGCTGCTCGTAATCAACGAAAGTCGATTCCTGCGTTCATGCGGGTTGCTCGTCGGGTAAAATACGGGTGAGCAGCGGGTTGAGGCAGGTTAGAACCTATTTTCTATAGCGTCATTGTGCTGAATCTAGCAAAGAGCTTCGGTTAGTATGGCTCAACATCCAAATGTGTGAGCGCATCGATCATCCATTCACCGCTGACGACGGCATATCATGGACTGCTTCGTTCAAGCGTGGCATTATCAGAAGTACTCCTCGATGGAAAAATCGACTTAACCACGAGGCACTGAAGGATCTTCCTCACCTAGACACGGTCTTCTCGTGATTTCCATCCATGGGAAGAAGATGGATGGTGGTGATATATTGACGAAGTGTTTGGAGGAATGCAAGTCGTTGGAGTTGTTGATCGTGTTTGTTTATCTGACTCCTTGGATGAGCTTTATACAGGGAACGTTACCAAGGATGAGAAGGGAGATAAAAGCCGATGGGCAGGTGGAGGAGATACCAGAAGACAGGGCGGTGGCCATCAATTAATCAGGGGCGGAGGAATAGTTTAAGGAGGCAACAGGAGATGAAGATTGTTGGTCAGTGGGAAAACGGGAAGTGGAATGAAGAAGGCAAGCAAAGGTTGTCCCGGAGCAGTCTTGATGTTCTAACCAGAATCGAATCATCTTCAGAAAAGCACGACCACTAGGAGCTCAGGCCCCAGGCTAGAGCAAATCACAACGCTTGCAACTCGTATACCAGACTTGCGTATGCTGGGTATTGATTGGATATGTGTAGCTATGGCTATATGTAATGGGCGCGTGCACGAACGTTATGTTTGGCGGCAAGCGACAGCGACAGCGAAATACTATCCGCTCGGATTCGTTTGGAAGTTTGCTCCCTTCCGCCGCCTCTCTTCTACAATCCTTTCTCCTGTCGTCCACAAGTCATCCCGCCCCATTGCCTCATTCGTCCACTCTTCATACCACTCATTGGGCTTATTTAGAAAAACTACTCTATCTTCTGGTACCTCTTCCGCCGTTCCATCGTCGCTGACTCTCCTTCTGACACTTGAGAGATTCTCCAGGGTGGCGTTTATCTCCTCCTCGTCGAAATCGATAACAAGTAGCAATTCCAAGGAATTACACTCTTCTAAACACTTTGCAATTAGATCGAAGATTGGATATTCCATACTGGCAGGGCATTCAGCAGAAAAGCGTAAGTACTTCAGCTTCTTTAGACAACCGAGGTTATTTCCCTCCTGCCAACATTTCATAAACTCGGAATCCTCCGAGTCGTCCATGATGTCTAGATGCGTGAGATCCTTGAGGATGGGATGGTTGAAGTCTACTCCATCAGGAAACAATGACGACAGAGTCGCGCTCAGTCGAAGCAAGCCACGCGGTGTGACTGTGCGCAAACGGGAGTTGATCATCAACTCTAAGTCCGGTAAGGATGGATTGAATGACCAAATTGCAAGGTGTTGGATGTTATAACACTCGGGAATAATACCCTCCCATCTTCGTCTCGACATCAAGTCTGGGTATTTACTGTCTAGGAGCTGTCGAACATGCCTCTTCTGTGGACCTGACGGAAATCGACCGCCAACGTGAGTTCGATAGCACTGGATCTTGGACTGCGGACTTTCATCATGCACAATCAAAATTTCGAAGAGCATTGGTTCCAACCTGTACCAATTCTGTTGTTAGATGCCTACTTGATCGTCTAGGTAGAAGTAAAGGTCGAAAAGAAAGTCGTTCATCGCACTGAATCTCGTGGAGTTGGATTGATGCAGATCAAAGCGGACGACTCACCAGTCCCGGACTCGGCGAGCCACCAACATTAATTGGGGTATCCTTCTCCGCTCACTGCGAGCAGCCATCTCGAAGATGGTTTGCTCTAGGTCCTGAGGTAGCCGCGGTTCGAGAAGCAATTGTGTAGTGGTCATGGGAGTAGTACTATGCGTTCTATAGGTCGAAGTTGGCTCAGCTTGAAGCTCAAATGGGCCATGGGAACCAGGAGAGGCTTCGTTGACGTAACCACAATAGGCATGGGTGCTCAGAAATGGCTAGGCCACTGATACAAATCTGAGTCATGTTTAGTTCAAATTGGTGGGTGAAAGGGTTCCAGACACGATTCGAAAGATAGAATGAGAAAGATTCAAATTCATTATAGGAGTGTGATGATCTGGAGCGCGCGAAAGACTGGCATGCATTTCCTAGGTAGAGTCAGGGTAGTATATAATCAATGGTGGAGAGAAGGTAGAGACCATTCACAGGGATTCAATTTGGCGAGCACCTTCGGGAAGAGCACTCCATTCATCAAAACTTGTATCCATCGTGAGGCGAATGTCAGCGGTTGGAGATGGCAATCAATACCCTAGTGGCCCGCTCTTCGGGGATACTTTCAGCTCGTCGCTCAGCAGGGTAAACCTGGCCAAACTAGGTTCGTCCCAATGGGAATAGGTCGAGTCACGTCCGAGAGGATGGCACCTCATTTCTCATTCACGATCGACGCAACTGAGAACGTTGAACCCCAATTTCCTCAGGAATTGGAACGTATCATCTTTGAGATCGCCGCTCGTGACGAAAGAAGGTACAATCCCGCGTTCATGCAGGTAGCTCGACGAGTACAAGTCTGGTAAGCAGTCAGATATTTTCCTCGTAGAAACGACCAGATTGGCGTTCCAACCGACCTTTTGAGGTAGGTTAGAACCTATACTCTATGAAATCATGTTGCTGCATCCAGAACCGAACCCCGAATACAGTCCCAAACCTTCAATTCTATATGCACACTCGTTACGACGCAGTTCATCCTCATCACATCCCTCATATTCGACATCCGCGCCAGAAGCGTTTCGACCATCGTTTGTTGGAGATTCTACAAAAGTGTCCCAATATTCAAAATCTTGCCATATGCGCCACCCTTCACCCGATCAAATTGCAGGACTTGCTATCGGTCGTTCACTCACCAATGAGAACTATACCTTATGGATTGCTTCGTCTGAGCGCAGCACTGGCAGAATTATCCCCCGATAGAACAACAACCAACTTCAACCATGAAGCATTGAAGGATATCACTCACTTAGATGCGATGGATTACGACAACGACCTCGGCCGATGAATAGAAGGAAATAACCTTGCATGTTTGAAAAACCTTCGATATTTGAGCTTCCCTGCGTTCCAGATGGATGAAGGTGAGATATTGAGAAAGTGTTTAGAGGAATGCAAGTCGTTGGAGCTGTTAATTATCTTTGGCGCCAATGAATCTCAGAGACATAGACTGGAACCGTCCCCCATGACAAGGAAAGTAAACACAGATGGGACTGTTGAGGAGATACAGGAAGATAGGGTAGTATTTCTTGATGGTCCTAGCGACACAAGAGAGCGCGCGGAGGAATGGGTCAGGGAAGCAACTGGGGGCGAGAACTTCTGGGTGGTGGGCGAAAAGGTTGTAGAAGGGAGACGACAGGCTCGTCACACGCAGTAATTTTGGCGCGCGGATAATGTGTTTAGTAGGTCTTCCAAATTTATGGAGACTGTCAAATCGTATTGTCATGAACAACACTGTCATATTTGAGTAGAACTTGCCGACGCGCCAGGTCCGGCATCGCGGCCCGGGACGAATCTGTTCACGTCACCACAACACCCATGGACATTCTACTGCTGGAACCATGTTTTGCCAGAAGACCTCGAGCGCATTATATTTGAGCTTGTTGCTCGGTTGCCCGTGGTGACAGAGCAGAAATACACACTTTATGCGCGTTGCTCCCCGAGTTCGATCTTGGTGAGCAACTAACCACCTTCAATATTAGTGACAACGACGATAGACCTGGAGCGACTCTAAGCTAAACTCAAAAGCGCTCAGTACAGTCTTGACAGCTTTTCGCCTCGTCGTCTCCCTGGTAACAAGACATCCATGTTCGTCGGTTGCTGCGTGTGATTTACAAAGTTGACCCTCCCATAAATACGCTGTGGGATGAACTGCAGATCTAACATCGATCATTCGTTTCCCTCTCCGAATCACCCCGCGGTTTGCTACGCCTCGATACGAAATCTATCGTAGCTATTCCCCAACAGACACGCAAATTTCGATCACATTATTTTTAAAAACCTCACACACTTGGAGGTGTTGCGCCGAGTACCTGCAGGGTACCTAGAGCGTCTGACCTCCGAAAAGACTCGGGGGACACAAATAACTTTGCATGCTTGAAGAACTTCGAGGTTCTGATGGATTTCTATAGCTGTCCACAGCGAAGACGTAATACAGCGTTGTTTCAAGGAATGCGAGTGTTTGGACTTGCTACTAATGTCAACTCTATGACCGTCAAGATAGAAGAAGCGATGGTTTCATGAATCGATTATCCAAGACTAGAATGAAATTAAATTAGAATGGGGTGTTAGAAGAGGTGCCAGAAGACAGGATGGGGGTTGTGCACAGTCATATCAACCTAGTGACTTTGACTGAAGATTGGTTGAACGATCAACCGGACGAAATCACATATGGACCAAGGGCGTGGTAGAAGAGAGACGACCCGGACGAGAAGGGCCACGTCGGGTCATTCACATCCAATGCCAGAGAACAGTCAATAGCCGTGCATTAATATTGTCAGAGATCTATTTGATGTCCTGTTTGGATTTATTAATTCTTCATACCTGATCAGTGATCATGACTACTGTATGTACTTGGTGGTAGTCAATTAAGAACTCGTACTAATTTGGACACCACGAGGCCAACAGCCTTCTGATGGAGTTGCACAATTGTTGCAAATGCATGCTCCATCCCAGCAGCGCCCACAGTCATGACTAACGCCTCAATGGTCGGACCACGACTTCCACAAGATCTAGAGCGCACTATCTTTGAGATCGCCGCCCACGATGAGAGGAGGAAAATACCTCAGCTCATGCGAATTGCGCTCCGCGTACACGCTTGGTGAGATTTATTCTCCATCAGCTCCTCCATAGCCACAGTAATCACTCAACCAACCAGGTTGAAACCTATCCTCTACAGTATCGTTATTCTCAATGCGACACCCATTGCAGGGAAGACTGCAGACCTTGAATTCTACACACGCCCCCGCCCTGTCGCCTTTCGCCCCCACCAAACGATTCATATTCGACATCTCTTACTCTACAGTGACTGTGAGAATTCCCATTGGGACGAATTTATACCACATTGCCACAACCTACGATGTCTCGCGTTGTGGTCGCTTAATGCGCCGAAGACAGTGCTCCAGGATTTAACCTCAATAATTCGCTCGCCACTGAGGACTGTGTCACCTCGGGGATTAGTTCGACTCAGCGCAGAGCTATTAGATTTGTTCCCGGAGCGGATTGACTTCAACCACGAGGTGTTGAGAGACATTACACACTTAGACGTGTTGGATAGTCAAGCTGCATTGGGGCAGTGGCAAGAAGGGAATAATTTTGCATGTTTGAAGAATTTAAGGTTTCTGAGTTTTGTGGGGTTTTCGTCGGTATCCAACGAGATTCTGGAGAGGTGTTTAGACGAATGCGATTCATTGAATTTGATCGTTATGCTTAATGCGAAGGAAGATACACCGTTTCAGAGGATTCGAAGGAAGGCCAGGTTGGACGGTACGGTAGAAGAGACGCTAGAAGATAGAGTAGTTTGTCTTTCTACTCCAAATGGTGGGTGGGTTGAAGATTGGTTTCGGGAAGCTACATGGGATGATGGATTTTGGTCAGAAGCAGAAAGGATCCTAAGGAGGGCAGTTTGTACTGGGAACCCGAGCGTTGTATCTGTTGAGTAGGGTTTCATACTGCGACTTTATCTCAGAGTGTGCTAGAAATTGCGAGCGTGTATCGAAAGACGCGTTGGTCTCATTCTTGAAATTTGAAGCTTGATGTGTGGATCGGGTGGCCAATAGCGCGTCGGTGGCGACCCTATGATATGACGGTTGGCTTATATTACATAAGTACAGCTGATATAAGGTCAGCAACGGAGACTAGACCGTTGGCATTGGACAAAAAACCCGGTAAGTTTTTTTGCCTCACGCTTACAGTACATACTTGCACTTGTTCACGCTCATAGAATTGTATAATAAACTAACGTAGGTATATTTTCACTTGGCCAACCTCTTTTCAGCGATGGTATAATTACAACTGTGCATACCCAGGCCATGAATTCCTGCGATGGAGTGCCTCCGAAACCGTAAGAAAGGGACAGTTTTGGGTAAATAAACACTATGACATTGCTAATTGGAAACGGCACGGCAACTCCCTCCTGCGCACGAGAGGCGACAATCTTGATGCGCTGCCCGCTCACCACCAACTACGCCCCACAGCGACTCCAGATTCCATTCAGGACACCCTACAGCCTGCTCATTCCACAACGACGAAGAGCGTATCAACGCAGACTTCATCTAGTACATGAATGCGCAAGGAATGCCTATAATGATAATCTACCCCATTCACCCCCCTTACTGCCCAAATCCACCAACACACCCGAGAACACATGTACCAGTGTCATCACAATACGGACCGAACGTTGCAGATACGAACTCACGATGATTTCGCCCGAGAAGTCCCAATAGAATCGTGGGACACTCCAGAAACAACTATGATGGCTAAGCTACCCCCCCTCTCCATCAGGCGATAGCAGACTGGCTCAGTAAATACGACAAAGATGTCTCCTTTTCAGAAGCCCTGGAAGACCCTGGGTAAGTACTTATATATACATTCTCCTCTCTCCTTCCATTGTCTACATAACACCAACCGGTCGTTTTATTACCTTCTGTCGTTGTACTATCAAGTCTGCTGTACCAGACCAACACTCCTCTCCCAACAAGTAGCTTCATACCCGACATGGTAGATATGACCTGCCTCTGTACTTACCCGCGGCCATCCACATATCCTATTTCTTCATCACGTTTTCCCCTCATTCTCTATATTTTTCTTGCCGCAGTGTATGCTCTACGTACGTAGCCGCAGACTGCTGCTCACGGAATACGCTTCAATTCAAAAAAATAAATTTAATTAATATACTGTAATTCTCTTCAAGAATGCTTGGCTTTCGTACATATTAAGAGTTAATTGAATTTGCCCATTCTAGCGTGAGATCGACACAAAATCAGCATGGATTCACGCGAACGGACACGAACGGACACGAACGGACGCGAACGGTGTGATGGACAAAAATGATTCTCGTCTGATCAAGGCCTAGCGACACTACCTCAAAATTCCAAAGGTACCTGTTGCCTTAGATATAGGAAATTCTCCTTCTCAATGGGAAAAGCATAGCGCCGCAGTATAACCGCACTTCCTTCCGATCTCTCAGGACTCCGTTGCATCCATATCCATATAATGGCAACGCGATCGTGCGAGGTGTACCGTGTTTATATACACCCCAAAGTGACCGCAGGGTGCAACTCCACTTATCAGTCAGCACCTACACCATGTTCCATGACATCTTCAAGCTTTTTGCTGCATTGGTTGTTCTATATGTCCTTCATAAATATGTGAAGGAAAAGCGCTCTCCGGTATGCATGGTGTCAGATTTCGATTACGTGGTGCTAACGCTGTTACAGCTCAACGCAATCCCCACAGTTGGTCCGCAAGGGCTGCTTGGTTCATACATTGGAGCGGTCCAATCGTTGTACAAAGGCCAAGATTTTTTTCAGATGGGCTACGACAAGGTTAGACATCTCACTTCGGAATTTGAGTTGAACGACCCACAATGCATCCTAGTACTACGGCTCCACTTTCAAAATTTCTACGCTAACCGAATGGTTAGTCGTAGTCACCACCCCAAAATTGATCGACGAACTCCGGAAAGCACCTGATGATGTCTTTTCCTTTAAGGAAGCCATAGCGGAGGTGGTTTTTGTATTTGTTGCCACATTCGATGATGGCTGACCATGTTCTAGTCCCTCCAAATCGAGTATACGCTTGGCCCCGGGATTCGTTATGACCATTATCATGCTTCTAGTGTACGCACTCCTTTGACAAGAAATTTGGCCATTCGTTTCAGCGACGTCCAAGACGAGATCGCTTCTGCTTTTTCGGAACTTGTTCCCGCAACAGAAGGTTTGAACCCATAGTTTGATATCCACCGTGGCCCTCAATTTATTGCACAGAGTGGTCTCCAATCCCTGCTTATAATACTATGATGCAGATTACTTGCAGAAGCAGCAACCGCTTGTTCGTTGGTCTTCCCCTTTGTGAGTGGTCGTTTACTACTCCCTTTCACTAAATTTAAAGCTGGCATCTTTACTAGGCCGCGATCCTGATTACCTCCGACTCAATGAGCGATTCACAATTTTGGTTGTGACCACAGCGAAGGTGTTGCGACAATTCCCGCCATTTATCAGACCGTAGGTCTTTTCCACGGTACAGTGCTAAGCGCGACTAAGGTCGTTAGGTTATTAGCACGGTGTTTCACCAATATTGGAAAGAGCACCCAGCGTGCCACACGCCACCTCGAGGGAATGATCCAAGAGCAGTTGGATATGGATGAACGACACGGGTCGGACAGGCCCGAACGACCGGTAATAGCGCACAGGTTCAATTCCCTGCACAGAACTAAGATATCTTCTCAGAATAATCTAATCAGCTGGTTGCTCGATTATGCTCACGGCTATCAGCGCACTGTACATGACATGGTAACAAGAGTGCTTACAGTGAATTTTACCGCTATACATACAACGACAATAGTTCGTGGTCCAAGCCCCCATTTACATGACAAATACTCAGAGGCAGATAGGCTGTTACGAATGTGCTTTTGGACCTCGCAGCACAACCGGAATATGTGGAGCCGTTACGTGAAGAGATTACAGCTGTTATTGAAGCCGAGGGTTGGACGAAAGAAGCCATGGGGAAGCTACACAAGTTGGACAGTTTCGTGAAAGAATCACAAAGAATGTCAGGCCTCACTGCTAGTATGTATCCATATTATAACTTGTGTACAGGGCCCCCATTTAACCTGAACGACAGTGATAATGAACCGCAAAGCTCTAAAGGGCTTTACATTTTCCGATGGCACATTTGTCCCTGCTGGTACAACAGTCGTAGTCCCACAACTGTCGGTACACTTCGACAAGGCTAATTATGAAGATCCTTATTCGTTCCGAGGGTTCAGATTCTCTGACATGCAAGCAGACGACGGTGATGACCTCAAACATCAGGCTGTTTCCCTAGGTTTGGATTGGGTCACCTTTGGTAGTGGCCGCCATGCATGGTAAGTCTGAAATGCATTCTATCCGTACCTTTAAACCTAAGCGCAACTTTCTGCGTCTAAGCCCGGGGCGCTTCTTTGCCATCAACGAAATCAAGGCGATGCTTTGCTATATCTTGTTGAATTACGATGTCAAGACGGTTGATGGAGCTCGTCCCACTAATACGTGGCTGGGGCTTTCCTCTTTTCCAAGCTCCACAGCAAACATCCTTTTCAGGAAGCGAGGTGCTTGAGCATTCTAGCACATGCAGACATCCTGGATATTTTCATGTATAGCCGTCAGCTTCGCAGTGGCCTACTTTTCAAGCGCCGGAGTAGGCGCAACCTCGTTATTCAATGTAAGACTTGCAATATACAGTTCCTTACGTCTTGAGTTCGGGATGTGTCCCCTGGGGGTCCCAGACTTTGGCTTTCGGTACCCAAGTGCTAGAGTTGCAGAGTTGGCAGTGTTTCCATGAAATTGCCTCGACTGCGCTACAACATTGAACCTCCAGTCCTGCACCAGAACCAGTCGAACATAAGCTTCCTGTTGGACACGGCAGATTACTTTCCTATGTCAAACAGTAAGGATCTACATGGAGACTATAAGTAAGATGACTAGTAAAGGAATATCAAGTACCCACCTCAGTCGTTCGTATAGATTGACTGAGGTGGTTCGGTGGATAAGGTTTCATAAGTATATCCATAGCTGTACAGTAGCGGGTATGAAAACCCATTGAGACCTGTATAGTAGTGGGTACGAGGCCAGCCTCATAATGTTGGGATAGTGGTAAAAATAGGTCAAGTATAAATAGAACAGAGGATACCGTTGAACATTCATACTTCAACATCCTATGATCCTTCAAGTATTTTAAGCTGCTGTTCGAGACGCCGTGACATCGAATTCAGATCCAAGAACCATACAGTGACTCAATTGACATTCACTCTTGCCTTCGCCGTTCTGTGATGAACCTGGTCGTGACGTCGACACGCGTGATGGAACAAAATGGGAAGCGGACTTGATTAATACAGCAACGACACGGGCATTTGATTCCAGGAGGGATCAACTACGCCATGCAGGCATATATACGAGACCAGACTACAGGTAAGTAATTGAACACTATCGTATCACGAGACTGACATCAGGTGAGGAGAAATCCTCACACGTTCCTCCTAGTCTGAGCAGAGTTATGTACGTGTAGGAGTTGAATGGACACAATGGCGAAAGGCTTCCGATCGGCGGTATGATTCTTTGCAGCAATATTCTGTCTTTATCATACTGAATTAAAAATATTTATCTCTGTTAATGCCCTGGAAATTATCAAGGTAATTGGTGTGAGCAAGCGTGAATGAAGCAAAATCAGCCCCGGGCATTGATTTTTGTCCGATAAACATCGTCATACGGCCTGATGGGCCCAAACAACCCAATGTCGCGCGAGTTTTTTTCCCACACGATGGACGCACCACCTCAAGAACCACGATTGCCATCAGACCTCGAGCGCATCATATTTGAAATCGCTGCTTATGATGAGAGGTCAGAAATACCCCACTTGATGCGACTTGCTCGCCGCGTACAAGCCTGGTCTGTCACTATTGTTATCTTATCACGGTAATCGGCCGTTTGAAACTCCAGGACACGTCTCCAGGTTAGAACCCATATTATCTGAGGTTGTGGTGATACGATCACCAGACGTTTGTCCCAACAACGCTCGTAATCTTGACAGTCTTCTGCCACGCCTTCCACCTGGCTCACAAGGCATCCATGTCCGACGAGTGCTATACATTAACTACAAGTACGACCAGAGGTATCACCTCAAAGAACCTTTCTGGGAGGACCTGATGCCCCACTATCACAACCTTCAATATCTTTCAGTTTGGACGGACGACTCCCTATCGACAGCGCTATCAAATCTCACATCGATCATCCATTCCCCTCTCCGCACAGTATCCCCCCGCGGTTTACTTCGTCTCAGCACGAATCTATCCGCGTTGTTCCCAGAAGGAAACGTGGATTTCAATCACATCATTCTCAAGGACCTCACACACTTGGACGTCCTCGATGTGATGGGTGGCGGCGATTATGAATTCCTAAGCCTTTGGAGAACAGGAAACAACTTTTCGTGCATGAAGAATCTGAGATGCTTGTGTTTCTCCGGGATGGCGCCGAATTTGACAGTGATAGGACGTTGTTTTGAGGAGTGCCAAGACCTGGAGCTATTGCTTGTGGTCAATTGTGATGACGAGGAAGAGGTGGACGCCATTATGCGTCGCTCGCCGGAGACTAGGAAGAAGTTAAACGCCGATGGAGTGGTAGAAGAGGTTCAGGAGGACAGGTTGGTGGCCATGATTGGCCCTTATAACCTAGCAAGTTGGATCGGGGATTGGTTGAACGAGTCAACAGGAGGGGATCACTTCTGGATAAAAGGTGCAAAGATTATAGAAGAGAGACGACGGAAAAGAGCCATTGAAGGCGACACACCATCAGCACCGGAGGGTTGATCTCAGCGTTCACAGTTCAGCTTTCGTCCCACACGACGCCTCGTTTGTTTACCGAGATGTTCTGAACTATTAGATATTGTCTGTATCTACTTGGAAATGTGCCCGTTCAGTCACTCCCTAGTTCAATGAGGGCGCTACGGAGCAAACATTCCTTTTGCATGCATGACTGTGCGACTTAAGATAGAGCATACGCAGCTGGGCAAGTATGGTTACACTGGGAAACCTGATTTCGTTTACACATTACGCCGCGCCCAACTCGGAGGCTGCTCGGGTAGAATTATGCGAGTGCCTGGTTTCGCCCAAACAGATTCAAACATAGACTTGGCAAGGGCCATCATGCACAATGGTGGATCATGAGCTTTTGAACTATAAAAAGCAAGTTCTTCAACCCGAACAACGATCTAATCCATTCTACCATGTGCATCAGGAGGTCCAAACTGGTACCAGATTCCATAGACACAGGCTCGACAACAATTGGCAATATGAAAATTCCAGCACAGCTCGATGAACCGCGACTTCCACCGGAACTCGAGCGCATTATATACGAGATGGCGGCCCGCAATTGGAGAGAGAGCATTCCTACTCTATTGCGAGTTTGCCGTCGTATAAAGATCTAGTGAGCGACACAATACCCTCATCCAAAGAACTCTGGCGGCTTTACTGATAAGTCTACAAGCGCAGGTTAGAACCTATCTTTTATGAGGCCGTTACAGTGGACGACAGCGACCGGACATTTCAGTCCTACCCATGCATCAACATACGCTATCACCATATGCAGCCCCACCATTTCACTCACGTTCGGCATTTCTTATACCACATCGGACCTTTCGGTTCCCACTGGACAACAATCCTACCACAATGTCATAACCTGCAGAGTCTCGCAATTTGGGTATCTGTGCCGGAAACGGCCTTGGAGGACTTGATGTCGATCATGCAGTCACCAATGCGGACAGTGTCACTTCGTGGTTTGGTTAGCCTGAGCGCAACGCTTTCGGATATATTCACGATAGGGAATATCGATTTTAACCACGAATTATTCAAAGATATCACACATTTGGACGTGATTGACGATGAATCCGACCTTGGTCCTTGGAAGGAAGGAAATAACTTTGGATGTTTGAAGAAATTACGTTGCTTGGGCTTTTATGAAAGTGGGTTTAATTCTGACGTGATATTGAGGAAATGTCTCGAGCATTGCGCATCGTTGGAGCTGTTGGTTGTGTTCGAGAATGCTGGTGGAATGGATCCCGATGCTAACATTCTGAAACGTTTACCGAAGGTTAGAAAAAAGTTGAACGCAGATGGGACCGTGGAGGAGATCCCAGAAGACAGGGTGGTGTATTATGGCCCTGGTAATTGGAACGAGATGTGGTTGAGGGAGACTACAGGAGTCGGAAGTTGGTGGGAGGAGGCGAAAACAATCGCAATAGAGACTCAGAAAGGGGGCGCACAGGTTGGATGCTGACGCGAATATTGTGGTAGTGGATTGTGTAGTACGCGGGAACAAAGGGACAATGATTTGAGCCATAGCACTAGGCTGTGCCTCGCCTCAATATTGCAACTGTTTCAATTCCAGTTGACAATGTCTTCTCCATCTCCTAGGACTGCGGCAGCAGCAGTGCAAGATTTCCATGAACGCCCCACTGTCAGTTTCGTCCGTTGAACCGCTATTGTCAGTAGAATTGGAGCGTGTCATCTTTGAGATGGCCGGGCGCGACGAGCGAAGACATTGCAACATTAATGCAAGTCGCTCGCCGAGTACGGACATGGTCAGTCCCACTATTTTACCTCCAACTATTTATATGTATCAATAGGAGCGGTGCACTTAACCATTCGACCAATCCACATGTTACACAGGTTAGAGCCTCTGCTATCCGAATTCGAAATTGTGATCATGGATGGTAGGCAGCGTTCATCATGCCTTGTTGCTTACGATCTTCGCACCTGTGGACATATGCCATCTGGCCCACAAAGGTCCTATGTTCGACACCTGTTCTGCAATTATGAAGAGCAGCGCTCGATAATTAACCTGTATAAGTTCATCTCGGGCTGCCACAACCCTCAGTGTCTTCCCTCTATCTCCCATGCCATTTGACAACAATTATCCAATCACATCATCTTGAAGGACCTCATGCACTCGGATATTTTGAACTTCCCTGACGAAGCTGGCTTCCTTGGATCCTGAAGAGAAGGGAACGATCTGTCGTGTTTGGAGTACTGAAGCTCCTATCGTTCTCTGGAGGAACAGCACCGCACTTCAGTATCATACAGAAATTTATATTTGGAGTAATATGTTGTTATTTGCCTTTGATTGCATTGAGTCGGAAATGTAATATCTCTCGAGCCAGCTACCCAAGACCAGAAGGAAAATAGGAAGAAATTTAGAGTGGTTTATCTCTACAGCACATCGCTCACTGCATGGAGGGGACAAATAGTGTAGTGAGGCGATGGGACTAGATAATTTCTGGACTCCAGGCGAAGCTGTTTTTGTAAAGCGATGGGAGGGACGCAGAGCGGCGTCCGATTCAAATCAGGTATAGCACTTTTTTGAATATACTGTGGCCGTTCCATGTACTCCGGCTAATGCGCAACCCAACTCATGGTGCATTGATATTGATGTCAGAGGATGATTTATTGGTTGAATCGGCGAACCAGAGGTGATACCATTTGGACATGGCTGGATGGGTTGTTGAAAGACGATGACAGGAGTGGGCAATGTGGCTTATCGTTATGAGCCAGTGATTAACCCTGTTTTGCTGAGCCAACCTTCCTATCCCTCCGCTTTGGTCAAACTCACCCGATACATGTCATCCGCTCTGCTCCCCCCTCCTGAATTGGAGAGGGTTTTAGCTGCTTCTTAAAATAGGGGAAGGATTACAACATTGATCTTAGTTGCCCATCGCGTAAAGATATGGTGAGTTGACGCCGATGTCCCTCCTTACTCCCGCGTTCAACCGTAAATGCGGATATCGACGTTGATCACTGAAATTAACCAACCTGGTTAGGGTAGAACCTATTCTCTACGAGGTTGCAGTATACACAGTGAGCACAGGTTGGCGTCCACGTCGAACAAGATGGAAGTCGAAATTCAAGCTGGAATACGTAAAACACATGCTCATACATGAATCGTTATCTGCATCAACATTACTACAACTTTTATCTGAGGTCATCAAACAATCAAGGAATATGCAAGAACTTGGGATCTGGACGCCAACAGGGGACTTGGCGGAAGTGGACTTGCTTGGACTCCTACAAGCCGGTATCCAAAATCCACCAGCTAACCTGCTTACACCTGCAAGTCCACTTCTCCAGTTAAGCCTCAGCCTCGATGAACTATTTAATTGCTATGGGAAACTCGAGTTCAACCACCCAGCTCTTCAGCATATCACTCATCTCGACGTCATCGATAATTGGACTGCCAAATGGGAGGATGGGAACAATTTCGCAAGTCCGAAGAATTTACGGTGCTTAGCATTCAACTTTGTCGTTGAATTAGAGACAACGGTTCATGTGCTGAGCGAATGTGAGGCGTTGGAGTTGCTGGTACTTTGACCGCGCCATGTCGACCGAGGTCAGGTTTGCGGGCTTTGACGTCACATTCGCGTAGCGATCACGAGTCATTAATCGTCCATCATCCATCTCCCTTGCCGCGGGGACAATCATCTCCAAGTCGAGTGGAATATGTGGTTCTAGTGGCATGAGTTGGTTCGGTTGTGAAGGAGGTGTAATCAACGACCATTGTGTCCCGAGGAAGTCGTCTAGCTGGTGTGACCCTGCTAACGATTTCGGCTCAAACGCAGCCGAGTTGTGAAAGCGCCAAGTGCGTACACATGTGGTAGTCGTTAATTTTAAATCTCTAAAAGAAAGCTGGGGACAGATCTTCCAGTATTACCGTACATCCGAGCCTCTGTTTCGCAATCTATCTCGTCTCCGTTGTATGATTTGTTCGCCTCGTGTCCAAACATCTTCATCCCCTGCCGCCTCGTTCATCCATGCTTCAATCCAATCATCAGGGCTATGAAGAAGAATTACCCGATCTTCCGATACTTCTTGCAAAATTCCATCGACTTTCACTCTCCTTTTCGCGCCTTGCAACAACTCCACAACGGTATAGTCCCTGCTTGAGCTATAGTCCCGAAAGATAACAACCATTTCCAACGATTTGCATTCCTCTAAACACGTCTTCAATATCTCGAAGGAATCCGATCCGTGCTGGTAGAAACTCAAGCACCGTAGATTTTTCAAACATCCGAAGTTATTCCCTTCCTCCCAAGGTCCCAACTCAGATTCGCTATCCATCACGTCCAGGTGGGTGATATCCTTCAATACCTCATGATTGAAATCTATAGCCTGTCCTTGAAATATATCTGTCAATTTGGCACTGAGGCGAAGCAAACCCTTTGGCGATACAGTTCTCATTGGCGATCGAATAATCGACACCAAGTCCTGTAACATCGTCTTTGGTTGATATGTCGACCACGTAGAATAGTATTGCAAGTTGTGACATTGCAGCACGAAGTTTGTCCCTGCGAGTTCTGAATGATCACTGACGTGAAATAAGAGGTGTCGGACATGAGCCATTCGATGGGACATGGTAGCGAGATCTTGAGGATTGGTGCATGCTCGGATGTCAGACCTGAAGGTCCGCTGAGAGCCGGTGTACAGGAGGAGGGCTTCATAAAGTATAGGTTCTACCCTACATGGGTGAATCCGTCAACAAAGCGCGGCCAAAGGAGCGAGAGAAACATCCACTCACCAAGCTCTTACACGACAGGCAACTAGCGCGAATCGAAGGATATCGCTCCGACGGTGGCGGGAGGCGATCTCGAAAATGACACGCTCCAGTTCTTGGGGAAGTCGTCGTTCAAGAGGAGGCATTGTCGACATAGTGCTCATGATGAAAATTGGGGTGAGCTTTGCTTGTAAGGGTGTAGATCTAGATGATGGGGCAACTTAGAAACTCGGGAAAAAAGGAGCGTAAATGGAGGAACGCGTAAATGAGAACCTATAATAGTTTTATTCTTCTGGTTCTAGTTTCCTTATATTTCATGATAATGCAGTTTGCCGATGGACATGGTAAATTTCCTGTCAGGTACCTGGTAAATATCCAGTGCTCTTGTGGGTCACGGTGCGACTGTGGCCGTGGGAGTCGGATATGGTCCCTGCCCAGCCTGGATCCTCGATCAAAATATGGTATACATCCACTCAAGTCCGAGAGCCACTTACGACTTGATGGAAAGATAGCCAGGGCTACAGGGATAAAATTTCGCATGCGCATTTCGACCCATCTATCGATAATCCAATCGCAAAAGTGGGTACTAGGCTGATACGTGGAAAGCAAAGAACCGTTACACTCTGCTTTTTACTTATATATAAAAAAGAACATGAGACATGATTTCCAACTACAAGAGCGATGGAGCATAACTTCTTTATGAAATATTGACTGTGATTGCACGAGCGGGTTGTCTCTCTCCTACCATCGCTTCGCACCTTTCCCAGAGATCCCCACCTCCCATTGTTCCATTAATCCAATTTTCCATCCAATCCAAAAGGCTTAAAGAGCCCTTCATATGTACCACTCGATCTTCTGGCACCTGTTTTACCACCCCATTCACACTAAGCATCCTAGTCATCGGTATTTGGCTCAAAATGGTACCCGCTTCTGACGAAAAGCGGTCAAGGAACAGCAACAACCGGAGTGATTTGCATTCTTCCAAACATTTAGACATCACCTCCGCGCATGGTAACTCCGCCGAAAAGCACAAATACTTCAACCCCTTGAGAGAAGAAAGATTATTCCCTTCTCTCCATCGAGTCAGAATATCGGCGTTGGGGTATTTGTCTAAAACCTCCAAGTGCGTGAGGTCCTTTACGACAACATGGTTGAAATCGACGTCGCCTCCAAAAAATAGATGGGACAGATTGGCGCTCAAGCGAAGTAAACCGCGAGGAGATACAGTCCGAAATGGCGAGAGAACGATTGACGTCAAGTCAGATAGTGCTGTTGGTGGTGGAGAAGCTACGCAAAGGGCGAGGTCTTGGAGGTTATAGCAGTAGGGTATGTTATCGTTCCAGGATGACTCCTGGAGTCGGCGGCCTATGAAACGTTGACAATACAGGAAGTGCCGAACGTGTTTTCCTTTCTGCCCGGAGGGAAGGCAGGAGGGGTAGAATGGATAGATCGGGAATGCTTGCATAGTTAAAACGTTATATTGTATATGTTCTAACCTGTAGGAATGGCCCCATGAGTTTTAACTCAAAGAGGGTTCAAAGGACGTTGCTCAAACGCATACCAGACATGCACTCGACGAGCAACCTGCATTAACACAGGTATTGTTCGCCTATTGTCATGAGCCACCATCTCAAAAATGGTGCGCTCAAGGTCTTGCGGTAATCGTGGCTCTGAGTCCATGGGCGCGGCAGATTTAGGGAAGTGTGTGCTCACAGCGCCGGAGGTTGCAAACTCTTTATACGAGGTTTAGTCACACCATGCGCGTGACGGCTGAGAGAGCCTTCGTAAGCCCTTCTCCATCGTCTCGGGAAGAACAAGGATTAGCAGGTTGATTCATTGATGAGTCACTTCTTAGTCAATCGTTGCTGGTCGACGTTGGTTGTGACAAGGTGAACCGGCTGTGATACCGTGACATCGCGAAGAACTCACCACCAAGTTCGTGCAACGAGCTATGCAGCGTGCGCCATCCGAGCTCTGAGTTAACTCTGACACCTCACGCCCCTCTTGCAGGTCTCACCAGGATATCTAATTGCCCATTGGCCTTATTAGGTTTCATCAACTTCGCCGAATTTCAATAAAGCTAGAGCTTGTTTACGAAACTGACAGAAAGGTTTTAGCTTATCGGATATAAAGGGGGTAATGACTTGGCTAACCCAGCAACAGCACGACGAGATTCGTCGAGAACAGAGCTTCTTTCGGTTCAACATCTCCTGCACGTTGAGGTAGCTTTCGTACTGCTTGCCTGGTCCGTGAATGCTCAAATTTTCCCTAATTACGTAGTCTCGTTAGGGCCAATCCAATCCATTGCCTCGACCCCGACCGCAAGGCGCTCCCTCGCCCTCGCTCGCTCCTGATGAACCTGTCTCCCTTTCCTCCTGGCCGTAATCACTTTGAGTCCCCTTTCCCAAAAATCCTCTCCCCCCTCTGCTCCGCTCACCCAATATCGAACCATTGTCCGAACCATAAGTGGTGGTTTTGCGACGACCACCCTATCTTCTGGTTTTCCATCGGGTCTTCAGGCATCAGATAGCCAATCGCCACATCCAATATCAATAACTTCGTGATGTAAAGTCATTTAGGACGTTGAAGAATGGGTCGTTCAATACCTGAAGAATGTCCTGGATAGGAGAATATCCCCCGTTGAGTCCTTTGCCAGTTTCTGGTGGGAACGCGGGATTATGCAGCGCTACGGTCCTCTTCTGACAATTGGGTCATAATGAAAACCCCTTCTGAGTCCAGTGAATCATTCGCAGCTCAACCCATGGGCACTCTTCCAGACACTTTAGGATGATGGTCGTATGTCGAGAGAGCCTATGTCCAACAACAGAACCAGACGGTACAGGGAAAAAGGGGAAGGTCCCGGAATATCAAAGGAAAGTTTTGATGTAGTGAAGCCTAAATGATGATAGAATATCTTGATTGTTCTTCCGGTCCATTATTTGAGGACTGATTGAAAGATGTGCACTGGGATAAACTGTGGTTTCGGCTCAGTAGCTGGAAAGATGAAGTTGTATTATGTGGGGCAAGATGAATTCTAAAAGCACGGGTGATCATATGATTGCTACAAAGAAACAAACGCTTAAAATCGTTCCTCTGGCGCTCTACATGTGTATAGGTTTTGAGTATGCAGCCATAGCAGCCTCCTTGAAAGCCTCCGATAGCGTTGGCTGAAACCAAATGTTAGCATAACTTCAGAAAACTTCAAGAAGACACGTACGTGAGCATGAGTCGTCCTACCAATATCCTCAGCGCTAGCACCGTACTCCAAGGCCAAAACACCCTCGGCAATCATTTCACCAGCGTTAGGACCGATGACGTGTACACCCAAGACTTTATCGGTCTCCTTCTCGGTCAGGAACTTAACGAAACCGTCAGTGTCGAGGTTGGTCTTGGCTCTTGAGTTGGCCATGAAGCTGAATTTGCCAACGTTGTATTGGACACCTTCAGCCTTGAGGTCTTGTTCGGTTTTACCGACCCATGCGACTTCAGGGTGGGTGTATACGACTGATGGGATGGCATTGTAGTTGACGTGACCGTGACCGTGTTTGATGTACTCCACAGCCGCAATACCTGAAAAAACGGTTAGATGGGGTTATGGCGTGTAAGTTTCCACTCATTGGCGTACCTTCCTCCTCGGCTTTGTGGGCCAACATGGGTCCGAAGGTGGCATCACCGATACACCTTATATGTGAAGCGCCCGTTATGAATTGATCATCAACGATCACGCGGCCGCGCTTATCGACTTCGACGCCCGCTGCTTCAAGGTTCAAACCATCAACGTAGGGACGTCGACCAACAGCGACGAGGACGACATCAGCCTCGAGCTATAGGTGTCAACCGTTAGATGGTAGCGTTAAGTTGGAATATAATGCACGAACTGCTTCTTGGGCACCACCCTTAGCACTCTCTGCAGTCAGATGAACCTTTCCATCCTTTTTCTCAGCTGAAAGGACCTTGGTGTTCAACTTGAATTTGATGCCCTGCTTCGCCAACAGCCTCTGGAATGATTTCCTGCGTTTGAATGACGCGTCAACGCTTTCGTTCTTAGCATTTATGACTTCAACTCACGAAACTTCCTCGTCGATACCAACACCACCGATTGTTCCAAGGAACTCCACAACGGTAACCTCGGCACCTAGTCTACTCCAAACGCTACCCATTTCGAGACCGATGATACCTCCACCAATGACGACCATCTTCTCTGGAACCTTTTGCAATGACAATGCACCTGTCGAGCTAACGATTTGTTCCTCATCGATTTGGATAGCACCGCCAGGGAAGGGTGCGACTTCGGAACCAGTAGCGATAATGAAGTTCTTGGCTTCAACCTGGGCTTCACCACCTTCTAGGAGTTGGACGGAGATTTGGTTGGGGTTGACGAAAGAAGCAGCACCCTTGATGTAGTCGACTTTGTTCTGGCGGAACAAGACCTCGATACCCTTTGTGAGACCAGTGACGGCGTTGCTCTTGGCTTCCAACATCTTTTCCAGGTTAACCTTCACTTCACCAACTACACACAACCATTGTAGGTAGGTGAAAAAAGACAGGAAACGGAGTGCGTACCTTCGATACCACGGCGCTGGAAGTCATGCTTTGCTTGATGGTAGAGATGCGAATTGTTTAGCATAGCCTTGGAAGGAATGCATCCGACGTTGAGACATGTTCCTCCGAGAGACCCACGCTTTTCAACGCAAGCGGTCTGGAAATCGCGAGACGTTGAATAACTAAGACGCCACTATGAATTTGCACTCACCCTCAGACCGAGCTGAGCGGCCTTGATGGCAGCTACGTACCCTCCGGGACCTGTCCAAACGTTCAGAACGGGAGAGAAAGACAAAGTAAAGTTATTCCTCACCTGCTCCGATAACGACGAGATCGTAGGGCTCTGATGGAGTCGAATAGCCGCGGTAGGCTTGCCAGCACCCAACTTGGAGCGGGGATGGAGCCAGCCTTCGCCCTACAAGAGAAGCGTTCTGAAACTGCAATCAGACGCCGTGTCGGTTGAGAAACACGATGAGCACGAACCTTTTGCGCTAACCGTCTGAGCTGAAGCATTCTTGAAGAGATAGAGAAAAGTTTTGGGGAGCTGTGGTTGCGCTTCCGGATCCTGGCTGTTACTAAAGGTCCCGTCACGTGATCACACTCAAACAGCTGGTATCGTCTGGAACTCTGTAGCTGGTTCGTGGCTGTAATGGATAATCTTGCTATCTAAACGACGCAGCTGCCTTGAAGCAGGACGAGCGAAACTGGAGTTTATCATATTTCCTCAGAGTTGTGCCAGCCGGTTCGGGGAGGCAGGGAGTTACCGGATCGACCTAAAATGGGCGCTTATATAATCAATTTGGCTGGTTGGTGTTGTTGTCGCGAAACAGAGTTGACCGTTTTCAAGTTTGTGGCAGACTCGCTCTTCAGCAATACTTTGGTGCGATTCCATTTCGTGTCTGCTGGAGTGACTTGACTTACTCGTTCTAGGTCATCATGCCTCGAGATGAGGATGAAATCTACGAAGAAGATATCCAGCTGTCAGATTCAGACCCTAAGTTTGTACCGAGAGAAACCGACGATGTGGAGTTATGGGAGGCCATAGAAATCTTGAAGGAGAAGGGTAAAAGCTATCTTGTAAGCTGGGCAGGCGACGATCCAAAGACTGGCAGGCCTTGGGCACCGTCCTGGACCCTCAAGACCGACTGCACACCAGCAATGGTTTATGCGTGGAAACAGAAGAAAGCTGAGAAGAAGGCACAGGCAGCAACGCGAAAATGTGCGTTATTATTTTCCTCTACTTGCGTTTACGCTGAGTGTTGCGGATGCCTTGTAGCTGCCAATTCAACCAAGGCGCGGAAGTCTCGAACATCCACCATGTCTAAGGGCTCTCGGCCCTCCAGGCGTTCCACATCCTCTACTATTGACCACGCTGGCGCCTCTACTAGCAGCACTGCTGGTGAACCGGTGAATACGAAGAAGCGGCGACGCAGCCCAGTGAGAGACAGTATACCCCCAATTACCACCATTGAAGAAACGCGTGATAGCCCTGCGAGAAAAAAGAGAAAGTTCATACAACCGGCACCTACAAGGCAAAGAAAGGCTCCACCACGAGTCATCGAATCGTTGAAGGAGGAGGAGGAGGAAGAGGAAGAGGAGAAGGCGGAAGGAGCGGAAAGTGAAGAAGATACAAATCCCCGATTGCGTGGAAAACGGAAAGGGAGAGCGAAGGCGATGGATACCGTCGTTTCAGACGAACATGTCCAACCATCTGATGAAGATGAGATGGGATTGCCTCAACCTACTGTGCAACCGATGAAATTTGGACCACCGAGGAAGTCAACAAATCAGGGTCGTCCTTCCAAACCCATCCTCAAGAAAGTTCCCAATATCTCTCAAATGCTAGATGTAGTCATCACAACGCCAAAATCGAAGGCACGAGCACCGTTAAGAGTACTCATAACGGAAGAAGACCAAGACGACACGCGACCTGCATCTGATTCATCTCCCAGACACCATGCTTCACCCTCACCCAAACGCTCGGCACATAAGAATCGACCTTATCTGATGAAAATTGTAAAAAGACTGAACGCACCCGACATTGAACGTTTACGACAATTTGACGGAGATGTTGATTATGTGTCTCCATCTGAGGATGAAAACGACCAAGGACCAGCATTTCATAACGATACGTCCTTTACAGCTCCAGCTGGGCTTTTAGTTGTTCCCTCTCGACAATCTTCTGTATTGCCACAACAGATTCCAACGCCACGCAAATTATCCCCGGAAATTCCTCTTGACGAATCATTCTCTAATTCACTTCTGAGTCTCCGGCGGCGGACGCCGTCGCCGTCACCGCCTCCACCAGATATTGCATTTGCTATACCTAGAATGACTGCCACGACGACGAAGACGACCACACCTACAGCTCCGCGCCATCAATCAAGGACTCAGTCTCGCGCTCAGCTCACGACAGAGGTTGTACCCGGGACAGAGACTCAATCGTCTACAGAGCAGGCTCAACCTCAACAATCTAAGAAAGCCCAAACCCAGCTTCAAAAACCTCAGAGCACTCGCGCACTTACACGGCCGAAGCCGTCATCCAACGGTATCAACCCAGAGGGTCCCGCTCAATCTGGAGCAAAACAAACAGATAAACAGGGCCTTCAGAAGGTACCTGATGCACCTTCCAAAAGGAAGGCAAATGGCACGACCGAACGCGGTGGAGCGGCTCAGTATGACGACGAGGACGAAGAATCTGCTCCTGCCTCGGACGCCAAGCAACTTGCCAAGGCAGCGAGCAAGAGACGTGATCGAGTTGAAAAGCCGCTGAAACCTATACCTAGACTTTCTCCTTCGACATTTGCACCGCACTTGGCTACGTCTTCAGCTGGTCCTTCTGATGACGAACGCCGGAGTGATGAAGAGTCTCAGGACGAACAGAACGAAGAGAGGATTGAATCGTTTAGTTCGCCTGAAAAGAGTCAAGAGAAAGTACGAAAGAAGAGGCTAGGAGAGATGGCACCGCCTTCAAATGGGATGGGTGCTCTCAATGGGCTACAACGAGGAAAAGAGTTGGCAGGGATGATGAAGGCTCAGAACGGAAGTGCAACATTAAACCGGAAGGTCGTCAAAAGCTCGAGTATTGTGATGGAGACCACACAAGTCAGCCGGGATTCAATACAAGAATTTTCGTCGTCTAATGACCGACAGGCCGCTGCTGCTGCTGCGAAAGATGCAGGACATGATATGAGGCCGAGTGGAGGTGGACTTGTGGACGGTGCTACAGATCCAATGGCTAGGACCGTCAAACAGATGGAAGACGCCTATCTTGACTTGAGTGGCGGTGCTGCCGATACTAGCATCGAGGGTGCCACTGCAGGAATCATGCCACCAGCTCCAGTCACCCCGATTCGTGGAAATGGACGACCTGCAAATGACAACACCGTTGATGATTCTGCTACTTATGAAGACGATGAGGAAGCGTTGGTTGCATCGCAGATTTATCCTTCCCCGGCGAAGGCGATTGATACGAGGTTTCTACGAGAGGAAGAGGAAGAGACTACACAGGATGTGCTGGCTGCCCTGCAGCAGCCTGAAGACGAGGAAATTGGACCTCCACCGCCACCTTCATCTCCGAGGGTGGATACGACGGCAAAAAGGGGACAGGGAGAGGCTAGTGCCGGAGTTGATAGAGCAGATTTCAATGACCAAGATGTTATCGATACTTCGTTTGACCAGCGAATGGATGAGGTACGTCTAGATCAGTCCATTTCCGCTCTCTTTGAGATCATTGATTGCCTTAGGACTGGTCAAGAGCTCCGAACGCGACCATCAGACAAGAAAGTTCTCAACAGGAGACGCAGAGTCACGTCCCGGAAACTCAACAACTTGTGTTGAACGACAGTTCCAGGGAAGAAGATTCTTCCCAAATTCAAAGCCAACTTCCGGCGTCTTTCGACCGTAACAAATCCGAGGTGGGGCCTCAGTTATTGTCCTCGGCAACAGTGAATCGTTCATTGCTCACCAAACTCTGTATAGGGGTTAGACTCCCATCAACCTCAACACCTCGGAGCCGCGCTCGCCTTGCTGAACACGAAATCGGTTGAAATCGCGAAACTGGAGAGTATGCTTGCTGCAGCGCAGAGGAGAGAAGACCGTTTGAGTAACGAGCTACAAGCGCTTCGGTCGGATTATGAGCAACTCCTCGCTGCTAGTTCTTCAACGGCAGCTCGAGAGGCCATCGTTCGCGGAGATGCAAGTGCAACAGGTGTCATCAACTCCGGAGATGATTCTCAGGGGTTCGTCCAAGGCACTCAAGCGTCGTCTCAAGTTACCACGGATCAAAGTCAAATCTTTAAAGATCTAGAGTTAATCAGGGTTACTCTAACACAGGAAAGAATTCAATGGGACGAGGACAGGGCAAAGCTCGAATCTACTGTGAAATCCGCACAGGCGGCTAAAGCGATGCTCGAGAAGGATGTTGATTTTTTCCGAGATCAATATGCACAGGCATCAGGGTTTGTGACTTCTGTGAGGGAGGAGAATAGAGAACTGGAAGAAAAAGCTAGGATTGCGGAAAGTCAGGCAATGGAAGGCGTCGCGATGATAAAGGCTACTTATGAAACTCGGGTGAAGGCTTTAGAAGCTGATAAGAACTCGTGGCGAAAGATGACAGAATTGTTCGCGGAGAAGGATAAGAGGACGAATGACGAGGTTCGGAGGATGGCGGCCGAATATCCTGAGCTTGAGTGCAAGCTCGAGTTGTTGAACGCGGAGTTGAAGGAAGAGCGAGCATCAAGAGATAAGAAGCAGATGTTGTTGGAGGAGAGCGAGCTGCAAGTTATGGCATTGAAAGAGGAAGTGGAGAAATTGCAAGAAAGGCTGCAGAAGTGGGAGGCCGCTGCTCGTGATGCGCAAGGCGTCACCGCTCAGACAATGGACCAACCATTTGAAGGTGGTGTGCTGGTGTATCCGTGTAGATGGCATCCCAGCGACTCCGGCCTGCCTTGTCGAAGTGTTTTCTTGACTACTGAGGTATGTTCTCCTCCCATGGCTTGTGTTTATGAGAACGCGTATTGAGAATTTGTCTTCTCGGTACAGGCGCTGCAAGCACATATACTTACATCTGGACACCTGGACGACTAATCGGTTTCCAGTTCTGATTTATATCCGGCATCATTGTTGCATACATGTTTTTTTCTTCTTCTCTTGCATTGTAACGAGTATTCGATCATGTTTCACCGGCGACCTGTACACCACGTTTTGTCCCCGGAGCGAACAGCATTGACATATATGTCAGCGGATACTGTGCGCATTACGGAGGAATTTTCAAAGCCACGGTGCCTCATTCGCAAGGTCTCCGCAGATTGAGGTGCAATGTTTTGCCAGGTCATCGGAATGCCTCCAAATTAGGTAATTATCGACCCTTATTCGAGGATGGACAATTGTTCTTCGGGCGAGGGCAGAACAAAAAGCTGGAATCTCCTCATGGATCTTCGCTGATAGTACGCGAGAAAGGTATGGGTCGCTTAACTTTGAGTGATTTGTTAACAATAAACTTGCCATACTTTAGGCTAAGGTTGTCCCACATGATTCGCTCCGAGAACGTCACCGAGATCATTCCATAGATTCTGTCCATACCAATCTTATATATACTCTAATAGTTAGTCTCTTTTGTTCTAGAGGGGATATGTATAGCGGCCCAATATACGTCTGACGACCTCATCGCCCCCGCCTCAAGGCGCATCAGACCTCTTCACTTCTCTTGTTCCCTCTCCATCCGTCATTGTCTTCTGTGGTTGACTCACCAACAGCCTCCGACCATACAAGCCTTTTTCTTTTCATAAAATAACCAATACGCGCGATGGCGGCAGTCTGCTCCAATCCTATCAACATTGTGTTCCCTCCACCTCCACCAACTACGAATTCTCTAACGTCCCAGCAACGAAAACAATTATTACGCACTACCAAGAAACTCAGTCATCTCCTGGGTTATACACCTCATTTAATCGACACAAGTGACGTCCATCTAGGAGGTATGCTTGCTATATAGTTTATCTACTTCTCGAGCTGATAGTGATGAACAAATAGGTCCCGTCCTTGTTAATCTCAATCATAGGGATCCACTCAGCTCCCCGAGAAGCTCGTTAGAATCCGTCGCATCACTCTCCAGTTCCCAGGATAATCATAATGCACCCCTCGAGCGCATTCTGTCCCTATCGGTAAGGGGGTCTGCCCGCTCTAGCCCTTCAAGCTCTCCTACATCAAGCGATTCTTGTTCCTTGAGTACTCCTCTCGACTCTATCAACTCCTCGCCGAACCGTCGGCCCCCTATTCTCAAACTTACCCGCACGAACGCTTCAGCCCCCGATCAAGGAATTCCCTCACCAACTTCGTCATCACCTTCTTCTCCTTCCTCTACAAGTTCGGGATATTATTCTCCTGTCCCAGATAATAGATATACTCTACGAATTCGCCCGCATCCCTTCAACAATACCTCCCCACGGAACTCTCTCGACCTTCGTCCTAGTTTCACTATACCCTCTGATAACGCTCTGAGAAGACAAAAGATGGAGCGTCTTCGACGTAAACTTGGAGACAACGTTCCCGTGGAGCTCGTTTTTCCTTCAACCTCTTCAGAAGAGGACAGCGACAGTGACGCGCAGAGTCGGTGGTTCCCAAACGAAGACAGCGAGCTCTTGCCATCTCCTACGCCTCGACCGATGTCTATGGCTCGAACTCAGGCAAAGCTAATGAAAGCCAGAGACTCGTTGAGGTTGTCCGCGCAATGCGCAAAGCGCCGATCCGAAATTCCCATTATAGCTTCCCAACCAGCATCGCGGCCTCCTGTTGCCCTTTGTCCCATTCCCGCTTCCAAGGCGAACTCGTTGGAAAACTGTAACCCACCAGCGAGCAAACAGGGGAAGCGCAGATCGAATCTTTTCCAAGGCTCGATTTTGAAAGTCAAAGAGGTCGTACAGGAAGATAAGATTGTGGTACAAGTGACAGTGAAGGAAGTTGTGAAAGGTAGCGGCCGCCCGAGGAAGTTGGGAAGGATCGAAGAGAGTCCAGAGGATAGCTGGCCCTGCAAAGCAGATAAGGAATGCTCCTGGGAATGGGACAGCGAAGAAGGCGCGGATTCTTGGGACAATGTTGCACGCCTGCTCGCACCCAGACAATCGGTGAGGTTTGAGGAAGGCCTTGGTGCACCCGGGAGGGGCTTGAAGAGGTCGTCATGGAGGAGCTAGAAACCCCATCCCTCATTCAAACCCTAAATAACTCACCTTATCCAATCACGAGCAAAATGCGCCTATCTTGTAATTTTAGCAATCGAGGTTGACGCATGCTTGGAACAGCTAGACTGTCCTCGTGCTTTATCCCCTCCTTACTGCCAAGGGCATATCTTAGGGTATTTTTTATTAATTCTAATCTTGACGTCCGTTATGTACCACCTCATGGGTTTTATTGTATTCGTTTATCAGCTAATGACTGTCCATAGTTTGCACTATCCGGCCTTTGAACAGAGTTACGATTGTTCTTTGCGAGCATTTGCAGCATCGGGATGATCGTGATTTCTAGGTAATCGACGAGCCAGATTGTATATCCACAGTTATTGGACGCAGACTTGCTCCAAGTGCGCAGCCACTCTCACTGGCATTTTGAATCATGCGTCGTTCAATACGATTGAATCGTCAGAGATCTTGATGTCTTCCCTTGAGATATTTAAATATATAAACCTGTTGAGGATAAAATGCGGCTCAATCGGAACGACCTTTGTTGTTAACGTTATCGAGTACAGCGTTATTTAAGATCTTGTATGCTGAGTGTTTGAGAAGAATTCCAAAAAGCTTGGCGAGGTCCATGTTCGTATTCATTTTTCTAGCAATTCTTGGATTGTCACCACGGCCGGCGACGAATCACTGCACCAATGCCAAACTCTTCTCGCACCTTCCCTGATACCTCCCGGTTCTGCGCGTAGCCATGATACTGCGTGGGCGCCACGAATTTTATATAGTTCAATCTAGTTCCTGCCCTGGCCCAACTCAATAACACCGATCCTATCAACCCCTCTTCCACCACATCGCAGCTAAGCATCAAATGAAGTCGGCGCAAAGTAGGACGGAGAATAATATGAGATGAAGAGACTTCACCATCAGTGACCGCCAGTGCTTGGAAGAGTTCGTTGTCCGCGTGGCGCAGGTTGAGTGTCTCCAAATGAATGAAATGCTGTGATTGGATGAATGGCATGAAAAACTGCAATTGGGGTTCGGAATTCGTTACAATCAGTCAGTGATCGTAATTTGCATCCAGATCTTCCCAAAAATTCCTCGAAGCTTAGGTATTGTTCATGGGGAGAAGTATTTCCCATGAAAATCCTGAACGTATCGAGCATTGGTGCGACCAATTTTGATGAGGCTTCTGAAACAAAGAACCCCAAGAACTGGAGGCAAGGCAAGATGATTGGGCTCGAATCTGGGATAAACGGGCCCGGTGGATAGAAAACAAAGAGGCATGTCAGAGCTTGGCAATTTTACGAGCACCTCGAATAGATGGTTGCACTGGACGTAATTTGGAGGTTCCAAAGCGGTTAACTGGTGCCATGGCAGCGGAAGGGACACGACCGCTTTGGATGATTGGTCAACGATCTCGATGCTGGAAAACAGAGGAGATGTGTTGTTCCATAATCGGACCATTGCCTCCTCTGGCCAGAAGGGTACCGAAATAAAGCAGATTCCAATATCTTCATTGAATCAAGTCTCTGAGCTTAAATTCGATGTTCTTCCAGCGATAAGCCTGTGGAATGAGCAAACTGATTATGTAGGATACCAGGTTGTGGTCATGCCAGTGATCACGGGCAAGGCGGAGTGTCAAAGATAGATGTATGACCAGAAGGTTGGGATATGAGTGTTTGGTTCCACAGGACGACAGATTTGCAATAGGCGAGCGAGCTTTGCGTGCATCGCTATGATATCCTTGGGTGGCACACATTCGTGTAAGATTTTCTCTAGGAGCTACACAGGAAAGCTCTGCATTAGTAGATATACGGTAGACTTAGAAAATGGACCAAATTGATGCCCATCTGGATTCCTGGGTCCATCATGATTGCTTTGAGTCAGCGCTGGGCGAATGCATTCAACGGACTCGCAATATCAATATCAATAAAAATAAGGCTGACTCGCGACACGGTCACATGATACTCGCGCCGACGCGACGCGGGGGTCCTAAGACCGTCCACGCAAGCTCGGCTAGCCGGGTTTGCAATACGGCCGTATAGTTATTGGACGCAAGCCATGGGTACTCAATGACACACCGCAAAGTATTGCGTAAACTAAACTGCGTAGTTCGATATGATTGGATCGTCAGAGACCTTGATGTCCTAGTCCTGGTGCCAGAGGCTTTAAGAGCGCATTCTCTCCGATGAATTTCAATAGTATAGGTGATGCATACCGAAACTTTGCCAAGTTTATGTTCGTATTCGCATTCCAGCAACTTCCTCAGTCTCACAGGGCATCGATGACTGCCTGAATGCCTATCGCATCTCCTCTAGTATTTCAAGCTCCCACTTAAAGCCACTGTGTGTGTCACAGGGGGCTTCTGTACTATATATTATCGCCCGACTGACGTAAGCTCCTCGATGTTGTCAGGCTAGGCAAACTGTTAGTTCTGCTTTTCAAATACTGAGCGATGACAGTCTTCAGGAATTACAGGTGAGAATAATAGATACAGAAAGTATTTCCCCAGGAACGGCTTTGATCATACCTTCGCAAGCCAGTCTAAAATGACCCTAGCAAACTCCTCCGTGCTGTCAATCATGGGCAAATGACCTGACCCTTTCAGCGAGGTACATTCTACCTTTTCCAGACCTTTATGCGCTCTGGCTTCGTTCCACCGTTGTTGTAGGTTTTCCAGTCCTTTCGCAACTTTTCCATCTCCATCAAGCTCACCAGCGGCCAACAATATCTTGTTTATGCTGGTGTTTTCCAGTAGCCCTTCCTGCAGGATATCGTAATCACCTAACGCACGAGCCCCAGCCATGAAACCCTGAACGGGAGTGGAGGACACCATTTCGTGCACCCAATTCGACACATGTGGTAGCAAGCTGTCGTCCTTTCCACTACCATCTCTGGGTGGTGGATGACAGGATGAGCCTTTCGGGAACCACCTTGGTACTGTCACATCTGCCAGTTTTTTCATCCCCAAATACTCTGCGTACTCGAAATCCGTCTCATTCCCCTGTTTGCGCTCATTACCAAGTGCGAGGAGGATGCGTTCTTCCCATGCTTCCTTGTTTCCTGTTGGGGTCTTTGGGCCAGTATCACATACGACGACCGATTTTGCGAGGTGTGAAAATCGGGCAACAAATGATAGTATGACAGCTGCACCTTGGGACACACCCATGATCGAGTGTACCGGCAGCGAAGAAGCGGGAATAACTTGGGTGATTAGAGCCTGTAAGTCATCTGCTAGCCCTGTGATTGTGACGGACCTCTCGCCATCGACAACGTGAGTAGGGAGGGTCGATTGACCATGTCCTCGTTGTGAGTGAAGGAGAATATTGTATTGCGATTTCAACAGATGCGGGACTAAGGGATTCCACATGGTTAAGTCGGTCAGAAGAGAGTTTGTTAACACGATCCATGGTGCAGTCGGAGAGATAGTGAGGCTGGCCGAGTGGATTCGATATGTTGGGGAATTTGGCGCCGCATCGATGGGGAAAGATATGAATCGCTGCGCATTGTAGTGGGATTCAAGAGAAGATACGCCATTAGAAACTGATCCATCCCGAAAACGCAGAAGAGGCAGAGGAATGGACGGGGGATAATGGCTTGTAACATACCTCTGTTCTCTCAACAGGCCAAGGCACGGGATCACGAGACGCTCCTGCAACATCTAGACTAATCAAGAATCTGGACACCATATTATAGGTAGCTGCGACGGCTGCAGACTCAACCAAAAGGTCATCGACGTGTGCTTTCCTCTCCTCCTCACCAACACCTTCGGTTTTTGCCCATGAGTCCAAAGCAGTCGTCAGATTTTCCATGGTATCATTGTCGATGGAGACTTGTTTCGTACTCTGATCTGCAAATAGGAGGGCCGCCGCTTGCAGCTGGTTCAAAATACCGGGAGAAGGTGGAAGCGGGGTCGTTGTGTCTCGGATAACATACAGCTGTGATGCTGTCAAACCATGTCTGCGACCAACGGGTTCGTGGTGGATCCATTCGAAGGCAGCTTTATTCACTGCTGCAACTCTGAGAATCTTTGCTCACAATCAGTGTCATTATACACCATCCTAACAAGGCAAGGCTTACCATGAGTTCCCTCACATCACCTGGTAGCTTCCCCGCCGTCCTCACAGCACCCAGTAAGCTATTCCATCCATCAGCAATCGGCAGGACATGTAGTAAGGTGCCATCAAGCGGAGTCAGTCCTCGCTCTCCACGTCTAACACGAATCTTGTCGGCGATTGTTGACTCTCCTGGTGGTGGATATCGCCCTGGTACGATAGATGATTGCTTGCCAGTTGGCGACATCGTGACAGTTGATGGCGATTACAAGTTGACTGGACGATTATTAGGTCGGAGATGATCGATGATCCCCAGTGAAAAGTCACGCATCATAATTCATCAGTTTTCGTCGTTGGATGTAATATGATGTAAAATATGGAACTATTGACGAAAATTGATACGAATTCATGCAGGTCACGATAGAGTGCTACAAGTGCAAAGTCGGATTAATGTACTTCATGCTCACGGCTGTCGTGTCGGACTGGATGTAGTCCTGAAGAAAATAGAGGTATTTCGACAGGCCCACCTGGACTTTTCATTGGGGACTTTTTGCTCTGGTCGGAACCGAAATATGTTCCGATTGGTTGGCATGAGATCCTGAAATAGCACACACATGCGGCCGGGCACGGGTAGAGCAAGTTTTTCGCTCAACCATGACCAGCATGCTGCTGCCCCTAACGATTTCAACGCTCAACTCCGTAGCAGATGGCTTGGATATTCTAACGACGACAGTGGTCCACCCACAGTACTTTCCTTTCCTGCTCGCACCTACGTTGCATGCTGCACGAATCTCAATCGCGTATCAAACAAACGCACACAAGAGCCTTATGCCATTACCATGGGCCACCTATCTCGGAGGATATTTAATCATGGTGAGTCGGATTGAAAGACTTCAGATGTTTAAATGCTCAAACAACGCGTAGGCGTGGGGCGGAGGATTCTTTTCTCACTTAATACTCGGTCTTCCTCCGCCAATGCTGCACTCTTTCAGTCTCTATGTCAACTATCTAACCGTTCATATCGTCTTGACTGGATTATTCTCCACATACCCTGAAATTTTGTACCTATTCACCGACGCGGTGCTGTTTCCTCTCGACGCACTTCTTCGTACCACCGCTGTCATAGGCACTCTTTCCCTTCTCCAAAATCCAGCGGTCAACCCCGTGTATTCCTCATCTCCTTTGACGCACGCCATACTTGGTGCTGTGACTTCGGCTGGTGGTGGCTATACTGCGGCAACCCTCAATGCTTGGACCCTTCAATGGTCATTCTCTACTCCTGTGTTCCTCAGGGGAGTCGGATACATTGGCACTCTGGATGCATGGGGTGGTGCATTAGTTGGTATGTGAAGTTTTGCTTGCTGCCACGCGCGTTGCAACTCAAAACATCTTCATCCAGCCATAATCTACGGATTAGCAACCGGTCACCCTGCCCTTTCGTCGCTTTCATTTAGGCTCAAATCATCCCCATTATCATTTGGCGTCTTGTTCGTTTTGAGCCCACGGGGTGCCAAAGCGCTCGGTGCAGTTGTCTTTACCGTGTTATTCGGACTCAGGGCTTGGGCTACTCAGCGGCACTCTCATGCTCCTCAAACTCGCCCCGGCCAGAAAATAAAGAACCAATGACCTCAAGTGCATTAAAGTAGTGTTGTGCAACTTCATGACGTACATTCCATACGACCTAATCAATATTACACGATTCTATCAAAGCTATCTGCGAATCTAACAAAGCAACGCGTTCAATATACTCATGATCGAAGGATATCTAGCCCTCAAGGTCTGCTTGATCATCAAACTCTTCTGTGTGTGAACGTGGTATTCCCCAAATATCTGGTCGCGCCAGTCTCCGCGCCTCTGTCGCCGCTTCATCTAGCTGCCTCCATTGCTCTTGCGTCTCCCAGAATTTCCGTTCATCTTCGGATCTGAGCCACAGGCAGTCCTCCTCATTATCCATCTTCAAATCCGCTGCTATCAACTCTGGAAGATCTTCAAAGAAATGAGTTATTCCCAAAATATCACCCAAGTCCTCCAACTCATCAAGGTCATCTTCTGGCGTCATTCGTATCGCTGCTTTTACATGGTCAATGACCGATTTGCCGAGCATGTCCTTCTCCAACCTCCTTAATGCGGTCGATGGTCTTCTCATCTGGCCAGTCCTCTTCGCCGCCTGGGTGAGTCCAGATTGCCACTAACATCATAAATGATAATCCGCGTTTGATAAATTTACACCGTCTTGATCGGATAAAATCGCCTTGGACCCATTCGAAGAAGCACATGGCATGAAGGGCGTTATGACCAAGGATGGTTCGTTGACTTGCCAAGTAATTCACGTCTAAGCCTAGCCTCTTCCAGTTATCTATGACCCAGTGCATCATGGAAAAGATGCCACTAGCGGTGGCATAGTGCAAAGCAGTCGCGTTTATGATGGGGTGATATAGTCAAGTCGAGCGCCGTTGGTAAGGAGATACTCGCAGATCGGAATATTTGCTCGTCTAATGGCGAGGAAGAGGGGAGTCATGGCCCGGAGATTCCATTCCGGCATATTGATACATGGCCTCCTCCACCAATAACTTGAGGAGCTCCAAGTTGTCCGTCTGGACGCAGAAAAGAACGGGAGTCCACATGGTCCAATATGATGGGGGCGAAGTGAACATTTCTGCAGGCGGATAGATGAATTGCTTGTTGCTACGAAGGTGTTTGGAAAGCGCAACGGCACGATGGTTCCAGGTCTTCTCTGGAGTAGGACCCGTATAGGCAGTGAGATCGAAACCGTTATTGAGGATATCTGAAATGAGAAGGCGTCGAGTTTCTGGTGGAATGTCCTTCTCCGGAAGAGTCAGAATGAGTTCCAAGTTATTCTGTGGTTTGGGTGCAGGCTGATCGAGCTCGCAGAATGAATCCCAGGAGTCAGTCGGCCGATGCGAGCTTCACGTTCGCTCTCGGGGAGTTTGATTTGTCTCAATACGAGTTCCTCCCAAGGGAGGCGGAGGAGGTCGAGCAGGAAATTAGTGCGTGCTTTCCAATCAGATATCCATGCAAGTTGCTGGTTGAATGATTGAAGCCCGACGTTGCGCTCCTTCTCTGTCAGTGGATTGGGGTTAAGGTATGGCTTCAGCCTCTCCTCTCGAGCACGTTCTTCGTCGTCAATGACTTCCTCCACAATCTCGGCATTGTTCCCCTTCTCAGGCGTCGCCTGGTCAACTCGTGTCTTCTTCTCCTTAGCCTCTGCACCTCCTTTCTCCTTCTGCACAATCCCAGGCTTATTCTCCTCAAAAGGCGGCAACACGTAGCACATGAAATCCTCATACAGCAGAACGGATCAATCCAACCATGATTTATGCACAACTTGGTGACCGCCATCGCGTTTTCCCAAGCACAGTGCTTTACGGCGGCATGGAAAGCGTTTTATTGTGGACGACCCGCAATACGGAGTGTCTCGTCAAAATTGATGCCCATGCGAATGAAGACTTCGAGGAAGAATGGATTGGGGTGTGCGGTGGCCCATTGATGGGCTGTATAGGGACCTTCCCCAGTGTAAGTAGGCCTGTAGATAGGTCGCCTTGTCGAGTTTTGGTAGGTGATAGCTGGGGCAGCCCCAGCGTCTGTGCTAGATATGCATCCGTCAACTCCTTCAGTATTAGCCTCACGAGCTTTTTTGACCCTAACTCGCTCTTCCCAATCATTGAGAGCTTTGTTGAGAGCCCTAACGAATCCTGTGGGACTGGACTTCCTGATCTGCCATGCCAATCTTTCGTCAGTGGTCTTGACCTTGTGTATATACGGAGCGGATTCTTCCCGGAATTTGCGAATAACTTTTTGGTCGGAGAGATGGGAATGGTAGGATGGACGTACGGAGGGACCATACATGGGTGGTGGTGGAGGTTCGACGGGAGCATGGGTAGAGGTCGTAGAGTGTCCAGCGTCTCCTGCTGAGGTATTCCCCGGACCAGCGGCTGCATAAGGCTGTTTATGGACTTGTTTAGCGGTTTGAACTAATGCCGCCATTACGATGTTTTCGGACGGGATGGAGATCGATGATAGTGTACCACTCGTCTGTGTGGTAGCTGGTCAAAAGGATCGTCGCCTATAGCTAGCTTTTAGCCATTACAACGGCTGTTTATAGGCGTGAGGGGTCCACAAGTCCAATCACTGGGGCTGCGTTACGTTCTTCCGGAGACTTGCGACCAGACACGAGTTTATTTTCATCTGATTCTTTATCTGTGATGAAATTGATCCTGCTTCTTCGTCGATCAAAGGCATGGGTCCCCGTTGTTCGACATCCATTCTTAATGGATGAGCACTAAACACTGCTCTCGGAGAGGTTGTTTCATCACCTCGTCAACGTCAACGTCATCTTCCTGGGCTGATGGTAGGGATAATGTAGCGCAAAGCCACGCCTTCTACGTGCAACGTGGTGCTGCACATTCCACGGCACATCATTAGTACCAGATCTCGTGGAACAAATTAAGTAAAATGTGGACTCATGTGAACAAGTTAAGTAGAGCGTGGACCCATACCGGCAAACAACCGTTATCGATAAATGATAAACGCCCATTAATATCCCAGCATTGGCGAGTCCAGGCTTGTCACTGATGTACTGTAGAGCTGTCATTGACTGCGCCACGGATGTAGTTGCAGGGTTCACTAGTACTGCATTTGCCTCGAGGGTCTTCACACCCAAAGCACACGCACCGACATATGGTATTAGTATAGGGTTTGCTACCATGTACAAAAGTATGAGAATGTGAACGCGTACTCTCGGAATTAGTGCTAATTGATCTCGAGCAGTTGTGAAAGCGGCATTACTCGCAAATACATCAACCCAGGGGGTACCAGAACTTTATACTCGGCAGTTCTGGACCAACCCAACTACGTAATCAGGCGCATTTCTATATATTAGCATGCTTGCCGACCTGTATCGCAAACCTAGTTCTGCTTCGTTTGCACAGGCGCAACACAACGCAGTTGGTACTAAGAGATGGTTAGATAGATATCATCAACGATATATAACGATTATTATAAGCCACATATTTACTTTTGCAATCAACTCCGTGACACGCCAAGATCTCATCTGTACTTGGGTTGACTATGTGACCACACAGACATGTGCTCAGGGAGTATGATGACACTGCAGTGCTCTTGCGGCTGGTTTGGTACGTTGGTAGAACAATCATTCTGAGTGGCCTCGTATCAGGAATCACGTCTACCCCACTGGCAGATTCAGGTACCTGATGCGGCGCTTGAAGCTTGGAGCTCTGCCACGCCGTCGAGTCTTCTTCCCATTCTGTTGATCCTTGAGTAGAAAATAAAATATAGATAATGATTGAGGCCTTGAGGCCTAGAGGTTTCTAACTTATAGGCCATAATGAATGGATACATAGAACCCGTGGCTTTCTCAGGCCTGTGCTCATCTCCACGCGGTATATCCAACAGTCCATCTAACTCTTCGTCCATTCCAATATTTGAACGATCTCTGCGATTCGTCGCACTTGCTCATCATCGGCGTCGGGCGACGTGATCTGAGTACGAGATGATCCAATTTGGGTAATTGGTGATCGATCCTCATCCTAGAACAGAAAGCAATGCAACGCATTAACTGTAGATTAGAGATGATATCTACGTGACAATCCACCTTTACTTCAATGAAAGGCTTGATGGTGTCGAAGATAGAATTTCCTACTGGTCGGCTTCGAGGGGTTGAAGAAAAATTTGACCCCTCTTCCCAAGGAATAGAAAATCTCCAGATCAAAACATGTCGACGTCGATATCAATCAAATACCTCGACAAGTACAACCTCAAAGGCTGACTTTTACGCAACAGCCAATCAAATCAGCTGGTTTGGGTATAAATTAAACTCCTTGTGACCGAGATCGCATACATACAGGTCATGAACTGAATGGTGGTGTACGAGCGATGCTGTAGTTCTATTAATGCATCGCTTGACGATGACTATTTCATGCAAATTAAGCGCAAGTCACAATCTAGCATAATTCATGCATGGCTTCCCTGTGCTTCTATGTGATGCATGACCCCCTCTGCATACCCAGTTTCCTCAGGCTTGTATAGATCATTAAAAAAGTATAACATATGTAGCTTATGTGAACTTTTTCCCAAGGCATTGAACATTTGAACATGCCCATTTATCGTCAATCGTGACCAGCATACCTATCCTCAAAGCAATGCCTTTATTGATATCACTTGCTTACCGTACCCGTCGTCCCTTTGGGTCGACAAGCGCTAACTTGTTACGCATCACGAGCGGTAAGTACCAGAGCGATAAACAGTGCTTAATGTGCATCACACTTTGGCGGTAATTACCATCAAGTGATGCATCAGGACACCAGTGCCAGCTGGTATACATTGCAGGTATTATTACCGTGACGAGCTACATTTCTTTTAGACAGATAGATCCTTATATATACGGTTCACCTACTGAAACAAGTATGACGAGAACCCAGATTACGACAGCGATGACAGCAACGGATAACAAGAAACGGGGACAACAGCCAAGATGTGACGCGCCACTGGCGGCAGTCAGACGTGAAATAAATATGAAAGCGGAGTATTGCGGTGACGAGCGAGAAGTGGTGGCGATTAAGATAAAGGGACGACTGTACCCCATCAACAGAATTATTGGGGAATCCAAACGGGGCTGTTGTGATTGCCGGGATAACAAGCCGCCACCATTCGGATGCGAGAGATTCCGATGGAATATTTTTTGACAGCCAAGTCCTATGCAAATAAGGACCGTGGTGATAGATCAGGCATCTGGGGTAGTGGATTGGTTACGTGTAAATGAAGGAGTACTGGTCGGCGTCGAAAGCTCAAGGTGGTAGCAGGATAGATGGAGGATGTCGGAACAAGGGTCGTGGACATAAGGAGCACAAAAAACCAGACCATGTGGAGTTGCGAAGAAACCAGTCATCATGATCATTTTACTTCTCCTCGACCTTCTTTGATGTTGAGTGGTATCGTTATCTAGCGCCCACGAAATCAAACATGCGTATGAGCCCTTGTCCTGCTGTTCAAGAACGGAGTACCGGCCGTGATAAGGTCTACCAACCGAGGATGCTTTCTCACTTCCATGAGGAACAACCCGGTACCTAAATACCCTGTGTCGGTGCAGGTACCCGATGGCACGGGATGTCCATTCGCAATTATCGGCCTGGATGACCCTGCTGATGTGGAGTTCTCAGCACCGTCCCCCAGGACGATGCGCTGAAGAGACTGGTTCTGACTAACGGTGAGAATAGTGTTGTTCCAGACAGAAGGGAGAAGGGTCGAGAATGTGTGGAGGCGTGGGCGTGTCCGTAGGGCAGCAGTCAGCGCGGCTATGGGTGGGAGGCCTAGGAGTAACTCCATTGGTACTTCTGATGGAAGTTCCCCGGCCGGGGTTGACACCGGATGTGCAGTTGGTAGAGTATCATCTGATATGCGGAAAGCGACGTGAGCAGTTTCCTATATATAGTTCCATGTCAATATCCCAACAAGTCCTAATTATATCAAAGATTGCGTACCAGTTGGTCCCAACGATGCATGGCAAGTGCTACGCGCTTGATAAGATAACGAGGCCTTGAATGTGTAAGGTAAACACTGTGCATCTTCCTGAGCGCGATATGTCGAACGTGTTTTAGCGAATCTAGTGCATCCCCAAATTCTTGTGCATCAGGATCTGGCAGGGGATTGATATGTGCGCCTGCATCTGGGCCCGTTTCTCCTGGGGATGAGGTACCAGAACCTCCGTCATCACCGCACAGCGCGATGTCTAACGCTTGTACACCGTCGCAGTGCCTGAGAACATCACTCATTTGGGTCCAAACCCCTGATACAGAGATACGACGGACATGTAAGGCGAGAGATGGATTGCCCGAGAATGCATAGTGCAATGAGGAGGCCTGGCGACGACTAGTGACATGAACAGTATGATAGAAGAGAGGAGTTGCGATGCGTCGGAAGAGCCTGTTGACGAAAAGCGGTGAAGCGCGCCCTTTGCCAGCATATATCTGTTGATCGTGCACCTCGTCGAGGGTGGGGAAGGGGCTGACGCTAATTGTTGTAGCAGCAGCCTTTTGATGCCATGAAGGCCGAAATGGAGGCAGGTCACTAGAACAGAGGACACAGTGCGCGAGGATGCGTTCAAGCAATTCCTCGGGGAAGGACATCAGGTTGAGGGCATTGGGCGATGTCGATAGGGAGGTCATCGATGCAGCGGATGTTAATAGGTCGTCAATGGATAGGAGAGGTGGAATAGAAAGATATAAAGGACGTAGATTAAATAATGGGAAGAAGAATGGTGGTGACATTTTGGGTATAAATGGAGTTTCTGGACAGGGTAAGTAAGACCATCTGGAGCCCACAAAACAGAATGCCAAGCATGGTTGAGAAGACTTGAGGGTGTAACTACAGATCAAAAATTTATGTTTTTGCTACTACGATATACTCTATCCAGTCCATATGCAAACATCTCGCACAGTATGAGGGATGGAGAGTCACTTTAAGAGCCAGAGACGTCGATTGAAGTCAAGGTGTATAATTGGGGGCTGGCCAAACCCTGTACGACCAATTAACGCTGGAGGCGAAGCAGCCCTGGGGTTCACGTAAAAACCTTGTAATCTCCGATGATCTGAATTGCTAGGCATGACCCTGGTTTAGCTCGGCAAAGTGCAAGGGCACTATTCCCGAAGAAATAACAAACCAATGCGCGCAAATGGGTGCGTCCATGTCCAGAGACAGACACCAAGACGTTGGTAGGTTGAGTAATCGCGGTCTTCGTGGTAGTTGTTTATCTGAAATTGGGTACCACTTTATGTGGCATCTAGTCAAGATGCAGACTACAGCGCCTCGCTCTTAGGGTTGAGTTCATCGGCTCGGATTCGGCTGAGAATTTCAAGTTACCAGGAGTAACTTCTGATCTATGTTGACATCTGATTGTCATGCCTCTCATTTACTTCCACCTGTCACCACCATTTGTTTGCTTCTTTTGTGGGAGTATTATACGATTCCTAATCCCTGATGCTGACACACTGTGTGAATTTGTTTTGTTTTTGGAGATCGTGGAGATATTTGTTGTCCTTACTCTTTTTGTTGATGCCTGACAGACAGAATCTATACGCGTTGCAGGGGTGACAAGTCTCTCGTGACAAGGGCTGTAATCCTAACAGTACCAGGCGCTACCTTGGCGACGACTCGTTGTTTTAATGCCAGTCAAAACTATATGATGAGTTTACACAGTGCAGACCGTCAAGATCTTCCCTGATCTCCTTCAACATGATCTTGAGCACGGGTTGTTTCCAGGCCCATTCATCCTTCGAAGATAATGCAAAGCCGTATCAGTTGTAACCAAACATTTGCATATGCATAATTAGAAGTGGACAGTGCCAACAGTCTCGTTATGATGAAAATATGCCTAATGTAGGTCGCTTTTGTCTGTTCACGAGACAATCAGCGAAGTTCCAATTGATAGCATATGCAGTCACCCATAAGTCATTGTCTCATGGTCAGAGAATCATCATCATAAGGACTTAAATCTAGAACCAATGTGCATCATACGATGAATGCAAGGATGGAGAGGTGACAACCCATGCGTTATTGTATTGGAGTCCTCGGGTCACGTTGAGCGCACTAGCCCCTACTTGCAACCCTGGAAATGAAAGAACACAGAAGCAAATCATGAGCAAAGTTTGACCGCCGCAAGCGGTGATATGAGTTTCTGTGCGAGGTGTAGCTTGGTGATGAGTATCAATGGAATGCAATGCAACTAATTAAGGGTTTAACGTAAGAGTAATGGTGGAGAATGCAGATCATGGTAACGAAGCCAACATCGGCGCGAGTTTTCGCCCTCAAGATGACTAGTAACCGACAATCGGGATTCTTGACTATTGTGCCCCTCAGTAGGCACCGTTTTGTACTTTGGGGAAATAAGCAATTGGGGTCCAGTTGTTATCCATGGAAACTTTTCGGTGACGAACTCGGCATATTGAAGAACGCCGCATCCTGGATGCAACGATTGATGGTCATAGTAAAGGCACATCATCGGCAATGTTAAGGTCGCAGATGCTCTGCTGAAAATTAATCAAGACTTCCCCAAGTCCCGTAGGCGGAGGAACGAGCTAGAGTCTGGTCGAAGGCACGTGCTTAGCCCGCCATGGTCCGTCACACGTGTCACGTCACATCGCGTGGCTCGACGCTAACTCACGCTCCTCCTTGTACTCCAATCCCTTTGTCCTTCTGGCATTCATTTCTAGGAATCAACGACACTTCGCAGTCAGTATCTTGTATTTTCTCAGCGACCCATTCACTACTGGTCTACATTTCAAGTAACCTCACCACAATTTGCCATAAACCATGCGGTTTCGCGCACCAAGATCAATATCGCCTTCACCAGAACGAAGCTCCTCATCTGACGTGGACAATAAGAAATCAAAGCCTGAGGACTCTAGTACAGACTCCGAGCTTTCATCCCCACTACCTGTGAGGTCGAAAGCCAAGAAGAAAAAAGAGAAGAATGTCGTCGTTGAAAGCAAACTAAGCAAGTCATCCTCCGTACTGTACGAGTCGAGCTCTCTATCTATTGCCGATGAACTGTTGAACACAATGCTTACCAATTTGGGCTTTAATTCTCATTCCTATCTGCCCCAACTTAATATTTATGGTTTCTCAATTCTCCGGCTGGCGGATGTACATTTTCGTTTTCTCCACATTGCCATGCCATCGTGTCTTTGAACACATAACAGCCAAGTCAGCACTGTCGCGCGAAAATCGTTGAAGCCAGAGCAATGGTTTACGGATGACATCATTACCGCCATTCGGCTAACAACGCGACATGTCGATCCCTACGAAGAATGGGAGAAGCAAATCCGAAAGGAGGCATTCGTATGTCCACGCTATTCACGCTATTCACGTTATTACGATCTCATTTATCCGTTACTCCACTTCCGACCCTATAACAGAGGACTGCACAGAAACAACAGAGACAGGTCCAAGTAGAATTTTCAACAGCACAAGAAGCGACACGAGCCAAAAATGCAGAGCATCTCGCCGCGCTCCATGCACAACAACTCGCCGAGGTTGAGGCGCGTCTAAATTCCCTTCAGCTACAGCAACTGCGGGATGAAGAGCTTCTTCGAGCAGAGTGGAAAGCTCGCGATAAGCGATTATGGGAAAACGTAGAAAGGGTGATCAAAGTCGAAGAGGGTAAAGCCAAGGCGAAAATCGAAGTCGAGAGAAAAACTCGGGAGGAAGCTGAGAAGAAGAGAATGGAAGACGAAGCTCGGAGGAGGGCGGAAGAGGAAAGAATACGTGCTGAACAGGAGAAAAAGCGACAAGAGGAGGAGGTGGAAAGGAAGAAAAGGGAGGAAATAGAGAGGAAACTGCAAGAGGAAGAACGATTGAGAAACGAGAGAGAGAATGCTGATGCTGCGCAACGCAAGTTGTTGGGCCTCACCACTGCAACGGCGGAGTGGAAAAATGCACGCTCGACGCTCGTGGTGCGTATACTGTTGCTGTTCATCACTCTTGGTGTCTGATCTCTTCCGGTTGTATTCTACGAACAGGAATTGAAAACAGAAACCATAAGACCTGTCAAAAAGACTAAGCGTGCCCAACTTGGCCCACTCCGCAGGCAGATAACACCTAAGATCAGTCAAATAACACGTGACCCACAAGTAATACAGCGCGTAGTACGTCCTCCGTCCTGCCAACCTTTCCAATAAACTGAATTCGGTCAACTAGTCTAACCAATTGCTTGAAATTCTCATCCCACCTTCACGACCGCACTCAACAGAACTATACACTACACTTCTCTCTTATCTCGCTAAAGCTATCATCCTTCAAGCTGAAACAGAAGTTACAGCCGAGAAGCGTAGTGCGGAGCCTCTCGCGCGGGTCACCTTCAACTTGCTCTCTGCCCTCCCCAACTTCCCTCAAGTTTTCTTCGCCAAACTTGTTCAACGTATCGGCGTGTGGTTTGTACCTCTCCACCTTCCCTCCAAAGACCACGACAATAGGTCGTGGAAGGATGATGATGAAAGAAGAGTCATGTGGGGATATCGCCGAAGCCAAACCAACTCGGAGGAATGGGAGAGCAATTCGGAACATTGTCTGAGAATATCAAGCATTCTGCGGGTCTGGTTCTTGGTTTTAAAGATAACGCCTGGGCAACCATTGGACAAGATGTTTCAGCTGCCGAGATATTGGATATGGTTTTCAAGGTTGATTAGGGAAGAGACTTTGTTGGACAGGGCTGTGGCGGCTGAGTTGATTTATAGTCAGTGGTTCCTCTTCATATATTCCGTGCACCGAGTTTACTCATGCTATGCTGTCTTGTTTCAGCCGCACTTGACGTTCTAGGAGAATCAGCGAAAGTCTTCTGGGGCCGACAATGGATTAAATTGCTGGAATTGATCTATCGTGGAGTAACTACTGGAATGTCAAACGGGAAACAGATCGGTGGCACGACGCCCGAAGGGCAAGCAGCCAGGGTCCGTGTACGCATGGAGATCGAAAAGATCATCAAGGGCGCACGGTGACCACGCGATCTATACTATTCCTTACAGCTTCGGCTATCGCTTCGATTGTTTTTATACGGCTGGATTCGTATTTATGTTTGTCCCATCGTCCTCTTCCTCAGGTTCGCCATTCTATATAATTCTATCTTCCTCACCAATACGTAGAAAGTATGAGCGACTTACACGCTCTTTCGATAAATGTACTTTGCTATGATTCTCGATCCAATATGACGACTTTAGGATAATGAATTCCACTGTCTTTGAACGTTTCAAGGCGCAAAGGGTTCCAACCGTTGATAAATGAGCCTTTGAACACCAGTTGCTACCCAAATATACAGTAGGTTGCGAGCTGCTTCGTAATTGACGTCACGTCATGAATTTCAAACTACGCCCCCTCTTGCCTTCTTCTCTGCCCAACCCGCCGATACCTCGCTACAACCACTTTGCTCGATGCATTAGTATGCACAGAAAGCATTTATCGTGTTTCTGCTTTCGGCAGTGATAGGAGAAGTATTGGTGCCAGCTCCGGGTGAGCCGTTGCCATATGTACTGTACATATGGCTGCTGGTTACTGGGGCTGAAATTTGTTGCATTCTAGGGTCCTTGTATCTGGGTAGGTGAAATGAAATACTGTTTCTTACTGCACATGAGACTTAGTTTTTGGCGATTCTGGTGAGCGCTTATTGGCAATTCCGACTCCCGTGCCCGTCATTCTGAGCATCGCCACAGATACTTTGCCGCAGGATTGCTGCTCACAACCACCTCGGTCACAGTTGCCTGCTCCAGCCGTCAGGCTCTCATTCAACATAAACAGCACGCAAATAATGCAGTCAAGGATGGATTTAGACATGCCATCCGGTTTTCATTCTTTACGCTATGGCATGGGGGATTGATCACCCCTCTCTTTATTAGCGGATCATCCGTACCTCGTCCAACGAAGACAAAAGCAATGTTCAAGGGAGGGTTTGGAAAACCTTGGAAGAAGTTTTTTTTTTTTTAAATACTTCTACACTGTACTACACTGTATTCCGTGCTCAACGCGCGACGGGCAATAATGCTACAGTACAGGCTTTGTCTCGTACTTATCGTACATAAGGGTCAGAATCGAAACGCATAAATAAAGATGTTCGGGAGTATTGGGGAAATCGTGATAAGGGTGAAGCAAGGTTACTTGGGCTGTTGGAGACCGCTAGGGTTACCATGGTTAAGAAGTGAAGGAGAAAGCTGAGGGGTGGCGTTCTAGCCATTGGCAGATGGTGTCATATAGATCAATGTCCGTAGAGAAGTACTTATCAGTAAGAGTTTGGAAAGATAGGTGAATGTCCGAGACTGGGACTTGGAAAAGGGGTGGAAAAAAACAATCAAAGAATACGTGATTCCTGGTCTGGGGGTCGTGATGTATAGGGCAGTAAGATAACTCCGGCGCCCATCGTGAACGGTATTCCCCTATGGGGGCGTGGCCTGTAAGGGCTCGAACGAGTCGTGTTGCGGCGTGGAACGATATGTTTCTGTTGGTATAGATGTGTCGTGACTTGGAGGGGTGAACTTTGGAAGATGGTACTTCACTTGGAAGCACTCTTCGGCATCCGTTCGGACCCGTTCCACTGTAAGCTCCCAGCTACACGCTCAGGCCTCATGCTACCCTGGCAGGGGAAACGGGTGCCACCGACAATTGTAATTTAATTGATTCCGAAATTCTAGTGCCGCTACTTCTGATACTTTTTCTAATCTACATCATTGCGACATTCGTGCAATTGATGTTATTGGAATTCTACGATGCGCATTGTTGTGCAAGGGATTGGGAGGAGTTGCAGTTACAGGAGCAGAATGCCAATGTGCAGACGGTAGTGACGAGTGAGCAGGGTCGTTCAGAGGCGAATAAGCTGGCGAGTTAGAAGTGTTAGGCTCTATCGTTCGCGATGCCGGGTGCGAGATATTTCTATCTAGAGAAGCAGGGTCAATCAGTCTATTAGACAACGGTACGGATGATGGCTATCGCAAATTAACTGGCAAGGATGCATAACGGGCAGGAGACTTGCAATAGGAGTAATCCGGTATGCATGTGGGCGATGGTGGTAGATGAGACTGGGTCGATTGTTCTACATTTCTACGCATGCTCAATTCCAGGGCCAAGAAACCATCTCCTCTGCCTAGCCTCCAGATACTCAGTAGCCATCCGCGAGGTCGTCTTAGGCATCGCAGGAGGCGCACGTCATGTGACCCATGCCATTTTTAACGTGCGTTTTCAGTCCCTTGTCTGTCGCGTACGAAACCTCTAAGTTGGTCTATTTCTCGAGCCTACCTTATACTTACCAATGCAGATCCATCCAGTGGAACTACTGACGAAAATATATCAAGATGTGTACGTTTACTTTCACAACACCATCGGCACGTCTCCCTTGTTATCCCGCGTTCCAATCAGCAACCTATCGTCCCACGCGGTAGCGTCACTATCGCTTCCATGGCGCTAGTTAACCGCTTCTCAAACTCCAAACAAAATCAAGTGCAACCGATCCTTCTTAATTGCAAAAATCTAGCGCGCCTGATCGTTTAGAATTACTGCCCAGAGGGCCAGCTAATACCAACTCCGAGCCCAATCATCCTCCCTCATCACGTATCCCGTTGAACTTGGTCGACCCAATGCTCGATAAGTTCAATATTTATATCATAGGTGATGTCCCCCATGAGCACTACCTAAACTTTGATGACTTTCTGACGGAGATCTGGATGCAAATTAGAGGTTATCTCGTTCGAGAAAAGATGTTGCATCCCCAGTGAGGGCTGTGCTCACATATGAGCATTTCCAAGCTATGGGTTTCTCTAAGATAATTCCTCCTTTATCCACCTTTCTTGCGTCAATCTTTGCACGTCTATCTCGCACTCTTTCCTCTAGATAGCAAACGGCCTTCCAATTGCAGCCTACTAGTAGTTGACGACCGTTGATACCGTCTATCTGGATCAACACCTTCTTTTTGGCCACTACAAACCATTTTAAGGAAAATTCTTAGACACCAAGGTCTAAATTACACATGATTGTTCAGCATGTTTTTAAGGGACCAAAGCACTCGGAGCCAACCTATCTCGTCGATTTTACGTAGATTCGAGCGCCTGGCGCGTTGGCGCAAGTATTGCATCATGTGACTTTATCCAGTTCTCAATTTATATCGTTGTCCACAGCGCTAACGCAATACAATGGATTCAGGAATTCAGGTGGGCATTGATTTGGTCCACCTTCCAAGCCTACTTTATACATACCAATGCAGAGCCTTCCTGTGGAAGTCCTAGAGAAAATTTCACACGATTGTGTCCCCCACGACGATATCACGGTCATGCACCCAAAGCTTGCTTACCTATGACAAGTCTGTCGTCAGTGGAACGAAATACTGCTTTCCCAACCATCTTTCTGGTCATACATCCGCATCGTGCCGCGAAGACGGACATACACCACGCTCGTTCGTCGCGTTCGTCGAACTCTTCCTCCAACGCAGTGGAACCATGTATCCTATATCTGTGATACTCTACCTTTACTTCGGCAAAGTAATGGGACCAAAGATAATGGAATTAATCATTCCACATGTTCAGTGCTGGAAGAGCATCCATTTCGAGCTCGGCGGTCGGGAACCACATGACGCGTTCTGGGATTTGCCTCATGGATCAACGAAGATATTGGAATCTGCTGCACTTTTGACGCCCTTCTGGCCACAGGAGGTAATGGTTCGTGTATGGAATATGATTGGATCATCCTCTCTCTTATCCAAGGCCGAAATCAATGACCTACCATCGTGAGCGGTCGCGTCTCTACGGCTTCCATGGCACCAGTTAACCGCGTTTGAAACTCCAGATGACATCGAGTGCAACCATCTATTCCAGATCCCCTCAAATTACAAAATTCTCATGCGACTCGTCATTGCCTTGCCAGGAGGGTCGCTATCTCCAAATTCCAGGCCAATCACCCTCCCTTGCCTCCAGTATCTCGGGTTATATGTTTCAGTATCGTCATCATATATCCTATCAAACTTGGTCGTTCCAATCCTCGATACATTCTACATCTACATCGTTGAAGATATTCTCCATGAGCAATTCCTAAGCTTTGATGACTTCTTGGGGAGGTCTGGATGCAAATTACAATCGCTAATTGTCACCAATTCCGAATCATAACTGCAGTTTCTAATAGCATTCCTCAAATCACGGAACCTTATCCATCTGGAGGAACTCCAAATCTCTGTTGTTGCTGATAACGTCCTCCGAGCGATGACTATGACGGATGACTTGGACCCTTCATTCTCTCCCATCATCCTACCGGACTTGCGCCGAGTTGATCTGGAGATCGATGGTAAGATGGTGAAAGAGGGGTTGTTAGGATCGTTGTTGTTGGGTTGGGTCAAGTCGAGTAGTGGACTGAACCATGTTAGATTGGCAGTGCACAAACAGGATCATGGTTTCATACAGGATTTTCAGATAGCAGAGAAGGTGCGAGAGTTGAGAACCCAAGTAGCCATTCATACTCGGTGACGCTCGAGTAGTCGTCGGAATGTATCTATGAGCACTGGCAGGGATATCGGCGGAGTAATACCGAACGTGAAATCCCCGGTTAGTGACTTTATCAATACCTTCGACAGGCTCGATCCACGGAAGCCTGAGCATGCAGAAGACCTTGTGAATCTTCTAGTAGACCGTGTGGTGCTCGCCTGACACCTTGGCAGGCAACCGATGCGATACAAAGTACCAATCACACTATAGCTATTTGGTGACACGTCATTAGGGATCCTGACGTATTTCAGCCAGTCTGTGATGGCTGCTGTGCATCTGTAATGAGGATCTACCACTGGCAAGCCACATATGAACCTCGCAGTTCGCTCCTAATCTCAGCCCCCAACTAACGCAGATGAGTTCCAGCCTGGACCCAGGTGGGTAGAAAGTTGATCTACTTCCAAGCTTGACTTACATGTTACTGCCTCAGGGCAATTCAGAACTCTAGCTCGCTCGTCTGCTTCAGTGTCATGTGACTGTGTCATGTGCTAGCCTTCTTCGGTATTCAAATTTTAGACCAATATCATTCATTGTCTGCACAACGCGAACGCAAGTTACGCAACCCTGATGGTTTCAGGAATCCAGGTGGGTATCAATTCGGTCTACCTTGTGCGTCAAACTAATGCTCATAAATGCAGAGTCTTCCTGTGGAACTACTAGGGAAAATCTTCGAAGAATGTGCCCCATCCGATGATATCACAGTGATGCACCCAAAGCTTTCTTGCCTGTTGCAAGTCTGTCGTTTCTGGAATCAAATTCTTCTATCCCAACCCTCATTCTGGTCATACATCCGTACCGGAATACTAAGGCGGCCATCTATCACACTTGTCGAACTCTGGATCCAACGCAGTGGAACCACGTATCCTCTATCTTTGATATTCCACCTTTTCTTTGACAAGGAAATGGAATCCAAAGTAATAGATTTAATCGTTCCACATGTTCATCGCTGGAAAGTCATCGACTTACAACTCGGCAGTCGAGATCCATACGATGCGTTATGCAATCTACCGCATGGATCAATGCCCATACTGGAGTCTGCTGCAATATTAGCGTTCTACTGGCCAGAAGGAGCAATTGTCCGTCTATGGGACACGATTGGATTATCTCCCCTGCTATCCAAGGCCGAAGTCAATAATCTATCTGCCAAACTGGTTGCATCACTACCGCTTCCATGGCATAGGCTAACCGCTTTTGAAACTCCAAATGACATCGAGTGCGGCCCTCTATTGGAGATCCTCCCAAATTGCAAAATTCTAATACACCTCGTCATTGCCTACCCAGAAGGGCCACTACCTCTAAATTCGAGCACAATCACCCTCCCTTACCTCCAGCATCTGGGGTTATATGTTTCAGAACGGTCATCACATATCCTATCAAACTTGGTCGCTCCAATCCTCGATACATTCTACATCTTTATCGCAGATGATATTCTCCATGAACAATTCATAGCCTTTGATGACTTCTTGGGGAGGTCTGGATGCAAGTTACAATCGCTCATAATTACGAACAACTCTGATCGCCAATCGCAATCTTTAATACCATTTCTCAAATCACGGAACCTGATTCATCTGGAGGAACTCGAGATCTCCGCTGTTGACGACCACGTCCTCGAAGCGATGACTATTACAGATGACTCGGACTCTTCGTTCTCTCCAATCATCCTACCCGTTTTACGCCGGCTTAATCTGGACATCAACTGCGAGATGGTAAGAGAAGGGCTGTTAGGATCAATGTTGTTGGGCTGGGTCCGTACAGGAATTGGATTGAACCATGTAAGCTTTGCGGTGCGCAAGCAGTATCATGGTTTCATTCAGGATCTTGAGGTAATAGAGAAGGTGCGAGAGTTAGGTATTCATGCCACCATTCATATCCGATGATACTCGAGTAGTTGTCAGATGTATTCATGAGCAATGGCAGGAATTTATGTGGAGTATTAATGGATATGGAGTTCATTGTGCATGAAATTTCTGCGTTAACGGTTTCATCCAGACAAGTGGAACAGCTGAATAGCACTAACGCTGCTCTGTATGCAGAGAACAACTTGCATCCATTAAGGGATTTTTCTCCTCTAACAGTGGGTGATGATCTCGAAGATGGTGCGCTCAGGTCTTGTGGAAGTCGTGGTTCGAGGGTTGAAGTTGTATTACGGCTGCGGACAGCAGAATATGCACTCGCGCACCTCGATTAAGAAATAGTCTCTGTTGCTGACCTTACATTAGATGGGTGTTGACCTCGTGTCCAAATTAGTACCAATTCTTGCTATTTCAAGTAGTCAAGATGTGAATAAGCAACAAATCTGAGTAGTAACGAAAGCGTTCAGAACAGATCTATGAACACCAGGGTGACCCCCACTCGTTCGAGTCGTCTCTCTTCTACAACCCTTGACCCATCTGTCCAGATATTGTTGCCCCCAGTTGATTCGTTCAACCAATCTTCAGTCCAAGTTTCTAAGTTAAAAGGACTGGCCACAACCACCATCCTGTCTTCTGGCACCTCTTTTAACACCCCATTCTGCGTTTAGTTTCATCTGGTCTTGGATAATCGATTCATGATGTTGGTCGCTTCTTGTACCTCGAAGGTCATAGAGTTGACAACTAGCAACAACTTCAAATGCTCGCATTCCTTGAACAGCGCGGTAACACGTTTTCACTGGGGATTGATGAAGAAAAGCACAAGAACCTCAGGTTCTTCAAGCATGCAAAATTATTCCCGCCCTCCCAATCACTTCGGACGTCAGATTGGCCATCTTCAGGTGCTTGGTCTAAAACATCCAAGTGTGTGAGGTCCTTAAAGATGACATGATTGAAATCTACCCTTCTGTTGGGAATAGCCGCGATAAATTCGTCCTGAGGGTGATACAGTACGGAGAGGGGAACGAATGATCGATATTAGATCCGATAACGCCGTTGGTGGAGTGTGGTTCGAGTTTGTCCAAATTGCAAGGTATTGGAGATTATAATGATGTGCCACTAGGTCATCCCACAATGTTGTCATGGGAGGATAACTCGTATACAAAGCGTCGAACATGAACACCGTACCACTCGGCAGGACGACGAGGCGAGAAACTGTCAAGATTATACTGGGCGCTGTCGAGGCAAAAGTAGTCCGGTCGTATCACTATTGCCTCAGAGAGTATGTAGCCTAGAGTCGTTCCAGGTCTATCTTCGTGAGTGACTGGCATGTTGAAGGTGCTCACCAAGCCCGAACTCGGCGAGCAACTCGCATCAAGTGTGGTATTTCCGCTCTGTCACCACGGGCAACAAGCTCAAATATGATGCGCTCGAGGTCTTGTGGCACACGTGGTTCCAGCAGTATGTGGTGAAGTGAACAGATCCGTCCCGGGCCGCGATGCCGAACCTGGTGCGTCGGCGGAGTGACTGTTGCTTTTTTCTTTTCTTTTCTTTTTCTTATATCATCGTCCGCAACGCCAACGCAACACAATGGATTCAGGAATCCAGGTAGGCGTCAATTCTGTTCATTCCAAGTCTATTCAATAATTACCAACGCAGTGCCTTGCTGTGGAAATCCTAGAGAAAATCCTCGAGGAATGTCTTCCACCTGACGATATCACAGTTATGCATCCACAGCTGGCTTGCCTATTGCAAATCTGTCGTTTGTGGAACAAAATAATTCTTTCCCAACCATCTTTTTGGTCATACATCTGTATTGGAAAACAACCCAGGACATCCGTCACGCTCATCCAGCTCTGGCTCCAACGTAGTGGAACCACGTATCCTCTGTCTTTGGCGCTCGACTTTTACTCTAGTATATTTGCCCCCAGGATAATCGATTTAATCGTTCCACATATTCATCGCTGCAAGGTCTTAGATTTACGACCCATCAGTCGGGAACCGTTCAATGCGTTATGCACTCTACCGCATGGATCAATGCCAATACTGGAATCTGCTGTAATATCGGTGTACTGGCCAGAGAAAGAAATCATCTCTCTCTGGAAGACGATTGCATCATCTCCCCTGTTATCCAAGGTCGAAATCACACGGCTATCATCCCCATCGATCGTGTCTCTACAGCTTCCATGGCACCAGTTGACCGGCCTTGTAGTTCCAGGTCACATGGAGTGCAGCCATCTATTGGAGATCCTACGAAATTGCAACATTCTCAAACAACTCGTCATTGGCTGCCCAGAAGAGTCGCAGCTTCCAAATTTAAGCCCAATCACCCTCCCTCACCTTCGGTATCTCGGATACACTGCTTCAGCATCTTCGTGTATCCTACCAAAATTGGTCGCTCCAATACTCGATACATTCAGCATTTGCTTCATAGAAGATCCCGCCGAGAATCTTCCAGGCATTGTTAACTTCTTGGAGAGGTCTAGTTGCAAATTACGATCGCTGATAATAGTGAATCACTATATACAGTCGCAATTTTTAATACCATTGCTCAAATCACGGAACCTTATCCATCTGCAGGAGCTCCGAATCAGCGGCGTTGGCGACCACATCCTCCGAGAGATGACTATCGCGGATGACTTGGACCCTTTATCTTCTCCAATCATCCGACCCGCTTTGCGCTTGCTTGATCTCCACATCATCTGTGAGAAGGTGAGAGAAGGGTTGTTAGGATCGATGTTGTTGTGCTGGGTTAGAGCAGGAATTGGATTGAACCATGTAAGGTTTGGGGTACGCAAGCAGCACCATGGTTTCATTCAGGATTTTGAGGTAGCAGACCAGGTGCGAGAATTGGGCATTCACGTAAACATCGATACTTGGGATATGCCATAGTAGTCGCCTGAATGTATCTATGACCACTGGCAAGGAAATCGGCGGAGTAATTTTGAACTTGGAATTCGTTGCATTCTGAAATCTCCGCGTCAATGACATTTATCAAGACACTCAACAGATGTTCGAATCGCACGATTCCACTAAATGTCATCTAGCAGACAACCTGGGTAGGCATTGCACAATCAATGCAAATGACAAGAAACCCGCACAAAGCTAAAAGGCAACAAACTGCTCTACAAGAATACGAAGCAAGATTGAGAGTCCAACGCTGTTCGTGCAACCTCCACCAAATCCCTACCACGTTTCACCCGCTTAAACACAACAACGCCACCCTCCGTAAGTCCACCCGCGATCAAGAACCGATCACCTCCATCCTCACGATTACCAATCGTCATACTTCTGATGTTGGTCAGCCCCGTAAAAACGTGCCTGACAAGTTTAAGTTCTGCTTTTGTAACCACCGTCTGCGCACCTAGCCTCCTACCCAACATCGTCTCATGAACACTTCTCCGGAAAGGGTCCAAATGCTCGGCCAGTTTATCCTCATCAGGGTTCACAGGTACATTGGATTGTATGGGCTGTTCCTCGTGGACGATAAACTCGAAGATCGCTATAGCATCACCCCTTGGGTCACGATCAGTTGCATTTACGGCAATGTTACGGTTGCTGACGTAGATGAGGGGGTGGGGGTAGTGGGGTGGATGGGGCCTGGAGATGAGGATTTCGGCGGCAAAGAATTGGGCACCGGGGGGTTGGTTCGGTGGGATGACGGTAACGTTGGCGAGAAGAGGGAGGGTGGTGGAATTAGGTGGTTGTGGGATTGCTTGGGCGGTGAGAGTGGATGTTTTTTCGTGTATGGTTAAAAGGACATTATCTAGGGATGGTAATGATTAAATGGTTAAAGGACGTAGGAAGTGAAGCTATGTACCCATGAGGGCCATGTGACGAGGTCCTGCACCGGGGTCGATGTTTATTTGGCCTGACACGAGAAAGTTACCTGCGTCGTTCCTGCCAAGTCTCCAGATCTTGTCTGCACCCTATCACCAAGAGTTCAAATTAATTCTGAGGCACAGAGCACAGTATATGCGCGAGTCAACATAGGGTGTGAAAGATCTGACTCACAAGATCTGAGACTAACACTTCACCGCCGAATTCAAGAGATTCATGAGGATGAGAAGGTGAACCTGGCGGAATAGGGAAGTTCACGACAGAGGAGAGCGCAAGGTCGTTTGTGGCTGGGTCCCGTCGGAATCTAAGCGGATCATCGGGGTCGGTAGGGATGAACGAGGCATTTGTCGAACCAAACTGTTTACGGTCAGTAGGCATGATAGGTGGTATATCAAGTTAACTTACGTTCACAGCGGTAACTTCGCCAGTTGAAAGGGATTCAGTGTAGGTGGGTCCATTACCCAAGGTGGTAATATTGTCCACGTTGTGCGGAATGCCATCGTCGTCTACCAAGAATGATTGGACCTGCCCAACAGGGCCAAGTTCATTCACCGCGCTAAATGAGTTTAGCGTCATGGGTTGAATGACAATGGATAAAATTGAGAAGGACTCACTAAAGTACGCTCGAATTTCCGGGTAAGGTCGCAATCCACGATGGATTCTGGCCCGTGGGCGTTTGATGCGTTACAGTCAGATTTTTTTGAACTGAATCGAAGACGAGGGTGGCGATGAAGCTGGTGAAGCCCCCTGAGAGGATCGTATATTTGACCATTTTAGATCCGTCTAACGTTTCGAAAAGCGCGTTTTTTAATCCGTAATGCTCTGACTTTGCAGCTATCCACGCGTGATTAACGTCCGATTAAACGAGAAAGGGAAACGAGACTGTGCTCAAAGAATATTGAAAAGGAACAGAACCTACCAGTTCGAGGCTATGTTTGACTAACGAGGACTGCTGGTATCTCCAAAGCGATGATAACAATGAGAATGGGTCCTTTCGCTGGTTTATGGTTTGAAGGGTCGAATAGAAGCGAGTAAGACTGTGAATAGGGAACGAGAGCGGAATATTGATTCTTGACGGCCTCGTGGTCTTTTGTTATCAATTATGGATGATAAGGGTCACCAGAATGAGGCGTCTTTTTAAGCGATCAACTTCAGTGCAACTGTTGGTGGAGCATAATAACGAGGAGTCATGTTGGAAAGAAGCCTGACATCGTTTGACATGTCGTATAGAGTTCGTTGTCATGTGTGAACGGGGTTTCCTTGTTACCCATTGACAAAGCGACGTGTGAACTCGAGAGAATCATCCTGAGGGATTGCTTAAGGATTAATGTTCGCCGAGCTCACCGGTGGTTTTACGATCTATAACGCGGAGCAGGTGATTAGTACACAGGCTGGAAATGACATCTATTTGCGGGACAAAGCCCGAATGTTGAAAAAACTCACATAGTGGCATTACCTTGCTTGCAAGGTCGTATTGATCCCTCACGAAATCTATATTTTGTAATAAAAAAAAAGGCGCAAACATGAGAGAGACCTCGTGAAGAGGTGCTATTTCTTGCGGTGTTCTCCTCTCGCGTATATTACATAATCCTCGGGCTCCAAATACATCCATACCTACTCCTTTCTGTTTTGTTCTTACCCACTCACCTCCCGTAGATCCCGAGCCTTCACGGCATCAGTTTAGGACTTGTCTTCGTTTTGCACCGCCCCGTCACACGTTCTGGGCCCTCCTGTTCCTCTCTTGACTTATCCTATCCTTTCCCCCAATCATACATGATCTTGGGACAATTTAATTACATTATACACATCCAACTCATACTGAAGTGTGACACGACGGCAAGTCTACGCAATCCATAGCGATGTTGATGCATTGATGCATTTCGTCAGAAGTCTGAATTTTGCCAATGGAAATAATCAAAGGTCTTGTGTCGATGATTTCGTCAGAACTCAAAAGCGTGAATTTTGCAAATGGATGCAACCATACGCTTTGTTGACAGTTTCATGTTGACAGCTTCATCAGTTGTCTGAATGAATTTTGCAAGTAGGTAGGTACATGGTGTGCGTGCAAGCGGTGCAACACCGGGCGTTTGTTTATTTGGACGTGGCCATTTGGGTATAACAAATGCACATGGAGGGCAAGCGGGGTTGCTTTTGTCAAACAGTGAGAATCTACGTGGGTGCTATGAGTAAGATGGCTAGTGAACGAATATCAAGTGCCCACCTCAGTCACTCGTATAGATTGACTGAGGTAGTTTTTTTGTAAGTATATCCATAGCTGTACAGTAGCGGGTACGAGGCCAGCCTGATAATAGTGAAGTAGTCGTAAAAATAGATCAAGTATAAATAGACCAGAGGATACCGATGAACATTGATACTTCAACAGCTTTGGCCTTTACTTATTCATTAATAATTTGTAGCATATAATTCATGTATGTAGCAATCTCCCTGTAAATAACAATTCAACCCAGTATAATATGATAGCCAACAGGGAAACCTGCCAGCAAGGTTCGGGTCACCATAAGTGACCGCTATTTATATATGCCACACAATCGAATTTTGATGGTCAACCATCAAAACTTTAATTCTGCCTCCGCATCGTCGGGCATATGTCCACCAGCTGGCTTTGCCAACGAGACTGAAATTGAATAGGTTGTCTACCACTGGCAACTTGAACATGTATACTTCTTGTTTGGACTCAGCGCTGGCAGTCGCAACGGCATGCGCCATTGCTGCTTCTCATATCTTCGAGACGACCAACAGCCGTTAGAATGGCGGGTTACGCAGGATCAGGTTGGATCTGGATGATCGCCCTAGGGAAGGATGACCTGGTATTGATTTCGATGACCTGAATGGAAAAAAAACGCCTTTGAACTGCCAATTCGATATCGACTGCGATATATCCGAGCCTAACCCAGCTGGTACTGCTGGTGAAGACGGAAAATCCAAAGTTGGCTGTCCGAACGGATCAGACCTGCCGACCGTGTTATCGCAAAATTTAAAAAAATTTCAAGGTTGAACAACATCGCTCATGTTCTTGACCTCTTCCTCCCGTCTTACTATCATCTCAGGCTTCCTTAGCACCTCGAGAGGCATGAGCACGGCTTCACGACCAAGAAAATGGCGAGTGCAAATGCATGAATGAGCCTTGAGGGTCATCCATGCCACATCCTTCGAAGCTCAAGGGGCAAAAAAAAAAGAGTAAAAGGAGGTTCGTAACCCCTCTACACACCAAAAACTGACAAAATAGATTCAATAAACAAAAAAAGCAGAGACACCGTTATACACACAACACATTGCAGGCGGAAGGTTACAAATCAAATCCCTTCATGAAGGTATCGCACCCAATTCGTTAGTACACTCGTCGTCTTCACCTCCATCAGCAACCATCCTAAACTCGACCAACATACAACACAGAAAGACGATCCCCTTCCCTCCTCCAAAGAGCAATACACGCGCATATGTTCAGCTATTGCACATATTCACAAGCACATACACGCCATATTGCTCATGCACATGGCGCGTCGCGTTCCCCCTCGAGTGTCCTCTAGAGGACATCCCATCCCTTCGAACGAGACCAATCAACACCATTCTTCAACTGCTCAAGCGTCAAAAAGATGAGAATCGTCGTAGGCTGAAGACGAGTCCAAGCAGGCACCCATCCCTTGAACATAAACATCGGTCCCTCATTCTTCATCGATTGACGGATGACAGCAAGCGTGGACTACGAGATATACGATCAGGTTAGATTACGCGCGGTTGATGTCGAGTCTTTGATCGGGACTTACGCTTGATCCAGGACCAGAGGCGTTCATGATACGACTCTTCAATACATCAGCTGGCGAGCAAACCGTAGTCGCGACGGTACCCTGTGGTGGCATCATATCAAAACGTAAGTTCACCGACATCACACATTTCAATAAATGAAACAACTGACCGCTGCGAAACTGGCAGTGAAGTGGCAGTAGATGTTATCCTGGAAGTATGGAGTCTTCAAGAGTTCTGCCTTGAAGAAGTCGTACCTATCAAGACAACCAAAGTCGGCGACACTGGCAGGATGAAGCATCACAGCGCGACTTACGAAGCGAGTTGACTTGCATTCATCAGTATCGCACGGAACACATTGGGTCCTACACCTCTTGCCAAAGACGAGGCGCCCTCCTCACGAACCATCTGACACGCCAACATCAATTACTCACCCAAAACGATGTGACAGTACGACTTACGCGGAACAAGGCATCAAAGCAGTGCTTATAGTTGAATCGCTTTTCCGGTGGTTTCGCAAAATCGCCTTGCAAGCGGACCATAACGATTTCTAAAGCGAAACGCAATTCGTCAATAACTCCCTTTACTATCTGTCGTGCTTCGGACTTGCCTCCTGGGTTACCAATGAGTCCAGCAATACCACCAGCTAAAATGGAATCACAATAAGACAAACCAATCAATCAATGCGACGCGGTGACTACGTACCCATACTACCAGCTGCGGCCAACTTCCAGGCGGGAGCGTCCTTGCCAGCGCCCAAAATTTTTTTGCTCTCGTCGTACGCCCAGAATCGACACATCGAATACGACATTTGGCGCATCCATGTTCCCGTGATACCATCGAAAAGACCGCGGACACCTGTTGAGTGAGAACAGAGGAGTCAGCTATCAGTGGGCGATTGCTCCGAGCTAGGAAAGGATGAGTCGCGTGCGGTACCAGCAGCAAGTGGTATTTCCGGGGATAAGCGGGTAAACCACTGTCAGAATATCTCCTAGGAGAAAGGTGTGCCTGTGATAACACATGGAATTCGGCCAACCGGCACAATCACAAGGATGACATAAAAAATGAGGGGAAAGGGAAAGGGACGGAGGGACGGAAGGATATGGAGAGACGATGAGCCGAGAGGGAGAGTTGCTGACCTGCAGTTCTGACGGTCTTTTTGATGCTCTCTATCATGCGTTTATCGCCTGATGCTTGCAAGCGAACTTTTGTGAGGTCTAGCGGGCTGTTTTGCCGAAAATGATTGTCGGGTGATTGGTGATTGTGTTGGGGCGATGTGGGGAAGGGGAGGGTTGTGATTTGATTCGCGATTATCGTCGAGTGGAAGGCAAGAGACGTACTGGGTGATTGAAGCAGCGATGGTAGCGGCGACACCTGTATGACGCGAGAAGTAGATGAACGAATGAATGAGTGAATGAACGATGATGGATGAAGGATGTGGGACGTACCTCCCAACCAGAATGGATAAGGCTTCTTCTTTGCGGGGGGACGGGGAGGTGCGATCTGTTGTTGAGCTGCTTTGTTGATAGCTGCTTCGACTTGAGGTGCTTGTGCCATTGTTGATAATGATACTGGGAGATGAACGCAGTTGATGAAAGCAAATTGTTATGGACAAACTGTGGTGTCTATGATGAGCAAGAGCGATGAGACGGACACGAACGAGAGAGATGAGAGGAGATGGAACAGGAGAAGTTTGGATGAGCGTAATATGCTAGTTTCAAGTCCCTACGAGAACGGATGGTTGGGCGCAGGGTGAATAGGAGGGACTCGAAGGGGTTACGTCGATAATCGAAGACCGGATATATGACGGGGGAGGAATGGAAATCAGGGGGTGGAGGCTGTGATAAACTTGGGAGGATGTGTATGGTGCGAACCTTTCAAGAGAGACTTGGATGGCGTGTGCTGATTATGGGTGAAAAGTTGTTAGTGTTCCGAATGGAGAGGATGGGAAGGGAGAGCTGAGAAGAGAAGAGCGGCGGTTATAAAGTTATGAAGCTATGTGTGCGTAGAACATCAGATTGGATGATCATGACGGCGCTAAGGGGTGGCACGAGGCTAGACGGACGCCATACGTTGAGAAGAGTATCGACGCGAGGGAGGTTCGCCAAAATATGATAGGATAGACGGGTGGGAAAGGGAGTGGGAGGTAACTTACTAGACGCGATGACTGGACGAGATCGCTGATAATTTTCAACTTGAACGTGGACTAGATGGAGTTCCAAGGGTCGATAGGTATGAGGAGATCTGGGCCAAACAGTCACGTCAAGGGCATTGCGAGACAAGGAAAAGCACACGCGGAGTTCGATGATGAGCCGTAACGCGTAAAGTCTCGTCTGATTTGAAGTATCGGCGCCAACGGATGCTTCTCATCAAGGTCTTCCTATTCTTTCCAGGATTATATCGATAGCTTGACAGCCATATCCTGCTATAGGTCTGAAGCCACAATTACAATTCGACTGTCACCTACGTTCTGATGATCATTCCGAATTATTCCGCACAATGAACACCATCCTTGCAGTTCCATCCAACTTTCATATTGCACCGGTTACGATTCAATAGAGTAGCATCCACTACTTGCTTCAACAGAGCGATGCTTCCAGCAGGTGTTCCCAGCCGTGGATTCCGTTCCACATGTGCAGCTGTCGGGACCGCATGCCGGGTCTTACATCACGTGACAACACTTCAAGGTCCGTGCGCATCCGGTCGCGTATATAATGGACGCCTCCGCATTTCCGAATCCTTACCACTCTGGCCTTTTGGCTTAGATCAAGTGTAGTATCTGTTCTTAATAGTTTAACCACTATTACGGAGGCACTGCCTCCTAATTTGGTTATCTAATTTTTGTCGCCCCTGTTCTCTGGGCTCTGCTTGCAACCTGGGGACGCGATGACCTTGCTACTGCAGTACCGGCTTGTGTCGTCAGGGGACTCCTTTTTCTCTCTCCCTCCTTTTGCTTGGATTTGAAGGACCTGTCAATTGACTCTGGTTCTGGGTTGAAGCAATGGGTTGGAAATTTGTTACATTCTTATGTAGTCTTTGTAGAATGCACCAATATCAGCAGGCAACATTGGAACCACTAAGGAGAATGTCTCTATGCGTGACACCAAGACAGTTGATGTAACAGCATGGCCACATCGCACCGGCTCTTAGGATGCATTCCTTTTTGTCCGGTCAATGGTCTCTCCACCCAGTTTCTATTTTTATCCCCTCTCCCCAACGGCACTACGTTTATGCTCGTACCGGTGTCTTTCTGACCCTTGGGAATTTATTTGCACCATTTGCGTGGCCTTCTTTCCTTGACAGGACAGGACGATGCGTTCTCTTTTGCGGTAGCGCTGATGTAGCTAGTGCGCTCCTCGATCGACTTGAAGGAGAATCGCTGTCAAATAAATTCCCAGCAACGATATCGAATTCCACCCCTACATTGCAGCAGGGAGACCGAGCTATCCTGACCATCACCCATCATTTATACTCCTTTGTCCAACCATATATACTGATGACGCGGCCAACGACGAGCTAGCTTGTCTAGAAAGGGAGGCTGCGGGTTGCCTAGCCCATGTGCAAAATTCGCAACTGAAAGAGGTAATCAGCCCTCAGACTGGCACTTTCTGAACCCTGCACGACGGCTAGTCTAGCTATCAGGCACCGAAACTCGCATGGATCAGTCCACTTGAGTGGTGTTCTAATGTCGACCGATGGCACGTATCCTTGACTTTGAGAAATAGCACGCATCTCGAAGCGGTCTCTGGTATAGGCGATCACATCATATAGAATGTCATATAAAATGAACATATCAATAGCGATGGATCTCAGTGATATCTCGTGCCGCCTGCAAGGTTATATTGCAATACATGTGCTCGTGACGTCCGAGTCGGCTGTTCCAGGAAAAGCGGCTCACAAGCTACCAATATAACCCGGGCCTCATCGCAAGATTCATTAAATCCGACGCAGTCTGGCGTATGTGATCCCCACAGCAGCCATGTCAGCGTTGCAAAAGAGCACGAGGCTGAGGATAGAGATATCACCCATACTAGGGCGTTGCCATCGCGGTTCGCAACGGCACATTTGCGCTCGCTCTCATCTATGTCGTCTAGGGAGGCGGCCAGCGAGTTGTTAACACGTTAACACGCGCAGCTGATGGTGTAATATATATGATCCATTTGAATTGATAGACTTGGGTGGAAATGCTGCCAATGAGTTGGTTCTCAAACTAATAATGGTCGTATTCTGTTCATTTTCTAAACGAATCATCTTAGGCCAACAGATATCCGATAACGGGCTGGTAATGCTGGGTGGACAAGCGTGAACGGGGCGATCGATCATGGATGGAGTGCCATCATAACTCATTATAACACCAAAAATGCATTGGACCCGCTATTGAATAAAAAGAGCGATTGACAAAAGCAACGATGAGAGGAATGTCCGTATCAGCGGGGCATTTTCTTTTGTACTGCTAGAAGGGGTCGGTCGTATTGAAGAAGCCCCTGGTACACCACTCAACCCGGTGGACGCAATCCGCGGTGGTCCAGTTGGGGCCCAGTCGATTTCGGCTAGAAGCGCACGTATCAGTCCTCATGTCATCACTGAAAGACAGGTGGTATGGTACGAACCTGGAAAGTTGCCACCTGCGGCATTGGCAGCGTCTATAGCAGAAAGGAGCTGATCTGCTGCATCAGCGGGCACAGTTGAGACGAAACCCATTCGTGGTGGATCCTGAGATGGATGGGTAATATTTCCGTAGTAATACGCTGACAATACGCTGTAAAAGTTTCGAAAAAACGTCAGCAACAACAGTCAAAAGAATAAGCTGGGTGTTCCACGCCCATGCCGGAGAAATGGAGGGAATAAAAAATTCAAGCTTAGCACTAGTGCGCACGCACCTCTTGAGGAAAGGGTCTCCTAGACTCCAAGAGTATCTATAACCTCGTCCTTGCTCTACCGGAGGATCGGTCGTGGAAAGGGTTGAGACGCAATTTGTAATATTGTCAAGGAATGCTTGGCGTATCAAATCTCTTGGATCCACAGGAAATAATTTTCCCCCAATCGAGAAAGATAATATATGTCCGGCTCCACATAAGAACGTTGAACCACCGAGTCGACGAAGTATTTCATTCACCACATCACTAGGGCCTCGGATGAGAGAATTTCCCTGTGATGTGACCTCTTCGTTGGGTTCAAGGGTGATGTAGAAGGAGAATGGATGCTTACGGTGTCCACCAATGCCGATAGGGCGATGTCTGATGAAGTCAGGTTGGACCTTGGAAGTCGTTCACCATTTAAATATACATCGTCGATGGGAATCTCCCAAGTGATAGGGTAGACCTAAGCAACCACGTCAGCAACAAAAACGGTGAAATTAATGGTGGGCGATTGAAAAAAACGGACCAACGAAGGAAAGAACTAACCTCATTCGGTGAACCATTTGGTGGATGTAAACCACCTTCAGCAGGGCTATAAGCTCTCAGCGGCACCCAAGTCAAACTTTCATTATGGACACCACTCGGTAACTCGCCTATACTCAACATGCCAACGTTTCCGCCAATTTCAATCGTATTTCGAGAGAGTGTAATCGAAAAAATGGGCTCAACGAGATTGTCAGTCGTCGCCAGACGAGGTAGCAGTGGTCCTAATGTAGGAAATGTTGTTAAGATGACACTCGTCAGCATCGATCCTGACACTTCATCTGCTTGGCGCGGTGAGAATAGCCTTGGTGAATGGGAGTGAGGACCCTTGAGAAAGTCGAGATCAGGAAAACGAGAGCCGTAACCGTGGTTTGCGAAAGATAAATCAGGAAATTTCGGTGATGACCGTCGGTGGTGGTGGTGCTCATCCGATCGAAATCTGAGCGTGTCCTCGTCCACTGTGGATGGTGGACCATCCATAGCTTGATGGGTAAAGACCGCATTCCAGATACCGCTAATACGATGAGGATGTCCATATTAGCCAGAGCATTCGACGCACAATGCCTTCAACTATTGCATTTCTCTTGATTCCGAGAGGAACGCGAATGACGAAGACAAAGAGCCAATTTGACTTGAAGCTGAGGAAAGCTGAGGCTTACCTATTAATGGGAAACCCGAGTCCAAAGATACCTGCCGATCCTGTACTTGTAATCGTAGTATTCGTACTGTTGATCGCGGCAAAGTATTGGCCAGGTAACGTAAGTCCCGCCAGATCGACGGTGTCTTGACCAATCAAACCAAGGGCATAGGTCCCTGTTTGTGAGTCTCCATATAAAAGAAGAGCTTCGAGGCCAGTAGAGCGGAATGTATCTTGAGGATATTGGGGAACATCACCGCTGGTGGAACATCCTGTGCAGCGATCGGAGATGACCCACAAATCCGAGGAGCCGGTATCTGATTACTCAACGTGATGGGAGACAAATGCCGGCGAAAGAGTTAGAGACCAACGAATGTGGGGGAATGATGGCGATGAGTCCAAGCTAATGGGGAACGCAAGACCTGGTTCTACCAGGTAGATGGAAGGACACACCAAGAACTACAGGGGTGGTGACTTCCCCTATACTGATGAGTACATTGTATGTCCTAATGTATCCGAAGAGTCCAATGGATTATTGATGATACAAGCCAGGGTTTACCATCGCTCAAGGATAGAAGGCCCAATACGTACACGTCAATGTAATTTCCCAGCCCGGTGGCACTAGTCAGTCCACGCTTCTCTATCAAGTTTGTTTCCGAACGAATGAGCGGCAAATGTATCCCGGATTCTGTACGTTTTGTGTACTTAACCGAGAGATCTCGAAGTACAGCTTCATTTACTTGCAGGGCTATTGTGAAGGGAATGGTGCAGGCAAGATATAAAACGCGCAAGGCCAAGCCTTGCATAGTGCAGGGGGACAAGGGATCTGCAGGAATCCCTCAGTAGTCCAGAGTGAAAAGTTACGAACGAAGTAAAAAATAGTTGGAAGGGGGGAAAGAGCGTACGGGTGGAGGTAAACGGAGAAGGGTGTAATTCCTCGGCTATATGATTTCTGAAACTTTGCAGTGTGAATGATCTGCATGCGTCAGCGAGCCGACGCGGTTAAACTGCACCCAGGATTTCAGCGTCTACCAACTTTCCAAACGATTCATAAGAAGACCATACCACTGTTTTGGTGAAGAATCCTGGAATGAATAAGCAAGCCCAATGAAGGTTTTCCCTGTTCGCTCAGCCCTCGTTGCAATACGCCGGTAACAAAAGAAGTCAGAAGTTGGAGGGCTTGCCCGCAACGGAACAAAGCCGAGCAAAAATTCCGCTCGCCAAGACAAAAGATTCACATGGGTACAACACATTGTACCTCTTTGGCCGATTTCTGGCCGGGAGTTGGACCTCGGCGTAGTCCTGTACAAAGTCAAACCAGAATGAGCTCGATTGCGATTGTGTGGTTGGGAACAGAATCAAATATACTATGTTCAGCCGAATCCTGGGTGCAGGCCCAATGTGTTGACGCTGGTTAATCTCCTTCGGCCGGCACAACATGTGATTTCCAAAATGGGAAAACATGTCGCGCCCTCGCCAAGAGTTAGGGTCAGTAAGCCAATCGTACCATGAAGAAATTGGTTGTATGGTTGTGTATAAAATGGGAAGGTGCGCTCCAACGCGGGAAATTTTCGTGTTCTGAAATGTAGAACTGCGTCAGCGGCGCTGGTTGAATTGATCTGGAACCATAGTTACATGAACCCTACTTTTTGTACCGCAGACAAGTAAGCTATTAAAGGCGAAGGTGCGGCCCCAGGAAAATGGACCACCAGGGAGAATGTCTTACCCACAGGTTACCTACCTTTTTTACACAATTATTCCCACATCAGGAAGAAGTAACTGGCGACTGCAGGGCTCTGCAGGAATTTGCTCGACACCATGGGGGAAGGGTCACGGTTTACGCATAGACGCTCGAGGCCATCATCAAACTCTGCAGAGGCAAGGCGGTTAAACTGTAGTCCCTTTGTGTGATCGCCGAGCGAGTGCTGATTACGTGCATCAAATTGGGCGTCGTTACACCCTGACTTGCTTAAGTAAGGGTTATACCTCGAAGGGATTGTGCGAGATTCAAAGCTTCTTACTTTGACCTGGTCTCGACGTCGAGCGCTGATGGAGATGTAGAGTTGATGCCGTTGCTGCACATGGCGTACCTGCAACTACCATATTGTAAAACTGTACCTAGATTGCAAACAACTGCTCTTGTACCGTTGACGAGAGAGTATTGAGATGTCGTCTGCCTACAAGACTCCGCAGTGTATTGGTCAGGTGGCAAAGGACACACCGCAATTTTAGGATCAAAGTGCTGATGGCCCTTGATGGCAATCGAGGCAGACTGTATTACTAAGCTATGCCTGAACTGAGTCAATAGAATCAATTTTTCGTAGAAGCAGGCTGTCAAGATGATTTTTATAGGACCTGCATGGGTTTTCGCTAGCCCGCCCATCCACCATACATTTTACCAATTCACTGGCACCCACCGGCATGCATGGCTATCGCTTTTACCCAGCGTTCCATGACTCCAGGTCTTCACTGGCTCATCGTGTCCAGAAGTAAACGAAGTTTATCGAGCATCATGATGGCGCTGGTCAGCCTTTATCTGGGCTGATTCCCAAATGTCCATTTCATTTGCATCCGCAATCGTATTACGTTCATTCCGATTAGCATCTCAAGATTCTCCCCTCATATATGGTTATGGACATAATACGTAAGACTCCAAAGGTAATTTAAGGCTCTTAGATGTCTACCATCCCCTTATCGAGGCTTAAAACCCTCCCTTGTAGTCTGAGCACCTTTCTCCAAGATGTTGCTCGTGCACCTCCTCACTCAACTGCTTGTGGCTGGCGCTGCGTTCGCCCGGTTTTCCTGGCGCCCCCGGGACAGACCTTTATACGATTGCACAGAGCGACATCTCGATGTCCCTATTGACGCTGATATCCCTGTAATCAACACCGCTGCTCCAGCAAGCAACGTGGAAGCTACAGAGCTCCTGGTCGACTTCTCCAACATCACACAAGTCGTTATTCAGGGAGAGCAGCGTGTAACTACCACCTACAGAATCTGGACGTCATTGTGTCTACCCAACGACTACGAGGGTGATGGCACCGTTGAATTAACTGTTCATGGGCATGTAATCCCTATTAGCGTCATCATTGTTCTCCCATCAATGTTATAACTGTGCAGCATTGGTGCAGATCACACCTACTTTGAATTCGGCGGCCCACGAAGTCAATTCCTGGACAACAATTACGTCTCTCATGCGGCTAGTCAAGGCCGTGCTGTCTTGCTCTATGATCGATTGGGTATGCCAGTTGTCATTGCCGCAGTTCCGTGTTAACCATCGCTCCTATCACAGGTGCGGGAAAGTCTGCCAGGCCAGCCGGGATTGGTGAAACACAGATCGCCATCAACGTCGAGATAGCTGCATACCTCGTCAATTGGCTCAGAAAAGGCGTCGATGGTGCCACATTCGAGAGGGTAATTGGTCACGGCCACTCCAATGGAAGGTGAGCTCACTGATCACTATCACTGCGCGTGATATGAATCATCGTTCTAGTCTACAGCTCCTCAATGTTGTAGCCAAGTTCGGCAATATCGTCGATGGCCTAATTTTGACTGGCTTCACTCCGTACACCGGAAAGCTCGCTGCCACCCTCGCTGCAATGGGTTTCATTCTCGCAAATCAGGGCCCTTCAAAATTTCGTGAGTGGTTTTCATCTGTGTTTCACTGCGCGTTTATCTCACGTCTATTCAGGGGATTTGCCTAATAACTACCTCCTCAATGATGGCATATGGGGATTCCAAATGGTCTTCTTCTCCTACCCTGGATTTGACGAGAGTAAGTTAGCTCAAGTTGAAGCGTACTGCGACATAGTAATGGCTTTGATCTATAGGTGTCATGCGAAGAGCCTATGCCACCAGAGGAACAATCACAGTTGGAGAGTTGTTAACTCAATACGGAAACGTCGCCTCCAACTATACCAACCCTGTCCACATCATCACGGGAGCCTGCGACTAGTAAGCAAATCCCGATGTTAATTCGTTCATTCCAACCCTGACGATTTATTTTTTAGCATATTCTGCAGTAACGGGTGCTATGCTCCGGTGGATGGTTATGATAATATTGTCGAATCCTCACGTTCTGTATTCCCTGCCGTTACGGACTTCACAACATACATCCCACCCAACTCAGGTCACTCTCCTCATCTCCATATAAATTCCCAGGAAACATTCGATGAAATAACCAACTGGTTCTCGGGGCTGTGATACTCATTTTGGTTTTTTACAACACAAATTTATGCTCATGTATCATACTCCATTCCTTGTAATATTTTAATCTTCACGACACTTGATTGTGCGCCTTTCGGCGATGACATTCGAATCTCCGCTTTCCAGAAGCTCCAACTCTAATCTACCTTGGGCAATCTACTTAACGGTGGCTGTGTCCTGAAAGCCTCGAAAAGTAATGTACGCGAAGTGGTACCCTGACAAGCATGAGAGGTACATTTCGATTCTTAGAACGTCGCGAACAGGTGATGCCAATGACGAGCAGGGCCACAAAGCCTGCCTTGCGAGGTGCTGGCTGCCAGTGATCATGGGTATAAGGTTCGTATCTTGAGAAAGATGTAGGCCCATCTTCGGGGCATAATGGAACTGCCGATTGGTCCAGTATGCGAATGACAAGATTCCTGGTGGCCTTCATTGCTGATTGCAAAACTACCCTGAACCACCTAATTCCGGGTCCTCTTATGGCCGGCGTTTCACAGAAGGTTTGCTAGAAATGCGCCCGATATAACTGGAAGCTGGACAGAGCCGACGAATGGATCGATGAGTGGTCGAGGACGTAGGGAGCTGGCAGAAATTGGCACATATCATGCAGGAAAGTACTAGCAGCGGTACCTTCTCGTGTTTAATGGACATAGCCTCAAAAAAGCTGTCAAGTCTATTCTCACATCCCGTGCACGCCTCGATGTGTTCGGGAGGACAACTCAGTCAAATGAGCTACACAGCATTTCGGATAACTGCGGCCGGGAAATTATGCTTACAGTTCATGGCCAATGGATCACGACTTGGTCGTATTTATTATGACAAGGTTTCGATTATCAAATGAGTGAGGTTAAATAATCCATTGCACGGGCTCACTCTCTGGGCGCTGCCATGTCAAGGACAGCGCAACGAATCGTCGTTGGATCAGCGAAAACTGCGCAAGTTTGCAAGCAGGTGAGGTTCCAAAAAAGCACACTCACAACGCAGGAATGTCGAGCTTGACGCTTTGCAGAATGGCAGTACTTTAAGATTGCAAATTTTGACTACGTCCTAGAAGTCGATGTCAAATAGCCTCTTGATTAATATGTGGAGTACGGGTGCCAGGAAAGGAACGACAAACTAATTTCCATGCGAGCAGGCTGCTTATCAGGGTTAGGATTTGGCCTGACACCGTCTTCCTCTGGGTAGGTTTACCTATAATACCACCAATATGAGCATAGTTGACACAGTAATCAACTAAGAAGCTCACCTCGATGAACACCTCCCACAATCAGAGCGAGGTATTCATGGGTGCGATCATTTTCTCACTGAGGGCTAGTGACTTCTCTGCACTTTCCTTTTTCGTTGGATGCCGCTTTTGGTGCTCATGAGCGCCATAACACCTAGTCTAACTTAGGCACTTCGTACATATTATCCTGGGTGCTCGTCAGCTCCTTAAGGTGTTGCGAGCTGTTCTTTTAGGCTTTTTGGGCTTACCGATCATAGTTAAAAGGGATTCATGGCCTCGGATTGAAAACGCCCCGCGGACGAATACAATCCTGTGCATTGAATCTTCAGCCTTCATCAAGATCACCCCGTGGAGGAGGATGTCGGACAAGAATCCGATCAAGAAATAACGGGAGTAGACTTGAGAGTAGACCCTAATGAACGCGACATCAGAAGAAAAGACAGACATCCGCAGGGTATAACAGGGTCGATGGCTGCATTTAACATTTCGGCGGTGTGTAGCAGTAGACTTGAGCTAGGAAGGTAGACGCGGTGCTGGCTGAACGATGCAACATGCTTCCCATGACACTTCAAGTTTGTTTACAGCACTTTTATGTTAAAAATTATGGTAGAGAACGCATCTAATATTCTGATTCAGCATTTATATATGTTCTCGATATCAATCAGTCACTATTAACCACCAAAAACTACGGAAACAAGGTTCAATCTCGAAAATCTTTGAAAAATAGTTGGAGAAAATGAACGGACTAAGGGAGATGCAGTCGTTACATTATTTCCCGCCGTCCGTGAACCTGGCCACTAATCGGTAACCATCGTAGAACGCGTGGATTTAATGAAATGGCCACATATATGCACCTGAATAGGCAGCGTCAGTAAGAATACCAACAAGTTGAGGGTGCTAATGCAGTTTCTCAAGCATGCGGATACACGCAGCAGCCTTATGGCATAATCGATAGAATTTGCGGTAAGTTGAAGCCCGGCAGTGATCCGGCACGTCGGAAATTCGTGCCTCAGTCAGATTAATACCTGCGTACTCAATGACTAACGAAGAGCCGGAAATGCATGGCGCAATAATTTTTGACGATGGTGGTATCGGAATTATCGCCTTAAGAGCCAGCAGAACAGGCAATGCACAGGGCAGTGTGATGTATGCATGAACAATTAAAATGAGATGAAGGCACAGACAGAGGAGGCAGAATTAGTGTAGGGATGCATGGGAGAGGGGCCACAATCATTTACTGTGGATGAACATGTTCGACTATCATGGACTCTTTCCTTCTTTGTCCTTGCAATTCCTTCCTGGCCGTCTTCTGAGTTGTGGAGCTGTAGGCGAACATAGCAAGTAAAGTTGAATGAAAAGCATGACCCTTGCTCGGGCGCCACTCCATAGATAAGGAATTCGGACTGGCCTTTCGTGGCGGTTCAGAGCCGATCTAGGCGAGAGGGGGCAGGTGGTCTTTACCAGTCTAGTCGATCCCAAGGAGAACTATATTGACCTGTTTATCACCATGGGTGCACCCCCTTTGACCTGTGCAGCAAATTGCGATGCTTGCAAAGGGCCGATGGTAAAGAAGGCTCATCATCATCGCTCACTGCCACAGGGACGCGGATGAAAGTCAGCGAGATGGCCGGGCAAGCTCTTGTGGCTGGATGGATGGTAGAGCGCGAGGCATTGATAAGTCGCTGAATCCGTTACGATACGAGCTTCGGGAAAAGATAGCGGATGTATCAGGCCAAAAATTTAATGAAAGCAATCAATTTTGAGTGTGCCCTCGCGACGAGAGTGGTCACAATACACGTGTTGTGACACGCAGCGAAGGCAGCGACCTCAAGCTTCAAGTCTGTGTTGGCCATCGTGAAGGGAAATCAAAATCTAACTTGTGGTATAGTGGCTGGCCAGTTCGGTAGGTGAAGAGGGATCAATGAAGATAATATTACAACATTAGAGAGGCCGAACATACTCCCATCTCGCAACCCTCCACCCCCCCTTTCACCCCCTTCGTTGAGACTCGTAATAGTCACTCCTTTACTCAGCTTTCTGTGTCAAATAACCGACCGGCTACGTTAGCTATACGTCCAGTCGAACGATAGACGAAGACCTAAGCGCGGCGCAGAAATCGAGGAATCGGGGAAGGCAGCGCAAAAGCTATGACCTTCTGCTCCTCAAATTGGGAAATGAGCAGGGTCTCAAACGTAAAATTGTATGTATAGCTCATCTAGGGAATGGCTCCACGCGTTTGTGCTTCCAATTCTGTGTACTCAAGATTTTTGAGGGACGATGTATAATGCATCTGGCCCAGTTGTTAAAAGGGACCCGTCCCTCGAGAAAAGTTCCCGTTCGATAATTTTCAGCTTAAGTCGTCAGCAAGGGAACTAACAGTCCCACCTCTCATTCACCAACATGTCCCTTCCAATGCGAAACGCGTATACTTCCGGGTCTACCTTACTAGCCCCAGCATTGGCACCTTCTATATCTTGGAAACAAACTTCCGGACAGACTTTCCACTCATACTCCAACACGCAAGTAAGCACCACTCGCCCTTCGCCGTCATTCGACGACCAGCGGCCTGACACTGCCGCTACCGCCGGCATTGTTGGAACCCTCCCCCCATTCCTTGATGGGGACTTGCTCCCCATCCCAGACCACCATTATTCTCAGCCAAATCGGCCCAACAAAAAGGCCTGCCGTCACCAACACATTGTGAGCGACACATCCTCAATTTCCAGCAGGGCATCCGTCCCAGTACATATACTTGACTCCGATGCGCAAGGTCGAAAAAATCCACCATTCACCCGTTCACCGCAGTCGGTTTCATCCGCATTACCATGCAACCCTGGGGAGCATAAATATGCAAGAAAGTTTGGACGAGCAGGATTAATAGCTGCGGTAGTTGTATTTCCGTTTGGGTTGATATGTTTGTTGTGAGTTCAAAGTTCTGCACGAATTTCCTTTGATGACGATGAACCCCTTGAAAGTTGCGATTCTGAGGTCATATGCAAGCATTGCGGATTACTTCGTGAGGCTGAGAGCAGAGTAGGTAGCTGAAAGGATCATGGTTAACGCCGTCTGAATGGAGATGAGAGAAAATGTATCTGGGAGAAACACGTGTCACAGGGTGATAAGGGCCGAACGGAGTACACAGCGGAGAGCAGATCGCCTTCAAATGATGCCTGTCACAGGTCAATTATGCCATGCAATATGCAGCTTGTATGATTTGTAGATTACTGATGTAGATTCCGTTAGTATTATGCCTAGATTATTGTTGCCAAGCTTGTAGAGGATTTTCAGTGTGTACTTTGCGGAAATTGAGCAATGGTAATTGGAGTTCAAAGCTGGTCTCATTAGCCTCAAGATTGCATCGCCGTTCGATAAAAGCCGGTGTAAAATGGGGAAGTGTACGGCAATTAAGGCGAAGAATATTCCGCACATCGGATAACCGAGTTCAGCGTCCGTCATTTCCGCGAATGATATTCGATCCACAAAAGAGAGGAGAATAAGCATAGTGTGGAAACTGGATACGGGTACCTTTCAGGCTATAATTTGCCTTCCAGACTTCTAAAATTCGAGGTCATAAGCCAGAGCATCTGCAAAGTATAGAAACTGGGGTATTTTCGAATCAGCCAATTCTACAGTCGTCCTATCGACCAGTGACGGCATTATAGCCTCCATGTGCGTTAAAGCTTCCCGATTCTATGCCAAGGACGCCACTTTCCCATCGATAAAGGTGAGCATGGGTAGTCACGAGAAATTTGAGGGACGTAATGCTGAGAACCAACCAATCAATTCCGTCGTCGGTGGGCAAAGGGCTTGTAAACATCCGAGAGCGTATTTTTCCTACTCGGACCTGGACCGCCAAACGTAGCTGCATTCGGTACAACTTGTCCACCAAACTCAATATCACCATGGTTGGATCAGGAGAACAACGTCAACTGTACATCCACTGGAGGGAAGCTTGCGTGTAGTGTCAGACAGGCCAATAGGGAGGTGTCCAAATGGTACCTTGACAGTGAGATGATCGAGGCCATGCAAAATCTGCAATCGCAGCTAGGACCATGACAAATGAAATTCTTCAATTCCAGGGTTCTGTACTGGCCCAGCATACATCTCGTTGGGCCACCTATTCAAAATCAGAGGGAATTATGGTTTTGAGAGTTATTGACACAGAAGATACAGGGAAGTGGGGTCAAGCGGTCAAACCCTCTGAGGGGAAACAGCCCAAGAAAGGAAAGTGAAACATTACGTAAGTACATGACGAATTTGGCATTGTAGGTGTTGCCCTTGCCCACTCTACTGTCCCCAGTTCTGTCTTTAATCTTGCTTCCATCTCACTGCTACCTCCCAAGAAATGCAAGAGCATTATGGAGGCGCAGGATTTAAATTGCCAGCCTTCGTGCTTGCCGTAGCAGGTGGAGCAACCACCATCGCAGTGTTGGTGTCAGCTATGTCTATATACCTACAGCTTAAATCCTATCGCAAGCCAGTGCTTCAAAGGTGTGTACGAAAACATAATCTCCGGGTCTAGTATGTCCTGATGCGCCGCTAGGATGGTCGTAAGAATTATGGTGATGGTGCCGCTTTACGCGGTTGCATCGCTCATCTCATTATTCTCCATGGAGGCTGCATTTGCAATCGACGCGATTAGAGACGTTTATGAGGTAGGTTTTCGATCTTATGCCCTTCGCTTCGTCTTCTTTTGCCGCTGCTCCTGTGTTCCAATGATTACTGGTCCGGAGACATTCTCACCCGGCGTTATAGCGCGACTGCGCAGCATTTTAATGCAGTGCTAATCTTCCATGCACAGGCCTTTGTCATTTACTGTTTCTTCGTGCTCCTCTTATCGTACCTCGGCGGTGAACGGTCACTTTTAATGATGTTGCACGGAAGACCTCCCAAAGCCCCCCCATTCCCTGTCAACCTATTTAAACGAGAATTAGATGTCAGCGATCCGTACACATTCTTGTTCCTGAAAAGGGGGATACTGCGTACGCGTTTTCCTGATCATTAGTGCTTTTGTGCGTACTTATAAATCCTACAGAGTACGTTCAAGTAAAGCCGATACTTGCTATCGTCACCCTGATTCTTAAGGCAATTGGGAAATACAACGAAGGTGACTTCCGAGCAAATTCGGGCTATCTCTACGTCACTGTGATTTACAACTTCAGCATTTGTCTGAGCTTGTACTGTCTGGCTATGTTCTGGCTCTGTGTCAGTGATGATCTCAAGGCCTTCAGGTAAGCTTGTACTTTTTAGGAAGTGACACCTCCCTCAATGTCCAAAAGGCCTGTCCCGAAGTTCTTGTGCGTCAAGGGAATTCTTTTCTTCTCATTTTGGCAAAGTGTTGTCATCTCTATCCTCGTCGCCGCCGATGTTATCAAACGATTGGGACCCTACACCGACGCAGAACATATCTCCACAGGTCTTAACGATACCTTGATCTGCTTAGAGATGCCGTTTTTTGCCTTTGCTCATATGTCCGCCTTCGCTTACACGGACTTCATCGATCCTCACCTCGAGTATGTTGCGAGAATGCCAATGCTATACGCATTCCGTGATGCATTCGGCAGCGCAGATGTTGTAGAGGACTCGAAGGCCACCTTACGTGGAGAAGGCATGGATTATCGGGAGTTCGAACCATCAGAAGGTGTGATGCATCAAGGAATTGGACGTCAACGACGCATACAGGCGGGCCTGCGTTACAGCAAGGGAGGACGGAAAAAGTATTGGTTACCTAGGCCTGAAGATGATTCGTCAGGACGAGTTAACAAGGCCATCGCAAAAATCGCTGGAACCGATGAAGATGTGCATGCTCCTCTACTGAGACACGACGCCGAAAACGTCTATCACATCGCACCCGATTTGCAACATAGGGGTCGATCCTCAAACGAGCTGCCAGACCCTAGGGTTTGGACAGAGGGGGATGACGAAGTTGAAGAGGGATATGAACTATCGTTTGGTGATTTGGACGAGAGAGACGAGGAACTCTTTGCTCACAGCAAACAGTACCTCTTCGGGGACTATAATTATCCTGTCGTTGATGTAAGCTCGGAGGCTGCCAGGGTGTCGATGTGGGTTGAAGAAGAGAGAGTGCTCAGGGACGAACGGGGTGCATGGTTCTCCCCTCTACGTGGCGCGAAAGGCCAAGCAGCCCTTGGACAGAGAGCAGCTCCCGTGTGGCAAGGATACGGAGCCGTTGGGACGACAGATGCAATCGCGTCAACATCCTCGCCTCCTAAGCGTCTCGACAAGGACAGCGTACACACTCCTAATGGAGTTGAGGAGGGAAAAGTTATTGATTACGACCACAATGGAATTGATGACAGTTCTATTGAACCATCAGAAGTGAAGCTAAGGTGGACGAAAACCAATCGGCCAAGCCCAATGCCTCCATCCCATTCGAGATCCCCACATCCATCCGGGTCTCAACAACTCCCCACTGTCAACGTTACTTCTCCCCCTGTATCTTTTTCGGCGTCGGGCAATACTAGGCATGACAGTGGCAATAAGCTTAGCCTTTCATCCTCGGTAGTACAAAGTCAAAAGAACTCGCCAGGTCAGAAGTCAAGGGTGCTACCACCTGACGCTGTTGACTTGGTGATTGAGGATCGTGATGCTCTACGCCAAAGGCAAAGCTTCGAAAGGCGAAAGGGGGAGCCTGCTGTTCGTGGAGGGGGGTTGAAGAAAGTCTATAAGAAAGGCATTGCTGGATCTCAAGCGCAGCAAGGCGAAGTGGAGGTTGATTTCGATGGTGAAACTGGTCACGGCCAAGGGAATAGGGTCGAGACTGGAGAACGGGTTCTTAGAGCGATTGGTGCACAACCTCCTTATGGAAACGAAGAGGACAAAGATAACGACGCCAAGATCAGTGGACAATCCTGGGATGTCCAAACGGGCGAAGATGTGATTGCTAGAGTGGTAACTCCACCTTTGCATGCACGTCCAGAAGATAGGTATGATATGTCCAATGATGACAATCCTTGGGCGCAGTGATCCCGTGGTCCGTGAATGAGTTACGGACTCACCTTTTACGACGTGTCTTATGAAGTATCAATGATGGATGGATAGAAGAATGATGGATAGTGTGAAACGGGTTCTCGTGATGACTTCTGTTCTCAATTGCTTTTGGTTCTTGTTGGTGACTCCATGTACTGTATCATTTTTGTGCATCATTCATCCGTGAACTCCTTCCGTTGATTAACGACCTCGTGTATAACTTTCGGTTCCTGGACAGCATTTGTGATTTTGAATAGGGAAGAGATTTATCTCACAGTAGCGTCCTTCATCTTCATTGTTTATTTATATCTACCACTTGAACCAATTTGGGAATACATTTGGGGTCTTTACTCGTTAAAGTTTGGCGAGAACCGCATCTGCACCAGTAACATTAACTCCCGGAGCTGTTTCAACCTAGTGAAACGGTCAGCTGATCGTTGTATTCTAGTGCTAGTAGCGTATTGCGTACTGCGATGTATTTGATCACTAGATCGTCGATAATCATTGCATATCGTGCCGTGCGAACACCCAAATTCAAGCTTGTCAAATCGAGCGAAAGGCCAAGCGATTCTGACCACTTTGCGTAGGTGTCAGAAAGGGTCAGGATCTATCCTAAATGAGACAAAATTCGTCCACATTTAATTCAGAAGTTCTGACCTTGTCTTTGACTCCATAGAATCGACCCCAACCACTCATGACAAATGCATCGTTGGCGGCGATAACTGCGATGGTGTCTACGCCCGCGTCCTTGAACTGTTGGTGCTTCTCGATGTAGGGAGGAAGGTGGTCGGCATGGCAAGTGGGCTACAGGATTTTAAGACATATTTTAACGCCTCTTCACGATGTGAGAAGTCTACTCACAGTGAAGGCTCCTGGTATCGCAAAGAGGACGACCTTTTTCCCCTTCCACTCGTCTGTGGAATACTTGGACGCTGGTGGTGTTCCATTCAGGGCAGTGATGTCAGAGGTAAGGGCCACTTACGGATTCCGCAGGCCGACTATAGAAGTGGCCGATATGTTCAGTAAGTATCAAATAACCATCAAAACTTACGGCTTTCTCAAGCTCAGGAGTGAAGGGAATATATTGGAAGGTGCCTGTGGGGATGGTGTCACCGACTTTGATGGTGGGGGTCATTTTCTATACCGGATTTGGAAGAGCGGCCTTAAATCGTTGACTCGAGGACGATAGGAATTCAGATGCTCAGTGGGTACTGATATGATGGATTTTTGTTCGATAAATAACTTAAATATCCCGCTCAAGGTCGAGCTGATTCAGCCACACGTGAGCGCGTGAGCATGAGAAATACTCGTCCACTTTGCTGTAAATCATCCGCATTGCCGATGATTATTCCACTCGGCCGCGAGGTACATAGAGATGCCATGAGGTAACGTGACTCACACCAAATGTGATGTGCACCCTGACCCAGACCAATTGGTCGCTTCTTCCGTTTGGTCTTCTGTCAGCTCCTCCAGAACATAGGGTCACACAGTTCCGTGGCCATAGATTTTTGGACGCCCATCCGATAAGCGCGAAAATGCCGCAAAATCTGCAGCTCGCCAGTTTCATGCATCGTTGTCTGAAGCGTGGGAGAATATAACCCATGGCGTGATGCAATCCCAGATGGGCGCATATGCATTGCATAACAATTTTGCAAAAGGCTGTGCTCGATGGTCATCACCATCGATAACAAAGTCCGCATTCAACGCTTTACAGGTCACCATTCATGTTTTAGATAGAGTTCGATCCGAAAACATACCGAGAAGGATAAGTGACAACCGTGAGCGACATTAAGAACGCTGGAAGGCAGGGGGAGAACAGAAGAGTTGAATGGACGAGAATCCCCTGCCTAGCAAGATTACATCCCTCATCAAACGGAGGTTTACTTCGCTCACTGGAACACCAGGATCTCACTAAACAAGCTCGACCCTCCCGTGGTGACATCATCTCCCCATCTGCCATCACCCACATGGTGCAATGTGGTCCGGCTTGATGGTCATCTCGCTCCTGCATTCATAGATCTCCATCATGGTTTAGCGAGGGGCTCTTATAAGTCTAAGCACTTTTGCCTGTGATGTGATATATATATACCGACTAACAGCATTTGTTCCTCATAAAAAGAGGGGCAAATCGTACCCAGTGGGTCGTGCACACTCGCCCAGCGCCATTAGCACTCCATGTAAGCTGCACTGCTTCCTGCTTCGAAATCCAGAATGCTGACCACGCGACCCACCCCGAAGGACTTCGCTACCCACAATCAGGATCATGGCCACTGGCAACGCCGAACACTATCATGTTGTAGATCTGACTGGATCAATTGATGGTGCGACCATCCGTGCACGCATATTTTCCAAAGTGGGTACCCTTTACCTTTCCGGTCTGAATGAACTTTTTATAACGGATTAACATGCTAGTTGGACATCCCAATTGATATCTACCACGAATTCTCAATATACCATACGGAGTTGGGTCGATACGCACTTTCGCCCGCGCTTGGTAATTCGTCCCTTTTCCATCTTTGCCAGGAGTTGGGTAACCCTACGGGAGATTTGAGATTCTTCGTCTCGACACTCCCCGATGGTCCGCACCCTCATTTCACCACAAGTTCAAAATTCGTGCGTTACTTCCATACCCTGACAACGGGTGGCGCTGATAAGCTGTTGCTCAGCCATCTAATTTAATCTTCTGACGACCTTTCATTATCTCCGGATCTGAGTGCTTATGTCCGTTCCGATCCTCCTAGATGTCCTTGCTCTGACCGACATTTTCTCCTGTTTGAACGCTTTGAAGAGTACATGTATCTGTATCACAAGACTTGCATATTTTTCATACTGTACATTACCGGCACGAAATTGTCATATGAAATTAACAAAGAGATGATGAAATCTCTGTTGAATTTAAGCTTGAGCGAGACTTGAAAGAGTCACGTTCTCTATTTTCCGATGCCCTAGGTGTCGGCTCTGGAAGTATTCAGTTTAGCATTCCTGTCGGGATGAAACCCAGGTGCATAGTACAATTAAGCAGCTTCGAAATAGGGAGCATACAAACTAAGCTAAGACATAGATACACCGTAAAATCCATTAGAAACATAAAGGAACCTGGTCCAGCATGAACACGAATTAAAGAATAAGTCCTGGATAAACACAGATTAAAGAATATCACTTTCTGATGTTCTTCTTGTCGTCGCCCTTCGTCAAACCGTGCACGCTGTTGTCCCCTTTCGCGGCGCGCGGGTATATGGGACGAGCGTCACTACAACGAATAACCACGCATTGAGGATTAACCATGGATAACATCAAACCGAGGTGATATACTCACGGGAAAACAACAGTGGCTTTCGATAGTGGCGCGTTTAGCGTGAAAATGGAGGACCTGTGCCTAGTCAGAACTTTGTCCACAATGGATTTTAATTGGCGAACTCACAATGCCGTGGGTTTCTTTCCGATGCATTTAGTCGCGACGTAGCACGAAGAGATAGCATTGTATTTCATGATTAATCGGGGGAGTGTTTATGGATTGTAACGTTTGGATGAAAAAGGACGTTAACAAACGATGGACGGTGAGGTAGAGGTGCGGATGATGTGGAAAGACTCATGAAGAAGGGTATTTTATGAGCGAAGACGAGATGCTGTTGAAGTCACGTTCAGGCTTTCATCACGATCACTTGTATACGAATATCTATGTACTCCTCTAGCAAGGTAAACACTGCTTCGTCCAAACAGTACCAGCCTGACATAATCTCGCCCCCTGTGATGGTGCGCATGTATTGCAGCCTGACAGTTGTACGCCTTGCGGAAGCAGACGTGACTTACGTACTACCCCTCTCCCCATGACATCACTGATCCTGCAACGAGGCCGACCACTTTCGTTTGTCCTCTGAGGTCGAAGGGAGCACAACCCAACACTTGTAGAGAATGCAAAAAAACTTTGCCATGATAGTGCGCGAATTCCTAGTGCACCGTGTCGTTCGCGTCTGATTATTTGTGTCCCGTGGTTCCGGGGGGGGGGGGGGGGGGGGCGATCGCGGAACAGCCTCCTTGTAACTGACTTAGTTGAGAGGGTTATGTCGAAAAATATTCCTGAGGGTGCGGATATGAACGAGAGTTAGGGTCGCAAGATTTGGGGTGAAGGAATAAGCGCCTGGGTAGTTTTTGATGACAAGGTTAAGTGGGCGTCGGGCAGCCAGTGTAGCGCCAGGAGGAAGGGAGAAAGTTGACAAAGTTACCTGCATCCAATCTATTCCAATATCGCGAAATGCAAAGCTCATAGACACACCTGGTGTGGTGCGACTGAGAGCGATGCAAATTAACGCTGTCCTGCATGTTAATTGCAGGAGCTGACTCAACTAAGATCTGTAGCGCCTTGCTTCAACGAGCATATAGGCAGTGGGCTCCCTGCACCAAAGTGGCTGTGAGGGGTAGTTTGGCTCTTGTGCGCAGTCGAAGTGTGGGGCCGAATTGTATGTTGACTTTGTCGCAGGTCAACGGCAGGTACAGCTCACCAAGGCTTCCATTGCTATCGCTCTTCTTCCGAGTCGCAAATTAGATTGCAGACACAAATCGATCCAGATCTATGTCGACCACTGGGTGATTGCGCTAACCAATAAGTCTTTTAGCGGAGGTAGCCAAGAAAGTAAAGGTGTGATCTAGGAGTATGGGTCAATGGCAATTCCCTGCAGTGAGCGATGACTCGGGATGACTCGGATGACATATCCAAATTTTCCATTTTTGATGAACAATCTATATCCAGAGTGAACAGGGGATGACTTGCGAATGCCAAGACCGTTGAAAAGTTGAGTCTTGGCGATGGATTTCGTTAGAATGAGTAGCTGAGTCACTAATGCACGCACAGAAAAACCATTTGTTGCACAGCAACCTGCACACGAGGCTTACGGCCGGGCACCTGGTCTCATGTCAGCACAGCCTTCAGATTCAACGACGATTCCGCCACTCACAATGATACAACGACAGCCATTCGCACAAACGCGCAGTGTTCTAGAAATTAAGTATACACTTGCGAGTCTCGGCATGGGTCAAAGACGCGCATCATCGCAGAATGGAGATAATAGCTTGTAATCAATCGCAATATATGAATGCCAGTTCACTTGGAAAAAAACTTTCAGCTTATTGGACTCGGTGAACATGAGTTATAGTGATCTCATTGCATCTCCGGACACGAAACGAGGTGTGTTGTGAAGCAAAGAGGAGGCAGCCAAACAAACGACCTAGGATCAAACATATGCAGGCACAAGGGAGGACTAGCCAAGCCAGTCAAACACAGGATGGTGTGCTGGGTGATGTATAGCGCCCGGAGCAGAGAGGGCGTGCGCTCGCGATATAATCCGTGGCGCCTCTTCTAGGGCCAGTAATTGGCCCGTTATGCGGTGCATGGATTGCAGAAAGATCCACATGGCGCTGGGTGGTATGTAACTATTATTGTTTTCGATTCGACTTCATCAACTGGAATAGTTTTTGGTCCAAATATTTGGGATATTCTTTTTTCAAGAAAGTAAGTGATTTTTTCGCCCAGTAATGACAATACTGAGTGATTCAAAGCATTTGCACCACTTCTATTGGAAAGAAAGGCAGATTCAATCCGCAAGGAGCTTGGGGATGCTGAGAAAGGGCGAGCTGGCCATGTGAGAACGATATTCGAAGTACAAGCAAACCGGTCGTGAGTACCCTTCGTAGACCTTTAACCTCGCGCCTCTAAGCAGAACCAGATGGAAATCAATTTTTGCAACAGCTATAACACGACCATTCAGTATTTTCTTCAAAGACTCAATTGTGCAGCTACTAGGCATTTACACGGCCTTCATGTAGGGTATATTCTACTGTAAGTTGAATCAACTACAACCCATCAGGCCGTCATACTCACATTAAAAAGTGGCATTAACAACGCTGCCTTCCATCTTCCTGAATACTTACCATGAGCCGGTTGGTACCTCGGGATTGCACTATATTGCCTTGGGAGTTGGATTGACTTGTGCTTCACAACTCAACGCTTTTTCTATGGATTATCTGTATGTCTATCTCAAAAACAGGAATGACGGCGTTGGAGAGCCCGAGTTTCGTCTTCGTAAGTATGACTACTCCTGCATTGCTTTCGCCATAAACTCAAAACCAAATTCTTCTAGCGCTTATGATCCCTGGAACGATAATGCTTCCTATTGGACTGTTGATGGCTGGTTGGGGAGCTGAGAAAGCCCTGCATTGGATTGTTACAGACATTGTGAGAGCGATGTTACTTGTGTACATATCTAACTGGCGCGCTAACGGTGGGATTAGGGCATTGCTTTGATTGGGCGGAGGAATGATCTTCAACATCCAATCAATTCAAAACTACGTTGTTGACGCATACACATTATACGCAGCGTCTGGTATGTAGGTGCTTTGGTTCCGTGGCGCTTGCTCACAAATATCCGTAGGTCTGGCCGCTGTAGTATGCCTGCGTTCGCTTGCTGGCTTCGCATTTCCTTTATTCGCACCCTATATGTATAATGCGCTAGGCTACGGAAAGGGAAATACAATATTAGCCGCCCTCTCAATCGCTCTGGGGTGTCCTGCACCATATTTGTTTTGGAAACATGGAAAACAAATAAGGTCGCATAGCAGATACGGTGCAATGACACGTTCGTCCTAACCATGTTCGAAACCTCGTGCATCGAATCTGTCAAGAATCACTTTCATATTTTTGTTTTATCGTCACGACCCACAGCCGTTTTGAAACGCCCTCAACAACCAGTATGCACTGTTCGATCATGTTTTCGTTAGATTTCGTTGGGTATATGACATTTACTGAGACTTATAAGAACTCCTAGATTACATAATAGACTCCTACCTACGCTACCTGGTTATTCCAACAATATTTTCGTCAAGGGTTGTCCATGATGCGGTGGTTCATGAATGAGACTGCTGATTATTGGGTTTAAAGCCTGCCAGTGAGTGCGGAAGCACGATAGTTCTAGGCTACACTCGTAGACTGAAAATGGCACATGACGACCAATACGCGTGTCCGAGTTTAATGAAAATGCCTGGGTAACAGAAGTTTGTCTGATGAATGTCAATGTAATCTCATGGGGCCGAACAGACCGGTAATATAAAACTATTATAAGTATCAGAATTAACGACCTCTGAAGACATGGTAGTTAATGCTCAAAAGTGGAGGAACTGAACGGGAATCTCAAGGTGGCATCGCAGCTCTAGATAAATGCCTTTTGTGAAGGGATATGTTGCCGTGGCTGGCTGTTTTTCTAATTGTATAGTCTACTCCAATTTTGATGGTTTGGCTGGGTCGATTAGAGACCTACTCCAATTTCTGATGGGTTTGCTGATCTGGGTCACGAGGTCGTCCGAACGTGACCATTTTTCAGCTTATTGTTTGTACTAGGAATAGTACTTTGTATGTATTATTCATAGTCTACATCACCACTGTATCTACACTCGACTCCCTCTCTCTAATGCCGTCCGAATATCTCCCATCCGCCTTACGACTTCCCATTGATTTCCTTCCCTGGTCTTCCTCACTCCCATCTGAGGCAGAATTTTTTTTTTTTGTGTTTCTGATGGTCTACGGCCGTAATGTTCTGCCATCAGTAAAACGGGTCCTTGAACGCCTTTGAAGGATGATCTAGGGTGCTCTCACCCTTGTTGATGCACCAGGCTCGAGACCTCACGACTAATACGACTACATCTTCGTATCCCTAGACATCACCCCGTCCCCTGGTCTTGCGCCTCGGTTCGACAGTTGCAATTGTTTCCCCTCAAACCTGCCAGACTCACCGAATAATCTCAAACAAGACACCATCTCAGCATTGGCCCAACGACACATCCCTTAGTAGAGTTGCAGCCACTCCGAGTCTAATGGCGCTCGAGTTTATGTTAACATCTTCCAGGAAAATGCAGACGTTTCAAATCTCCTCTCCAACCCTCTCGTCGTTCGCGACCTTGCCCATCTATCCCTTGAAGGTCGCGGTTCCTTACTGCGGTTCCATTAAAATCACATGGATCGTCATTAACCGATATTTCACAACCAGATATGCGAACAATGCAGTTTGTTCCAGCAGGATGATTCTCAATGGCGAGATCTACTGTGACGTCCTACGAGATGCAGAGCACACCCAACGAGTATTGGAGCAGGATTCCTTCAACTCTTTTGACTCCACTGATCCTCATGTACGCCTACCATTGCTCACTTTTGTCAGGAATGTCCCGCGGTGTCCCTCTATTACCTCAACGCCCTTGCTGTTCCAGCACAATCCTGGTTTCTCAATCTGTCACTTTCGCTTCTTCGTCCTCAGATTTGGCAACTTGGCGGAGTCTTTGCAAACGGCACAGACCGCCAATCCCACGCTTACTCACTATTCCATAATCAAGACAAGCTCACGAGTGCTGTGGCCAACTTGTGCTCATTCGTTGTTGACAACGTTGCTACCACCGGGATGCGCAATGATCTGCAGTATAGGATTCCTATTGCGAAATAGACTTTTATTCTATCCATGCAGAGCGAAGCACCCTCATGATATTTCGTTCTCCTGAGACGGGCGGACGTGATAATCCTCGCTTCGCTTAGCGAATTCCGACCCCAACGCCGAGATTGCTGAAGTTAAAGAGGAACGGGACTGTTTAAAGATGGAGATCGTATCTGTATCCTCTGCCCCTCGTCCTCGCATCTCCCAGCTCAGGATGTGTGCAGGCTGCTCACGGCAACAACATTCATGACATGGCGGCCATTCTTTCCTCTATAGTTGCTAAGCGCTCACAACCATCTGATCATTCCTCTGCTTCCTCCGTGGCTGTGGAAGTAAGTGCATCTGATCGATCTGTTGTGCGCGCTTCTCTCGACCAGTCAACCACTCACAATGGTCTTCAGAGGTTTACAAGTCGGCTTCACACCCTGCCTACAACGGTTTACTTTGACCTCGGCCCCAGGACATAGGAGACGTTAGCAATTGAGGACTTGGTCATTCACACCCTCACTGAGCATCTCCAGGAATCAGGAAGGCATTCGGAAATCGTGGCAATCATGGCAGTAACCATGCAATATTAATGCAAGGGAGAGGGGAGCATACAATCCTGGATAACTAAAGTCTATCTATCCCCACTTACATCGACTTCTGATTCCAATGTATCTTATTCGCGAACCTGAACCCATGAATCCTACTCGGCACCAACGTGACCGATAACGCTTGTCATACCCACGGCGCTTACGACCGTCGATTTCTCCCCTAATGTCGAATTTATCGCCTCCATGACAGAAGAGACAAATGACGATGACGGGCTTGGTCGACTAATAACCTCCATGCTAGTCGAGAAGCCCCCGTCTGTACCACATGCTGAGCTTAGAACCGTGAATGACCCAATGCTCCAACTGGCGTTGGGAGAAAGGAACCCTATGTTCTCTTTGTCTTCGTTCAATCTGTTTGGCGTTGAGGTACGTACACCTGGTAGTAACTTATCGTACCCTTTCCAAGCTACAGTTTTGCTCGTCCTGAAGCGATAGCGTGGCCGGGTGGTGGTGATGAACGCCGTATCAATCACGTCGGGTGAAGCGGTCTTTCTGTCTTCGTCCAAGAACACTTTGGGATTCCGAGAAATCGGGATTTTCCTTGACCGAGACAAGGGAGGGGAGTGGATATCAAGATTTTGAAGACCATTTCGTCGAGCGAGGACGTAAGAAAGAGGGCTGGGTGTCTCTTGACAAAGGTCCAATTTGTTCATGCGCCGGTTCCATAGCTTCTGGTTGTAGAGCTTCCGCTTCTTCGGGGGTGGAACTGCTGAATCTAAATTGGCCTCGGGTTGTTCCACTTGATCCTTCTCGAGCTCCGCTTCATCTACGTCCATTTCGTTCCCTTCCTCACTTCCTTCCGCCTCCTCCTTCATCGGTTCAAGTGGCGATCCCGTCGTCGGCACGAATAAATAACCTTTGCTTCGATTCGCCAAGGGGCTCAAAGGTAGACTGATATCCGTATCCATCGATATATCCAGCGACGATTTACTACCAAAATTCCTCATCGACATCCTCGATATACCCTCCGTGAACGATCTGATAGGCTTTGGCGCTCCTGGAACATCAGCTCGTAATCCAACCAAGATTTCGATCGAGTTCCGAATGAAGCTCGCGGACCTGATAGGGCTAATGTCGATTTCCAGGGCCCTGGGCAACTTCTCGTTCAATACTAACGCAATCTTGATGAGTTGCTCCCTGGACATTGTGAGCAAATCTTCGTGACAACAGAATGGTATCGCGTCAAGAGCGGTGATGACAATTGCGTCTTCGGCTTTATCCTCCGTCTGGAGAGCGAGACACGCTTTGGATGGAGATGCGGCCGTGAGGGCTGAAGTACTCAGCGAGGCAGATATGTGCCAGTGATTGCGAAGTTCGAGGAGGGAGAGCTTATCTGAAAAACTGCTGCTAATGGGAGGAGGACTAGTGGGAGGCGTGTCCACGATGGGATCAAGGACAGACCCATAGTCATGTTCGAAATGTTCTTGCTCTGAGGCTGACCTCTTGCGTTTGCCAAGGGACAACGAAAGCCTTGGAGCTCTGTTTAGGTCGAGGTGATGGAATAGGCGTCGTATGGGAGTAAAAGGTCTGAATTTCTTGAGTCTAGGACCCATGACGATAGGGTAGTGTGTTGGTATTGCTGAAGGAACCTGATATGGGTCGATTATAGGCTTAGGAGGTTTATATTTCTCAGGTGGCTGACAATCGGTCTTTGACACTAGATTGTGCAAAGACTGGGTAAAGGGGTAGAATGCCGCCTGCGGCAAGGCTCCAGTTCTCAATCTTTCCTAGTAAAATTGTAATATTTATGTCCCAGCTGGAAATGTACTGATACGAGCACGTTTTCCTGTAGTTTTAGTGAGAAACTAAGCCTTGACTAATTTTCAAAGAATAGCAAATACCGGAGAAGCTATACAAAGGGGATAAATTTTACATGCCTTCTACGTGCAGAAACAGGTGGTCGCGATAAATGTCATAGTATCAGGTAGCCATCTGTCGTCATTTCTAACGATAGTGCCGGATGAAAGCAATACACTTTTAAATGATTCACGAGCGCCCGATGTTCCGTTTGCCATGGCGAGCTAAGCTGAGCCGAGCAAGCAGGATATCCACCGCCTGGATGTCATTTGCTTGTATTGGCAGCAGAAGATGAGTGTGCAAAAGTCCAATACGTGGCCATTTAACTTGGGTAGAGGGAGGAAAGCGCCCATTGTATCTTTGTGATTTGTGAGACGCATTCATCGGTTGTATGAATTCCAGAAACGTGATGACTGAACAGCATGTTTGAGGTGAGGGAAGGGTTCAATATTGAATTGTGAGTCCAGACGAAACGCGTTAGAAGAGCCTAGCCAAAGACCAAGGACTTCTGCGACAAACCAGCACTGCCTTCCATGTTATTTCATCAACTAGCCCTTAGCAACGAATGAGCGGTGGCAATGACGCTCCGTAATTGTACAAGGGGAGGGACCAGTCCTGTAATCAAAAATATGTGGCTAAGATTTGAGTGATTCTATTTTCGTGTTTGATGTTCTCTTTCTAAAAAAAACTTGTTGAGAGAGATCCTAGACGTAAATGTTAGTGTTGGTTCAATTGACATTCCAGCGTAATCTTAGCAACGTGGGAGTTGCGTTCTGAAAGTTACGATCACACCTAGACTCAGAGAGCTCCGACGTCAATTAGTGTAATTTAGGGGTAAAATTTCACGTTCCCGATTACTCATACCGTCAATCACCCTGTGTGGAACAGTCCCCGCTATACAGTAATCGCCATTGAGTTCAATATTGCTTCTACTTCGATTCAAATGGCTTACCTGGAACATCCACACCGGGAGACCTTAGCGAAAGTTCGTACTGGGGACACTTGTTCGGGAGGTGGTATACATAGCGGGATTGGAACCAGCGGTGCGAGAGCTGTATTGAGATTTCCACATTCAGCGAAACCATCTCATTTCTGCTATCATCGCGGGCAATAAATGCTTGAATATCAGGCATATTGTATAATGTCAGAGATCAACTTGAGCCTGTGAGCTGTTTGACAAAGCCAAGAACCCAATTGAGCAAGGTATCTCCCATCAGATGATCGCAGGCTGAGTTTTACACAGAAGATGAATCGGCAAGTACCTTCTGAGTGGCAGCTCCCAAGTTTTCAACGAACAGAGCTATTGAACACGTTGGAAGTAAAAGAGTGATCCAAGAGTGATCCACATTTTTCGTGTTTGTCGGTTTCGATAGACAAAACCAGTGGGTATGGCTCTCTTGGTCAGGAGCCAGCACTGCGCTCCAAGTGTACTTGGAAAGCACATGATGCATCTGCCAGGGTTATGGGAATGTCAAGGCTATAGGAAAAGCACATGGTGGAATGCTCGAGATATCTGAGACTGGCTGTGGTGTGCTGCTTTCTATCAAGTCTTTAAATACTGTCACGGACGACACCTAATAAATGCCCTAAAATCGACGTATGCTCCGCCTTTGAGCGAATTCCTAGACATTCGAGCGCTCTACATTCCGTGAACATTGGATTGCGCACCCAGAACAGTCCACCTCCTCAATGTTGAACTTGGTTCGGTCCACGTCCATTGAGCGCTACTACGTAGTCCTCACAGGGAATGTAGTGCATTGCTTTGACGATCAAGTAAGCGATGGTGAACGATGGCGTGAAGGTCCACTAGATGAACCTGTGGCAGCGTTTGTCAGGAGATAAATGAGTCCAATCGTGCCGATGCTAGTGATATATACTTGCCTGGGATTTTCGTTACGAATTCTCAAGATTCTTCAACAAGAGCATATTTGGCTGTCGATAACAACCAGTATTTCGGACAAGGGAGGCCTATGGAGGGAGAAACAAGGTGGGCTCTTGTTCGGACGTGCATTCGTATTCGACGGTGCGTGCGATCCTGTACCGCAATAATGCCTGCAAGATGTCGATCTGCGGAGATTTCCATATCGATGTGGGGACTCAGCCAGGTAAAACCATCTGAAACAGAGAACACTTTATTTCAATTCGACACCTCGAAGCCTACCATTAGAGGTCCTCAAACTTGAAATCAATAATGCGAATGACAACAAAATAAGGACAGTTGCCAGTCATTATTATCCCTCTTTTGTAAACAGATAGACCTGGCTTTCAAAGCAGCAGGAAGTTTCTTATGCACATCTATTTGGTTTCAGGGATGTGAGCAAACAGTTGCTGACGGGCGGTAATTGTGTCTAGATTGAGATATCTTTTGTCAGTGAAATACGTATGACAATCGAATTTTGAGCTAACTAAGAAGCAGTTTACATGTGATAGTGAACATTTACTGTAGTCCATCGATGTCGGAACGTGTTTCCGAATCAGCCCATAGCTTTCGTGTGGTCCTCGCTACGAAATAGAGCTGCCCGGATCCCTTCAGGCATGATAGAAATAGCTGGAAGAACGTTTCATGATTGATGCATGCACGCGTTGTGACGCGCTATGATGATTCGCTAAGCACCTGTGAAATCATTCGTAATGTATTGCGACGAATTGTGATGAAAGGCCACGACTGTGACTCGCTTTTGCATGACCAATGAAAGCACATCCAAGGGCTGGTCAGGATGTGGCAAGATGTTCCATGACGGTAATTACTTCCCTGTAATCAGGTGCGTGTCACGAGAGGTTTGAGCGGGAATTCGCAATGTCCATGAATAGATACGTTCCACGTCAGGCGGAAAGCCGCGCCTTGAATGATGCTGAACGCGATGAGAATCAGATTATTAACTTTCATCTTGTAAACGAGGTTTCTGAAGCTTTCCAATATACCTCCCAACTGGTCGATCATTAATTCCAATCGTTAGCGGTATCGAGAAATTCCAAGATCATTATCTGCGCGGTCACTGCTTCATTATATATTCAGTTTTGCACCCTGTGCCCCTCCCGGACGTCTTGGCGCGATTCACTTCAGGATAGAGAGTGAACTGAGTAAACCTTGACAAGTATCATTTCTTGTGAAGCAGACCAAGGCGAGTTTTTTCCTATAAATCGCAATTTTGTTTTAAAGCAAGCAGGCATTCATCGATCAAGCGAGTTTGTTCAACCACTGAAACCCACACCGCAGGGTTGATGGCTCTTTCGACGGCAGCGTATCAATCCTTAGTAGCATTGGCAATTCGGCCACAACATTGAAGGGGCCCTCTCCCCGCACGAGGGCAAGCATGCCCGATAACAGAAATACATGCATAGTCAGAGTGGAGGCGATGACGCTAGAGTTCCGTCGTTCCATTTGGAGTGGCAGTGCGCCGTAACGACGTCTGCATAGACAGCAGATGCCACTAGGGAGCCTAGTAATGTATTGATGGTACCATGCTATGTCAATCGTGTGCTAGTCATTGGCGGAGGAGAATTGCATGAACTACTTCGCCGCTACGGCAACATACTCAAGGCGTTTGCGATTATTCAAGTGCCACGTCTCAGAGCAACTGCGTAGACAGCACAAAGGTCAAACGAATGTGTGCAAGAGGCAAAGACACATTCCGATAAAGGGTATTGGTCGCGGAAATGAATCCACTTAAAATTAGGAACACAGACGGAGGACGAGCGGAAAGAGCAAGGCATCCGCAGCTAAGGTCACTTTCAGGCCCATTAATAAATAATGTGTAAGAAGTGAAGACACGCAGATGCAACGTGGTAAATCTGCGATAAGATCGACCACTGGGATCCCCATTTCTGGCAACTGAGGGGAAAGTGGCGGAGCGGCCAACAGAATCCCAGCGAGACCGGTCAGGCATCATTCCCAATAAGCCAGACGAAATAGAAGGATAAATCAATGAAGAGCGCTGTGCTTTGCCATGCCAATTAACCATGAGGACTAATTGAACAGTAATTCAAAGAACGAATTACGGGGACAATTGAAACTTATCATGAAGCGGAGTTTGAATCGACTAAGTTGCATTGTCGCATGGCTGATGGAGAGGGTCGCAGGATGGACAATAACGGCATTGGCACAATGCTGCTTTCGATTTGTCCTTTCATAATAGCGAATATAAAGCACTGGGAATCAATTCATCCTCACTTCTTACTTTTTCTCACTTAACGTCCCTCGTTCACGACCAATTGCAACCCCCAAGCCTCGCTGAGCGACATTGTACTTGGCCGCAATAAAGTCTTTGTACGCCAATCACTCCTTCATCACCTCGAGCTCCCCAATATCATCATGATTTTCTCCGCTATCGTTCCGATACTTGCTGCCACTTACGTCTCTGCGCACGGATACGTTGCACGCATCACTGTCGACGGTCAAACATACGAAGGCAACGGCATCGCGAGTGGAAATACCTTCCCTAGCGTAATTCGACAAATCTCAACCAATGAACCTGTCAAAGGCGCGAATAACCCCGATATCAACTGCGGTAGAAGTGCTCGTCCAGCTGCACTGATGGCAGATGCCAACCCTGGGAGCCAGATCACCTTTGATTGGAGAGCAGGAAATAATGGAGAGGCCGTCCGTCTTTTTGCTTGTTCTCCGTCTTTGTGTTACTATCCTCATCACCTGATATAGTGGCCCCACAATACTGGTCCGATGCTGGCCTATCTTGCGTCTTGCGGAGACATCTCATGCGCAGATTTCAACCCTGCCAATGCGGAATGGTTCAAGATCGAAGAAACTGGACGTAAACCCAACGGTCAATGGTACCAGGGTGATCTGAGTACGTATCCTGTATTGTTGTCACGACACACTTCTCAAGTCTCGCACTTCTTGTGTAGTGAATGGTGACGTTGCGAGGATTTCTCTTCCTCAGAACCTTGCACCCGGCAATTACATGATGCGGCACGAAATTATTGCACTGCACCTCGGCCAAAGTCAAGGAGGCGCCGAGTTCTATCCATCCTGTTCCCAAATCCGCGTTGGTGGTAACGGAAATGGTCGACCTCAGTCCAACGAGCTCGTGACTTTCCCAGGAGCCTATACCGACACCGATCCTGGCATCCTAGTGCCTGACGTGAGTTTTTCAACGCAATTATGCCATATATGATCAATTGACTCTCTCCAGATTTACAACCCCAACGCCCCTTACACGTTCCCCGGTCCCCCAGTTGCGAGCCTTGTATCTTCTAATGCCGTGGGTGGAAATGGAAACGACGGAGACAACAATAATACCAATGGCGGTGCCAATGACAACGATAACAATGATAACAATGGGGACAACTCTGGTAATGCCAATGGTTCTCCAAATCCCCCGGTCAATTCAAGCTCACCATCCGTACCATCTGCTACACCAACTCCTTCAGGCTCCAATCCTGGTTCTGGAGAAGCTCCTTCCAATGACGGTGGTTCCGGTACCAGTGCTGAACCCTCTGGCACATGCCATCTTAAGAAGCGATCCGACGTCAATGCTCACCGACCCAGGCACCTCAGTCGCATCATGCGTGACTTGATGTTCAGCCATACGCACTAAGCTAACCCCGTTGTTGATCTCCCGCCAGCGTTCTCTTGACCAGGGAGACACATGGGCAGAAAGGAAACGGTGGATATCTCTGCTCTACATCCTATCCTTCGTGTCCAATGTCATTTCATCATTCCTCAGCCACTGTCACGTTCAAACGTACTATCCCCAACTTGACGATGGGAGTATTATTGTACGCAGGTGTTCATCACATTGGCGCCCCTCTCTCCCCTCTCTCCCCTCTTGTTTATTCTCCAATCAACAAACCATTCATCATGCTGGCACGATCGCGAGACGATGTTCATGATACCGCATGACCTAGATCTATGACGGCCTTGACCTTGGCGCATTTTCATCCTGACATCTTCAATATACTCCATCTCGCCACGTTGCTTGGTATCTTAATTATTGCATCTCCATGTTTCACCCACTGTATCCCCTACGCACTGTCTCTCCCTCATCTAACTTTGCTCAATGGTCTCGATGTCCGTCTTCCCTGCTGCCTACGCTTGTTAGGCTTGCTGGCCAGTGGATGTAGTGGGCGTTGAACGTCAATGTATTATATAATTATTTAGTCTCTGCCCTCAGTTGTGGGGTACCCGCTCGGGAAGCTCGCATCAACTTGATGTCAAGTTACATTCTGTTGATCCTTCCTGTGTAATATCAATGTGTGTCTGCTATTATCCTGGATCACTTGGATGGAGGTCCTTTGGGTCATCGTATCTTGGTGAGTTGTAAACACATGAAAGGGAAAGCCTTCCAATGGAGAAACGGCTGATTGACGTACTGTATAGCACGTAGAAGTGCCATCATAAATTCAAGGTTTCTTGATGATAACGTTGCAGGATCAACTGTTGATACGCATGTCCGGCCCTTAGTCAGCATACATAAAGCGATCCCAATGGTACGCGTACGGCCACATTGCTGTCTGCCTTGAGTTCTGGTAGTGTAACTCCCTGCCAAACATGCATGTTAGCACTACCCCTATTTGAATCTGCTGCGCACATTCTCAATGGTGCGGAATCTCACGTTACGTCCAATCCTACACTTTGGCCCGGGGTCGAGCAAACAGCTATTGTTGGCTGCATCACAGGGTATGTACCCACGTTAAACTAACTGTACTGGGGAGGAACACTGCCCACAAACATGCCAGCATACTCCTCCCCGTTGTACACAAATTTTGAAATCGACCTTCTTCACCGGCCGCGAGCTTTCTTCTCGCCATCCAGGGCCGAGGCACGCCTCCCGGCGGAGATCAAACACAGGGACAGGTGTGGAAGAGCATGAAGGTACCCTTTCATCGTAATATGTGGGTTGAGATAATGAAGGGTGGAGCAGCAGACTCGATGCAGCTGCCAACCTGCACCTGTGCCACGTATTTGCTCGAGTTGACCGGGTGCCCAAATGGTGACGCGTCGAGGGTTGGTCGAGAGGGTGCAGCCTACGTTCAGCCACCATCCCCAAGACAAAAGAGCACAAAGGCAACACTGGAAAAAGCATTGTTCATTCCTTGTTGGGCATAAAATGAACAGCATGAACAGGACCAAGTCTAGGAGGAAACTGAACCCAATCGTCACTCGTCGGACTCTAAACTGACCAAGCTTGCCTGATTGGGTGGCGCAAGACGAAGATTACTGAAGTGATGTTGCCACAGTATTAGCATACGCTCACACGCTATTAAGGGATTCTTCGACCCAGTATACAACCCTTTGGAACTAATGGGAACTATTTAGAAATCTTCAAGTCCTAAAATCCTCAATTCACTTCGCTGGCTAACAACAAACTTCACTCTATCCAAGATACAAGCCCCCGGCTGTGAGGTGTTGTGCTTGGCCATTATCAGATCACGCCATCCTTTCCAGTCCCCTACACGCCCAGCAGTACACTCCTTTCCTTCTTACTCCCCGCCCCGATGACTTTTCCTATTTTTGACCTTTTTCTTGCAGCCACTTATGCTCTGCACTTGGATACGTTGCGACCAGGACCGTCGAAGGCGGCGCTCCGTATGAAGGCAACGTACCCGGGATAATTCCCTCCGACTTGGGTTCTGCTGTTATCCGGCTGGTCAATACCTCTGCTCCTAACAAAGGAGGTCGCAACGCTGACATCAGTCGTGGCCCTGGTGCTCAGCCTGCGGATGCCGGTGCAGAAGTTAATCCTGGAAGCGAAACCGTGTTTAATTGGAAAGCAGACGGCGTCGGAACACTCGTCAGTGGTCTTGTTTCGTGTTTTGCGTGTTTTATCAGTTATGCCCCCATGTTCCTTCTTTACAGTGGCCACTTAACACTGGCCCCATTTTGACCTATCTTGCACCCTGTGACGGCGCACAATGCAATTCCGCTAATGCCCGATTTTTCAAAATTGATGAACGTGCTCGCAGAGAAGACTGTACATGGTATCATGCAGGACTGAGTAGGTTTCTCAAGCAATCTCTCTTGTAACCTAGTAACTGATACCTGTTGGGCAGAGGAAGGTGATCCTGCGAGAGTCACTCTCCCTCCCAACCTTGCATGTCGCAATTATCTGATACACCAGGGGATTATTGCTCTTCACATCGCCACAGATCGTGGAGGTGCTGAATTTCACGTTTCCCGTACACAAATCATCGTTACTGACAATGAGCTTGTGGATTTTCCTAGCGCCTATGACGACACCGATGCTAGCATCTATGTACCTAAAGGGAGTTTTTCATCATAAGATGCCATAGAGTCAATTGATGGCCACCTGCAGATTTTCGATCGCAACGTCCCTTACACGTTCCCCAGTCCCCCGGTTGCCACCTTGGTACCTTGTCACGGCGGAAATGAAGGAGACGACAACAATAACAATGGAGACAACAACCATACCAATGGAGACAACTCTGGTGACACCCGTGGCACCATAGAACACCTAGCAAATCAAGCTCATTATCCATGCCATTTACGTCCTTCACGCTTCTGGCTCGTGCTAATCCGAGGCACCATCCGCGGCCATCCATTGCCCCGAACCCACTCAAAACCGTCCCAGACAAATCAGTCGCTTCATGCGTGGCCGGAACGCTTAGTAGTTAGGATTAGTTGGCGGCTTGACTCACAGCAAAGCGTAAATGTAGTGGAAAGGTAAAGAGGATATGGCTAATCGCTCTGCCTTTCTTTTGTTGCAACCTTCATTGATTAACCTTCTGACGACCTTGGTCATACCTATGAAGGAATCCAGGATGGTACAAAGCTGTTACATCTCTATCTCACCGTCCTTTTTCCTAACATGCTTGCCTTCTGTCCATGGTACCCTCTACTCACTGCCTCTTATATCATACTTGATATTCCAATGGAAATTTTCAATGGAAAAGTTTTTTGTGTCAGCTACCGCTCGTCACTTTAATCCTCGAAGGAATTGCCCGCGAGTTAGCCTACAGAAAGGGAAACTTAGACTGGAATAATCACAGTGCAGCTATTTTCTCCAATACCACCTTCTTCCCTTTCGCGTCTTCTTGCTCAATCTGCTTTTTAACGTCACTTGTAAACCAGTCTTTCAGCGTCTTTCTCGCCTCCTCCTTTCTTTTCTTCAGCCCCTCGTCCGTACTCTTATTGACCCTCATTACTTCTTCACATAGCCCAGAAACAACGAATAGTCCATTCTTTTCTCCCTTCGTGCACATCCCCACGATGACATCCCCGCCAACAGTCTTGAGAAGCTCCAATGCAAACGTTGATGAATCCCAGGAATCCACTCGGTCGATTGACCTGGTACTGTGATTGAAATGTCCGCCTTGAAGAAGCCCTTTGTATAGCCTTGAAGTATGTGGTAGGTCAATGGGGTGCGGCATATCTGGGGTCGAGGATGGGTACGGTGTCGCGATAGATTGAATCAGCGATTTGATGGCGCCAGATTTGCCTTGTGTACGAAGCATAACATTCAAAACGTATCCGAAGTGTGTTCAATCATGGACTCACCGCCATCAGCATACAGCATGATTTCCAAAACCAACAAACTTCCACCGGGATCACGAACAAGTATTGAGCCTTTTGACTCGACCCATTGAAGTAATGGTTCACTAGCAGCCTTTCGGACTTCAGATTCGCGGACGTTGGCGTCCTTTTTACTCGTTTGTGAACGCATTTGATCAGTTTCTGCGAGGGTCGCAATCTGCGCGGGTGTAAAGTGACGTCTCGTTCTTGGCACTAGGAGATACAGCAACGTTCGCCTCCCTTGTGAGGTGGCATAGAGCTTATCAGCAACAGAAGTTATCTCTGAGACGACGCTCTTCGCAATGAGTTTGGTATCGCTGGAATAACCCGCAGTCAGTTGTCAAATTATTAGTGAATGAAGTAGTGGATCTACTCGATAACGTCCAGAGCGGTGAACAGGACAAGCTGAGCTTCGTCATCTTGACATATCCTTTCTATGTGGGGTTTCAGTGTTTTAATAATCTGTTTCCGGTCCTATTATGCACCACAAGTGAGAAAAAGGCAAAGATGGATAAAGGGTGTCTTGACCTTAGCAGTGCCATGGGCAAGGAATTGGCGCACTACACGGCTACCGTCCTTTGTGTGCACCATCTCGGCTAGGATGTCCTGACAACTACATCTGGCGTTGAGCACACTTCCATTCTCATGCCTCCGGACTGCATACCTTTCGAAGATGTCCCTGCGCAATTTTTCTTGCTCCGTGTCTGGTAGATTATCCAGAGCTTGTACGTATTCCCATAAAGCACGGTGGACGACAGCATGTGTTACAGCGCCCTTATCAGGGTTATTGAAACTGTTTCCGGGAAGTGAGATGGGGTGAGCATTGATAGGCGTCAACTTACATCAATAGTAGATTCTCTTTAACAGCACCTAGTATTCGCTTCTTTTGCTCAGCGTCAGCACCCTCCAAAATACCACTTAGACCCTTCTTTGCTCTAGTCTTTTCTTCCTCTGTTCCGCTCGTCATACTAAATAGGCGTACTTCCTTTCCGTAGAAGTCGCGCAAGAGTATAGACCGTTCATATGCGTTCGCCCAGAGTTCGAATGCATCAGCCAAGACAGAGGTAGATTCACGATGCAGCAACAGGCGTAGTACGTGTGATTCGAACTCTCGTAGAATGGATTCCCGATGAGTCGGACAAAATCGAATAAGTTTTGACACCAGGAACTACAGATACGCCGTTGATTTTGGCAGCGATAGCGGAAGCTGTCCGACTCACTTTAGAGTACTTATTTTGAACGAGGTCCCTGTATTTTCCCTTCAATTCGCTAGCTACTTCATCTCGCTCCTTCTGCTTTCCGTACTTCACCAGCGTCTGTACAATGCGACTGGCATCATGCTTCAATACAATCTCTTGCACATGTCCACGTATTGCGTTCATCAATTGACCGATATATTTTAGTCGGTCTTCACTGGATAGATTTTTCTGGCGGACGAGAGACCATAGCCTCTTTGCCTCGTTTAGCAGTGATGAATGAGGCTTCGCCGCTTTTCTTTGGGCATGCAGTGCCTTCTGTGCTTTATGAGACTCTCGAGCAGCTAATGCCTGGAAGGTCAAATGATCGTCAAGGATGCAATCGAGGGATCCACCCACCATTTGGGTCTTTTGGCTTTGAAGTGGCCGCATCGACATCCTCTACATTGTCTTCATCCATAGCATCTCCCTCATCATCTCCCTCATCATCTCCCCCATCATCTCCCTCATGATTTTCTTCCTCATCCTCCTCTTCGTCAATCCAGTCGTTTTCATCATCCTCCGAGTCCAGTTTTGGTATTGAGCTCGTCACAGGTCGTGATCGCTTCTTCTCAGTTTTATCGTCCTTCTCTGTACGGATTTTTTTGGCTTTTAGGGAGCTTATTGTAGGCGCAGGTCGCTTTTTGGAAGATTTTTGAAGTGCCGCCATCGCCGTCCGTGGCGATGAAGAAATAAGTTAGTCACACCCTGTGCGTCACACTTTGTGATTGTGGCCGCCTAGTCTTCCAATTTGATTTCCTCCATGTGAGTACTACCCTCGACAATGCTACGCGGGTTCTATCTGGACTAATACATTGCACAAAGGCCCCCGAAAGGTACAACGAAGAAGAGAGCAGTTGCATCAGATGGCACGGCTACACCACATATACCAGTATGTTCGATGTTTGCGTGATCGACACGGAGTCTGACGCGAAGAACCTGTAGACATTAGCGGAACAACTGTCCTATCTACACCACCCTAGACCTTTTAAGAACCCTAACTATATCAAGAACGTGAACAGGCGCGCTAAGAACTTGAAGAATGTATTGAGTCAAGAAAGGGAAAGGGAGCGTCAGGAAAGGGAGAAGAGGAGGCAGGAGAAAGCGGAAGGTATGGACGTCGATGGAGCACCCCGTATGGAGGACGAGGAGATTCCAACATGTAAGTGTTGACTGCCGTAGTACATCCTCATCTTATTTTGTTTTACAGACTTGTCGATAGAAGCACCCCCGTCGATATGGCCACAACGTCGGTACTGTGATATAACAGGCTTAGAGGTGCAGTGGTCGCTTCCTCCTTCCTAGGTGCATGGCTTACATTGTGCATCGCAGTCTCCTTATACCGATCCTGCGACCGGCCTTCGGTATCATGACAAAAGCGTCTACGAGCTGATCAAAGGCCTAGTAAGTAACTCCTGAATCTGTATGACTTCAATATACTCAATCCTCATTATTATCTAGAGCGCTAGTTCGGCCAAAGAATACCTTGCGGGTAGGCATTACATGTGTGTTTGTTCCGAACGTTCTTCTGATCAGTAATGCAGCTCGTGGTGTTGCTTCGGTCGTTAAATAAAGCAAGCGCAAGAATACACCCCTCGTTGTCCGTCGTGCACACATTTTTTGCTTCTAGCAGTGCTCTATATTTGCAACCTGCCGAATCTAATCTTGTACTGGCCATGTACGTATGATTCTACGACGTCATTATGCATGTTCTAGTTCACCGCATATCTTTGGTATCTCCAGTCGCTTCCACCCATGTTCCCAATATCTCTCGACCGACATATTTGATTCTGGTCTTCTGTATGTCTCGTCGCTATTGAAATCTTCATTCGATTATATCTACCACAGTATTGGGTATTGCAAGAAGCAGGAGAGGATTGTCGAAGGTGACGCTCTATACATTTCAACTCCTCGCAAGCATGCTTAGGCAACAACCAGACTTGGCCCCATAGAACTGCGACGTGGATTTTTTTCTCTCCATTTTAATATGCCGGGTTGCGTGATCACCAGTCCCATGCTACAAGTAACTAAGGGTGTATAATCGAGTCCGTAACCAGAAAAGAGAGACATGGAACATAGGAAGCGGTATTGTGACGTGGTTCCATGGCCACAAGTCTTCCTCCATTTCTCTTTACGTTAGTGAATCCTTGCAATCCTGATGTACCTGCCTTCCTTCTTTCCCTGATGGCAACTCCCACAGTTGTCTTTGTTCCGCATGCCTTGGAATCAGGCGGCCCAATATAAATACTTTCTTCGGGGAACTATTTTTTTGCCAACAAGGCTTTGCCTTCGAGCAAACGGGGATATGCTCAATGGTGCTCATGGTTGGAATTCACCTGACATGGCTAAAATCGCGCTTATGAATAGCGAACTGAATCAAGCGAGTTGTTTTCCCCAGATCTCGAACGTCACATCACTGCGAATGAACAACAGCGGGTTTGAGGGAGACCACAGATAGTTCAGTTAGCTGTAATCTTCCACCCTCAGCGCGTTGTGTGCAGTCACGCTGTGACACGATTTCACCAGGACTTGGCAAATCAAGTGATGTGACGCGGAAGTCGGGATGGTGAAGAGGATCAAATCCAAAATAGGGACATTATTATATATGGACCTTTGTCACAACCTTAACTGGTTTCTTTAGTAACAACCATTTCTGTGTTATCTGTGGTGAGACAGAGCAACATGGAGTATTTCAGAGCACGAGCTACGAAATTGCGACCCGAATCTCCTCGCCGGTCGTTGCTGAGGGTGGTTGGCAACAAGCCATGACATGTGTGACATGCCGTCGAGATGGTCAATTAACCTTGACGATCGGTACGCGTACTAAATACAATCATAGATTTTATGAATATACTCTCAAAATACATTTTAATGTATTCGAAGACTTTACAGCCAATTTGGACTCAACCTCTGCCGGACTAACTAATCTTCTGTCGGAATCATTCATCATGATTTCGGCATCCCCTAGCTTTGGAAATGATCCCACCCCTTCGGCGACTTGTCCCAATGAGTGCCCGAAAGCCCGATGATACCGTGTCACAGCGTGTTTGCATACAACGCGCTGAGGTCCCCTTGGGTAGGAGGGTGATAATCTCCCAGAAAAGGATTGTGTTTTACCAAGACTTCACGGAGAATTCCACGATATGCGGATATACCCTTGACATACCCAAATGGGTTTAGAAATCTCGGCCGAATCGAATGCAGCTGCCAAGAGCCTCACCTTTGCAGAAATTGTTGATCCAGATGTCCGGTATGACTGGAGCCTATTACTTGGCGTTCACTCGATGTCTTGCCTACCCACGCGGTATTTTTAGTTTCCCCAAGCCAATCTCATAATGAATCTCAACATGTCCCCCAAAATGTAACAGGGCTCAACAAGCCTACCTGAACGCGGTTGCTTGCTATTTCAAAATCTTACAGCAAAGGCACGTGCATCTCTACCTTGATGGCGTCACGGAGGCTGGCTAGGATGGAACGCAAATCTAGTGGGTGATCTTATCACGGTGATCTTATCACGGTGATCTCGGACAATGCGTCGAGCCGAAGCTTTGCGTCGCATTGCGTCAAATAACTGTATCGGGTGCCGCAAATGAATCAGACTAAAGCTATAATCATACAGTACTATGACTTGAATGTACGACTTTTGCCTGTTCTCCACACGATGTCATTTTGATTGGCAAATTCCGACAAACCCGACTGAAAAATCCTGGATTCCAGACTCCAGAGTATAACAGTACATTTTGAGAGCCCTTTCTGCGATCAGGGGCAGTTCGCTAATAACTCTTGACTCCAGATTTCAGTGCCTGAAGTTGCCTGTTCATTTCCTCATCAACCAAGGACGAGCAGGTAAAGCTGGGGTTGTGTAAACTTCAGAATGGATTCGGACCCCGACCGAGTACGGATACGAATGACCCGATGAAGGCATTAAACCTGGCGATGAATCCGATGGAACATATGACCGTGGACTCTCTTGTTCGTCCTTCGCATCCTGTGTCATATGGCTAACTAGGATCTTTTGTGGCTTTCGACTTCTTTGGGATTGGTTGCTATTCTTAGCTCGGTTCCGCGTATCCGTTCCGCACTAGAAGCACGGAATGGTTTAACAATTTTGCCATTGAATTGGTGAGGGAAGCCAACACCCTTACGCCAACTTGGTAAAAACCTAGTCTCTCCCTTCCCACGATGCCTCCCTCACTTTCCAGTTCCGGATTGCGACGGATGGGGATGAGATTTGTAAAAGCCATGGTTTTATCAAATATTGGAAGACGGAGTACGTTCGATGAGAGTGAACGCATGGGTACTGACTGTACTTAGTAAGCGTTATAACTATAAGCTGCACTTGGACTAGGACTCTCCCGTGACACAAGTGAGTGACATTGCAGACACTACTTCATAAATGTGATTGGCGCGGTCAATGCCTGTCCAAGACCAACCTACACCTGCCTGTTCGCAGCACCATGAGTAACCATTCTCCAGCTCAATCTCCTGAATATTATGTACCACCTCATCGTAGGAACAGTGGAGCTGCAATTCAAGCGCCCCGCCCTTCACCCAGCTATCCCTGCTGGGTCGACCCCCCCGACTGACCCTCTATATCATAATAATGAAGGGGATTGGATATTCACCTGCTGGGACCGAGAATCTAGCACGCAACCGAGGTTACGCGAATTCCTTAATCGTTGGCCAAGCCGTACTCCTAGTAGGCACAGTGCCTGGATAGCAGTTGAGCGTATTTCAGACTACGGGAGAAGGAGGAAAATTGACAGAGATTCATGGAATCTGGAAGGGCTCGAGAGTGACTTCTGCACGTTAATGAGAAAAGGGAAGGAGGCGGTAACCGTGGAAGCCCTGGATCGAATCGCGAATTAATGTCGTTTGCGGGAAATGGAAAGGGTGGTGAAGTATTTGCGTTTGAAGGGAAATAGGGCAGGCGAAGGTGTCAAGCAGAGCGCCATTGGCAGACGCGAGACAGGGCCAAGTTATTTGCATATAGGTGGAGAGTTTTTTGGATGTGGAGGAGGTGAAGCAGGTGCGGAATGAATGGAGGGAGTGGGTGTCCGATTCCCTTCCCATGGCCTTGAAGCCTGACGCTTATACCCACCCCGATATTTATGCAAAAAAATGAATATGACATTCGACCAAGTAGATACCGTTCTGATGAGATCTAGTCGTCAGTGCTTAAATATAAAGCTGACGTAGTTAGGACTGGGGAGCGAGCACTGTATGTCTACAATGAGCTACATATCCTTATCACTGTGGGGGTTCCTACTGTCCTTCTAAATAAAGAAGGATTAGCCTTATTTGGAATATTCCAGAAACGACTTTAGGAATTATTTGACGTCTAGTGCTCCATGAAACCCGCTCCAAATAAACGAGAAGTGGCCGATTATTTGTCGATAACCTTCCCTGCGCCAAACAGCCTAAAATATAACCATTTACGTCCATGAGCATCGCCCTGCCCAAACGAGGGTCCATTTTGAATTCTGTGTTGACACTGCTGTAGTTGAGAACTAAAAGGGACGATGATATATCAAATATGATGTACCAAATCCCAATGAAATCTTTCGGTTATCAACGACGCCCACGATGTTTAATATATACAAAGTTTTCTGCAATTTAAAATTTTGTATCGCATTTTATGATTAATTTTAGTTCTCAACCACCGGAGTGCGATATGCTATGCTGAGACGGCCTCCGGAACGCCCTTTCTCAGTACTCAGTCCCCACCCCTCACCGCTCAATACAAGGCGCACGTTGACAGTATCTATTTTTGCGGGGTCGGAGCCAATGATGGTTGCGAATACGTTCCCTCCCCAAACGAGTAACCGAACAAGCCGGTTATGACACGGGCGCATTTTCAATTGCACAGGTCAGACAGTACTGAGGATCAGCTGGGTCACCCGCCCAATCCTTAAGGCGCGGGGTTCCGAAACATACATTATCGGCTTATGCTAGTCAGCAGACTATGCATTTCGCTATGGACGGTTGATGAGTCTTAAAGATTACGCCGCGGTTGAGGCGTTGGCCGAGCAAGGACACATGTTCTCAGGGAGGGTGGAAGTAAGCTGCCTTATTCAAACCTTGTGCTCACGAGTTACTACGCGAGACTGGAATCCTGGATTTAATTTGAAAATCCTATCTAGATCCAAGGGCCCTTCCCGTCGATCTATGCCATCTCATTTCGAGGGTCAGGCTACTGCAAAGGCAATGAAACCCTGAGCCAGTGCTGCATATATCAGCCAGGAAGGTCAACCATGCATCACCCCAACTCCCTCCCTCCCAGGCCTCTCGGGTGCTCTCCAAGCCTGTTTTGAAAGTTCGTGTCCTATAGCACACATCGAAGGATTCAATGGCTAGCGATTTGGAGAAGCAAGGTGTTGCCAATGCCGAGAGATATGAAGGTCGTCCTCCTCGACCATCCTCCCTAGCCAACCCTGCTGCGCTGTGAGTATCGAGTGTTATTTTTGCTTTCCCTGTTGGGCTAGAAGCAGAGAAAAATCAATTTTCCGGCTTCTGCCCTCATCCTCCCTGACCCTGGTTTTGTCAATCATGTTCTAACTGTTATTTTTAGTGGGCTCTTTTCTTTCGCCTCGACAACATTAATTTTGTCGTTGTATAACCTTCAAACTCGCAGCGTCAACTCGCCCAATGTGGTCGTTGGCATGGCCGTCTTCTGTGGTGGTCTTGCTCAACTGTTGGCGGGTATGTGGGAGTTCCCTAAGGGCAACATGTTCGGTGCCACAGGTGAGTTTCCATAATTTGCGTTTGGTCCTGCTTCCCGCTTGCTGTGTTATAATCACCAGCAATGTGTTGACTAGTTGATATCACAACTAGCATGGACTGGTCTCTGTCCTTAACCTTCGTATTCTACTGCTTCTTGTCTTGAAGATTTCATACTAATTTTTTCCCCATCCATTTAAGCCTTCTCATCCTATGGTGCCTTCTGGATGTCCTATGCCACGATTCTAATCCCCGGAAGCGGTATCCTCGCCGCTTTTGCCGATAATCCTGACGAATTTGCCAGCGCGGTTGGTATTTATCTGATCACGTGGATGCTCGTTACGTTCTTCCTCCTGTAAGTCCACTTTTGTCTTCCTCCTGCGGCAAGAGTGCTCAAGACATGCTCTCCGTTCATTAGCATTGTTTCACTCCGCAAGACCGTTGCCTTCATCGCCCTCTTCGGTTTCCTGACGATCACATACATGCTCCTCGCTGCCGGTGAATTCTCTGGCGTAGTCAAGTGCGTATATTTCCTCGCACGTCTAAGTTTCATCCAAGTCTGACCCATTGCCTCGCAATGGTACTTTTTATTCATTACAGCTGCACGAAGGCTGGTGGTGGTTTCGGTGTGGTCACTGCATTCGTCGCATACTACATCGGTGTTAGCGAGTTACTTACATCTGAGGTAAAGCCTGTCTTCAGGCTTCCTTTGGGTCGCTTGTCATAGGTTGTCTATCTGGTTCTGGCGATGTGATCGGACGTCAAGTTTATTACACTCTCATAGTATTCTCTGTTTGTAATCCTTTTATATTTTTGTCCTTAGTGCGTTCTCGACGTCTGAATACACTTGCACGTCCCACCATCTATACCTGTCCTGTCCTTTCTCTCGCTTACTAATAGCTTTCGTGGTGATCAAAACCCTAATAAGAGCAGTTCTTCCTTTACTTACCCGGACTTGGCGACCGTCATTATTGTCTCGGAGACGGAGTTTTTGATCTATCGCTTAGCGTAACCTTTCCTGAGGGAAGCATCCCCGGGTATTTTATTGGACCTTGCAACCAGTCCTTCTTTAGCCATATCTTCCGCTGTCCGGTCTACAAAATATGCTGCACGGCATTCCAGTTCGCGAAAGACGATTTACTGTCGGTGCAACATGACAGAAGCACCCGGAATTCCCATGCAGACAGTTTCTCCGTCGCCCAAGTAGCAGGAGGATTATTTGTATATATTTGGCTGTAATGTGAAAACCAACCTGTTCGTGGCAGAGGCGGGATACAAGCTCAGTACCTGTACCTGTCTCGCCAGACTTCTGGTGAGTTTAACGTTCGTCTCCAACGGCAACGACGCGGGTTTAAAAGGCTCAAGGTGACCATCTTAGCCATCCTCCTTAAGCTGATGGACGCAACGGAGTTGGCAAGATGGACTCGATTCGCCGCACGAGGCGGGATTGGGAAATGCACGGCGATTGAGGACTGCGTAGCTGAGCGTGCCGGGGATCTTATGTTCCTCAAGGTGAGGTTCTCATTTGATTTAGAGGAAGGCTAAGTTGTAACAGAACCCGTGAAGGACGATGAAATCACTGTCCTAATGCAGCTGACGGATCACGAAGGGATGTATCTTGTAAGTAGCGCTCAGCACTTCATTTATCTCAAAACGTGGCTTCATATAGTTGTGCAGGGATACTGTGAAGGCGTCGTCGGCAAATTCAAGGGTGTACACGTCCAGTTTCATTCAAAACTCAAGAAAGCCATCATAGCCAAGCGCTCTTCGTTGCGTGATGGACATTCCTCAAAGTCGCCCACACCTTCTGTCCATTCTATTTTTGTTCCATCTTCCCCAGTTGATTCTATCCATTACCGAAGCTCCACTAGCCATTCCCTTCCAAGCCAGCAGTGTTCCGCTGTGGCTTCAGATGACGAGGCTGTCCCCCACCTTAGTCATTCATCTAGCTCGTTGAGGAATGATTCCGTCCTAAACACACCGACGAGTCATCCCTCACCCTCCGACGATCCCCGTACTTCGAATCGCTTGTATTTTCCAACATCGGAGGCTTCCTTGTCATCGACAAGACTTCCACTGGAAGACAAGCCAAAGGACTCTCACAACCCGCTCTCAGTCCCTGAGAAGACAACTTCACCACACTCAGGCGTTAATGTGTCCCACAGGTCTGACGACATACACGCGTTACCTCCGACAGCCCCTGTAGCATCCCTTGTAGCATCACAAAGCACAACAGCTGCGCCCACTGTATCGTCCCCAGAGCCGTTAGAAGATGACCCGCCAGATATCGGAATAGATGATGAACGGAGCAGAAGGGGTTCAGATGCATTGTCAGATGGAGAAGTTGGAATTGGTCTTTCATTCCTTCAGGACCTTGCGAATGGCGATGGCAATGACTGGTCATCAACGAACAGCCGATATAGTGTTGATAGTGTGTCTCGTGGCCAGGACAAAGGTAAAGGGACGCAAATGGAAGACTCGCACCAATCTGAGAAGGCAAAGCAAGAAGTTCAATTAGGGCAAAGAAAGGAATCACCCACGCCTTCAGTTTTACATACCACCCTTCATGACCGTAGACCATCATTGGCACCGAGTTCTTCCTCGAAGCGCTCGGAGGATTGGGAGGGAGCAGCCGCGGATATCTATGATAATTATCGATACTCCGGCTATTCCGTCGCTTCGAAGATGTCAAGACTCTCCACAATGTCATACCCCTCGTTGGCTCCTACAGACGATGCGATTCCTCCAGTGCCGGATGCAAGACCTAGTGTTGATGCCCCTGCAGCTAGTGAGGTTCTTGTTGAAGAAAAACGAAGCTCGGCTGCATCCGATGCATCCGTATATACCCAGGCGTCGAAGCAAGGACCATCTCCTGGACCACAAGGAACATCTTTTTTGAATCCCCCAAAAGAAAACGTTAAGGGCCGTCCGTCCCCACTGGAGTTGAATAAAGCCTCCTCTCCTCTACTGGACACAACTTGGGGATCTCCTATGTCATCACCCAGCGCAAGTCCTATGCGCTCGCGTCTTTCGGGAGGTATCGACTCTCCGATAGCATTGTCCCATCTGGCAAGCCCAACAACAACTGGGGTTGCCAGCGCTTTGAGACACAGACTGGAAAGCGAAAGACACACTCCGACACTCAAGACATCGTCGGAAAGAGCATCTACCGCGGCAGAATTCGGAACATCCATTGTTGTTGACGATGATGAAGATATACCAGCACAAGTTGTAGCTACTATCCCGTTCACTGATGAGCCAACGACGGATGAACCTCTCCCTTCTTCTCCCTACGACAACCAGCCCTCAATGCCGTTATCTAACTCCGCAATCACGTCTACTACAATGTCGGAACCTACGTCCACTCCTACTATTAACCCTCCAACAGAGATACCTTCGCACGTTCAAAATGAATTAGCACCACCCCCCCCAATGACTGTCCATCCAACGGTGCGCTCACATCTTCGACCTTCCTTATCTGAACTTCGGGGCTCTGATGAGCCAGAACGGCCTTCGTTATTTTTACCTCATCCGGGAGCTCCGAGGGCCCCTGCTGTAGGCTCTAATGGTCCTATGTACATCCGTTCGCAACAGTCATCCTATTCTTCTGATCTCTCATCTGCCGACCCTCAACCTCGATCTAGCCCCCAGCATCCACCAGGATACCCACGGACAGTCCAGTTTATTGATGGTGTGCCAGCAGGAAGTTCAGTCCATATGGCAAGAGTAGCCGCTTCTTCGGCGGCTTCACCACCCCATATGACCGCAGGGAGAACAGTAAGAGGGCTTACAATGTATGGGAGAACGGAGCTAGACCTGACCAGCTCTACGGGGCCTGTGTTGGTCATCTTCAGTTTGGAACCACCTGCTGTGGCACACTTGAGTCTGCAGAGGGCTGGTTTGGGTATCGCTAATCCTCCTTTTTGGAGTTCGGGAGGGACATCAGCACCTCCAATTGTATCAAGGATCATTGAACGACCAGAAAGTGTTGATCAACCAATAGGTGCACCTGGTCCTGCTGCAGGTGGTGGGGTTGCAAGTGCTATACCTAGGGCGAATTTTACGCCTAGAGCAGGAATGGTTAGGCCACGATCGCGGAGTTTTTCTGGGTCCAACTCGGCCAGCGCCACTCCTCTCGAACAAACTCGTAAAGTGACAAGGTGAATAATGTTATTCACTTCTTTCGGTCTTCTTCACTGACTCCCAAATGCTCTTTTGGCAGTCACGAAGAGGGTAGTGCACCGCCTGATGACGCCTCTGCACGCATTGGCGGGGGAAGAAAATCGTTGGGATCGATTAACACTCAGCTGGCGGCTTCAAGTCCTCGTGCGAGGGGTGCACCGAAATCGTCGTTTAAACCATCACCCAAATCTTCTCCATTACGCAACGCACATGCTCCATCTACACTTTCGTTGTCGGAAAATAATTTGAAGGCCATGCCACCAAAATCTCCTACTACGGCAAAACGACCTCCGAGTCCGTTGTCGCAGTCGTCTTTCCAACCCCCTCTTTCGCCAGCGAAGCATGTACATCCTGTAGACATTGGACTGCCTGCTCGGCCTTTGCATGGGTTGAGACAAGCTACTTCGATGTCTGTGTTGAACGAGAGGAAACCTTCTGCTCGTCAGGCTGTCCATAACCTCCCACCGCCAACTGCTATGCTCACTGGTTCGGGCTCTGCAACATCACCAAGCACTCCAACAAGTCTCGTTTCCCTGCCCAATCAGCCTAGAAAGCCTTCTCTAAGCGCCAACGGAGCAAATAGCAACAACGTTGAAAACACCCAGCCGGCTTCGCCTGTACAAATTCGGCAAGTGCAAAATCAGCATAGGTCGGCTGTTCCTTCATCTTCGAGCAGCGCTTCTCGGTCTTCCGTCACTCGCGATTCAGAGGTCGCCGTTAGTTCGGAACAACACTCCTCATCTTTACACCATACTCGGCCGTCAACGGAAACAGACACGGTATCGATTCAAAGTGCGAGGACGCGGGCAGCTTCGCCTTCCCCTTCTGCATACACGATCGGCAGACAAGACTCGCTTCGATCGAAGTTGTCTCTACCTAATCTACGAAGGGCCAGAAGCAACAAGCACGATGATGGCGATGGCCCTGTCGGATTGGGGATTGGAGTGAATGGAGAGATGATGCAGGTTGCAGATATGGACTTTGAACTTATTCGACCGAACATCCCAGCGTTTAATCCTGCTGCTCTGAGAGCGAGTGAGGACTCGAGTATGCTTCATGCACGAGATACTGGGCCGTCGTTGGAGGCTGGTGCAGGGTATTTGAGGGCCGAGAGCCCTGCTGTTTCAATGTCTTCGAGCGGGGCTTCAGGGCAAAGATCGCCTACTGTCCCCTCGCTTGTGAACGAGGGTAGCGTAGCGGGGGCGAATGGTCCAAACGCATCATGGCCACAGCTAACACCAACTAGTGCTCAAAGGAGTACGGAGTCATCTGTTGAAGCTCACCGACAACGAGAACTCAAATGGATGTCAATATTGAATACTGTCACACCGGCTCAGGCGAAGAAGAACAAGAAAATCAGGAAATTATTGGGAGAGGGTGTACCTGCTTCTGTTCGGTATAGGATATGGTGTCTTTTGACGGATGGGAATGGGAGGTTCGTGCAAGGTGTTTATGCGCAACTAGGTGCTATGGGAAAGACGAGTCAGGTTTATCTGGATGCGGAGAAGGATGCAAAGACTTGGTTCGCTCAACATGAACTGCGGCAGAGTGGGCATGGTGGCGGTTTCGCCTCAAATATAGGACAGTCCTTAGGACCTCAGACGCAGGTGTTGGGTCTGCTGCAAGCGTATCTGGCAATGGTTCCGGATTTGCACTATTCTATTGGTTGGTATCTTTTGCTCTGGGACCTCTAGTGCAGTGACTGAACGATGTTTTCTTTAGGCTTGGTGCTTGTGGCTGGACACTTGTTACTCCTTGCCCCAGAGGAAGACGCGTTCTGGATCTTTGTGTCGATGATGGACACGTTTCTGAGACCTTACTTTGCTGCTGCTTCTATCCAAATTGAAGTTGATGCTGCGCTGTTTGCCAAAGCTCTGGAAGCCAACGACGCGCAGGTGGGGAGGAAGGTTCTAGTTGATTTGAGCGTTATGCCAGCAGCTTGGTGTCACCCCTGGTTTTCGTCGCTCTTTGTGGACATATTACCGATGGAGTATTTGGATTGGGTTTGGGACTTGTTCTTGTATGAAGGTACGCGGTTTTTTGTTCCGTTTGCAACGAAGTTACCTAACGTCGAATTGGCTGCTCAGGTGTTCCGTTCCTAATACGAGTCGGTTTGGCTATCATGATCTGCTGTCGTCGTCAAATTTTGGATTGCCCAAGCGAGGAGGCGCTTTTGAACATGCTGAAAAGACCTTCACCGACTTGGTTACCATCGACACCAGAAGGATTTATCAATTTGGCATTGTCATTCAAAGTCAAAGATGACGAGATCCGGAAACAAAGAGTAAAAATGGAGGCGCAGGTCAAGCGCCAAATCCTGGTCCCCAGAAAGAACTCAGCCCCAGGATCAATCTCCCTCCCACGAAGCTAAACGAATGATATCATAATATCCTTCGCCACCGCCACTTACTCTTCCCCGCGGACACTTTCGTCGCGCACTTTCATTTTCAACTTTCTCATTTGCTTTCTGCAATGGCCAACTGCGCATGACGATTTTTTGCCACCAGCAACATGGCATACTTGAGTTTCATTCGGCATTTTAGTATATACTTATCTATTTATCCACGTTTCGATGAGGGGTGATTACCCTCGTACATTCATTCGTTACACTGCACTATGGTGTTGCTATGTTTCCCTGGTCCCCTGCTTTGTTCTTAATCGCTTTCTACCTACCCTTTTAGACTATGCGGACTTTTGTGTCAATTAGTATTACTATCAGACTTACACAGTACCATCATATCGATATACCACTACCCTTGGGCCCATGTCTATTACGCATTGGAATGTTCACATGTTAACCTAAAACCGCCGCGACGGCGAACACGAGGAAATGATGAAGAGAATCGGAAGCATTAAGAATCAACAATAAAATGGAGAAGCCAGTGTGCGCAAGGTGATTGGTCTGACGGTCATGAGGACCAACCTCGAGGCGTGGGTCGGAGCGCCTCATCCGGGCCAAAGTTTAATTCCACCGTCGCATTTAACTCACCTTCATTATCGAATCCAATGCCCTTGTCACGACGTTCCTGGCCTCTCCTTCTCCATTTCCCACTCTCATCGCCCCGTGAACCACTTTATCCATAGTCGCCGATTATCCTCCATTTTACACAGCCATTTTTGTCTCTTTATGACCAACCGACTATCCTTTTGACGCCTAGCAGAATTCTTTTAATTCATATACCCCCGATTTTCGTGTTCGTGATCCCCAGCAGCCTCTTCTCATCAATTTCCTTCATAACCGAGGCCGACGAGTCGATTCGAGTCCATCATGCATTCTGCTTTGAATCTACCAGAGATTGTCCGAGAAATCTTCAGTCATCTTGACCGTGAAGATGATACGCTGGACGATTCACTAGCAGGCTCTGGTCATCGTCACGGCACCGGTGGCAGCGGCAGTGGACCTGCTATTCACAATGCCAATCGCCATACCCCTGGCCCAGGGCATGCAGGCTCGAGACAGCTGCCAACGTACAGCCACTCGTCAAGCAGGGCGTCTAGCTTGTTGGCTGCGGCGTTATGTTGCAAGTTGTGGGAGAAACCGGCGCTGGATTGTCTGTGGAGGGAGATGAGAGGGATCATGCCGTTGCTGAGGTTGGCAACAGGGATTATGGAGGCTGACTGCAGCATCGTAAGTAACCTTTGTCATGTGTTGTTTTAGCCTAAACAGCTCCACCGATGGATGAGGCTTTCCCCGAATATATTCAAGTGCCCTAGATGCTGACAGGAGCTATCATAGATTATTGCTGGCCGTCTGGATGAACGAACGTGTCCTCGCTTTCACGAACACCGGCGCCGGATCCAAAGTCTGGAGATTGATGCCCTAAAACTGGACGTCGACTTCATTGACCTCCATCACTCGACAATCCTAAGACTCGGTCAATTCAATGACGGTTTCCTCCCATGCTTGAGGAACTTTAGGATCCGCGCTGACGAATCAGCGAGTTTATCGCTGGAAAAGACTATTCTCGTCCTCCCCGCTGTTCTCAAATCACCGGAACTGCGAAATTTCAGCGTATTCATCAATCCCCAATCAGATGCGGATGCCCCGATAGGCTGGCTGGGACCGATGACGACCCTTCTTATGGATGCTAACCCTACTTTACGGTCGATGAGACTGACTGGCTACCTCCCAGTTCAATATGCACACTGTTTAGGCGAATGGCAACATCTGAAGACTATGTCTTTAAATTTGGCGACAGAGAACTGGGCGTTGGAGACCATGCAAGCACTTTGCACTCTACCCGAACTCTTGGAACTGAGAGTGGATTTCAAGGATACTCTACCTTTCACCGACCTCGATTCCACGAACATGGGACCTGCCCCCTTTCCCCGTCTGGCTAAGCTTATCTTGATCGCAAGGCTAGGGTTCGCTACACAGTTCCTTGGCCTCCTCCCTCCTGACCAACTCACACAAATCAACCTCCGCCGAAGCCGTGGTGACATTGAGGGACGAGCCAGAAGTCACTCGGACGAATCCGCCGAGTGGAAACTCCTTTGCGAGGCGCTCGCTAAATTCAGAACCTCTCTTCGGTCCATTTCTTTGGATTGGAGTAGTACCTCCCAACGAAACAATACCGCCAACAACAATCTCAATGCCCAGAATGATACCTCTGCCAATATCGGTTGCATCACCATCCTCGAGCCACTCCTCTGTCTATCCCAGCTCGCGATATTCCAGATAAAGTCGCTTCCGCCTTGGCTGGCCCTCGGTGACAGAGATATTGACAGAATTGCAGCGAATTTCCCTCGGTTGGAGTCTCTGTACCTTGGTTATACAACACCTCCGGTGGTTGACTCTCGACCAAGCCTGGAAGCGCTAGGCATATTGGCTAGGAGATGTCTCAGGCTCGATCGGCTTAGCATCCTATTGGGTAACAACGAAGAGTCCGGCAGACAGGCAGCTGAAACTAACAGTGAGGATCCGGAAGAGGCTATCGAAATAACGGATGTAGCTAGGAGAGTGCATCATGCAGTACGCGATTCTGATAGTCACAACCCCTTGCACCGCCAACACTTTTCACGACATGTACCTTATCACGAAGGTCGCATGGTCAGAACACCCGATTTTGGGACGCATCGTGGCTCGCCCTTTCTGGCCGTTAAACCACCACCAGCAAATCCCAGTAATAGCACTCGTATTCACGATAGTCTACCTCTTTCTCATAACCTACGACATCTGGACCTCCGAGAAACTAAATTCGTATCTCCCATGATTGCCGCCCGTTCTATAGACAAGCTCTTCCCAAATTTACAAACGCTCATTGTGCATGATGGAGAACAGTCGTATTGGATGAAGATGACGATATTCCAGATATGTCAGTCGGTGAGGAGGGATCAGCAGTGGAGGGATGAAGAGGCGTTTAAGAGAAAGTTGACGGGAGAGTGGGTGGGTGGTAACGCTGATGGTGTTGTTGCCTCGAGAGGTGGAAATGTGGAGAATGAAAAGCGACCTGGGGTGTGGGGAGGGCCAGCTCTTGCAGAAGGTTCAACTTCGACTATGTGGAAATCTCGTCAGTACGATGGCGGGTGGGTTGGATTGGAGCAAAATGCTCCTTGTACGTTGAATGATGAAGCGTGAATACCACCAACGATGATTTTATGATTCACGGCCATGAATTGATACCCTTGTATTATAATATCAGGTGGAAGGGAATGTAGAATATCTATTGTAATTCTGTTTTCAACTATGCAAATCAATCGACTCTGTGTGTTTGTTCGCGGGGTGCGGGGTAGCACGTGGATTGGATCACGATTAGTTCTTCCGAGGCGACAACTCGTTTCAGCAGCTTCACGCTATACCCTTCAGGTGACCACGTTGCCCTTGTTTTCTTTATTTCTACTTCGTCTTTCATATCGAGGCGCCTGCAACAACATTTGCAAGACACTGAATATGGCATCTTTCATGAGGGCTTACAAGTGAGTAACTTGTTTCCAAGCAATGGCGGACTCTCCCCTAGGTGCATATGGTATATTGGAGCTGTTTTCAGCCATGATCAGTTTTTCAACACTGGGTGTAGTTGAATTACCCCAACCAACCTGTCGAGGCGGATAACGATTGGTCTTACGCAATTTGAACTCCAGCGCAGCTCTGCTCAAGCGGCCGATGCTCTCACAATCTGTCACTGCCATGGCTTTGTTTGGACTCGGAGATGTTATCGCTCAGCAGGCAGTAGAGAAGAAAGGAAAGAAACATGACGTGAGTTTGTTTATATACTTGGAGTCGATGTGCGTTCTGGACTCAAGTAGATCCCATTTTGGTTGCCTCCTTGATGGGGAAAAAAAATCGTCTTGTGCGCTTGACAGTTTACGAGAACTGCACGACTAACGTTCTATGGTGGTATGTATGCCGGATGGGGTGGCAATTATGTCCCATTCCCTCAATCGAGGTTATGGATGTCACTGTAACGATGTTGTGATAGGTGCATTGTTCGGACCAGCTTTGACGACATGGTATCAATTCCTGAATCGATTAAAGTTCGCTAGTCCGACAAGAGCTGTCATTTACCGCGTATGTTTTTCTTTTTTTCAACTGGTTGCATCGCGTCGAAAATTCGATTAACTTTCGACCGTCGGCTTAGGTTTGGCTAGATCAAGCCCTTCTCACACCAGGTACAACCTTTCTTTGATCCAGCTACAAGATTACTTGAGGTGGCTTTTAGTTGCGGTGGCGTTCTTTTTTGGTTCCATGAGTGTGTTGGAAGGTAAGCCACATGAAGCCGTGGGCAGAATACAAGAGGTAGGAGAATGGGTCATTCGCTTGTTGTATGCGAAAATGCTAATGCTTGCCCCTGAGAACTATGTCCCTACCTTGATACGCAACTGGTGAGCCATCTGCAACTTCGATGCCTCGGCAGACATGAACCATTCTCAGGGGTGTCTTCCTTCCGACCCAAATCGTGAATTTCGCGATTATTCCCCACCATCTTAGATTCTTCACCGTCAGCGTAGTCAGCTTGTTCTGGAGTGAGTACCACTAGTCAACTATGCCTATCTCAGACGAACGTTTTACTTACATTTTTGTGCAGATACCTACTTAAGCGCTGTGAATGCTCGCCAAACCAAGTCGGTAGCCGCTGAAATACCGGACGGAATTGTAGCCAAACTGCCACAGGAGATGGGAACGCTGGAGAAACCGAATTAATCGACATTTCTGTACGTGTAGCCAACTCTCATATATACCACGAAGAGCGCTAGTTGTTCCGTGCGGTAGCGTTGGTCTGATGATATCGATTCGAGAATGATGGAGCAAGTTTAAGATCATCACATTGCGCATCGCCTTGAGAAAGCGGTTCTGTCAATGATAGTCAATCACTCATAAATCGTCCTGATTAAAATTAGCTTTTTCGGGGCGTACAGCGTGGGTATTTCCCCTGATGCATGGAGTGCACTATCGCGAAACCTGCGCCAGAGCTTGGTCACGCTCCGCCAACCTCCGTGATCTACGCTTCCTCGCAGCCCTCACATGCATCAGTTTGGCGCGCACTGCAAACGCAGTGTGCCTAATACTGAGATGGAGGCTGATACTGATGTTTAACGGCCTATGGTTTTACCCAGGCGATCTCCTACTCCTGACGGGTCTGAAGGCCATGACGATGGTGTGGCCAAGTTGATCCCGGCCCTTGATATTCATACTGCAGGAAATGTTTTGCAACAGTAAATTGAATCATGCTATGGTGACTATTGGGCAAATGCAAATGCGTTAGAGGAAATCATCTCCGTGGAAGTGGAATTTTGCATAAGCACCTCATCATCATGAGTGGCTCATTGTTTCTTCCATCCCCGTCGTGCCCCGCGATTTTGTTAGCTGCCTCAGCTTGACGTTGAAAACTATATTCTCGAATCACTACTACTCTTTCTAACAATCTGATGTGAGCGCGCAGTTCCCGAAATAGTATGATGCACAGCTTGCCATCTCTTCTATCTTTCACTCACGCCGTTGATGATCAATACTGTCACGGTTGAGAGTTCAAGTTTCAAGCTTCAAGCCTGATGCTATATAGGAGCATCTGCTATGTTTTGATTAACACCCCGCTTTCCCTCATATTAAGTACCCCTTCTCTGGTGGCTTATTTTTACCTCCACGATATTCACAAATCACTCATTATCTTTGTATCCAGTTTATACGCGCCAAAAGATGTCATCTACGATTTACCACCACGTCAATCCCAAACACCAGTTCGATGCTCACTGTAAACTCGTCACGTCCCCAATACTTTCTCCAATGAAGTTGGCATGTATAAGGCTGCTTTTTGCAGCTTATACTCTGGCCACCGTCATTTTTCTCATTATTTACGAAACGATAAGCTACACGAATGGTGGTGAACAGTGAGTCCTCCCGTTTGTATAAACTCGCCTTTGCCACGTTAGTTGGGTCGTGCGAGGCTCCAGTACTCCAGTAGCCATGTGCCCAGCTCTCAACGTTGTGCTAGAGGTCCCAGACTCGGAGCCCTCCGACTCCACCACTGCTATGGAATTTCTTTCTTCCATGTTCTCGTGGTGTTCACCTGCCGACGATACATTCCCAGGTTTCTATGTTTCTTCTCAAACCTTACGCAGATCGGCATAGCCGTGTATTTTTGGGTGGCAGGTTTCCACACCCTGTCATGCGCTATAGTTCACGATGAGCAGGCTTATCCGCTCCAGAGATGGCCGAAAATATTGCAATGGCTACATCTGGTGCTTTTGGCCACCGTTCTATCTTTTGGTGAGTGCCAGATTCGTTTTAAACGATTTAAGTGTGGAGTTGATAGTGCTCTATAATGGTTGTGCTTCAGCTCTGCTAGTGTCCATCGTATATTGGTCACTGATTTTTCCCGATCGAACAACATCTGCCAATGCGAGATATGACCGTAAGCTCATCTAAATTTTATTTCGAGAAAGGTTTGACTTTAATTCTTCTTTCCACTTGTAGTGTGGTCCGCCGTAAGCTTACACGGGCTTAACACTTTCTATGCTCTTTTCGAAATTTTTCTTACCAACATTCCTCCGATGGAATGGATGGCGTTACTTCCATGTCTTGCGATCGCAGCTAGTTACCTGGGTCTCGCCTACGTCACGAAAGCAGTGCAGGGCTTTTACCGTGCGTCCCCCTATCGCCTTCGTTGAAGGGGCATCAAAAGCTCATGTACTTTCACCCTTTCTCTAGCCTACTCCTTCCTCGATCCTACTAAAGAAAAAGGAAAAGTGGCACTCTATATTGTGGGCATCGCATTGGGAGAAGTCGTCAGTTTTATCTTGGTCCGCGGTATTTGCGTTTTGAGGGAGAAACTCTGCCTTAAACGAGGCCTTGTGTCCGATGAACCTGGTCTTCCTCTCTCCAGTGACAACCTTGATATTAAGGCAAATAAGTTCGAGCTGCAATCGACGAACACCAGTACTAGTTATTCAGCTGATACATACCATTGAGTTCCTCGCCAGTGATCTTGCATTCCAGCAACTTTTCCTCGCGCTAGTCACAATTTTTATGGTAACTAAAATGCACCCAGACAAGCAGACTCCAGTTGTGCTCAACTCACACTTGCTACGAGTTAGTTCTATAACAGTCTATTTTATTATGGTTTGCCAATTCTACAATGTATATGATTAGTTGCCGTGTGCGATTCATATGGATTTCAGAACTGATACACCGTCTTCAGCAGTTTGGAAAAGGCCACACAGTAGGGATGTAATCTTGTAACTCCAAGAGAAAGGTATTCCATAGTATCTTGATGCATGTGGGCATTTCTTTTCATCTAGAACCTGAAAGTGATCCCACCCAGTACCCAATGCATCTCAACTTCTCTAAACACAGGAACAGTTTTCATAATTACAAAGCCTCATCAGCAAAAGATTATGAAGCTAGTGAGGCTGAAGAGCTGGAACCCTTCTCCAGTGTGACTCTGGCACACTCCAGCTCTGCATAGACATCACTGTCTTATGAAGCAGCTAATTGGAAAGGCACTCGAGGCTATGACAGTAAAACCTTACCTTGCATTATATAGACTCTTAGTATTGGCCTGTATATGCAGCTCCTTTGTTGTATTGTAAGAAGCTAGCTATCGTAGGTACATCTAAGAACAAATTGCCAAAAGACATTGACAGGCCGGGCCTATGGCTAGGCCTATATTTCTCTAGAGAATAGTTATCTCTCCAACCTGATTATATAGAACAATCTTAGATTCATCTAGATAGTTTCTACCTATGAATTAAATAAAGATCCTTCTGACTGAGTACTAGAATGACAGCATTTTTATTGAGCTAAGTAAAATTTCATCTTTGTGATGCTGATTTGCTGACATTTTACAGTAAGTCAAATCTATTAAATAAACAATCTTGTAGTAGTTCAATTATTATCTTGTATACATGCCTCAATTCTTCTTATCATGTGCTACATGTTCTAGTATAACACTTAGTACTAATATCTAACAGATGGTGAGTTATAGCTAATATATTGGTTCAATGTGACATGTCATTGTCACTGTGCCATCTTTTTGCATGCAGGTGTATGTGTCTAGTGCGAATCTATCATGATTATTTCTTATAGATATATCTTCAGTCATAACTACACAGCCCAAGTTGCGAGTTAGCTCAAAAGGAGGAGGGTGATACAGGCCCGTCATAGATACGATGTATTGCTGTGCTGCGTAAAACTCCAACACGGCACAAGTCAGCAAGTGTGACAAGCAGCACATTTCTCATCTCTCCTCAAAACTACGTTTCACGCAAAAATACACATCTAGAAATGTGAATATAATGTATTAGACATCAGGTAACAAGTACATTGTGAATTGAGCTGAGTCTGAGTAAGATATTCGGGGTGTCCGAACGGTACGCGGTGGCTTATGTGTGGGGTTCATGGTAGTACCGCATGACTCGATCACTCAGAGCTCAGCGCCAAGCTCACCATTAGCGTTTCTATTGCGGGCATACATAAGAACGCAATGAGATTTAGATTTGCCGTCTACGAAGCAATCTACATCATTTATAATGTTTCGCTAGGGCTGCACTATATCTCGGCTCCACAGCGTTCCAGGTAGTTATCAGAACGTGCAGAGGAAAACGGTAGATGTGGGATGCTCACCTGATCGTGCCAGTAATCAGAAAGTTACCATATATATAGCACCTTTAAGACGGCAGAGAGCCGAGCAAACTCACGGTTCTGATAGAGAAGCAGCGGTGTCTGCCTTTGTCAGCCGACTAACCTATAAACTGAATTGAAATGGTTAGTTCCGTACATATATAAAGGCTCAGTGATCTCGTTCTTCTTATCTTCTTCATCATCTTCTTCACCATCATCTTCGTCTCAGACAATGACAACATTCTCGTACGAGTGGGACACCCCAACCTTCAAGGCAAAGACCTCCTTCCCTACAGGTCTCTTCATCAATGGCCAATTCGTTGACGGCTCCACCAAAACTACGATCGAGTACGTTCTGATGGTGCCGATAACGCGATTAGACTTATCTAATTACTTCCCAAACACGTTATGATCAGCGTCATCAACCCTGGTAAGGGTTTCTCCCACGACCTACACTTCCCCTCAACCACCCTAACTTTTTGAACGATAGCCACAGGAAAGCTTATCACCAAAGTTTCTGAGGGTACTGCCCGTGATATCGATCTCGCAGTCGAGGCAGCACAAAATGCATACGACACCGTTTGGGGTTTGAATGCCTCGGGAGCTCATCGAGGGGAACTTCTTAACAAGCTTGCGGCATTGATGGAAAAGCACAAAGAGGAGCTCTCGGCATTGGAGGCTCTCGATAACGGTGCGTTATATATGTTTCTTCAGCGATATGCGTCCCATGTGCTAAATATGTTTGCGTAAATCCCAGGAAAGACGTTGGTGTCGTCACGTAATGATATGTCTTTCGCTATTTCAACCATCAAGTATTATGCTGGATGGGCCGACAAGATCACTGGAGAGACACTTGAGGTGCATATATTCGCAATCCCAGAAGTCCCATACTCATCTACTATGACAGCATGATGAGAGGAAGTTCATGTATACACGCCATGAACCGATAGGAGTTGTCGTACGTGGCGGTTTTTTTTACATCAGACATTTTCTAAGGGTTGCAATATATGGTCATAGGGTCAAATTATCCCATGTGAGCTTCCGAGTGCAGTTTAATCCATTGAGCGTTCTAACATGTATATTGATAGGGAACTTTCCATGTATGTTGAATAGCACATAATTCCTTAGGTATATCCTGACATGCATCCCAAAAGTACTCCTGTTGTCCTGGAAGATCGGACCTGGTGCGTTGATCTGAGGTATGCGCTAGATTCAATGCTTACTAAGTATTTGAATAGCTCTGGCTACTGGAAACACCATCGTTCTCAAGGTACGTTTATAGCTATAATCCTTTTATGTTAATACTGATGTCGTTTTCCTGCTTCAGCCCTCTGAGTACACACCACTTTCCGCTCTCCGCTTGTGTGGCCTCATCCAAGAAGCTGGTTTCCCTCCTGGCGTTGTTAACGTCATCACGGGCTACGGAAACACCGCCGGAGAGGCCATTTCCCAACACATGAAGATCCAGAAAGTCGCGTTCACTGGAAGCACACTCGTTGGAAGGAAAGTTATGGAGGCCGCCTCCAAGAGTAACTTGAAGAGCGTCACCTTGGAATTGGGAGGGAAGAGCCCGAACATCATTTTCGATGATGCTGATCTGGACCAGGCTGTTGAATGGGCTGCACACGGTATTTTGTGAGTTACGCTCTATGTTCATATTCCACTACCAGAACGATGGGATACTGATCGTTACGGTGCAGCTGGAACCATGGCCAAGCCTGCTGTGCTGGGTCCAGAATCTTTGTTCAAGAAGGAATCTACGACAAGTTCCTGGAGAAATTCGTTGCGAGAGCCCGAGCCATTAAGGTTGGTGATCCCTTTGGCCAGGGCATCAACCAAGGCCCACAAGTCTCCCAGCTCCAATATGACGTACGTTCACGCTCATTTGCCTGATATTCGTCTCACTTTCAACGCGCTGATAATGTTTAGCGTATCATGGGTTATATCGATTCGGGCAAGGCTGATGGTGCGAAGGTCGCGTACGGTGGTGAACGTCACGGCACGGAAGGATACTTTATCAAACCCACCATCTTCACTGACACGAAGCCTGAGATGAAGATTGTCAAGGAGGAGATCTTCGGCCCCGTCGGTGTCGTGATCAAGTTCAAGGATGAAAAGGGTACGTCGGCGTTGTGAACATCTATTGCAGATTCTCACCATTTCTCTAATGGAATAGACGTGATCCGCCAAGCCAATGACACCAGTAAGCTGGATAGTGCCTTTTATCGTGTCACGAAATTGACAAATTCCGTGTCATAGCATACGGTCTTGCTGCTGCCGTGTTCTCGCAGAACCTCAAGCGCGCAATAGAAACTGCACACAAGCTTCAAGCTGGTACTGCATGGGTACGTCTTTCCATCCTAGCAACTACTTCCATTGCTCATCAGTGACAAAGATTAATTGCGTTAACCAACTCCACCCGAACGTTCCGTTTGGCGGATACAAGCAATCTGGTTTGGGTCGTGAACTGGGCCAATACGCATTGTCAACGTAAGTTTCTTCTTCTCAGTTTGTGAATTAGTGGCTGACCTTTTCCTTCCCGAAGTTACACCAATGTCAAAGCCGTCCAAATCAACCTGGGCTACACTCTCTGATCGCCTCGGTTTACGAGCTTTTGGTGTTAGCCAGGAAGTCGTGCCAAACTGTTTTATGCATTTGTGGTTAAAATGTTTATCACCTATGTATTGGTACACAGTATGTGAGATTGCAACCTGATCATGTATTTTATATGTTTCAACACTGGAGGACGCTGCGGGCAGATGGTTGCGGACTGGGGCACCCAGCATTACGCTACTCTAAAAGGGGACGACATTCTCCCGGGCTTAGGTTTTGAGGAACCTGTTTTGTTCTCAACATCATCACACTGTGACAAGGGTAGACCAGAGGCAGGTTATGGGTTCAGAAACTTTTGGCCACATGTCTGAAGAGACCTCACCAAAAAGAGTCTCTTCCATTTCATGGAGAAAAATCTGCACAGAGAGTGGAACAGAAGCTTAGTACTTAATTACCAGTTTCTGAAAATAGATCCTGAGCAGTTAGAACCATCTAGAATTGCTTGCCGGAAAAGCTTGAGCAGAATCTCAGCTTATATTTGTATGTTGTTCTCGACTCGTTCTCCTCCTTCTAATCATTCAAAATTCACATGTAAAATCACGAAGATGTACATGCCCATATAAAACAATCCCAATTCTGTTTGGCTTCTACTATATAGTTACTGTATAGTTTCACAAATATTTCTTGTATATAAGCTTGTCAAACATGAAATATGTAGCATGTAATGATTACCATATGTGGTATAATGACCTAGAACAATAGTAAATTAATATTTCTGTACCAAAATATAATACCAAAATATAAGGTGGATCATAAATACCATGTGTACTATTTTTATAGTAGTTCTTTTACTTATCTCCTTTATGTATAAGGAGGCATGTATTTTCCAGAAGTTCAATCTATCTCTTATCTGCTCTACTTTATAACCCTAAAGCATATTACTACATAAGATACCACTGTTCTAGCATGCCCACAGGGTTGCTGCTTCATCAAAATATTCTAGAGTGTTCTAAAGCAAGACTTACTAAATTGACAAAAGCTTAGTTGAGATTTGGTTTTAGATGTACAACTTAGGTCAAGTTGTTTTGTTTGAAATTAGTGCTATTGGGCTATCTAGAAAGTTGTGGCTGATGGTTCTAGAAGCAGGTAGATTTAGTTAGCTTAGGAAACCAGTACAGTTAGAAAGGTTGAAGAGTGACTTTGGCTAGCTGGTAGGTGGTTCTAGATAGAAAAGTCCCAGATAGACATTTCCTAGATTCTTCTAGAAAGAAAAATACATATCAGTTAATGGGAATTTATTTTGGATCTATTGTGATCTATTGTTGCACATGAGACTACAGTCTCAATCTTACTAGTCAGGGTTAGATGCTCAAATCCTTAAACAAAGGCCTAGAGTCTTGAGCTCTCTAAACAAACACATTAGCCCAATCTAGTGAAAAGCCAGAGATATAGATGAAGGAAGAGATAACAGATATGTGTAGATAGATCTAGGAAGACCTCATGACAAATGTATTAGCAAGCTCAAGGTGGCAACACATGCATGTACTCTATTGTACAAACAAGCAAAATAGCACAGGAGACAAACAATCAATAACAGTAAAAAAGGAGATAATCCCAAACATTGCTATAGAGTAGGTGAAAAATATAAGGTGGATATGCTGAAAAGTGAAAAATGCAAATATCTCCACCAATTCTTCACAGAATCTTATGATCTAAGAAATGACCTCATCTAAAATTCATATGTATAAAATGCCTGCAAAAGACGAAAGGCTATTTTCTTGATGGTTAAGAAATTTCAGTATTTCAACCAAGTATATCTCATTCAATTCACATCACACTACTAAGGTATAAGGGGTGACTCCCACTCACTTCGATAATATATTAATCCTACAAAAGTTGAGAGGCCAACCCTCCATGGTTCAGGTGATAGGTGTTATGCTCTTTCTGGTACTGGAAGCAGGAGAAGCATATATTGTGTCTTATTCAAATCTTACTCAATTCACATGCTTGTTGGGTTGAATTGAACCTAAATTAATATTGAATAAAGGGTAACAAGTCCGTATGACTTCGGGTAATGGTTCCCTCACTGTGCAGTACAATGAATGTAAAACTATAAAACACAAAGATGTGAATATCTCATGAACGATCTATCAGATTACTTAGGTATAAGTGATGTCCCCCATTTCATGTAGAATATGCTTGTCAAATGTAAAAAGCCAGAAAAATTAGTATTGAAAAAAGCGACCCATGTTGCTCCAGATGAGCAATATGGGCTGTATTTTTCAATGGTGAGGAATATTGCTCTCGTATTTTACAGGCATAGTCTACATGTAGACTGAGTGAGGGTCAATACTTACAGCTAAGGAATCTGTCAAGAAATGAGTGAGATATTGCAATTTTTGCAATTTTTTTCGGAACATGCTCTTACAACTACCAACAATAACTGATCTTCTGGTGAACTTGTGGTTTAGATGACATCCTTCTTAGATGATTCAAGCTTCATTGGTCTCTTGCAAAATATAGGACAATGGCACAATAGATGCAGCCAAATACACCCTTCTATCCAGGTTGAGGTATCTAAGGTTCTCGACTCTCTTCTACTACCACAACTCGAGGTATTGCCTTGTACATGCAGAGATCATCTGCTGGATTAGTTGGTTTATGGCAGAAGTAATGTACACTATATGAGTCAATCTATCTCTTCTTTTGCTCTTTCTCTATCTATTCTGTTACACACTCTCAAGTAGTTTACATGCTCCCTTGTGCAGACCTAACACAGTATCATGTCTGGACCACTTCCAGGCATGAAGCAGCTCTTGTCTTCAACTTAGCCTAAATGAACTGCTCATGAATTACATTTCTTGGCATATGACTGGTCTTTGTACAATGGCAACACTGGTGAATCAAAACACTGCACTAGTGCTTTATCAAGGGCACCAACAGTGCACTTGTAGTGACTGATTTGCCCAACTCTGTTTGAGTTAGCATATAGAAATCTATAACAGTCCTATAATTACACGAGATCACATAATATATCATGTATTCTCATAGTGAGGTTTTTCCTGATAGGTGACCCTGGTTACGTTTACTCCTTCCGTCGTTCAGGCCACGCAACAGCCCTTACAGTAATAATCTTTGTATCTTGATATCGACGGCCAGCTATCGGCCATACTAAAGCCTGCGTTTCCATGAGGGCAGCCAATGGATGTCTGCTTTATGAGGTTGCCGCTGGAGCGGTTTGTTCGCTAACGCCCCAGACGCCCATGAGAAGCCCCTGATAGATGGCTTCAGTGATACCCCACCCGCGCTTCTTGCGGCTCGCAAAGCAAGCAACATTGGGTCCAAAAAGATGCAGGACTGACTGCCGATAGTCTGATTACAATGAGCGCGGGGAATAAAGGACTGTGTGAGCAACGTGGCTAAGAGGGGAACAGTCGGCTGAGGAAACGCAAACATCCAAACAATCGATTTATCCCTCAGCTTACTCGCTACCTACAACGACCACGCTGCTTCATCATCGTCCTCCTCGGTCTATCATCGTTGTCTCAATTCCCGAGCGCAGACGCTTTTGGCGATAATTTACCCTGAACTCTTTGATCGTCAGAGTTTTCGTCCCAAATCTAGACCAATTTCGACAAAATTGTCCAACTGTGGCTGGGTCCTCTTCGCCATCGCGTTGAGGGTAGTCGGTGTGTTCTATTCATATATGCGCGCTTCTCACCTTATTTTCTCATCAGTACGCTGCGAGGCAGTCATCCCCGATACTTCAGCTATCGACTATCACGATACACGCAAATCTTACATACCTTGAACCAACGTCCCCGGCAGTCGATCTGAACACGACGGGCAAGCATTGGTGCACAGGGACACTGATTTTGTTGATATCATTCTACAGTTATACTTTTAACAACCTGTGAGTAAACTTTAAAGCCTTCGCTCTCGTGGGATGACCGGGGTTGCCGTTGATACCTATTGGTGGAGCAAAAAGGGGCGAGAAGGGGAAAGCGCGGTTGCAGGTGGAACGTCGACGGAGAAGCTGGACCCTCGTGCTAGATCAACCATTATTATCCCCTCGTGTCATCAATCAGCGCCTCTACCTTGCCTCATCACGTTGGTTCATACCCCTTACTCATTAATGTTGCAATCCACAGTTCAACCATTCTTCCGGTCTTGACAACCGCCCACTTTACGTTGTGAAAAGACGAGTTCATTGTAACAAATACGATTCATCTACGATCATAAACGCCACGAGATACGAGTGAGCCCTTAACTCCTTGCTCGTGATCCTGTTTGGCTATCTTCTGACACTGGACACAGGATAACTACGACCATGTCCCCCAAGCCATCGCTCCATTCCACATCCCCTTCATCACCTCCATCACATTCTAACTCCAAGCTCCCAAAATTCTTTCATAAGCATAATCGCGACAGGTCAAAATCGGTCACCGACACTGTCGGTGAGAATGCAAGCAGCACAAGCCTTGCGAGCGGTAGTTCTGTATCCCACGATCGAGCCGGTTCACCTTCACCCTCTAAGCAATCACGCAAGTCAAAGTTCCTAGGCCGAAAGGACAAGAGTCAGGCTGCGGAAGCACAGCCTGACGACACCAACCCCACGGCTACAATTAAGGATGAAACCATTGAAGATCCCAAAAGTCCTAGCGATCCACCCCTGTTGGTTGAACCGAAGCCTATCGCGATACCCAGACCAAGGACTCGTTCAGAGCGGCCTGTCAGCGCCGCTGACCTACCCCTCCAGCATAGTCTATACGCCCCCTCCGGTGTAGCCTCTCGCTCACCCGGATCTTCGCGGCTAGGTGAACGCTTGTCCGGCTGGTTCTCCTCTGCGTTCAGTACTTCATCCAACGACCTTACATTGCCCGCTATTCTGGCTGCGTCTTCGCCGAAAGCCAAACAGTCAACCGCTTCGGCTTTGTCCAATGTCGCTCAACAGAGCAAAAAAGCATTTCGGTACTGGATTCTCGACAGTGACGCCACTCCAGACAAATGTCAGGACCCAATTTGGATCCTGGGTGTTCAACATCCCGGATACGAACCCCCATCTCCGTTTCCATCGTCGAGAAGTAGCACGAGTGGAAAGAGCAAGAGTTCATTCAGATCCTCGACATCGAGCATGGCGTCCTCCGCCAACTCCTCTGAACTTTCCCTATCACAGTCACAACTTTCAACAGTTACATCTGGTTCCGTAACTCCCGCTGCTTCTCCAAACTCGCATAGGCACCCGGGAGCACACTGGCCACCTGTGTTCTATGCAGATTTTACGTCCCGGATATGGTTGACATATCGCTCTCACTTCCCACCAATCAGAGACACTCGACTTTCCGAATTGCCCGAAACTCCGTCTGATGCAGCAGTACAATTGGCTACAGCAGCAAGTACTCCTAATAACCCTTCAGTTAGGGCCAGATTCTGGGGAGGTGGAGAAAAGGGGTGGACAAGTGATTCCGGATGGGGATGTATGCTGAGGACAGGTCAGAGTTTGCTAGCTAATGCCTTGGTCAACATCTATCTTGGGCGAGGTCTGTGATCTACGTGTTTCTATCTCAACTATTTTATCTCATCTAGACTTTCAGAATGGAGACGGCCCCCTTATTCAGTGCATACCACAGATTATGCGACCTACGTTCAGATCTTGACTTGGTTCTTCGACACGCCGTCGCCAGAAGCACCATTCAGCGTCCATCGGATGGCTTCAGCAGGAAAAGAATTGGGCACGGACATCGGCCAGTGGTTTGGACCTAGTATCGCAGCAGGGGCCATCAAGTATGCCTCTGAATTCCTTTATTTCCATTGAGTTTGTGCTGATGTACTGCTTGCGCAGGCGTCTCGTCCAAAATTTCCCTGAATGTGGGCTTGGAGTAGCCGTTGCAATGGACAATACCATGTATCAATCAGATGTATCCCTGGCATCGCACGGGATATACAGTTCCGTAAGATCTACAAAGAAGCTTGGGACGACTGTATGGGGCGATCAACCAGTGCTACTACTATTTGGGATTAGGTTGGGTATCAATGGCGTCAATCCGATATACTATGATACGATCAAGGTGGGTGTTGCCTTCCTTCTGTCTTCTGGTGCTATCTTTCTGATCGTCGCTTTTCCTGCCAATAGCAACTATATACCTTCCCTCAATCGGTTGGCATTGCGGGAGGACGACCGAGTTCATCTTATTACTTTGTCGGCTCCCAAGCAGACAATCTATTCTATCTCGATCCACACCATGCAAGGCTGGCAGTGCCGCTTCGATCAGCACCTGTGGTGCCGAATCACGAGAACCCCCACCACCCTCTTCATCTTCCTGAAGCAACCCGCCGTCAACGTTCATCACGCGCAAATCAAGCCCAATACAGCCACAGTAGTTACCACAGCGAGACTACCCCTGAATCCGATAAAGATTGGGTGCATAGTAGTCCTCATCGTGCTGGAACGACCAAGCGGTCACCAAAATCCCGAAATCATACCCAACACCATCGATCCCCAACAAGCCCATCGTCAATACGAACGGGATCCTCCACGTTCTCTTATCATGCACCGCATTCACCATCGCCATTGCAAAAGGAGTTCTCCTCGGATTCTGCTACTAGTTCAAATCTCACCAGCGCTACCAGTGCTGCAAGTGTCGCCGGGGCTGGAAGCATCAGCGGTGGCAGTAGTTTGAATGATTGGGAATCGGAGGCATCATCTGTTGGGGGTGGTGGGACTAGCAGTGATGGCCCACATCAGGAAAATGCTTCGCCACCGTCGGTGAATAAGCGCGATTCTAAGCTTTCTGCTCAGGAACGAAGGAGGATGTCTGCTTCTCAGCCTGTTTCCCCTGGTGGCGCCTCTGATGCAGAAGGCGCTAATACTCCTGGAATGGATAGGACTTACAGTGAAAGTGTCAACGGTGGCGAATCATCGGTTGCAAGCTCTTCTGTTACAGGATCATCTGCAGGGATGGGTGACGGAGCAGCGGAAGTGGTATTGGGTCCCATACAAGAGCATTACCTGAAATCATATACGCAATCTGAACTCGGGACATTCCACTGCGACAGAGTTCGAAAGATGCCGATGAGTGGGCTGGATCCTAGCATGCTGGTAGGGTTTTTGGTCAAGGACGAGAATGATTGGTTTGATTTCAAGAAGAGGATTGCGGAGGTATGTTCCGAGTCTCCACTTCTCCAATTATTGTGCCTTCGGATCGCGCTTATTTCCTTTGTGTTAGCTTCCGAAATCAGTTTTCTTCTTCCAAGATGAACCACCATCATGGCCGTCAGACTCTGATGATAACATGGGCTTAGAATCCATCTGCGAACCCGACGACTTGGATGTGGATATGGATGACGATGAAGAGGGACTGGTAGTTCCCGGCTCGGATCCTGAAGAAGACGATGGGTCCGATCAAGGACGCCCTCCTCGCCACAAGCGCGAAAGTACCAATGACCCTGAAATTGATGAGGAAGATGAAGAGGATGAAGAGGATGACGACAGAGGAGATAGGAGCAAGGACGGAGCTGAGGATGAAGAGGATTTGGATTCTGAAGAACAATTTTATGATACCCGATCTGGTGGAAGTATAAGCCCATCTGTATCAAGTCAAGGCGGAGCTGGTGCACCGACAGCACAGGTTAAGAAGAGGGAAAGTCGAAGTGAGGACGATACGGAAGAAGATCCCGTGGAAGCGGTTACCCCCGGTCCGCTCTCAACCAAGTTTGACGTTCAGCGCCAAACGCCTCAACCGGAGCACTATAGCGGAAAACTGCCAGGAAGCAATGATGAGAGTGGACTTGGAATTGGGGATGATATCGAGGACGATTGGGTGGACCCTGTGGTTCCGTCCCCGTCAAGTCCGTCGACCCCTTCTTTACAGTCGCAAGAAACAGGGCAACGTGACGGGAGCAACGAGCCACCTCCGCAAATAACAGTCACGAAATCGAGTAGTAGTGGAAGGAAGAAGAAGAAACGAACCGGATCTGGTTCAGGTTCCGGGGATGCTGCTGTACCTATGGTCAGAATGCCAACCAATGCTTCGCAGAAGTCTGGTAGATCTCATCGGTCTCAAAGATCTAGAGCGCAGCAACAACAGTTGCCTTTCCCTTCGTCCTCCTTGGCGCCAGATAGTGCGCTGGGAGACGCAACGCCGACTGGGAGTGGATTGGAGCGAGACTCAAGACCGAGAGTTATTTCAGGGTTTGATGGAAAGAGGATGCATACTCTCACTGGGAGAGATGGAGGACGGACACAGAGTGGGGGAGTTAAAGGAATTGTGACAGAGGACGTTGCGGTGGCGGTGAAGAGCGTTGGGAGCTCATAATGCATGTGTGTGTCATGGTCGCTGCGCCGACGCAGAGAACGGGTGGTGGTATATGGTGATACCTAATCATAATGTTTCCCTTTTCCTTTCCTTTTTTTCTCGCGTATCTCAGCCTTCCTTTCTTACTGGTTTTCACTCCTGCCGTTCTGAGAGCCTTCATATACGAGTACTTGTTCAATTCAACCACATTAAATTCGTTGTATAGCTACACCCTTTTCTCTCGCTAACTTTTTGCCATCTAAATTCTATCATGATGCCTGTTTCATGTTTTAGTTATGTTGATGTCGATTTTCAATGACTCTTGAATTCAAACATAACGTTTTAAGGATCAGTAGTATGGCTATAGCGTCATACATGCCACTAATTTTTTCGCTCTGATACGGGTACGAAAATTGCAATTGTACATGAACTTACCAGATTACGGTGATTCCCTAGTCCTTCTCCTCCCATACTCATAACACTGCAGCTGTAAAAATAAGTCATCATGTAGAGACATGTTAGTCCTTGAATATTTCTTTTTCATGTCCATGGAATAGAATTAGGTATTCAAGAAATGACCATTTCGAAGAACCCCTTGAAATTTGTTCCATGTTTATCGCGATAGCTGACTGCTTGTTTCCGCTATATTAATTATGGTATATTCCTATGCATATCAAGTCCATATTCAATTGATCTCCGAGGCAATCTTCGAGGTAGAAGCATGACCGATAAATCCAAGTGTCGCAAGAGGCAACCATGCACGACCTTGTCCGAACGGCATCATTGACTAATATCCCAACGAGAACCGGGTCATCCAGAAATGGCGTGGAAACATCCAATTTGCATCCTGGGATGCCCTTGACGTTGAAAACGGTATTTTGCATCCCCAAATTTGCCATTCTGGCATCCGCTCAGTTTCTCAAATACATCCATTTAAAGATCCAACTTCATTCGAAAAATAGAGTTGATTCATATTCTGCTAATGAACGTTGCCAGTGCACCAGTTCTGTAGCTACCGCGCTTACATCCAATTTACTCGCACCCAACCACGTCCTATTACCGCGGCCCGATATACCCAACTCCCCGGATTTCGATAGAGCTTGAGATTTAGACCAGACTATTTCGTAGACCGAAGTTCTCATCAGTGTCATGAACAGATGAACGAAGGTAAGGACATACCTGATTTAATCCCCCATGCATCCGTTTCTTCTAAGGACCATTCCAATAGACTGGCATCTCTAAGTCTATCGTCGTCCTTTGGGCCAAAACCTTAGACACATTCGCGCAGTATGACTGAAAATGCAATGAAGACCAGCACCCGGTGGATCAAGCGAGGTACTTGGATGAGCACATGCTGGGAATGATCGAGCTAGTGTCTGCATCATCGCGTTTTCCTGTGGCCCTGTTCGGTTGATGCGCATATATGCGGCTTAGCCATTATTTCTCTATAGACGCGTGAAAGGGGCAAGGGGAATGGGTGATGGAGGAAGACAAGAACTTGAAGACAAAAACTTGAAGAGACTCAGACTCCAATATTGACGGCCAACAAATTACACATGTCTGTCGTATTTCATGATTGCAAAAGACATCCTCATCCTATAGCATCCTTGTGCATCCAATCGCATCCAAAGCGAGTAAGACAACACAAGATGGACGAGAATGGATGTGGAATTCTAAAATCGGATACAATTTGGCTGGTAATGGATGGAAAGTATCAATTCGGGATGCCGGATGCTCGTTGGAATATTGAATCATTACCGGGAAGGATCAACAGCAAAGCAGTTGCCGGAACAAGAATTAAACACGACGCCACGCTGAAGATATTTCGGCTCGGTCAGTGACCTCTGTCACGAAATTGGGAGAACATGATAATGCGGTGAAACACGACGACGTTATACTCTGTGGTCGGTACTGCACCTGTACTTAACGGAAGAGTCGTGGGATACCGGGCTGCGGTGTTTAGCTTAAGTAAACACTTAGGTTAAATCTGATGTATTCCGCAGGTACACACTCTGGAAAAGTGGGGTATGCTTGGGGGTATGTGTGAATAGTGCATGCACTGTCGAGCGAGAGAGAGCGACTTCTGCCCAGGTGAGTCGGGCGTTCGCCCATATCTAATGGGCAACTATTACTATATATGATGCTTATATAATATCGTGCCAGTCCTTCGGCTTGCTCATTACCTCACATGCACGAGAACCTAGCGACCTTAACGCATGATGTACTTGCTTAACGATTGCAGTGACGTGTGCATCACAGGCAAAGCACCGAGGATGCGATTCATCGCTCCCAACGACCTCTACAGGGTTAACCGGTCACCTGCGCACCTAAAATTATTGCGCGATATCTTGACCTTCAACATTTCCACTTCATAATATGTGTATAAGCTATTTGCACCTCCTGCCAGCATATAGAGCATAAGAAAATGAAATGCAGAAATAGGATGTGATTTGATCGGAATTTCGGCATGATCGCTCACCTGTACACTGTGTTCTCCAGCGGATTTCTACCTCTCAGTATGGGTTTTTTTTCGCTCGGTCATTTGGTTATGTACTTCATAAATCTATTCCCTGTGCTCTTCTACCCTTTGGAAGGGATAAACTCAGATGTTCTGTACTTCTGTCACGCCAGGCTCGGCCCAAGCGGAGTTTAAATAAAACTGTATCTGTTTTCGGCGAGCTCCGGACCAATCGGCATCTGCCTTTGGTACGAAGATATCTAAGCGTGACACCAACCAGGATGTATTTCATCATGGTATAGTACACGAAGCATCGAGCTGTAGTCGACCAACTTGATCTAATGCTAGCAACGATCCGTGCGCATACATACAGTTGGTATGAACGTGCGTGCGGCTATAATCTACTAAGAAATGTTGCGGTTCTTTCATCTTCAGTGCACGAAGACACTCGTTGACATGCTGTGCGTTGACATATATAAGTACGAGATGCCAATAATAGAGCTCAAAAACTGACCTCTGTCATGAGTGTGGTGGAGTTCAATTGTGCGGTGTGTTCCATATCGGTCGTTCATGTTAGACAGATACACAGCAACGATGAGGGGGAATGGGCATTCTCAGGTTTCGTGATGGCATTTTAGAAGGCAAGAATGAGTTTCTTGGGATCGCGAGCCATATGAGCAGCATCATGAACGCGTTGTAAGGTTCAGATCGTAATGCGTATGTTTGCCATTTCCATCAAAAAGGGCATTTAGAAACAGAGAGGAATATTGGGTCAGTAAGATACTTAGGCAGATTGAGTGGGACGCTTACAATATAATCCGGTGGTGAATCCCTCCGGCAATGCCGACGACAAGACAAGCGCTCGAACGTCGTACGGTAAATCAAATAACTTCACATATTCCATACAGTATGTAATATTCCTTTGTCAACCAAATTCTTATTCAGTGGAGCACGTAGCTTACTCAGCACGAGGACTGTGGAGAAATGGTCAACTCAGGTCCTGGATAAACTGATTGGAGATGGCACTTTGGAGAGAGTTATTCCATAACGTGCGCGGTGACCAGAGGATGGCAGGGTGATATATATCAATGCCAACAGTTGTAGGGACACCTGTGATGCAATTGCTGGTATCCTTGCTGGCCCTATATTTAGATCCGTGGTACCACTATCCGAGGAACACCGACAGAGGCCAGATCAATTCATTATTTCGTGATTGCACCCCAAAAAATCTGAGCTTAGGTGGAGTGGCGTGATATTATACTATAATTATAGGATATTATGCATTCTGTGTTCAAAAATATACATTCGGACAATATGCCTTCGGTACGTAAGCTTACCGACGTAATTGATGCAACTTGTCCGATGACACAATATTAGGCGGTGGTATGGCGGCCACAATAGAAGCAGCTTTTCTGTACTCATAACCAGATATCTGTTTGGAGCTGAGAGACGTCTATCATCCTTCTCCGAGCTTCTCGGTGCCTGTTCTTCCCTTCAGTACCTTCGTTACGAAGTTTCGCGGAGCCTGAATCATGACACGAACCTTCGCACTACTTGGTCTACTCGCAGCACGGCCGATTTTGGGTTTCGTTGTAGGGCAAGCACAGGTTCCTCTCCTCTCACCCATCTCGATTCAAGATGAACCAGCATTTCCATTACCCCGCGGTGACCCTGACGAAGCATCTGGATACAAGTTCAAGCGGCCAGTCAAGAGAGTAGCCATCATCGGTGCTGGTGTCAGGTAAGTGTTCACAGCTGTTTTGGTTGCATGTAGCATGGCTAATCTCATTTCTCCTAGTGGACTCATGGCATACCGTGAACTCACTCAAGCGGGATTTGATGTCCATATCTTTGAGCGCGATCACGCACCAGGTGGAAATTGGCATTACACAGACGAAACACCGGTTGATGCACCAATTCCAAACGCTGATGTCTCTGTTGGAGATTATGTCCCTGATTTGCCACCCGCGAATGTCGGATTGCCATATGAAGTCGTGCACAGAGAGCTCGAGACTGATGAGAGTTATAAGCAGAGAAGAAAGGAATTCAGAGGACCGAAACCGATTTGGGAATCACTGAAATCTGATGTCCCTGCTGTAAGTGTTTTCAACTTTCCAACTTAGTTGTCTCTACGCAGAGGGTTTGACTTGAAACCATGGTGATTTTGTCTCTTGGTGCGGCTATTGATTCTAGCCATATCAACAAGTACGTGCTATTCGCAGATCAGGATCTACTGTGCACCTTGCTAAATATTGTGATAACTTTGTCGTCTCGTTGGGATCTAGATCGCAGAATGGGCTTGGCCGCCTGGCACGCCGTGGAGTAAGTAGCGCATGTGCATCTGCCATTCGCTCAACGTAAATACTACCATCACACCTCTTTAATCTCATAGGCCTTCCTCATGCTACACTGCAGAGATATCTGCGTGCGTTTGCATCCTGGCATGGGGTAAACGTGAATGATGGAAACCCGAACGTGTCGTACAATACTCGAGTCGAGCTTGTTGAGAAACGGTATGATGATGACCGGGGAGAAGTTGGATGGAGGCTGGTATTGAAGCAACTTACGAGAGATGATGCAGTAACCTCCAGGGCTACCTGGAGGGAAGAGGCGAGTATGTTCATCTCGAAATGCTGGAATGACACTGAATATAAAGTTCGGTGACGCCACACTAACAGAACTTCGATGCCGTTGTTGTCGCTACTGGAAGATGGAACGCACCATACATCCCAGGGATACCTGGCCTCATTGAATGGTCTAAGCACTACGGTGATAAAATTATACATTCACGTCAGTATCGACGACCACAGAGTTATGCAAATGAAACCTTGCTCGTAGTCGGTGCTGCCGTAAGTGCACTTTCCTCTCGTATTTATGTTATCATATTGACTTGAGCTGCCCCGTGCACTCTATGTATAGGCCAGCGGAGGAGAGATTTCCAGGGAAATTATTACGCATGCGAAAAAAATTTATCAATCTGTTAGAGTAAGTGGACATTCTGACTGTTCACCCAATATTTTTCGAGACTAATACAACCCATCTCATCTCCAGCCGGATAAATGTACGACGTCGCTTTTGCACACCCTTCATAATAACCTCACTAACACAGTACCAACTTAGCCGAGAAAGTCCATCCCACCCTTGAGACTCTCCTCCACCGTCTGCCGAGGAATGCGACGCTGATTGGTGAAATCAAGAAATTTCATCCACCAACTGCCAAAATCAGAGATGCAAAGATTGAGTTGGTGAATGGGACAGTAAGTCGCGATTTAACACTAGTCAAACTTGCAGCTAAATCACTACTGTAATGGCACTTTCATTGTATAGATCATTACTGGGGTGGATCGAATTATATTCGCAACTGGATACCGCTACTCATTCCCGTTCCTGCGCGACTACCATAATTCCTCGGTCCCCCTGGACTGTGACCCACCTCGTTCCAATCAAGTCCAGCCAATTGTCACGGATGGAACGCATCTGCGTTCCTTGCACCTGGACTTATTCTACATTCCTGACCCCACTCTGGCTCTTATGAATAGTGAGTCCCATGCGCATCCTTCAGTCCCAGCCACTTATAATACAATGACAGTGAACATTGGAATACAATCGTTCACGTACGGCGAATTCCTCGCTCTCGCACTGACAAAGGTATGGGCTGGACATGCATATCTGCCTGATGCAAAGGAGTTATGGAACTTGTATGATGAGAGAATAAAGGCCTTGCGTGGTTATGGAAGACATCTCCAATTCTTAGGTCCGGCTAGGTCAAAGGGTGAGTCAACTTTGCTGTGAAGGAGAACGTGAAGTCCATCTGCTTGAACGCAACAGCCTTAGTAAGGTATTTCGTCGGATGGTTGAACAGTGCTGCATATAAATATGGTGGTAGACAGGTATGTTGCCATACTATTGTTTTACTCTTTCACACCACTTAATTACTGCACTCAGATCAACCAACAACCAGCAGAGTACGTTTACATTCACTCCCTCCGGTCCTGATTGCGTAGCTTACGTTCTTGTGTGTTTTATCAGCGAGGACCAGATAATTGCCCTTTGGGTAGAAGCAAAGTTTGGTACACTCGAGACCCGTCACAATTCCACCGCATTCCTGGAATCTGTTGGAATTGACCCAACCGAGTTAGCTGATTCACATACACGCTTGAGCAAACCGATTGATAAGGACAGGCTTTGGGATATAATCACTAGTGACTGGCGGTAGTGATCAGATCTTCCATTGCGTTTAGAATAGGAATGTTCGCTGTTGCCAATACTGATCAAACACTGTAATCTCGCCTGGAACATACTCCTAATGTCATGACTGGTCGCTGCACCAATACCGGCGCCGGTCAACTGTCCATAGAGCGATCAGCAAACTAATATCGGGTCGTCTCATAGCTGGGTTGTCCAACCCGCTCAAATCGTTCAAAATCTCCTAGAGACTCGGGCAGATTGCAGGAAACATAAATCCAGCTTAGCCAGATCAAATTACAGGTCCCACTCCGTGGAGCTGTGTATCGCATTCCTCACGATTGGCCAGTAGCAACAGATCGTAGCTCGACTCAGGCTCATGACTCATTCAGGTACCAGATGAAGGCCGAGGTAGCAGCCTGTATTGCATCGCGTATTTCAATTAATGAAGAAGGTTTGCAGGCAGTGACGGTTCGATAGATCGTCCAACCGGTCCGTTAGAATTCGTGCCTGTTACGGCGCACAGAGGAGGAGTGACATCTCAGGGGAGTGTTACACCTCCGAACACCAAATATTAAGCAGTGATTGATCGAGTTGCAAGTATTTTGAGCATGACTGACACAAAGCGAATACTACAGAGGCTCAGCGGCCGATATGTAAAGCACTAATCCAATCAAACACCGTTCAGCTCCAGTGATCACTGCAACAAGACGAGCAGATTGACGCACCATTATTTCCTCGTATAAAAGTATCCCCATATCTATTAGTCACAACACCATTAACATGCTCTTCCGTCTGCTCCATCGCAATGTTCATATAACCATCGAGACAAGATAAAACACCTAACACAAGCAAAGCGATCAGATGCGGTCCACAACACAGTTGTTGCAAAAACGATAGACATACCACGATAATCAACACCAGAGGTCAATCGAACAATGACGCGTTTACCAACGACGCCTTTTAGGAAATCAGTAGGCGATCCAATGTGGCCACTTGTCACCGCTGGAGGTGGTGGCGGTGGCGATGTCTCTGCAGGAGGCGGAGGTGGTGAGGCAGACATCTTGACCTTGGTGGTCGTTCGCGATGAGCGTGTAATGGGTGTGTTTACATAATCCGGTAAAATCGGGGCCGTCTTTCCGTTAACAGGATCTCTGTCTTTAATCCATTATATACAACTTTGAGGGAGTAGCGACCATCCATAACGATAAAAATACAATAGTAGTAATAAAGCGCAAAAGTCTGGAATTGGCCAGGATAAAACTTCACGCTTATCGCCGTCTATATTTCCCATCCTCCCTCCTAGCCATTGTTTCCAATTCTCTCTGCTTCCTCTCATGCATCTCTCTCGCTTGTTCATTAATCTCCTCCGCTTCTTGTGTGCTCGGGAAGGCAATATTCCAGTACGCAGGTGGTGTTTCTCCTCTACTCCAATGTTGTCGGTGCCGTGAAACGGTTTGTTTGTGTTCTGCAATCGCTTTTTCCCTTTCATTATCCTGGTTGCCGTTCGCTGAATCGGCTGCTCCAAACCAAGTGCATGATGTTGAATGAGAGCGTCTTGAAGGCGTAGGTGGCGGTGAACGCCATAAGGGGGGTTGCAATCCTTTGGGTAATGGCCCTAGAGCCTCGTAATACTGCCAGGCCAGCTGATTAGACACAAAGACAACTAAGTTTTAGACACATGACTCACCTCTCGACAAGATTCACAATCCACGCCTTCCATTCTCTTCCTCTCATCCTTCTTCCGCACGACTTCCTCATACTGGTGATCCAGGCCTGCATTTTGCTCCGAGTTGATGGCAAACTGTGCATTCAAGGTCTTTCCTTTCCTACAGATAGCAAAGTTTGCCAACCGAGTTCCTTCGTCAGGAACACCAAAAAGTAAGAAGAGGACCTACGATTCCAGATCTTTTGCATATCTGCCTCGACCCTTGTACGCAGAATAATCCGTCGCACCCTTCGCCTTTTCCTGAGAAGGAGGGAATGTCCCAGTCGAAACTGGCCTCGATGAGGAACTCATAATACTCGTTCCGACGATATCCTTGTATTTCGCCTTTATTCTCCCAGCAGTAACAGGCGTATGTAACTGAGAATCCTGCCCCTTGGCAGGAGTAATTGGCGCACTAGCACTTCCAGCTTCAGCTTTCCGCGGTGTTGGTTTTGACCCTGTTGCTTCCACCACAAGCTCAGTCAAGCGACGAATCTTTTGTGGTCGACCAGGATCGGGATCTACACTCTGACTTCGAGGTGATCCAACATCCTGGCGCTTACGCCGATTTTTGTTGATAGCATCGACTTCATTGTCACTGTTCCCGAATTCTGGAGATTTACGAGGGAATGACGGGTGTGGACGAGGTTTCGACGGTGTGACCGTCAAAGAGGACACAGTAGGTATAGAGCCTACATAAATGTAAATCATTGGCTATTGGTTTTCGTTGTACTCAGAGCTTACTTGAGGTCGCAGGCCTTGGTCTTGGCCTCGGTCGAGGTGTTGAAGCAGGTTCGGAGGGGATGGGTGGCGGATTGAACTCTAGTATTGGGAAGCTGGGGATTGGGCGTTGGAAAAGACTAGGATGAAAGGATAGACCTGTCATCACGGATGAGGTGCGATATGGTTCCAGAATGCTATATACAAACCTTGAGAATCTTCCTCTGTATCCGAAGAGTTTGGCACCCGAGTTTGTGACGTTTTCGGAGAGTCCTGTGGCCCAAGGAGTGGACTTGACCTGAATTATTATCAGAATAGGAAACAATAGCGACGCGTCTAACGATACCAACATTGGCTCATCCTTGACGGCTTCGTTCATATTCGTTTGGGTCACTAAAGGAGAACGAGGCGGGAATACCTTGCTTGATGGAACAAGAAACACGTCAGAAGAAGCTGAAGAAGCTGGGTATGGCGGCTTAGATGGGGTTCTGGTATCCTGGCTGATATCCTTCGACTTTGAAGTATCCTCAAGAGGTATAGTGGACTCTCTGCTAGACAGTAATGCAAGTGGTGGTGGTGACTTGGGTATCAAAGAGCTGACCCTCTTCCGCTTCTCAATCTGTGGAGTTGCTTGATTTTCCTTGTCGGCATGATGATAGCTTTGTTGTTCTGGAGGTGTTGCTGAGGTCGTATCTGAAATTGGCACTGGAGTCGCTCAATGAGTACTCATTGTAGGCATGCGGCTTATAAAGAGCCAACGCACGAGGAACTCCATCGTCTCCCATGTCGATATCAGGTCCAAGTTCCATTAACCTCTGTTTTTTCTTCATGACTTCTTCGTATAGTTTCCTCTTATCTGTAGCCTCAGTTGCTTTATCCGAGCCAGCATCAGCCTTTCCGAATACCCAATCTCTGAACCCCCTCCATTTCTTGTAATCTACTTTGTAGCGAGCAGCAGCGCGCTCCTTAACCTCCAGTAAAGCATCGTACTTCGATTGCAGCATTATGAGCTGCTTAACTGGATCATCCTGCGAGTCAGAAACCGGGCTAATGGTTTGGTTAGCACCATAATATACCGAGTGGCGAACGCACAAACCTCTCTTCGACCGCTGCTGCTTTTAACCTATAAGCGTCCCTCTCCTCCTCCGACTGTCTAAGATTCTCCTTCAATCTCTCATTCTCCACGCGTTCTCGCATAAGCTGCATCTGCAGCTCTTCTATTCGCTCCAGGCACTCTTTAAATGAGACCTCATGATCGGCATTGTCAACCATGACTTGAGCCTCAAAGATATCACTGAACCCCAACGAATTGGCGAGTCGCGTTGCCTTCTGCTTGGCTTCTTGTAGTTCCTTCAACGTTTCTTGGTTTGACGCTTTGAGTTTCTCCACCCTACGCTCCATGATAGCGAGTTCCTTCTGATGGCCGTCCTCGGTGGTATTGTCCTTCTGTCGAAGAAGCGATATTGGTGTAGAGATCCCTGCCATTGTATGGGTTGCAAGAAAACCGTTGTGCTAGTCCAGCTTGGCCAACGGTGCCTAAAAAGTCAAGTCAGAGAGCACCGCAGGGTAGCTCGCAGGGCGCCAACGAACACCGAGTTTGGTGAACGCAGCCACGTGATGCACAGGGCCCGTCGGGACAGAATCATTTCTGCTCACAAGCAGCACCCCTTGAGCATGTACAGCTGTCATCAGGATCCCATGTACCTCGGTACGAGTCATATCGCTACCTCTCCATAGTTTACCTTGCCAGCTATTGAATCCGGATACACCTTGAAGAGCAACGCCTGTTCTGACTATATTGATGTTCAAATGGGAGTAGTGCAATTAAGTACTGCTCAGCAACTGGTACGTACAGAACATGGAACGCAAATGAGGATCTTGAACGCCAATTATCCCATAGTTATCTCACCCAAAAATCCAGTACACGCCACGAAATGACAAACCGATACAACACGATACAACACTGATTCTGTACTGTATCAAAAGGGTGAAAAGGAAAGTCCAAAAATAGTCGAGAGATGGATGGTAAAAAACACAAAAATGGAAAAATCAAAATCATCTAGGGGAATTCATTGACGAGAAATGCTTTATTATCTCAACCCAGCGCGTGCAGGATCATGCTCCAAATCAGTCGCAAACCTTCCTGGCTCGTAACCTGCTGCCCCAACTGGTTCATCAGCGTACACATTAATGTAATCGTGATGATCGCTGGCAAATCTCATTTCTGCGCCCATTCCTGAATATCCATCCGTCATCGGGCTCACCGGGCCAGGCGACGTTGCATAGCCTCCATATTCTGTCACTGTTTCGGAGTTTCCGGTAGTCGTTGGGAAATTAGGCGAATTCTTCCTCACACTCAACGGACTGATTGGCGCAGTACCTACACCAAGCCCAGCTTCCCCTGAATGCAATCGAGGTAGTGGTCTTCTGAACGCAGCGGCCGAAATAGTCTTTTGTCCACCTATTATAGGGGAGGCACCAGGTCCTGGACTACTTGGCACACCCGCATTATTGAGTGATGTATTTGACCTGTTGAAGGCCGGTATATCAAGCCCTCCTAAGGGCGGCTGCAGAGCCGCTGGTGACGACGACATGCTGGGCATGTACAGTGGTGAAAGAGAAGGCAAATTGAGCGACACCTTCCGTGGACGTTCTTCCTCCTTATTGATCGGTTGTTCTCGATGCTCTGGCTCTTCATCTTCCATGGGAGGTCGAGGTAGAGGGGAATTCAATTTCGCTGTATTGAACCCTGGTGATACGGGCGAAGTTCCTGCTGCAGGTTGTGTGACGCCTTGGTCATAACGATTCCCGGGGGAAGGTGGCTTAACGCCTCCATCTGTAGGAGCCCCAGGTGGGTCATATCTACCTTGGAACGAGCTGGTGGAGATGGAAGGTGAAGTTGACATGTATGGTGAATGAGCTTGAGCGTATGCCTGAGCAGGCGTCGCTGGTCCCTGAGGCGAGGTTGGTGGCTGTAGATGTGACGGAGATGCATCGGATGACGTCGATGGTTTGTCCATAGTGGGCATTGCTGCACCAAACTGCACATCAGATAAGCTGGGCCTTGATCGTGGTGAGGTGTGTGGGTGATCATAATGTGCGTAACCGACTGTCCCAGGATAATTATCATAACCACTGGCATCACCAGCTGCTGGTACCGATGGTTGGTTCCATGTAGCCGCTTTGGGTGTGACGGAGGAGACATTTTCATTATTCGCAGGTGTTGTCGAAACATTATGTGGTTGGAGTTCTGGCTCTTTACCTATGTCTCGAGCAGCCATTGTATACTGGGCCTTTTCGTTCGTCAAGGTAGCGGTTTGAGGGTGATCAGGTGATTCCGTGTACAAGGGAGGATCATGCGAAAGTGGTTGATCAGAGTTAGATTCAGCCGGATTAAATGTGGGGGGTGGAACCCGATGCGACCTAGAGTACGATGATTGTGCTGGCTGAGCGGATTGCGACTCTGCAGTTATGAATGTGTTATTGCTTATAATTTCAGAAAATGGTATTCCTCACCAGGTGCGACCTTGGCTTTTCCTTTCTCTTCTCGGTCCCTATCTTCTCGCCCTCTTGCAGCTTTCCCGTATCTTTCGTTCATTTCGTGCTCAATGTCACTGACTTGACCAAATCGAACGTGCTTCGCGCTGGAGGAAATACTCGTTTCCGAGTTGGCATCGTCTTCTTCATTAAGCATGTACGCTAACACGCCATCCCGATCATTATGACCCATTGTTGCACCGGAACCGGAATGCGCAGATGGCTGTCCTTGGTCCCAGGGATTATCGATTTCCTGCGGAAGTGAACTGAATTTCGCATGCTGTGGAGGGTCGGGTGGTGACGTGGACAGAACCTCGAAGGGAGGCAAAGTTGGTGTCGGTGTCCCTGTATATCCTGTCTGGTTGAGATTCGGATTGACCCCCCGCATCCCAAAGGAAGGAGAGTGACTTTGTGCGGGTGGGGGTGCAGTGTTGCCTCCGTCTGAATACATGTGGTATTCTTTACCACTGCCCAAGGCTTCCGCTACTGAATTGGAGAAGGAAGGCTCCATGTCGTTCCTGGAGCTTAAGGAGAGTGGTTGATCTCGATTATATCCGGGGCTGTACACTGAACCAGGACCGCCAGACCCAACAGAACCCAAAGTTGAACCGATTGCTTCGTTGCCTTGGCGAGTTTTGACCGGGAAGGTTGCAAACCTGCCTCCTGCTCTCGATTGGTCAATGGGACCTGATACGCCTGCCATGACACCGAAATCATCCACAGGGTGCCTTGGTAGGTGCTCTCTCTGGGAAGAATCACTATAGCCCATGGAAGAAGGAACGGGTCGAGCCTCTGGCATCGGGACAGTGAAAGGAGATGGTGCTAGAATCGTGGATTCTTCGTGCTGATTGCCTCTTGGTGGGCCAAGGTAGTCTGGGGGTGGTAACCGGTCCAAATTTCCAAAGGAGGGTCGCCCACCTGTGTTGGTTGGCGATAAAGGAGGAGTGGTTGGTGCACCAGCAGGGGGCGCAGAGGCGTAAGCTGATTCCTCTGGCTGAGAGCGCCTGGCACCCTGAATTGGGACACTGCTTAGAACCACCTCAGCGATGCAGCGACTCGCCTCAGAGACGAAACGCTGGGTGTGAAGATGCCCGTAGTACATTCTCCGGGGCATCCCCGGTTGTGTTGTGTCCTCTGGAATTTCCTAGAAATGATAATGGGGTGAGATACAGTATATCATGCGGTTATTCCGCCAACGTACTCCAACCAACAGTCTTCCATACTCCCCAACAATCTGGATGGTCCATCTTTAGTCGCGACAACACAGAAGTGGAACCAGAGACATACTGTTCCCTTCTCGCAACACTCAACTAACCCTCCAAATTTTAATCCAACCCAAGCCTTCGTGGCCGATCTCTTAAAGTCACCAAGTGACGCTTCTTGTGCCATGATCTCACCATCTAGCATCTTGATTTCGTCCTTCAATTTATTCAACAGCTCGGCCTGAGCCTGTAGATTCTTGTGCTCCGCGTTCATCCTCGATAACTTTTTCTCGGCAGATTCTGCCTTGGATACAAGTTGACGACGACGTCGACGTAGTTCATCAAGATTCTCCTCGCGAGTACGGATGGCTTTCAATTGTTCGCGCATGTCATGACCGAGAGTTGCATATTGATTCAATGCAGTGCTGAATTGATTGAGGATGATTGTAGAGGAATTGAGGACATCCTGAAGGGACATAGTCAATACGAAATCCGGGCCTCGCAAGAAGACATATGTGTGGTGACCTACCCCCAGGTCATCACCTTCTCCAACACCCCATGCCCTCAACGCCTCAGAAGCCTTGTGATAGTCTGTACTCAGTCGTTGTAGCCTATACAACGCAAGAAGATAAATGCAATCGGGTCCGGATCAATGACAAAGTGACAGGAGTGCATCATGAGTTAACGAAGTGAGACGTGCCCCTATGAATGAACATACGAGATGATAACTGATTTCTCTGCTGCAATCAACTCTTGCAGGGGCCTAAGGTCTTGGTTTGCTGCGAGACCCAAAGCTGGGATAGTAGAGTTGTGGGCAATCTTCGTGGCTGCGGATCTAAACATGGCGTGACTCGTTAATGCCGATTAAATCCCGACTACAGGATGTGATGAAGCAAGGAGACGACGTCCAATTACTGTGCTTCTTGAATAACGACGACGATGAAGCTCGCCAAGACGGAAACGACGATGAGATGTCGGTTGTGTGAGAGTTGGAGGATGAGCTGGACCAAGTCCGGTAAGCACTTATAGCCGTAATCACAGGGCTATCGCCTAACATTGCCCCGCCACATTCAAATATATCGCTGGCAGCGATCTAATTTCAGCCATTCTTCTCAGGTGCAACGTTGTCGTTGCGAATTCATGATGAGCACCTATAATGTAATCCATTCTAGCGCGTACGCTTAATGTGCAACCCTGTGTGCACAATGTACAGGGTTGGATTAATAGGGGCGTAATTGGTATGTCTTACTTCCCTAACACTTAACGCAGGCATGCATTAGGATCTACATCCGCCCCCCTCTCTTGAGGGCAGTGTTGAATGCTCCGGGCACGAATTCCTGTCTCCTTTATCCATTAGTTGGAGTTCACCATGGTCGTTCAGAAACTACCTAGAACCCAAGGTTGGCCGCCACACCTTCCACTCGAACTCGTCGAACAAATTCTTGGCGATCTCTGGTGCACGACTTCACTTTCCGGCTCTGAACGCACTCAAGTCCTGCGAAACCTCCGTCTCGTTAATCATGCTTTCCGGGAAACTATCACCAAACTGACCTACACCCACGTCTACGTTTCGCATCCCAATTATGTACGGGAATACCTGAATATTCTGCTCGTCGATCGTTTCCTGCATCCTCTGCGTGCTCGGAATCCACGGGGACCCGACACGAATGCGGAGTTGATTTGCAGTTCCAATCAGCCCACGAGCGAGGATATTTCCTCTGCTGCTAGAAGGGTAGACTTATCCCCAAATGACCTCTGCAAATCTATCACAATCACTCATGACCTGATGCCGCTCATCCCATCGTCGAGATTTCCCTTTTCCCTATTCAAGACTCCGTCAACATCCCCCGGGGGACCCAGCTTCAACGCCGGAATAGGGAGCACAGATCTCAGCTCAACCCCGGACCTCTTCTCCCTCTTTACGGATTCTGGCCCAATCAACAGCACATCCACCAGCTCAAAGAGGAAAAAAGCTCACGAACAAGTTTTACGCTCCGTAGCACAACTTTCAGCGTCGCTTGTCGAATTCTGTCCGGACTATGTCCCGAATTTGCGTAGCCTGACCATCGAATTTGTTGACGCACGCTTGGAGGAGATTCTGGACATGCAGCGAGCTATTGTTGTCCCAGAAAGGGTTAAGGGACTGGAGATCAGATTTCTTCACAACGTCTACCGTGTGGAAGCCAAGGGAGGACAAAATTCCACGTCGGGCGACAGCGCTGGACGTGCTTTCGCTGAAGATGCAAAGAGAAATTGGATGAGCATTTGGAAAGAAAAGGTGTTGGGCCATTTAGGTAGCTTGGCCAGTCAACTTGGAAGAGACCAAGGGCAGAGCGTTCGATGCAGAAGAAGTGGCATCTCAGGCAGCCAGATGAAATACAGCACGCATTGGTGCGTATTCAAGCAAACTGTTTGGGGCCATTCAATTGCCCTGCTCCCTATTTCAATTGGTGGTGGTTCTGGGGAAGGGCGGACGGAGTACAGCTATTCATTGGCCCTGCCTTAGATTTCTGATGAGCTATTTGGACAAGTACTATGTTTGTTAGATTTACTTACCCGTATTCGTAGTTTTGTAGCGTTATTCTAATTTTGTATCATTACCTCAATTGCCACATGCACTCCGCACGACCCGTTCGGCATATTCCGAACATTCTTGCTTCCACTTCGTTACAATGGGCAAAGCATACTCAAAAGGAGGACCAGAAACTTCACCAGTACCCTCTCCTTCAGAATTCCATCACCCAACAGTGCACAATGTACTACAAGTCCACCAAACCCTCTTGGAATTCTTTCCACTGGAGTTAGTGGACGAGATTTTACAAGCTGCGGAGTATTGGCCCAGAATCATCTCTCGTGTGGCGCAATCCGAAAAAATCTATACCCTCCCGCCTGAGTACGATGCAGCTTTCCTATATCTTGCTTCACGGCCGATCCCCAGGTTGGGACGTGACGGGAATTCAGCGCGTGTGGAAAGAGTAGTGTTTAAGTTGGAGAGCCGTGATCAAGGCTGGGGTGGGGAACCGGGGCTTGTGCGTGGGTAGTTCTTCTCTGATTTGCCTCGGAACCCTGTAATTATCATCCACCCCCGGATCAGATACCTACACAGGCGCTTGGAGTTGGTTTGATGCCGTTATCTATCGCGATTCGGAAACAACCGATGTTGCCCTCATGCCACACGATATATCAGCCCAGGAAATTCCCAAACTCGATAACTCGGATAAGCAGAGTTGGGAGCTTCAGCGTAATCGACGTGCAAATGGGGAGACGAAGGTCCATGAAGTCGTTTGGACGAGAAGTGAATGCAGAGAAGGCAACTTGGATCAAGATGGTGCTGGGTCTGGCGAAGGATTCATAGAGGCCCTCCGCCCTGGTGATAGAATCGCTATCATTGCTTGTGCTCGAGTAAGTACTTGGGTTCCGCGGGTGTCAATTTGTTGCTAAAACCTTTTTTGGACCCAGTATCCCGGTTGGGAGAATTACGTGGAAGAAGCATCGATTGAGATCTTCTACTCCATATGATGGATACAGATGTAATAAGCGACCAGGCGCGGATAGAACACAACCCGCACAACTTGAATCTCGGCCTTGACGGTTGTCAAACTTGTGCAAATATTATTGAATTAGCATGGCTGTCGATCTTGGCGGGTCTCGGGCTGATATTGCCCTCACCATTTGATATTGACTGAGAACAGTGGAGCGGTTCTCTGACCTCCATCAAGTACGTGATGAGTTGGAGCACAAGAGAGATTGATTGATCTAAGAGAAATCCTCAGAGTATTGCACCTTTATATACATGAAGGACCATTTACTATTTATTTGTACAGTAAATGATAACATACAGATCTTATCAGAGATCATGATGTCATGTTTGATGTGCTAACTGATCTTATGACATATGTAGTCATTACTGTTTAGTAGAGTATTAATGCCAATGTACTTAGCACTTTTAGGACGTCTATTCAATAGAGCATCTGAGTTAAGCACATGCCTATATAAGTGGTATTTATATGTAAGTAGAAAAAAATTGAAAATCTTGACATTTTATAATTGTATTTATTTGCTTATATAACTAGAAAAACTGTGACATGCCTGAGGTGATGATCAGGTAATGCCTAACATTACCAACAATTATGACCATATGGCAGCAGCATCAATTTGGCTGTTTACACTAATATACAGGAGAGCAGCAGAACTCTCCACCAATCTCCTCTCCAAGAGACTCACAGAGATCACTCTATGGCTCTCCAAGAACAATGCAGATAAAATGTTAGCTATGTTTTCTGCCACTGCCAACAATCATGTATAGTGGCTCGAGAACTATAAACAAGATAAGAAAAGAAGTCATTCATTCTATCAAAAGAATTGAATGGTAGCCAGATGAAGCACGATATAAAAAGTGCTGCAGATAATGTTATCAAAGTTGCCATGAAACTGTACACAACCATCTCACAAAACCAGACAAGCATTACTGACTATTTCAAGCCAAATCCTATTGCTGTGGCCCAACTTGCAGCACAAGTCCTATCATTAACCCTAGATATCTTCCCTAAACAAGCAACAGCAATTGTGGAAGCAACAATCTAGAGAAACCTACCTCCTCCCCTTACCACTCCTGCAACTGCCCTATCCATTAACTCCAGAACAGAATGCCAAGACAGAGGCAGACAGCGACAATAAAATATTTTGCGATCTGAATCTCGTGCTTGCAAACAACCTCAAATAGAAAACATAATATATAGTGATAGACAAAAATATTGTAATGTTTTCTGTTTTTGGCCTGAGTGCTATATAACTTGATGAGTAAGTATAGTAAAATTCCAAATATATTCAGGGTTATACTAGACCCTTAAAGCATCAAGAGATTTTTGCCAAGCATTATGTCATCTTCTCTCAGCACAGAGCTATAAGTCAATTACATCAAGGTATCTATTGCAACCCTTTTGTCTATCTACAAAAATACTAAAACTACCTAATACTAGTACTTAGTATGGCCATCTTTGACTTTAAGAATAACCTCAACCCTCCTAGGCATACTTTCAATCAAGTTCTGACACACTGCAACATCAATAGCATTCTATTTCTTCTTTATCCTTTTCCACAATTTTAATATACCTTTGAGTAGTTCTTTATATTCTGCCAGCTTGTGTTTGAGATGAGTCTAGAGGTGTTCAAAAGGTTAGAGGTATGAAAAGTTTGCTGGCTACTGGAAAACATTGAATTCATTGTTTTTGAACCATTTGGAGATCAAACTGCTGGCATATTTGGAGGGGTTGTCTTGTCGAAAAATAACATTTTCAGGAGAGCCATGATGCTTCAAGCTAGCTTGGAAATTATCTTTCAGAATCTTCACAAACAACTTCTTATCTATTTTACTATCAATCTTGCATGCATACCCAACTTGATTTTACAGCATACACCTTCAAACCATAATGTCACGGTGACACCAGCACCTATTCCAACTAGATGCTCACTACTTTTCCCAAAAAAACAACATCCAATAACTACTACACCAACCTCTACGTACCTACCATCCCATACGAACACTCTATTCATTCCACCCATAACCCATTTCATTTCATTTATGTATTATTCATTCCATTCACAACCCACTGTGTACTGCTACATTCATATCTCATTAATCTCCGCCCATAATTCATTTCCGTTCTACTCATACCTCACCACCCACATCACCAATGATGCACCACACCACTACTCCAACAACACATGGTGGTACTTGCCCAATAGCCTTTCTCCTTCATGAGACTACGCCGTTCATTAAACCCTCTACCTCATTCAAACTATACCAACAACCACCGTTTTGCTACCACTTCATGTTCTTTTAATCTAACTCTTCTATCACCGTCCAATGGCATTTCTCCCTTGTTATGACTTCATTTACTACCTACAAGTACATATATTATTCCTCTCCCCATAACCTGTTTCCCAGTTTTGATATTTTCACTACTGGGTAACAGGTGAAGTACCTACTTTCTTAAATTACCACTACCTACTAACTCTCACTACTGGGTAACAGTTGTCAAATTCATTTCACCTTTTCCATATCGTTTAAAACGATTCTGAGAATGAGTGAATAGTGAATTGCCATAACCACTTCCCTAACACATAATAGCTCTATCACTAAACTTGAGAGTTTTATTAACTAACCTATTTTCCAGTCTTTTTCCAAGTTTATTTGCTTCTATCTGACCCAAACAATTGATTTTAGTTTTATCTGACCATACAACCCTTTTTCAGTTTTCTATAGCCCAGTTTTTATGTTAGATTGCAAAATTCCAATCTTGCTTGTTTGTCTTTACCACAGCCCTTAACCTAGCCCTTCTTAACTTCCTAGCAATATTTTTTGATGAATTAGATTTATTAATAATAGGTTCAAGTGATTTTATGGTGTCTACAGCAGTATTGATCTTGCCTGAAGTGATAAGATAAACTACATAACAAACATTGGCAGTGGAAAGTTTATATAGGTGACCTCCAATAGACTTGGGTAAGCTGTGATAATGTTTTGAGTGTAGTCTGGAGATAGTACTTGTGTGGATACTAGTAGAAAATGAGATTTTATAAGCAGAAATGCCCTGCTCAAGAAGTGATAGAATATGAGCTTGTTAGCAGATGTAAAAGATTTTATAATAGATGATATGATGAAAAATAATGAAAAGGTATCCAGGCTATATATCCATCAGGCTTTTGTATATATTTACTGAAATCAACAAAGTCAAGTAGCTCTTTCTGGTATTTTTAGTTACTAGGAACAAAAAGGTTGCAATAGATATCTTGATGTAATTGACATATAACTATGTGCTGAGAGAAGATGATATAATGCTTTGCAGAGATGATTTGATGCTTTAATGGTCTAGTATACTAAAATCTCTAGTAACTGGTCTGTATTCTTCTTTCTAAAAAAATCCATCTGAGATCTTTTCCTAAGTAGAACCACCTACTAGCTAGCCAAAGTCACTCTTTGATCTTTCTAACTGTACTGGTTTTCTAAGCTAACCAAATCTATCTGCTTTTAGAACCATCAGCCATGACTTTCTAGATAGCCTGATAGTACTAATTTCAAACAAGCAACTCGACCTGAGTTGCAAATTCGAAACCAAATTTCAATGAAGATTTTGTCAAGCTAGTAAATCTACTTAAAAACACTCTAGAATATGATCTCAAGTGAGAGAGCTCCGTCTGTCACACCAAAGATGAAATCTGAGATTAAGAGAACTTGTATTTCAATTCTGAGATTGACAAGCTTATATACAAGAAATATTTGTAAAACTGTATAGTAGCTGTATAGTAGAAACCAAACAGAATCGAGATCATTTTATATGAGCATTAAAGACATATGCATCTTCATGTTTTTACATGTAAATTTAAATAAATAGAGAAAGGAAAATAAGTCAAAAACAATATAGATATATAAATTGACCTTTTCTGGCAAGTAATCCTAGATAGTTCTAACCACTCAAAATCTATTTTTAGAAACTAGTAATTAAGTGTCAAGTTTCCATTCTGCTTTTTATACAGATTTTCTTCATAAAATAGAAGAGACTCTTTCTGGTGAAGTCTCTTCGGACATGTGGCTGAAAGTCTCCAGAGCTATGACCTACCCCTAGTCCACCTTGAGGTTCTTCTCTATCTCAAATTAGCCAATTCTAAAAAGCCTCCACTTTGGATCACCCTCTGAGCTTGTTTCAGGTACACTATGCTTGTTATGCACTCTCATATAATCTGTTATGTCTCTCAGCCTACTAGTACTTATTCTAGATAAGGGTCTCCATGAATAGAATATGGTGGTTCTTTGTATTTTCCTCAAAGGAATGCAGGACTGCTTCTCTCTAAAATAATCTACTTTATAGATAGAGACTATCTAGATGAATCTAAAAATGTAGGTGATGAATACCCCTGTCATCAATTTTGCAAGGGTGTCCACTCTTGAGTAGGTCATTGACATGATCTTGCTCTTCACAGTTCTTGAGAATGCGCTGGATAGTATGAATGGAGCACTTGAATGCATCAGCGATTTCATCATGAGAAAGATTGAAATTGAACAAATTAAATATAGCATCACGTTGAGCAGGAGTAGTATTAGATGACCCAATAAGTTTGGGCATAGTTATGGCAGAGATGCTGGTAGTATGAGGCAACAAGTATTCATTGTGCTATGCAACGTGACAAAACCTTTGTCATATGACTGTACGATAGGTGTAATGGATGTATAGTGGTCGTCGGAATCCATTGCCAGTTTTGCGAGTCTTGCCAGGTTCCCACGGTTTTGCCGCGCCGGCAATTCGCAAATGCTTCGGGAGGTTTTGCCCCGTACTAAAATTGCAAGCTCGCAACGTCGTGGGAACGAGGCTATTTAAATAGCGTTTTCTTAAAGGGTAAATCTGTGGTCATCCAATCGTCTCAACGACCCCACCGCGTAATCCCTGGGATGCCATACATTCAACTGATGGGGTTTTTTTTTCCCAATGCGCCTACCATGATTGAAAATTTACACCCGTCTCTCCATCGAATGACTGTATGCGAACTGTTGTTGGGCTGGTATGTTCCTCCATGATGGATATTTTACATCCTGGCCTGTGTGCTTGATGTGTCATTTATATGAATTATGACCCTCGTCATTGCCCCTCAAAAATGGAGTGAAACACCCGAAGGGACATGACCGTGTAACTTCAATAGTTACGGATAGCTGTGTGGGTAGCTGGAGCCTGTAAATTTTAAATTGCCAAGTGGAGAAGCAGTCAACCCACGGAACGGAAGCTGATGGTCACCCGAAGCAAGCGTAATTCCATTGACGCGAAATACCGAGCTACTCTCGCCCAGGCCATCTCCTTCCCGTCGAAAAGAGCGGTCAGTGGATGCGAGTGATAAGGAAAATCCTATTGACTAGGATCTGGATCGAATTGGTAACTAGACTTGATGGGTATCGTGCCATATGGGCATGTGAGGGGTAATGCTGTACTCAGCACCGGAGACTAATCCGACAGCATCATCTGGGCATCATAAGGAGCAGATGCACTGCCTCCATTGGATGATTAACCTGATAACCAACTGGCTGTTGCCGGCCATCTCGCCACCACAGGGCTAGCTAAGTTCGAATTATATTTACTTGTCCGTGCGGGGTAGGAGAGGACTTTACATTATGCGCTGACGTTCATGCCCGCTTATGTAAATTTGATGATGTCATGATTTTTTTTTGGCTTTGGACTCGAATTGCTCGTCTCAAAAATTAATTTTGTTCCAAGGTAGGTATATATCTACTCTAACATCCTCTGCTAACCATTGTGAGCTTCAACTCGTCCACAATGTGACAATGACCGAGTAACGGGGGTGGAGGGTACCCGAGCTCCCACGGTTGTAATGAACCTGATAGTAGAGTTGAGCTTTTGCCTCCATTCTACACGTCAACTTTAACACGATTGACGTTTTCCAGCCAGTAATCCTCCTATTGGTGATCAACAGATCCATGCACCTCATGGCCAAGCCAATAGAAGCCAACTTAGCCTGCGTCGGCCTTTTTGGAAGTCCCTCGCCGATGACTACCCTGTGATGCATTACGGACTTACCTCAGGTTCTGTTGGTAAGAGGCATGGGGTCCACCATCAACGATGTCCTTTTGGGATGGGACTCGCTTATGATGCCCACGAGGAAGGAAAGAAGTGCCCCTTCAACAGGCGTGGCGGTCGGTAGAAACGCGGCGGGACACACGAAGCAGATTTATCCACGTCAGAGGCACGACCTACGTAAATAAGGTATTAGATTTCGATGAGAAGCAGCAAGGCGCGCCATGGAAGCACAGCTTGGAAGTCTGAATGAGATGTCGCCTTGATGTTTGTTCGAAAGAGGGCAGTGGCTGAGATGCCCCTAGCCGGATGCAGGGGCTGGGAGTCCAAAGTTCCAAGGAGTTCTGCATGGGCCTGACGATGGCGTCTAATGCTGCCGTCAGCTGCCTTCTCCTTTATCATGGGACATGCGCAAGGTTCTTGAGACCACATGGTACATAGAACGGCCAAGCGAAGGAGGTATTTGGCAATGGCTATGAGCTCAAACAAGGACAAGCTAGCACGGATTGCAACCACCGATCTAAATTCCACGGTGGTTACAATCTTGGGTTCGATGGTATGATGATTATCTCTAATTGAACAGCATTATCCACTTTGTTTCTCATCGGCTTGAATGATGTCAAATATGACCTGCAATAATGCAATTATCGACGCAATGATACGACTTTACGGCTTAGGCATGAATGCCGCAAGTCACACCCCCGATAAGTTTAAATTGGGTCGCCGTATGGGACAACGTTCAACAGCCAGGTCGGACGTGCGTCTCCTTTTAGAATTTTGGACAACGCAACTATTTTTCTTGAAGAAGAAGTATTTTTCCATTATCATTTCTATTAATATGGATAACCCAAGCCCCTGGCCCTTGGCCGTCCTGATACGTCCTTATCATACACATGGTCTCTTCCTATGCAAGAGGTCCTCGGTCGATATTCGATCTTGGCTACGGATGGCAATCACTCAGTTATGTGATTGCCCTCTGAACATGATAAATATCTCCCCCCCGACTTCTTTTCCGACCCCACCTTCCATTCTTCCCCCTTCCCTCCGGAGAAATGGCTTCACAGAAAGAGAAGGGCGCGGATGTCTCCAGCGTTCAATCAAGCCCTCCAGCAAAGCTCGAGTTCTATGACCCTTCAAAAGAGACTGTATGGACGCGAGTCGGATTGAACTTCGAGAGTTTCAAACGTGCCCCTGGTGTCACTGGGTTCGTACTCACTGTTCATTTGTTGTCCTCCCTCAAGTTTTGACATGGGGTCATAGTAACCAAGTTGTCTCTGGCACACAAAATGTGAAGGATTTGGAACGCATCATGGCCGATGCGCCAATGCTTCAGCAAAGGATGAAGCCTCGCCACCTGTTAATGATCGCTGTTGGTAAGTCTCCGCGTACTGAATTTCCGACCTCCCCCCTAAAGCAGCGCAGGTGGAAGTATCGGTACTGGGCTCTTCGTCGGCTCTGGATCTGCTTTGAATGCTGGCGGACCGGGTGGTGTGATCATCGCGTGGCTGCTCGTTGGTATCATGTTAATTAACGTCACTCAAGTGCGTATTCAACTACCTCTTTTGCTTGACTCGGGGATTGACTCGCTTATAGGCGATTGGTGAAATGTCTATCCTGTTTCCTGTATCCGGTGGTTTCTACACTTTGGCAGTTCGCTTCTTGGATCCTTCTTTCGCTTTCGCCATGGGTTGGAATTACGTCTTCCAATGGTCTGTTGTTCTTCCACTGGAGATTACCGTCGCAGGAACAACGGTACAGTACTGGAATACGCCTGTGCCACTCGCAGCTTGGATCACTATATTCTGGATAGTCATCTGTGGGTAGCCATAATTGGATTTGATCAACTGTTGTCTAATGCATCCTGCACAGTCCTTCTCACAATGCTCGGTACGCTCGGCTACGCAGAAGAGGAATTCTGGTCGTCATGCTTGAAGCTGTTCGTCGTCGTCATGTTCATCTTCATCGGCATGTGAGTCAAATATCGTTTTGATCCAATCAATCGAACTTATCCTTGGTCACAGCATTTGCATCTGTGGTGGTGGTCCCGACGATGGTCTCTACAACGAATACATTGGTGGAAGATACTGGAGCGACCCAGGGCCTTTCTCCCACGGCTTTAAGGGCATTTGCGCCGTGTTCGTCACTGGTACGCTTACATCTCCGCTGAATCTCGACTTGTACTCATTCATAACTCCCAGCCGCTTTCTCTTTCGGTTAGTTCCTACTGATTTCACTCTCTACCGGCTATTTGAATTATCCTGCCACTAGCTGGAACTGAATTGATCGGTCTCGCTGCCTCTGAGACACCAGACCCTCGTTCCAGCATGCCGGGTAAGTTTTTCTTCAATCGTCAAGTGTGGCCCCACTAACCAATGTCGTAGGTGCCGTCAAGGGTACATTCTGGCGAATTGTGCGAATACTTAGCATGTGCTTCATGTTCCTGGGCTGATTCATATATTTTGTTAGACTCTCATCTACGTTATATCGCTCACTATTATCGGTTTGCTCGTTCCTTACAACGAACCCCGTCTCCTTGGTGGTAGTGGTGCTGCTGCCTCTCCCTTCGTCATTGCTCTTGACCACGCCAAGATCAAGGGATTGAATCGTAAGCGTTTCTTGTTCCTGTATGGCAGCATGACACCGTTGACCTTTGTCTCTAGACTTCGTCAACGTTACCATCTGTATCTCCGTCCTTTCCATCGGTCTTTCCTGTGTCTATGCTGGTTCTCGTACCCTCACTGCTCTTGCTGAGACGGGTTATGCACCAAAGATCTTCTCCTATGTTGACAAGGCTTCCCGTCCCTTGTGGTCTCTTGTCTTTGTCCTATCATGGGCTCCTTTGGCCTACATAAATGTCGTCGCTGCCGGTGATACTGTTTGTAAGCAGACTGGTGCAAGCAAGTTTTTCGTAGGCTGACATCCCTAATAGTCAAGTGGTTGGTTGCCTTGTCTGGTCTCTCTACCCTCTTCACATGGGCCTCTATTTGCTTGTGCCAGTGCGTTCGGTGTTCCTTCTAGTGTGGCTAATCTGACTCGCAATGCAGCATCCGTTTCCGTGCAGCGTGGAAAGCCCAGGGTCACTCCCTCGAGGAACTCCCCTTCAGGGCTCTCGGAGGTGTTTGGGGCTCCTGGCTTGGTGTCTTTCTCATCTTCCTCGTCTTGATTGCACAATTCTACATTGCCGTGTCCCCTCTCGACCCTCTACCAGACAGCCGTGCCGTCGCCGCGAACTTCTTCTGTATGTCCCATTTATGAGGTGTACGTGGCGAGAGTAACTCACTTCTTTGCAGCTGTCTACCTGGCTGTCCCCATCATGATAGTTTTCTGGGTCACCGGATACGCATGGAAGCGCAAATGGCCTCTACGTGCCTCCGAGATCGATCTCGACTCTGGTCGTAAGAGTTGGCTCACTGTTGAAGAAATGCGCGCATTCCGTGCAGAACGCAAACAAGCACCTCTCTACGTCCGCATCTACCGCATCCTCTTTACCAACTAAGCATCTGTTCCGCCTTCATTCACGTATCTGCATTCACCATTCCTTGCGATTGTATACCTGCAACGCGATCTCGTTGTTTTACCTCTTGCGGATCACTTTGTATCAATCCCCAGGCTACGAGCGATTAATGTCTCCTTCCCACACAGAACGTCTCGACACCCATCAGCACCCATAACCAGTTCTCGGCCATCGTCCTTGTATTTCGGCTAGCAGGAAGCAGATTACGTGGTTCTTGGCATAACTACTTCTCTACTGCCTCTTTTGTGTCGCAATCAACAACTCGTTCATACTGCTTTGTTTTCTGCATACAACACGACCACGTATATAATTATCACCTTGTCTTGCCCCAAGTGTTTTGATCAGTCAATCCACCTAAGATAGCACGCGTCGTCACGTGGCATGTCCCATGCTCATTTGGGCAGACTCCACGTGTAAACTGTATGTCCCCATGCCAGACTGCACAATCCACATTGACCTACATTAATTTTCAACGTCTGGCCTCTTGGACAGATGATTCAACATATTTTTCATGAATGTGTAATCGGGCAGTTCTGGTTGGTCGCATGGCATGACAACTACCCGAGCGCATGATTGAATGATTTTAGCCATAAACCAACCTTGGCACTTTATCATACTAGCAGATGCTAAATGAGTTGATCATGATCAAGTGCACTGTCCCTTGATACAAGACAACTGGAATGTCCGTTCATGGCAATATCCATCGACCGATCTTCATATTTTACCAGATTTGATGGATGGAGATCCAGATTAGTACAATAGCTTCGCTCATGTGATACATGCATTTGAGGAAGAGAGAGGTACCGCAATATTACGTCTGCCTAACCTCTGGACCTGATTGTCGGCACGGTCTCACCGGGCAAAAACGTTTAGCCATGCTAGACTGCAGCAAGGACATGATGCTACGCAACCAAGACCGAATCACCTCACCTAGCCATGCCTCTGCGGCATCATCATTGCGAAGTTCCGTGCGACCCACACGGACTGGGGCCTGTGGTGCAAGAGGGAAATCCAATACCAATATGGCACTGCGTCGTGTGGGGCCGGATGTGTGGGGTGGCAATTAACCTTTTCCATATTGATCGAACTTCGGATAATAGATTAAAAGTGCAACGAACAGCGGCTGCAATTCTGACCTTCCATGTCCATTTCTGCTAAAATGATTTGGAGGACCAAAGTTATACTGTAGTCTCGTTCCCCATTCGTCGCAACCTGAGCTCCGGAATTGGAAGGCGAGGGGAACCGCGTGGGAACGGAATGGGAGCCCACCGAGGTTGCTCCAGGAGTGGTTTACTCCGATTTTTACCTTTCATCCGCAGCCGCTGGCCCAGTGGTTACCCATTTAGAAGCGTGTTGACACAACGGGCAGAACGGAATCTTTCTGCGTGGAATACATGAATAAGATTTAGAAGCCCTGTGTCCGAGGAATAGTTGAGCTGTTTTTACCGTTCTTTATCCTATTCCCACTCAAAGATCTAATTCTGCCTGTTGTATGAAGTTATGTGTGACCTATCTTTGTTTTCCAGTAGGATACCTCTAGTGCTGTTCGCTTAAATACCACCACACATCGACAGGTGTTGAATTCGGGGAGTAAGTGCACTGATAGACTGACAAGATAAACATACCTATATTATTATTAGGTAGTAGCGATAAGATATTATTATTACATCGGGAGAAAGATAAGATTATCAACCTTGCATGAGTACTATAATCCGGGTACTATATTCCGGGTGGCGGGACGGAGGTCACTGGCCAGGCAAAAACTCCATGAATCTTTTTTTCTCTTGGTTAGTTTTTGACCTATTAAAAATTCGTCTAGCCAAATTGATTCTCTCGCTCATGGGCGCATTTTCGCTTTTAAGAAAATCGCGGCTCAAGGTCCCTTGAGCGCTCCCTTTTTTTTTTTTTTTTTTTGTCAGAGTTTAGGTGAACAACACCATAAATTCATACTCCAGCCCCATCAGCGCCCAACATGTTCTTGCAATTACGCGAATAAGGTTCATCCATCTATGGGTGATAACAGGCAGCGGATTCAAGGCGGGGCCCTCAAATTCAACATGGCAGAACTTCACGAGGCATTCGATGGGACAATTAGCTCCCCTGGACATACATGGATATAGAGTCGATGAATATCATCCCTTGGGCCATTCCCTCTTTTGATGCAACAAACGACTTCATGCCTGAAGACGTTCGACACGAAATGGCTAAAAAAGGAAAGAGAGCCCAGCTATTCCACGCAAAGCGCCTCGTTGCATTCCGTTTCTCGTAATCCTCCCATGGCGGTCCGTGCGCGTTGGTGGAATCCAACATTTGACAAAAAGAGCATTTTTATTGAGAAAACAGCACAGACACAAGGATAGCCTACTACAAGGTATGACAGCACAGGTTTCGTGTAGATGAGAGATAGATAAGGCATCGCAAAAATGGAGGGAAGGGATGCATAAAGAACACCAGTTCTTAGAAATCAAAGAGCCAAAGCGGTAACGTACCAATCGATACTCGACCCCGCTAACGGTGAACAAGGATTGGCTCTGAAGAAGGCAGAAATTAAGGGGGATACACCTGAAGGCATACATACATCAACTACGAACAACGATGGCTTGCGTGCGAAGTGTTTGTAGGTAAGTTGGTGAAATAGTAGAATCACAAAGCGACGACGATAGCATGGATGATGGCCTTGAGGGTTCACTTTTGATCACAGGTAACAGGTGAAATAATGTAATACACTTGGTCAGTTGTGGGATGTCAAGCCCGTTAGGATTGCTAGAACATGGTTGAGCGCCAATTCCTTCTCGACGTATGAACAAAACAACGTACCGCTGTCGCACTTTCCTCTACTGGGGTCTCTGCTGGTTCGGGTTCTTCAATAATGGTTTCCTTAGCCAGTGCTTGTCCTTCAACCTGATCCATGACAAATACTCAACGTCCGGCGGCAAAAAAAGACATCCCAAAGACGAACCTTAGAAGCCGGCTTCTTGGATCCTGCCCGAGAGGCAGGCTTGGCAGCAGCAGATGGTGGTTTCGCTGACGTTTTGGAAACAGGTTTGGCAGCGGCAGCGGATGGTGGCTTCGATGCCACCTTCGATGCGGGTTTAGCCTTGGACTCGGGCTTCGCCTTCGAGTCGGGTTTGGCCTTTGAATCAGGCTTAGCCTTGGACTGGAATATATCCAGTAAGCCAACCTATTTATTCCGATATCCGGACAACATACCTTCTTAGAAGGTGGTTTCTCGCCGTCGCCTCCAACAGCTTCAGGACCTTCAGTCTCATCCGCCTTTCGTTTCTTGCCTCTTGCAGACTTGGACTTTTCTTCCTTTTCTTCCTGGCCGTTTTCTTCCAATTTCTTGTCCTCTTTGGGCGCCTTCTTGGTTCTTGGTTTGGCGGGTTTCTTCGCCACAGGTTCAGGTTTTGGCATCTCCTTGATGCGAGAAGAACGACGAGGCTCTCCCGATTCTGCGGTGATGGTGGTTGCACCAGCTGCTTTTCGAGGCATTCTATAAGTTGTAAAAAAGCAAGAGAAGAGTGGGGGTAAGGGAAGAGGAACGCGTCCTCAAGAATTGGGATCTGAATCGATTGTTGACCTGGCTGTATTTCTCATCACGTGACATTAAACAAACCGTTTCTTACCTGTCGGGGTCGCGCTCTGCTCCCAGGGCACCTGCAAGACTCGAAAATAACAGCATTCTAATGGAAATAATTGTGCAAGGTACTCATGGGTATCATCCCACATAGCTCTCCCATCGTTTCGAGTCGAGATATCTGCGTTAACTCCATTCTGAGATATATCAGTAATGTATCCATTGCAAGCACTAGAATAAATAATGAAGGACGGAGGTAAAATGTAATCTGCATATCCTGAGATTGTGCAGTATTGGGTATTAGGGTGGTATATAACTGATGATCCCAGAGAACACAACATGTTGCGTGCTAAGTCAGCAGGAAAATATGAAGTAATTTTGGCTGTCCTATACCAGATGCATTCAGCGACACTGAGTTTAACAGGAGTGCCTTACCATTTGACACACAAACCCATCTTCTCCGAGTAACACGTCTGTAACACGCCCCCGTATAGCACCAAACAAATGGGAAGGAATCTGCTTTCTGACACACGGTATATAACGTCGAGGACATATTGCCAGAGATAGCTGCCCATACGCATCCAGTATATTTGCAGATGGAAATACTTCAGAACGGCCATATGTACCCAAGTCTCGCATGTCCGTGGGATACAGCTCCTGAAATGCACCGAGTGCCCCAAATTGCTGTTCCATTATCCTGACCGTGGGTTTGTGGAAGTTGCAGAGAAAACAGAAACGTAAATGACCGGATAGCAATAACATTCGAAGGCCATAAGTCGCTACTTTGACGGACTTCGGTAATGTGCAGACGGCGATCTCCTGTGACCATTCGTTCCAGTCATAGAACGTCTTTTGAATGAAGGTCTCCGTGCGCCGAGTTACTGTACGACGGAAGTCAAGTGACCATTTGTATCGGCAGAAAACATCCTGGCAAGGCAAACCACGACATAAGTAACAGCTCTTGGATTTTCGCCCAAGCCCGTTGTTCTAATAACAAGCAATGAGTCCTTCGTTGACGGGATAAAAGGCGGACGTTTTTCTGCCTGATGTCCCCAGGTGGCAGAAGTTGAAAAAACACCACCCTGGCGGACATCATTTGGTAGAAATCTAATGCGGAGGCCCTCTTGGTGCTGTAAGGCTGTTTGGAGGGGAAAGGTGTGTAAATAGGTAGCGTAGACGTCGACAAAACCCTCTGTTTCTGCGGGAAGTGTGTTTAGGTCAATTGTTACCAGCCGTGGCGGGGAACCGTGCTCAAATACAGCGAGCATCACGATACCCTCGTCAAGAAAGATGAAATCATGTATCGGGCCGACAATTATCTATCCAGATTGTCTTTGAGCCTACGTGTTTGGGAAAGTATGAAAGCTGATCCACGAACCTTTGTCTTATTATGTGCGCCAGGAGCTTCATTCTTCCATGTAAATATATTTAGAAGATTATTTCGTGGTAATGGATTCTGGTTGGAGGATCTCGAAGACTTGTGCAGTAGACCGACTTGATCACTGCAGGTTTTGATGCTGCATGAGGGAGAAAGGTGGTCACGGAATTCGCTTCAAACGATATAAGGCTGCTGGCAAGCTAGAAGGTGTTGCTCGCCCATTGAGATATTCCGAAAGCTAACTATGCCAATCGCCCGCAGTCTGCGGGAGTCAATTGCATAACGTCGAGGAGGTTCTCCTCTAGTGGCATTCGCAGCAGGAGGTCCGACAGTCACGAGCAGATACTGCTGAGGGTCCATCGCATAGCTCCAAGTCTCCTCCTGCCAAATTGTGACGCAAGGTTCAACGGTGGTCACTTGAGTGTCATCCATATTTAGTGATCTATAGAGATGCGCGTCCTGTTAGGGACCGCAAATATAAACTAAATAAGTTATAAGGCGGTAAATGTCGATGGGACCCGATAGTGTCGTATCATTCGCAAGAGAGGTTGTATCGTGAGTAAACCATTTTTCAATTGGAACCCGGACTCGTTATCGCTCGTTATGTGCATGACTTGTTTCCATGACATTTCGTTCCATGCGTCCTGGTAAGCGTTAAGATATGCGAATCGATCTGCACGTGGCAGGGCGCGTAGTTCTAAAGACGATGCGACAAGACCGCTGGAGAGTAATGAAGTCTTGTATTGCAGGTCTGGACTGGTCTCAATGAACTTGTGGAATGCGAGACAAAGCTACAATGGTAATGAGATCGCGGGATAGGACAAGCTAACTCACGCTCACCATCTTACACCGGATTAGAGTTGGAAAGTTCAGCCACTCGAAGACCAATAAGAGGACACCTTGGGGTAGGTCCTGCAACTGCGGAACTTGTTGAGGTCTACAGCGTGATTCGATTGGATTGCCACTGTTACAAGCCTTACGAGAATTGTAAGGAGGTCACAGTCGAGCGTCTCGCGGGGATTGCTTGAAGATATCAACGCGGAGCAGGGGACCGGCGTATTAAAAGGCATCGTTTTTGAATATAAGTGAGTCAGGTTGGGAACGCTGTCGCCAACTCCCAAACACAATCATGATCTAGATGTGGCGTGCACCAAATTCCAAGTCCATCGAATGGTTCGAATCACTTCTGAAAAAAACAGAGCTTCGTGGTACAACTTGGAGTGATAGTGAGGTTGGAATGATATCGATGCTTCGAGCTTCAAGATAAATTAACCCTCAATGAATACGGAAAGTATGGCCGTAAGCACCGCTACGGCCAAACTATGCCCAAGTCCATCAATGAATGGTTTTGGAGTACGGGCCCCGGGAAGCTCCCCCACCATATGACCAAGCAACTCGGGCCAAATGACCCTCAAATCTGTACTTTTTCAGGGCCGCATTTCAGGACAGGGTGCACAGCCATTTACTAAGACTAATACTATAGATGTAAACTAATACCTTATCAAGTGATCATTAATATTCTGTACAATGTTGATCGCGAGACCGAAATATACGTACTACTTTGGTTGTCGAATCCATGTGCTCGTGCCAAATCCGCATCGTCCGGACGAGGTCACCGTGGGAGCTGACCAATATCCTCAGCCGAGGGTATTATGAATATATAAGAACAATGATTGGCTGGCGACCCTGTGGGTTCTATAGGTGAACAAGTTTCCGCGATAACTTGATCGTTCCCACATGGATTTGATTGTGGAAACACAAAAATACTGCCCAGGTTATTCCTGGATGAAGATAGATGTTGCATTGCTACCTTGGTCATGCGCTACATATCTGCATTACAGAACTGAAGAAAATGTTTTTTTTTATCTTTTCTTTTTTTTTTTTTTGACAAAATGTTGACGATAACAAACGGTTCGAAGCGCTCTTCATTGTGATGCTGGTTGCAAGTCATTGATGCTCTCAATGAAGTGGCGCATCATCACCAAATGAATTCGCCTTATCGCTGCACGTTTGGCAACACGATGTCAGCGGAGAATGGCAGTAACAGTCAAGTGAGGACGCCCAGGTATACTTTTGCTGCCAATCAGGCTGTCGCCTTGGCATATTTCTGATCCGCATGTGGCCAGGGCTTAAAGAAGGTTCCGAATTTCGATCCAATTCGGGATCTGTCCATTTTTCTCGACTGCGGACTCAATCGTGGCAATGATTTGCTGTGCAATGTACAGCATACGGCCCCATTTTTCCTAATTGAGCTTGAACTATTCCCCATGCGCCCTGGAAAGTATTAAAGCCCTGTTATACCCCAACCTCGTCACCATGAAGCTTCACTTTTCAGACGCTTTTCACCTCCACTCCAACATTTCCAGCGAGGAGGGCCAGGTGCTATATCGCGTTCAATCAACGCCAAAATGGTGGCCCAAGACGTCGAGGATCACCCGAAGAATCGATCACCCCGGTTCTAGTCGCCCTCCTCGAATCCCAAGTTGGAGCGACGTTGAGGAGGATGGCAAAGTGGAAGATCCAGTACTGCTGGTATCAAAGCCGTTTGGGGTGGGTGCTGGCACATACTCCAGGAGGGTTGGCCTCAACCGGCATGAGAGCTCAGGGTCTGAATCCGGCAGCACGGACTTGTGGAACAAGTTTGCGCATTTGGCCACGATCGACTATAATCTCTTTGCCTCCACGAAGATACGGTTGCGTGGAGAGGAACTTCAAGTGAAACGATGGTTTCGGAAAGGAGAGAAGGGCCACTTGGGCAGGTTCGTGTCATGAGCACCAGTACTATCATGAAGATAGGTTGATTTTCTGATGTAGAGATCGGATATTCACCGGACCTGACGGAGCGGAGTACAGGTGGATTATGGGAGAAAAAGTCCCAGAGGTATGTATGAGCTATTCTAGTAAGGGATCTCGTCATGCTCAGCCTTTTTAACAGCTGTTTAAACGAGATACCAATGAATTGGTTGCGACTGTGATGCGACCCCGAGTCGGATTCTTTGAGAAATCCCGGCCATTGACTTTGGAAGTATTTCCCAACGGAGAACACATGATGGACTTGATTGTTGTAACATTCGTGTACATCGAGAGACTCCGTCAAGACAGAGAAGGAGAGTAGTTTGCTTGGCGTTAGAGTTATATACACATATTCGCAAGTGTACATGTTGAACGTGGACACAAGCAGGATCATTCTTCAGTTAGTCACGTTCCCTCCACTGTAGTCTATTGTACTGTACATTACGAGATGTGCCTGTGAAAAATCATACTAAGTGTGCCATTCCTACGTCTCTGCTGAGCTAGCTTTCTTCTTTGCTCACCAGCATATCATTGGCCTGAGTAAAAGGATCGCGTTGTATCTCTCTGGTACCGCCCAAAGACGACGTCTGTTCTGGCCAGTACACTAGATTCCAATTATGCATTACATTCCTAAACCATGGCGCACATCGCTCAACGTACCTGAAGGAACATCATCCCATCCTCGTTCATCCCTAAAATCTCTGCGTCTTGGTTCATAGGATACTTGAATTCGTTGAAAATGCAGGGACGTCGACGATTCGATAATTCCTTCATCCCTGGTGCATCTGGGAATGGTCCCCAATGGTCCAACACAGGGAAGTGTCCAAGGATCCCATTTGAGTTATGAAATTCTGCAAGTTCTTACTCTACGTATGCCATGTTGATGTGAATTTTGGGCATCTGAAGTGCAAGCTCTGTCTGGTAGGATAAATGCTTAATAAGGCGCAGGTTGAAATCGTAACAGAATGCTAATTCTCCTTTATCGTATAACACTACCATTCGCATACCGTGCACAGCTATATCGGCATTCTGGAGGGTTATGATGGCTGAGCCTTCTGACCATGTGTTCCAAGCAAGGAAAGCACTATCGCCGTATCTAGATCGACCAAAATCGAAGGAGGAACTTCCCGGAGCTTTGTGGAAAAGGCTGGATAGTGGCAGTGAGATAAATGTACGGGGTTCTGCTTCCACGAGTCCAGGAATGGTGATGGTGATAAGGAGGAGGGCGTCACCCTGAGATTGAATGATATCCGCTTGTGTTCCTGGTTGTCGCGTGATTACAGTGTTCGAAGCCGAGAGACCAACCTAGAGGAAGATGCGGACTCCCTGCTTATATTGAAGGCCAGTAGGCAATGCGAAGACAACGCCAGCTATGGAGCAAATGCTGTGATACACCTCTGGATCAAGCTTCGTGAAATTGAGGGCAACGAGTCGTGGTGACCACTCATTCTGTGAGAGTGCGAGCAACAAAGAATTTTCGCCGAGGAGGACAAAGGATGATATCGGACCATGAATCCGCTACATTATGAAGTCGCATCAATATCCCATATGTCTGAGGGTGAAACCTACCACTTGGCGGGGAGAACTAGCTTTCCAGCTCGTGATTACTAGCGATCCCCTTGTGTGAGCAAACACGTAGTCTCCAGATATTACACAAGAAGTGGTGTTCTGCGGCATTGAGTGTGATATACGCGACTTGGAATGTTGCTTGTTTGCAGATAAATGAAAACAACGCATCTCAACCCTGCGAGAGTTTGAAGTTTGACTGATCATCAGAGTATTTCGAGTATGGTGACTCACCCTGTGGGTTGTTGTGCGAAGACGCAGAGGAGGTGTGGCTGAAGATCTAACGCAAAGTTTTCGAAAAGGAAAGGAAATTGTCGGATTTGTACTCTAGCACTTGTGCTTTCCGAGTCAGATCCGGGAGGTAGTTCGAGGTCAGTCAACCGGAGGTAGGATAATTCCTGTGGGCCACTCTTCCATGCCACTAAACCTGGGCGCCAGATGATGAGCGACCGCTCTAGCACAGATCGAATGGGTATAACTTTGGAATGTGTCCAGGACATGCTATTCCATGCGGTTTCATATTCCGTCAAGCGTTCCATGTTTTCAGCGCACAGTTGCATAGCATCCATCGGCTCATTGAACTGGGCCGCGTAGAGCGCGATTCTGTACTGTATTTTAGGAGATGCAAGGATAATGTTGTACAGCGCCTTGCAAACCTATAGAGACTTAACCATGACTGCGACCACAGGGTGATCGCATGGAACAATTCACAGACGCGCATCGCAAAATCGTAGGAGCATCAACATCGTCAAAAATCAAAAGGACAACATCAAGAAGGGCGGACTGAAATGTGTTGGTTGGTATAAGCACATCCGCAGCATCAGCGTGTGGGGTCAACCAATCTGTCGAGGACCCTATATTGTCAGGCCAAGGCTGCCTGATGGTGGATCTCAGTCAGGCACACTTTACCTAAGCTCACCCAATTGGATTGCCCTCTCGGGGTGCTGTCTGTACCACAGGTTACTGTGCACTGGCGACCATACTGGTCTGCTCGACCCTTGCGGTCGTTTTCTGTCAACAGTGCCTCTGGAGCCGTCCGCAGCATCGCTTCCAAGCCAATTAAAGTTGCAGCGAGCTTAGACAGGATGTCAATCATCCCCACTTCCCATCACTTGTCTTTCTATCGACTCGTCAATGAAGTTGCACTTATCCAAACAGTGGCATCTAGGATCAGATTATTCCAATGACGAAGGACAAGTCATATATCGTGTCCGGACTGACTCGAGACTACATCCGACATTGACCCAAATTAGCCGACGGATGCAAGGTTCCTTATCATCCTGGGCCTCCTCCACAACAGATGAGGACGATTGCCTGAAAAGTCCTGACAGGGATGAGGAAGCAGCTGATATAACCGGGAGTTATGCAAGTTTTGAATTCGATAATCGCTTTGCGCACTTTGCGCGAATTGACTGGGCGGCATATAAACCATCGATCATCACAATTGGTGGCACTGAGGTGGATTCAGCTACCCTATTTCGCAAGGGCGAGTGGAACTGGATTGCAAAGTGAGAAACACTGCAACGTCTATATGCCAGGTTTCTGACAAGCTGCTCTTAAGAGATCGCCACTTCAATGGCCCCGATGGAAGGGCGTATAAGTGGATAGTTCACAATCGAAAGGTACGTACCGACACCAAACCACCATTTCCTGATGTTACTCAACGCCCCCACACTCCGCTGTAGTTGCTCTTAGACGATGGAACTGACGCGCTTGTAGCGAGGTATCATGTCAAGCCGCTCAACTTTCTCAACCACAAGCCAGAGGAGACCTATGTTGAGATCACGCGTTTTGGGGAGCATATAATTGATTTCATTTTCGTCACCTTCCTTTACATTGAAAAACTCCGGGAGGATAATTAAATCTGGGAGCACTGGAATCACTAGGAGAATAACCAATATGATACCCAGACAAGGTTTATTGCTGCGCATGTATGATAAACATCAGGCATATTTGTTTCTTCGAATGGAGCATGCATCTGCCCCTCGTTGCAGAGGCATGTTCGGGCTGTTGTCATGTGATTCCGACGTACTCGGGCTACCAAGACAGCCCAGCATCTGTCTCGGATGCCCTTGGAAAGGGCTCGACTCAACGTTGATCACTGCGGTGGCCAGGGTGGATCCGCAGCAGAATTGCAATGAATCAGTCAGAAGTGCATAAGTAAGGAAGTCGCTACTGTATCTTTCCTGCATTCTCACTCTGCTACTGCCTAAAACTATGAAGCTCCACCTCTCTAAAGATTCACACCTTGACGCAGACTATTGCAATGAACAGGGCGAAGTTGTGTACCGGGTTCGGACTGAATATAAATTCTGGCCCACAAGCACCAAAATAAGCAAACGGATTCCAAATGCGATACCTCGACGGAGATTTTCGCTCTCCAGTAAAGTTGGTAGTGTTGAAAGTGGCCACGCTGGAGAGGGCAATCATAGGAGTAGCGAGGAACACGCGCGGCTGGTTGGTACCGATGACGTCGATATGAAAGACCGATTTGCCCATTTGGGACGAATTGACTACAAAGGGCTGAGTCCGTCGAGGATTGAGATGGGTGGGAGCGAGTTTGACGTATCCGCTTTCTTTAGAAAGGGGAAACTAGGTTGGTTTGGAAGGTAGATTGACCACACTTCTATCGTGAAGCTGCGTGCTGAATGCCATATTGACGTACATAGGGACCGTATCTTCAGCGGACCAGATGGGAAGGAGTACAAGTGGATACTTGGTTTCAAGACCTCGAGAGTACGAATTTCAATGTATTCCCGTTGCGTATTACTGAACAGTCAGCAGTTGGTCTCAAACGACGGGACTAAAGCCCAGCTGGCTTACTTCCACGCTAAGGCTTTACCCTTAGTGCATAAACCCGAGAATACCTATCTCGAGATTGCACCGGCCGCTGAGCATATTTTGGACATGATTATCCTGACCTTCATATACATTGAGAACTTAAGACAGGACAGAGAGGACATGCTCACTCATGCCGGTGGGGATTAAGCACATCCCCTAAGGCGGTCTCATCCTGTACCCTTATTTTATTACTAGTACAAGTGTCAGATGGTATCAAGGAACATGGCGCATGGGAGAGTCATAAGTCGAGTCTGATACGGTCCAGGTCATCGTAGGATATGGAGACCATGTAACATACCTTGTCTATAGGGATATGGCGATTGCTGTGATTGATTCGTTGTCCTGTTATACATTGACTGATGCTTGTCAGTTCATTCATCTAGAATTCCATCCGATTTCACCTCCGCACAGCACTAGACTCCACCATTTAGATATTCAGCGCTAGCGCCGGGTGTCAATACGCAGCTGAAAGTAAAAAGTAGCTCGGAAAGAAGCAAGCCTGCCCATAAGGAACGCGGTTGACACTCTGCAAGTGCATCTAGACACACCACGCTGGCACGCCCTAGCTACCTCCTCAGGAAGTTTCACTTCTCTAAATCGTCGATCCTCCACGCAAACTATTCCAATGAATAAGGCGCATTGATCAACAAGCTCCAAACGGACTCCAAGGTATTTCCGGGATGCACCAAAATCTGCAAACGGAGTTTCATGTTGTTGCCCATCCGCAAATTCACTCCATAAAAAGCAAAAAGCGCACAGCAGTGACGACGGCATGGTCGAGAGCGTCGGTTATAGGGACGATGGGTCAGCTGATGATGCAGAGCCCACTAATATGGAGGATCGATTTGGAAACTTGGCGCGAATTTACTTTGAGAAACTGAATTCAATATATCTTCGCTTTCCAGAAAGTGGGCTGGAGAATGTATGGAAGGTACTGTAGGTCGATTAAGACGGTTGTCTTGTTCAGGACGCTTACCATGTTTCGGCCCTTTCAGGGATCGTATTTTTGGTGGACCTGAGGGGTATCAAGACAGCACGATTGCGAATCATGTTGTCTTTCTTGATGCTTGTCGACCTGCAGTTGGTGTTGAACGATCTATCCGAATCAGAAGTTGCCACGTTTTATAGGTAATCATGCGCTTCAAACACAACCTTGAGAACACTTGGAGATTTTACCCAATGAAGAGCGTATGGTGGACCTAATCTTCGTTGCGTTCCTATACGTGGAGCGCTTGCGACGGGCAGAGAACAGGCTCTCAGAGATGCTGGTCATTAGCCAGAGGCACCCTTGAAGCTTGATGCACGATGCGTCACGTCATGAGACGCTGGATTGATCGAATATTGATCGCCTGAAGTTGTATTATCCTGAAGGAGTAGAGGTTTTGTTGCATCGAAGCGCCACATTATAGTATGTCGTAGGATACCAGGGGAATTCGTTTCCCGTTCTATTGTACGCTCTATGTACTATGTTTGCAAGAATAGCCTTGATATTAGTGTCGCACGAAGGCTTGGTGACGCTTACCATTACGCAGCTAGGACAGGAGGAATGTGAGCAAGCTACTGCTCGCTCACAACGCTCTTCAACGGCAGCGATCGGCTGAGAACGCCTGCTCGTGCCTTATTAAGCTTTTTACCGGGTAAAAAACTCGCTCTGCGAGAATACTGATTGGCTGCAACAAGTAGATAGCTGAATGACATTGATCCTATCTGAATAATTCAAGAAAATCAAAGTATCGCAAGCATGTGACTGCAATCTTTTTTCATCAATACCTGACTCGGACTTCGTCTAGAAGTGCTTGAAATCACTTGAGTACAAGGTAAGCAGTATCGCTCCTTGTTGATACAACTATGTGTGTTATATTACAGCTCCTGGGCTGGCCCACCATGTCGTGCTTGTGCGGCCGCAGCCCAACACTATTAAAATTACACGGTATTCAGAAACCACAACTTCGAACTCTAACGTACAGTGCCTAATCATACAACAGAAATTTAACACATCTGAGAGCGTGGACCATAGTACCAGCTACGGGAAGTCTGTTAGTATCCGTATCCGCACGGACCATTGAGGTGAGCGTATTTAGCTTCGGAAGCTGCGTTGTTCCATACACCACGGTAGATGGTCCCCCCACACGTGTAGCAGAAGTGACTGAAAAGAGAATTTATTACTAGGGAAACAATTTGCAGAGTACTCACGTGTTGCAAGCTGGGGCGATGCACTACATGAGGAAATCCGGGGTCAGTCCTCGAATTGGCAAGAATAATGCCGTCAAGCCTACCATCAAGTGGTTGCAACCTGATATCCTCTCAACAGGGGTGGTGCACTCTGAAATTGATGAGCGATTCAGCTGCGTCCCTTGGACGACACCAGATATTCTAGACTTACGCGGACACCTTTTCCAATTTTGACCCTGAATAAGCGCATCCAGCTCGTTCGTTCCATCACAAGAATGCTCGATGGTGGACTGGGGATCAATGGCCTGCTGGCATGACTTGCACCATTTGAAACAGCATCCTGGTAACGGGCAATTAAGAACCTTGGACTCTTGGTGCTCCTCGCGGTCGATATACGATGTGCGATTGCAACTGCAGGATGCCCGGGAAAAAGGTCAGCCTTCCTGCCCTATCTTGTACAGCACGCTGATCAAACCTTCTACATTCTACTTGTACTGCGAACTGTGTCATTTGTAGCTCTTCAAACAAGGCGAGGTCTTCTTCTGCAATCCCCAGCGCCTGAACTGTGGATACGCTTACCATGCCTGTCACATGTGTGAGGCTTGGAGTCGGATGCCACAGATAGATCTAGAGTCGTACGTACCGCCTTCCTTTCCATCCTCCGATACTTGACATAGTGGACACGATATTGGATAGCGCCTATCTTGTATCTTTGACACTACATATCCCTTCATACAGCTCTTGCACAGCTTATGGTTGCAGTCATCCACACGAGCCCCCTGTTGGAGTGATAATGCTTCAAGGCATATGCTACAATCAAAGGTAGGTTGTTTGAAGAGATCTTTGAATAGGACTTCTTCCGAAACAAATAGGTCTTGTAGTCTCTTCAGCTCTGCTTCATCGTCGCGCTGTTGCTGGATAAGAAGGGCCTCCGTAAACACGATTTGTTCTTGTGCAACTCGTAAGGCGTCTTCAAGGAAGTTCTTTAGCGCCTTTGGACGTGGGGGAGGGGGAGATGGACGCAGCACAGAGCGCTTTTTTGCACCTCTGAACTCTGCTGCGATAGCTGCCTCAAAAAAGCGATCGAGGTGGGACATATCGAAGAAATAGTGGGAGACTTGGAGAACAACGCATGCGGCACAGCACACGGACCCTATTTATAAAGGCCGAACTCGGCCTCGAGGTGATCATGTCTCGACAATGTGTTATCCAACATTTCATCAGAACGATCTGCGCCAACGGGTATGTTCAACTTCATGCTGAATTTGGACTCCGGCACATCAAATCAGTTGTCTATGGACAAGCTTTGGAGCAAAGGTCCAATAGAAATGCTAGGAAATGGTGATGCAAGAACAGCGCATTCCAATATCCCCACTGATCTATCTTTGCTAAGTTCAAGGTGAAATTATCGCCCAGAAGAACGTTCACTGCTGCGCGATCGCCGACCCAGCGGATCTAACTCATCGACCCTGTTCAGGCTCAGCATGATATCAACTCTTGGAAGAAAATCACTGCGCATCTTAATTTCCATTTGCCAACCGACCGCTGAGGTGGGTACGCCATGATTTGTGTGGTTGCATTAGTCCTCTTAAAGGCCTTGAACTCGTATGCCGTGCTCGATAAGAAAGGTCACCACAAGCCCAACAGTACAGGTTGATCAAAAATCGCTTCCACACACCAGGTGGGAGTATTGCACGAAGGATATCGATTAGTCTTACATTTACCTATAGAGCTTGTAAAGCTAGAACTGCGCGAGCATGCGGATGGACCTATACTTAGCGGTTGCCTATTTTTTAAATACGCATTCATGAAGAGCGTTATAGGGCGAAATGGGAAGGCAATCACATTAAGCACCAGGTTAGGCGCCATAGGCCCATGTCAACAACCGGCATCCATCATCCCGACATAGGAAGGGCAACCTGAACTCTGATTCCATCCATATGCTGCAGTAGTACACCAGCAGCTCAAACGCAACATATAAATGACTCACAACTGACGAACACTCGACTTCATAGTCAGTGACAAACTTTCACCTAACTTGCGCCAGATTATATCTCATAATGAGACTCTACCTCTCTGGATCTGCGCACCTCTTCGCCGATTACTCCAACGAGCAGGGTTAAGTCCTATACGCGTTCAGGTCTGATGATGTAGATGAAGTTGAGATGAAGGATCGATTTGCACACTTGGCCCGCATCGATTTCCACGAAATGGAGTCATCAAGGTTTATGATATCTGAACAGGAGTTCAGCGTATCGACATTCTTCAGGAAAAGAACGTGTGGAGTTGTATGGAAGGTCTGTTGATCTTGATTTCCGTTATTTATCATGACGTCTTTATTCATTGACAAATATAGGGATCGCATCTTTACTGGATCTGATGGGAAAGAGTATAAGTGGTTGCTTGGCTTGAAGGGATCCAAGGTATGGATCTTAATTTCCTCATTGGTTGTGCACTTCTCACTGATCTACAGCTGGTCCTGAACGACGGAAGCAATACTGAGGTGGCTAACTTCCACCACAAGCACTTCGCTCTTGTGCATGAACGCCAGGACACGTTTCTCGAAATGATGCCCAACGGAGAACATATGATGGATATAACCCTTATTATCTTCCTATTCATGGAGGAGTTAAGAAAAGACATGGGGAAGCAAGGTTTGGTTTCATAGATGACAGACTTGCAATAAGCAAGCTAGATTTGGATGCTTCACTGTAATTTCAAATTCATGGAATATTTGCTCCAGGAGTTCTACAGGAAGGTTCTGCATCGGGCAGTATGAGCGATGCTCGCAAAATGGGTTATTTTGACGCTTACCTGCATCTCTAAAAACATTTTTTTTTTTTGGCGTTGTGGACAAAGACGACATATAAATATTGGTTCAGCTTAAAGTTCAAACGTTTAAGTTCAAAATCAGTACTACAAGTGCGGTCACATGGCGTGCGCAGTGTTTCGAACTTCAAGCTCCAAGTTCAAAGTGTTTGGCAGCGCACCCGGAGAGTCCCATGATCAGGCTATGGGTCGTACGCAGCGTTTATAAAAACCTGCTTTGATGCGCAGGCAATCACCGCCGATTTCTTTTTCTTGTGCTCCTTCCGCTCACGTTTCCTCTCTTTCCGCGCTCGACGTTCCTCCGGCGTTTCGTTTTTATGTTTAAATCATACACAATGATGGGTCAGCTTGTCTTGGTCTTGGTACCTTCACGCCCTCAACTCGTGTCCCCACCATTGTCATCTCATTTCACCTTAGGTTACCGGCGTTAATGCATACTGTCGCAAAATCGTTATTAAGACCCAGCAGCTAAATGGCTGCGTAGCACAGACTGAGCGTTGGTGGCTCGACAAATATCTTAGGCCTTATAGTGGTTGCACTTCCAAACTCTGCGCACACGCACGTACCATCAAAGGTTTCATGCTGGACTTCAATTGCCTTCGCTAGGACTTCGTAAGTCTTCTGCATTGCGTCCATACTACGACATGTACAGTTCCTTATGTAGGCATGAATTTAGTATGTTGTACAAGTCCTATGTCTGTATGAACATGCAATATAAAGCGGCGAGACTGGAGGAACTGGCCCCAGAGCCCTACAGTGCCAGCAGGTGCTGCCAATAGTTGCAAGTGGCCTAGTACCATTTCTTGGCCCCTCGCATGTCAAATGGTGCCAGAGACTGGTCCTGGGACACTGGAACAGCTGGCGGACCTGTACCAGGTTCCGCCACTTTGACAAATTCATGATGTAGCTTATATTATATACAGATCTTTCTACAAATAAGTTGTTCTCTGCGCCGCATGTGCTGCCCCCTCATCGGTCTGGTACATGGCCGAGTACAGCACTCACCGCATGGTAACCTGCAGTCACGTCAACTACCGCAGTATGATATAGTAAGTGTTGGTCCAGAAGTTCTTGGCAGTTGTACATATCTGGTATTATTTGCGACAAGAATCTGTAAGCATTGCTGCGTGCGTCATGTATTGCATCTGGCCGTTGGTGCCGGTGGCCATGTGCGCAGCAAGCACACTTCAATAAATTGCCCAGCAACACTCGCAGGACTGTAACAATGAGACTCCACCTCTCTGAATCTTCGCTTCTCTTCGCAGACTATACCAACGAACATGGAGAAACCATATACCGTGTTCGGACCAACTCGAGGTTATGGCCACGAACTACCACAATCAGTAAACGAATTCCGCCCAGTATGATATCTGGCCACGGACGACCATCAAGTGCTGATGGATATGCCACCGGCACCAACTATTTCGACGGAGATGCCAAGTACAGACAAAGCGAAGAATATGTGCGGTTTGATGGTGAAGGTGACATGATGGATCAATTTGCGCACTTGGGTCGGATTGATTTCCGCACGATCGGCTCGTCAAAGATTGTGATAGGCGGACAAGAGTTTGATTCATCGACGCTCCTTAGAAAGGTAGGGGTGGCAGTGTACGGAAGGTAATAGCCTTTTGAATTTTGAAGTCGCGGTCGCTCACCTTCTGGCGCTTTCAGGGATCGCGTTTTTACTGGACCTGATGGGAAGGAGTACAAATGGTTGTTAGGATGGTCGTCCCCAAAGGTATGGATTCCAGCCATCTCCTTGACCGCATGATTTTTATTTGCGTACAGCTGATTCTCAATGACGGAAGCAAAGCCGAGGTGGCGAGCTTCCACACCAAGACCTTCAGTTTGGGTCATAAACCCGAGAATACTTACCTTGAAATAATGCCCAACGGAGAACATATGACGGATATGATCTTCATTACCTTCTTATACATAGAGAAGAAGAGGAGGGAAAAACAGACGGCTGCAGCTGCTAGTACTGGAGGTGCCCTTGGAGGCTGAGTGTAGTGTTTTGTTTAGCCCAAACGTCTCGACAAGTTTGTAGGTGATAGAAGGATTCTACCTTATCTTCAGCTGAGGGCACATATATGGCCTTGCTATTCATTGTCCATGCTGGAGATTCCTGTAGAGACAGCATACGCTAGGACAGTGTCTGTTACTGTATTAATTTTAATTTGAACCGCAGAACGAGTACCATTCCAACGAGTGACGGTATTTCCGGCAGCCGGCCGTCCGAGACCCGGATCTTGGTGGCCGCTGGAACCAACGACGATAACGTCGCTACATTCTCATGACTATGATCAAAGCAGAGGGACTATTATGTGTTTTCGCTGAGCCTGGTAAATCGGTTTCGTTGGAGGAATTTCAAGGTGTGTAGCGGTACTGTGCATCGTTTGAACTCGGTATCAACTCATAATCAGACTGGTATAATAATGAGCACGTCCCACTTCGTGTTAATCACCTCCTTTGCTTTCTTACGGCCGCACGGTATTCCTCCTTGGATCACAATCGACATCCATCTTGGCTGGCAGTGTATGACATTTCGGAACTATCTGCGTTACGAGATGAGTCGTATACGAGTTTGAGGACCAACAGAAGCGAGCGAGAGGCGGCACTAATTAAGCGACTCGCAATTTTGGATCGGAGGATTTGTCAAGCCGTCTGGGATTCCGGGAAACGGAATGAGCAGGAAAGCACATCCCTCGGGGCGAGCAACCCGACGAGATATTTGGTTACATCGGAGGTTAATCTCGTCGGTGAAAGAGCGGAGGTTAACGCTTTATGTGATGCGCTAGAGCGTCGGGTCGAAGCTGAACGCTTACAGGAAGGGTGGCTCAGAACCAGAGCATTTAGGAGCGATGACGTTGTGAGATCTGGGGTGGACGTTGTACCAGGTCCAGAAGGGCAGGTAGTACCCAGATACTTGGTGATTCATGGTAGGTTTCCACTCATCTTTGCATCCAGTCGAGGAGTTAATGCTTCGCCAAATCTAGAGTATTCAACTGCTCCACAGGTTGATAGGCATCCGGCGTTGGAAACAGTGGCAGTGAACGTCGTAGAACAACGGAACTGGGAACTTTACCGTGCCTACCCTACCATTGCTCAAGGAAACGTTCATTTCTAACCATAGTGTCGCTTGTCAATGATACGTAGGCTATCAAGAAAGTCACTATGACAATGTGATAAATTTGCATTGATTGTCCCCTTCGCGGAGGAGTAAATGATGAACACAATCCTTAATCAAAGATGGTTGGTTTTTCTGATATCCTGGAACTGAAGCGAGAGTATTGTCGATATGTTGACGGAGGATTACGTTGACAAAGTGATTGCCACGTGGGAATCGACGGCTGAAAAGGGGGAGACGAGTGCAGGTAGACACGGTGATCCACCCCAAGGGCTCTACTTCGACATCTACGTCCCTTTTCCCTCCCTTTTTGCGTCCCAGATATATCATGTACATCTGCTATCTCACTATCTGAACGTACTACACGACGACGACCACAAAAACTCTTCTAAACATCGCTATCAGGGACTCAGGCGACCCCATACTCGCGGTAACTCATATAGCCTATCATGCTAAGGACCCTTTTCACTCCGCTTGTTGCACGGTTCGATCTATCTCCAAGAGTAGACAAGCGCGAGACTCAGCAGAATGAGAACGACCAGGACGATGATGATCTCACACCGGAGGATTTTGCCAGGGATGTGCTCATCGAGTTGATGAGAAATTCGGTGGAGAATTTGAAAGAGGCTGATTCAACGAGAGCAAAGACGCAGGTACATTCGATCCATCTATGCAGCACTTCCATCTGAGCTTCCCTTGTCGTGTTTTCCACGACTTGCAAATCGCAGGTCCTGGCCGAGATACACCGAATTATGCTACAGGATGGGAGGACGAAAGAAGTATTTCGAGAGTTGGATGGCTTCATTGCCTTGATGAGCGTTCTCTCTGGACTTGGTACTAGCGAACATAGTTCAGCCATTGGGCCCACATTGGTCGTGGAACCAGAGGAACAAGTGGTGGCTGAGTTCATCGAAGCTGCGCGATTGGCTTTCACGATCACCTCGGAAGCGATGACCAACTTCCCAGAAAATGCTGTTTTCTTTCGTGTGAGTTCTTTCGTGTGAGTATATGCACCTTCCACTCACACGCTAGGTATCCCCGCTGTGGTGCTTAGGATGAAGTTGGCTACCCTTCACTCGATCAAGCTGTTCAATCACTCCTATCTGATTCGAGAACATTGGACGTAACACTCGGACTACTTCTCTCCCTTGCTTTGGAAGATTTCTTTGTAGAAAACGTTTTTGTCGCTCTGAGAGGCAATGATATTGCCGCTGTAGAGGTTACGATCGCGGAATACGAGAGCCGCTTGGGAACGATCAAGAGACCAGGAGCTATTTCAATTCTATGGAACTCTGGAGTTCCAAAGTTGCTGACAACATCCACCGGTACCACAGATGCCGAAAAGAGCCAAGGGGACAACGCTGGCGCAATGCGATATGGGGTGTACAAAGTTTTCGAAGTCCTTTCACATATCAGTCACCGCAACCAAGCAATATTTAGCAGCCTCGGTCTCGTGAGCTCTGTTTTTGAGCAGTATCTCCTCGTTGTGCGTCAAAAGTCAAAGCAAGACGCGGCTCCAGGGAGCTCGGCAGCATACCTGAAGAAAGAGAAACAAGTCTTACAGAAGCTGCTAAGAAGACTGCTAGAAATGGGTGCCACTACCACTGAGGCACGAGCGATATTTCACAAGGCCATCGTTCGTGGTAGGCAGAACGTTGAAGGTGGGAGCGATCTAGAGGGAGCTGGAGAGGACGAGGTGTTGGACGCAGATATATTGGACGTCATTAAGTATGGGATGAGATCTAGGTGGCTAGATCATATATCTTTGGAATCACCTGCTGCTTTGGTTGTTCACGAAGAGAACGTCAGAGGACTACCGAGTTCAGGGTTTTCGTTTATGGTGAGTACGCAATCGTTCCTGTCCTGTCCCTTGCATTCGATCTAACGAACATTGCTTTTAAAGGCTTGGTTGTGGATATCTGAGCTACCAACAGCATCAACCGTGTCTCCAGACGCAGGGGATACTCCACCAATCACAGTTCACCCATTGTTTCGTGTTCGGTACCCCTCCTCTAACCGAGAACCTGTTAACCTTAGCGTGCGATCGGACGGGTTCCTTGAACTTGAAACCCCCACCACTCGAGGAAAGGTCGTGTTCCGCAAAGCTCAGTTGCATACATTCAGATGGTCTCACATCGTGCTTGTCGTTCATCCGCATCGATACACAAACCCCACTATCCGTAAGTCGTGTCATCTTTCGTCATTGGCCTTTTCGATGGATAATGCGCAGGGCACGCTGATCTCACGTCCGCCGGTTACCAGGTTTATTCATCGACGGCGTGCTATTCGATACCGCGCAATGTCAATACCCTAAACCAGAGTCGACATCACAAGTGCTGACGTACATCATTGGCGACAACGACGCCGCAGAATCTGACCGCAAATCCGCTGACGCTGCTCACGGCAAGCAGCCGAGTGTGTCTCGAATTGACGAAAAAGAAGATGAGCAACCTCGGAAAAAGGGGAAGATGAGTTGGTGCGTTGCATCGGCATACTTCGTTGCGTCGCCCATTGGTGAGTGTCACCCTATATGTCGGTTTGCCAGCGTGTGCCTAAGCTAACATCCGTCTTGCAATCTACTAGCGGACGATTTACCCCGTCTCATTCATCACCTTGGGCCCAGATACTACGGGAATTTCCAAGACAGAAAGCTCGTCAACTACCTCACATATGAAGCTTCTACTTCGTTGAATATGTTCTTGTCTGCGATTGTAGCCGGTGAGAGCACCAGCGGTGGTGCTTTTGGCGGGACGGCTAAAACTGCTGCGTTGGTGACCGCCATCACGGAGGGTATGGGAATTATTGAGAAGGATATCTTATGGAGTGTCAAAGCTGGCTCGGGATTCAACATCGGTAGCGGAAATACCCTGAGACCGGATGGAGGCGCAATGGGCATGAGCGGTGGACATGGCAGCGTCAATGGAGGGGTCTCAATCTTGAGAAAAGGAATTGAAATCAGGCTGGAAGGAGACGTTTTTGTCGTCCAAGCCTCTTGTTTGGATCAGGCTCTTTGGAAGATTGGAGGTGCAGCTGTTGCGTTGAGACTAGTTCAGCTAGCCAACGTAAGTTTCGTTTGTTTTGCCTATCTTATTTCTGTGCTAATTCATCAACGGCAGACCCCGCATGAACTTTCAAGGACACTGTGGATTTTGACTGACGGACTCAAGAATAGCTGGCAGAATTCGGAGGATATGGAAAGACTTCGTACGTATACCCGTACGAAATGTAATGAAATTTCTAACTCTCTGTGCAACATGCACACGACAGGTGGGTACGACGTGCTGGGAGATATGTTGCGTACAAAAAGTCACTTGATTAACATGACTGGATACGAAACTTTGTTCGAGTTCCTGGGCATGAACTTCCGAACCTCAGAGTCAGTATTCGTCTTCTTTATGAAATTGCTGACTGACATAACGAATGGCTCGCTCATCAGGTTATCCACAATTGTGAATGAAGTAGCATATAGAGCACTAGCGTTGGATTTCGAGCTTTGGTCACGTACTAAGAAAGAGATTCAGAGGTCATACTTGGAACACTTTGCGGTGTTGCTTCGGGACAGCAAATACACGAAGTTTAACTCTCAGCAGATGCTCAAGGTGTCCGGTAGGGTGGGTAAATCTTCAGGTAGGGAGCGTTTGCCTGCTTTGAGCAGATGACGGACCACTGATGTTTCGTGTTGCGATTGCGATCGGCACGCTTTCTCGGTGCTATGACGCTTTTGCTCTCCATTAGCTGCTGGAAAATCACTCGGTCAAGGTGGTATGGTCCGAAGAATACTTTTCGCCATACAAGCGGAATGGTTCGAAGACGATATGATGGAGTACCTTATGGATGCCCTCAAAATCACCGCCACAACATTAGGCTTTGACAAGGATGAAGCCATTAAACCCCTTGTCTCGTATCTGGCAGCTAACCTTCATGGTTGGGACGAAGGTACGTGAGGGGCATAGTCTTTTGCTCAATATCTCCCAATTGAGAATCCTTGCGCATTAGACCTAGATCCGGACGCTCTAGTAACTAACCCTCCGTCAAGAAATCCCACCAGACCAGGAACACCAAGAACAGGGACGACGGATTCACCCCGCCCAGTATCAATGGCTTCCACATCGTCTTCCCGGCTGTTAGAAATGCTTCGACCTGCACACTCGCGTCACAGTTCAGTCGTCTCCCAGTTTGGGTCCCAGAGACGGCGTCGTCGTGAACGCGCCGAACAGATTCTGGAGATTCTGGTCTCGATCCTAACAGTACCAAAATATTATAACAAGTTCGTGGCAGCGCTACCTATGACTCGGATTTGCCTTCTCCTGCTGGGAGAAAAGCCCACCCCTGTCATCGCCACACAGGTGCTTTTGCTCATTGGGATCAGTATGGTGATGGGCACTGGTTCCTCAACCAACTCCTCACCGGCACCGGCACCAGCATCCACATCAGGCTTCAATTTCAGTTTGACTGCGACGACTGCGGCTGCGGCTGGAATGGTGGCGGGACAGTTGGGTAATTTGACTTCGTATGCCACAGGATATGCTGTTTATTCTTCGTTTGGAAGAAAGTTTGAGTTGGTAGGTGGATGGAGTTGTTTGAGGATGATATTGAAAGAGTGTTGGGATCCCGGTGTTAACGAGGCTGCTTTGGATGTACTGTTGTCGAGAGTGAAGGTTCAAGCCCAGGAGAAGGAGCAAGAAGAGCAAAAAGATGCAGCTCGATCGCAGCAGGATGGACAGGTGGCGAATTTGTGCACGTATATGGTACCTGTAATTTTAACCGCGTTGCAACATGGACTCGGGCTTTCGGCGGCAGGAATTGCAGGACCGGCTGCAAGTTCGAGAAGAACAAACTCCGTCTCATCTGACAGTGAGTCTAAGCGCAAACTATCCCATTTCTTTCGCATGACTTGCCTCAGTTCTTAGGAATTCAATGCAAGTCGGATCCTCTTCCGTCTCTCTCACGGAATCTACGATGGAAGTCCTCATTGAAGAATTGATGGAAATCCACAGCTCCAACTCGCAATTTAGGGAAGTCTTCAAGTCACAGGCCACCACCCAGTTGTTCGTCGATGGGTATAGGGAGTTCGTGGATGCTGTTTTAGCTAGATCAGCTGAAGCCGCTCGGGAAAGGACTAGTGTTGCAAGCGAACAAGGAGCGGGAAATAGTGTCGAGCAAGAAGTTGCCACCCCAACCTCAGCAGAGTTTGAACTCAGCCATAGGATCGTAAGGATATTAGAGAAATTGGGACACTTGGGATTGGCCCTTGCACTGGGGAATGATGTCGCTGGATCTCAGAAACGTGAGGTGTGTAAAACTTATTTTCACCTAGTAATTATTAATAGTTTCACTGACCTGATCATTTGAAACAACAGATCCTTGACACACTGCAAAAGGGAGAATCCATGCTCAATCCCAGTTCTCACAAACCCGCGATCGACCCTCGTTTGGTGGCTGATACAAGGACCCTGAGACAACGATTGACTGCTGGTTCCAGGTTGAGCTTCCAGCTTCAAGTTGGAGAAAAAGCTGTTCTGAAAATAATGGTGAGAATGAAGGAGTGGAGGAAAACAATTCAGCAAACGGAGAGGAAGAGATTGAGAAAGAACTTCTTGGATCTGTGGGTATTTTTGTCTGGTTAATGTCATTCTAATGAACGCTCGGTAGGCGGGAAACAAGGCGACAAGTGTCGAGGTTGTATGAGTGGACTCAGTTGCTGACATCTGAAAGGGGTTTGTGGCCTCACCAGGAGGTGAAAATCTGGAGGCTGGATGAGACAGAGGGCCCTCATAGAATCCGGTGTGTAGTTACCTTCCACGACCACGTGGGTCTGCACGCTCACTGGCATTTTATTATAACAACAGGAAGAAATTGGAGACAGAAAATCTTAAAGCTCCCAGTTCGCGGGTGGATGGAGCCGGCCAACAGATTCGAGATGTTCAAGCACCAGATGCAGACGCACAATCAATTTTCCAACCCGAGCTGCCACCATGGGCTGAAGGATATGAAATGTCTGCTACGGAGACGGACGGTATGAGCAAGTCCCTTAGTCTATACGAATAGAATTAAATCCCCGGACATTCCTATGTAGCTGATCGACAATTGGCGGAGGAAGTCCACGATGATAAGCACAGAAGAATCCGACACGAATTGGAACCTGGAGATGTTATTGAAGCAGTTACAACTGTTGCTCGGATCGCTGGTGTTGATTCTTCACGCAAGTCATCTTTAAGTTTGTCTTGGGACCATTTTGCTCACAACATCTTTGCGCGCTGCAGCTGGTTTGCTCATCATTGGACGAACACATCTCTATATGCTCGACGGTCTCGTTGAGAACGACGATGGCGAAGTCGTTGACGCCCATGATGCACCGAGGAGGCTATTCTTCGTTCCTGGCAGCATCGTAGAGTTGGACGGCCCACAGAGAGCACAAAGATGGTATGATGGTAGCTCATTGATGGGTTAAACCCGATTGACCTCATTGGCACGACAGGGCTCACGAGCAAATAGCAACCTCCAGTGATAAGACATTCTTGTTCCGTGACGTAGCGTGAGTCGCACTTGCGGTTTGGCAGTGGCTCTCACTTATGGCTGACGCACTACATAGCCTTGAAATTTATTTCAAGGACAGTTGTTCACTATTAATCGTCTTTCTTGACAAGGATAAAAGATCGGATATCAACTACCGTTTGCATGGTATTATCGCCCAATATGCTCCAGAGCTAGCACCAGCCCCAAGTTTGCTGAAGACACCACTCTTCGCACGGCCAACACCACGAATAGTTTCAACTAAGACAATGGACTTGTCAACGGCGCAAAGGAAGTGGCAAGCCAGGGAAATCAGCAACGTATGTTGCCACGTAATCTTTCTGCAATGGCGCTAAATCTGTGATAGTTCACTTATTTGAATATTCTGAACCAATTATCTGGGAGGACACCCAGCGACGCGACCCAATACCCTGTCTTCCGTGAGTAAATTTCTCAATCTATTGCAGCCAAATGCTCATTCAAATTGGTTAGCATGGGTCATTAAGGACTATACCTCACAATCACTGGACCTAAATAGCCCTGAAACGTACCGGGAGTAAGTCCCCGCTAGTTAGTGGACCCCATTAACTAATGAAATTATACAGCCTTACGAAGCCGATGGGCGCGTTGAATGAGGGAAGACGGGAGGCGGCAGAACAACGATATATCAACCTTATCGGCGTCGGGGAGGAGCCTTTTCACTATGGCACCCATTTTAGTTCATCCATGATCGTGTGCCATTTCTTGATTCGAATGTCACCTTTTACGAACATGTTCAAGACCTTGCAAGGTGGAGATTGGGATTTGCCTGACAGATTGTTCTGGTCTGTTAACTTTGAGTCATAATGGATAACGTATCAGGCTAATTGGCTACTCAGCGACCTGGCGCGGGCATACGACTCCGCTGCACAGGATGTGCGTGGTGATGTTCGAGAACTCATCCCTGAGTTCTATACTTGTCCAGAGTGAGTTGTGCCTCCTTGCTGTTGATCTCAAACTGACCATGTTGTGTAGGTTCCTGGAGAATTCGGCAAATCTCGACTTTGGTGTCCTCCAGAACACGGGAGAGCGCATCCATGACGTCAAATTACCCCCGTGGGCGAGACAGGACCCCCTTTTATTCATTACACTTAACAGACGAGTCGGTTCCAGCAGATTCCTCTCGAAGATTGAGCAAACTGACGCGCCATTCTATTCCAGGCATTGGAGAGCAACTATGTCAGCGAAAACCTCCCTGCATGGATAGATCTCATCTGGGGATACAAACAACGTGATCCAGATTCGTTCAACGTTTTCCATCCGCTCTCATACGAGGGTTCTATTGGTGTGTACATGGGTACGCAATCCCTGCAGCCACTTATCCGTCAATAGATCTGGACACCATTACGGATGAACTGGAGCGCGAGGCCACCGTTGGCATCATTCATAACTGTGAGGTCATTTTCAAGGAAACTCCATTACAACTGATACATAACGCATATAGTCGGCCAAACACCACGAAAACTCTTCACGACGCGGCACCCTCCACGATTCAATCATGGACTCCCAACATTACCATTAGGAACACTGCATGGTATTGAGGAGGACCCGCACCTTCTTGTACAAGATGCTCGTACATTTAAGGGTATATCATCTGTTGGCCCTTTTGTTTTAAAAGCTAATAAATGTAGATCTCGGCACGGATGTTGCAGTCTGCGAGCTAGTACACGACACAATTAGCGGAAGACTGGTCCCATGCCCTGAGGGTGTTTTGTGTGTTCCCACAGCACCTCATGAGCAAATAGAATGGAAAGCGGGTGGGCCAGATTTACGAATCGTTGTTGATGGCAGAGTATGCAATCGATCCTGTATGATATTGATGCCTGGTCTGACTTTCTATGACAGGTGATCCAAGTTATTGAAAATGCTTATCCCAATTGCGCGACCTTCGCAGATTCAAATTGCCTCGTCACTGGCTCAAGCGATTACACCGTTCGACTCTGGAAGGTCATCAGGGCGTTACCTGGACACACACATAGTCCCATGCGCATGCACTTGTCTCATATCATGAGAGTTCATACCGATGAGGTGACTTGTATTGCAGCCTCTCGAGACTGGTCGATCATCGTTAGTGGATCGAAAGATGGAAGTGCAGCAATTTGGGATCTCAACCGGGGTGTGTATGTCAGATCTATCTGGCATGGTAGCCCCGAAAACCCAGATCCAGTAAATCTTGTAGCTATAAATGAGAGCACTGTAAGTGACATCGTCTTCTATTGCACAGCTCGCTGATGATGATATGATCATAGGGCTATATTGCAACTTGCTCGAAGCTTACTCTGCGCCTGCAAACCATCAATGCCAGGCCAATGGCAATTCTCGATTTGACCCAAACACCATCGTATTCCAATCTTGTGCCTACCATTACCTCGATGGCTTTCCACGAACGAGAGTACTCGTATCTGGGTATTCTTGCTACCGGTGGGCCTGATGGTTCCATTACTCTCAGGACGTGGACAGCAGATGGGACTCCTGAAGGGGAGGAGGCGCAGTGGGAATTTTTGACCATCAGGACGATGAAAGCTCGTGCAGGACGAGGGGTCACTCGTCCACCAAGCATCACGGCTTTGAAATTCCTTGGGTGCGTATCTTTTGATGCAATTCCTTGACTTTTGACTTAAATTCATTTCCAATCATTTGTAGGGAGAGTCTATGTCACGGTGAAGAAACTGGAAAGTGCTTCTTCTGGAGGTTACCTGAATAAAGTGCCATTAACAGTAGAGTGGTGGGTTATAGGTTTTATTGTATGATTATACCATTGTAATTGCATCTGTTGCCGCGCGTTCACCTGGGTTGGAGTGGCACCAATAGGTTGTCCGTTGACAAAAAGTAGGACTATGTTATCGGCAGTCGTTGCGTATTCAGCGGCTTTCTCTACCGTTGAATCCGTAGGCGATCATGGTGCACCTGGTTGAGAAGTCCAGATCCAATATGCCGAAAAAGACGCGGGCTGTAAAGCGTCAGGATAATGAAACACTTCCATCGCGCTTCGAGATGATGACTGTTGAATCAAGGAGCCATTGACAAGTCTCTGGATTTTGAATCAGCATGCACCGTTTGCTGATGTCAAGGAGAGAGAAAAGGAGAGGTAAATGAGGACCCAGCCTGGGAATTGAAGTCCATTAGCAAGAAAGCTGAGAATATCAACAGGGAATAGGGAGCAAGCTGACCTTTAAGCTTGTGGGGCAACATCCCTGAGATATGCCAGGAAAGGGTTTTGAAGACCCATGGCAGAAGCAGTAATTTATACAAACCAGATTCTTGTCGTGTGTGATAGCGCCGTGGCCAAATTAGGGCACTGGTCCAGCCTGATTCCTGCGATCTGATCTCTTTTGACCCAAACTTAGCACCTGGGGGGTTTAGCCATCCGAGCCGATACTCTTGCCTCAGCTCATACACAGTGTTTTTGTGTCAGCTGCATACACTCCACAAAAAACATAGTGGAGGCATGCTGGATTACCCAAAGTGATCATTTGCCAACCCTTGGAACACAATATTCGAACCGGCATGTGCATGCAGTTGCCTGTGTAGATAACAACTCACACTTTCTCCTACAGTGAGAAATTTGCTCCCACTAGTATTGTGTCACAGAACTTCAAAAGGTACACATTGAACTTGAAATGTGCTTGCCTCAGTTTCAAAATACAAAATATGGGATTGATTGGAAAGCCATCATAGACAAGATCTTGGATGATGCGTACTGCCAACTAGAATGTATCTGTTGAACACCAGACAGATAGTGAGTAATTGTCTAATTGATCGCCCGGGCAGGCCACAGGCATTTCTATGACATTTGGAAGTCCAAACACTTGATTGATCATGTTTGAATTTGGTTATGTGGGCTGACATTGTATTCATGTTGAACTTCATAACATAGAGCATTAGTCCTTGACCTTCATACTTGGTCTTCCCAAAACTCATTAAGAGCTCTTTGACAAGCCGGCTGACTCTGCTGATACTCATTATATCTCAAAGACAGTCCAATGACCTGCTGCTATCTCCCTGCTATTAACAATATTGGTACGAAATAGGCTTTTGGAGTCGGTGAGGGTTCTTAAATTATGTGCAAGGTCTCTTCATGGTGGTGGACCAAGGTCACTGAAACCATGGATGCAGAATGTCCACAGATTACATAATTCGGCTTATCTAATCACCATTAATTGGCTAGATTATCTAATCCTAAATGTTCAAAGCAGTCTGGCAACTCCCTCCTTAATTCTTTGCCCTCTGATATATTGGTTATGCCCAAGGTGTTCTCCCCGGGTCCTCAGTGGGATTATATGAAAGGTATTCCTTCTTCATGTTTGCATAGACAGATTCCTCACGTCGGCACAAACAGTACCCTCTTCCTCCAGGACCAGTTCTCCTTACACGTCCGATGGCACCCAGAGCATCGCAGCTGCTGATGCCCATGGCGATCAGACTCAGTCCAGGATTAGCAAGCGGAAGGGACGTGATGATATGGATGAGCCAATTGTGAAGAAGTCAAAATCTGACGGCTTGGGGAAGTATCGAGCCAGTATCAGTGGAAGGTCCTCAAAACCTGACTCACTATCAGTTGGTGGGTCTTTTGCAACAATTTGGAGCTGTCATCACGAATCCACAACGCTGCAGACAAGGAAAATTCAGATCCTCCTCGTCCTGGACCCTCCCAATCACTCCCCACCCCGGATACCGCGAAGAATCAGAGTGGCAAGCGTCTTTCATCGGCAACGTCCGTTGTGCCTTTCAGAGATGGGGCTCACGTGGATAAAGACAAAGCATCACCCATACAGGTGAAGCGGGAGCCTAAGCAGCAGCTACTGAGCAGAATGGGAGCACAGAAGTCAAGGACGGTTTCCTTGGACAACTATCTTGGCGTGGTCGACACCAGTCAGGATCGAAACTCGATTCATGGTGAGCCCTGCGTTATCACGAAGATGAGAGCAATTGGCCTTACTCAATCATAGTGAAGCGCCTCTCACAAGATTCGCAGGCCGTCGCAGGCCCTTCGCGAAATGTGGCGTCTTCGAATTTTATCGAGGTCATTGAGATTTCATCAGATGATGATGAAGTGCCATCGCAGGGTGTACGCGCAGGATCATCCTTCATGAAGCCACCATCGAGTATTATACCCAAGCCGCCACCCAGCACATCTCATCAGAAAACGCCGCTGTCAAGACCCCTCCATAAACCAGCATTAACCAGCCCTTTGCCGCCTTTAAGCCCTCGATCTCGGCCTAACCCTCCCCCACCCTCTGAAGTCATAGAACTCTCTTCAGAGTCTGATGCCACTCCCCAATCCCCACCTCTAACATCCCCATCTCTGTCGCCCCCTCCGCCAAGGCATCCCCGTCTGGATTTTGCTCGAAAGAGAACAGCTCGCAAACGTGCAAATACAAATCTTATGGCAATGGGCCGACGCCGAAGTATTAGATCCAGTGAAGACGAGGATGAACAAGGAGGACGTTCACCATTCTCAGTTGGCAACATAATGGATGTGGAAGAAGGGGAACAGCCGACAGCGTCTCAAAGATGGGGTAGTTTAAAGAAACCCTTCCATCTAACGAGGGATCTAGACCTGAACAAGTCAGTTCATGAGTCAAATGATGGGATGCAAACGGAAGTTTTACTCCACGCCGTAGAAGCGCGGCCTGGTCATCGGGGACGGCCGAAAACCTCGGAAACTACTCTCAAAGCCCGGGGTCCCTCTATTTCAGCCAAGCCAAATAAGAAATCAGTTGACATTGACATGACTGAATTGCAAGATGCATTGGAAACCTCGAAAAGCACCGGTAGGGAGGTAGGGCTCCCCAACAAAACTTCCACCACCGCTGCATCATCCGTCGTTCAACCAGCGAGAAAATCTCCACCAACGTCACAATCACTGGCCGATGCTATCACTGAGGCAGGTCAGAAGAATGTCGGTATGAAGGGTAATCTAGGGGGCACCACGTCCCTTACAAGTGCGGGATCCCGATCATCGTTGTCAGAGATTCGTGCTCGCCGAAATTTAGGAGTGAAGCCGGGGTATTCGGAGCTTGGAAAACAAGGTCCTGCTCCTTCTCCTGTCCAGGCAGTTACTGCCGAGGACGACCACGCGACCATGGCGGACACATCAAAGGCGAAGCAGTCAAAGGTTGTTTCCGGGCGTGATAAAGGAAAAGGGAAAGCCAGGGATGATCCTCAGACCTCAGTCAAGAGCATGTCATCTTCACCTGCATCATTACCTGCCTCTCCTCTTCATTCAGAGATGGAAGTTGCACCCGATCCTGATACCCAGTTAGACGTTGAAAGGAGAAACGGCTATGCAACTGAACCCCATCTAGCTGTAGATTCAGAGGTCTGTTCATGGCATATATGTGCTGTTTAAATCTGCTTATACTGATCTACTCCGTCAAATCCAGGGTGATGCCCAACACACATCAGGTCGTAGTTCTGTCGACAGAGACGAAGGGATGTCTCTTCCTGAAAATGGGCCAAGCCGTCCCAGGCGGACAAAAATCGCTCCAAGAGGGACATACGTTGAAATGCCGTTTGATGAACTTAATATCATATCCCCCGCCGAGTCAAGTCGTTCGAGCCCATCCCTTGCGACAGACGACACCCCTCTCCCGATCAGTCGTGAATTCGGAGGGTACAAATCCATCACATGGGAGACCGAGAGGCAACGGCTCTTAATAGCGCCTCCCAAGTACTATCGAGCGTCGGATCTTCCACATGCATTGCAAGATCAGATGAACTGGATGATTGAGAGGAATCCATACAACCTTCAAGGTACACGGCACGTTTTCGAGGCGTCGATTTTTGAGAATACGATGAACGATGAACCAGATGCCCCTTCCATCACGATAATTAATGATGTCGACTCAGAGGTCACCCCTCCTTGGGAGTTCTACTATTCTAATCAGATGTGGCACGGAGAGGCGGTCCCTCCGCCTGACATCAACGGATTGGTGCACTGTGACTGTGTTGGGAAGTGCGACCCAAAGAGTAAGACGTGCAAATGTTTGCAGAGGCAGCTCGAGTTCGGGGATGGTGTTTCTGGCGATTTCGCATATGATTCGAAGGGGAAGTTGAAAGTACCTGATTATCCGATATTCGAATGCAACCTTTTGTGTCGATGCGGAGATGACTGTAGAAATCGGGTGTGCTTTTTTCTCCCTCAAATTATCTGACATGACAGGCTGAGTTCCGTGGATTACTGCAGGTAGTGCAGCACGGTCGGCAAGTGGCGCTGAACATTCGAAAAACGCAGAAGAAAGGGTGGGGTAAGGGGATTCAATGAAAATGTTGCCCAATTTCGACTAAGACCTCGACCTAGGCGTATTTGCGGTCAAAAAGATTTTGAAAGGCAGCTTTATTGGCATATATGCCGGCGAACTGTTGACCGACGCCGAAGGCGAGAAACGCGGCAAGTAAGTTGACGCTCCTAACGTCTGAGATTACAGATGCGATGATATCCATTGGTTTAGAACCTACGACAGCCTCGGGAGGACGTATCTGTTCGATCTCGACTTCCACCACTTGAGAGAAGGCGCCAATTGGAGCACAAAATATGTGGTGGATGCTTACCACGCTGGAAATGTAAGCTTTCAATGGGTTGCACATTTTGGGAATTAACGCCACGACTGGATTAGTTCACCCGATTTTTGGTAAGACTTTGCCATACCTCGGGTCTATTCTATACTCACATTGTTGATCTTGATCTAGAATCACTCATGCGATCCCAATAGTTCCTTATACCCATGTTATGTCAATGAGAAAAATATTGATAAGCCCCTGCTTGCAATATTTTCCACACGAGACATTGAAGCAGATGAAGAAATCTGCTTCTCATACACAGGAGATGCTGACCCAGATGATGATGAAGCAGATGATAACCAGGAATGTATGCCATCACCGCCACCTGGGTCAGATGCAGCAATGACTGCTACAGTAATTGGTGAAAATACCACCACCACTATGACTGTTACAAAAAAGAAATCTCAGTATGAACGGTGTAGTTGTGGAGCTCCAAATTGTAAAGGCAATTTTTTCTAGGATAATTTATATATTACATGGCCAATCATTTAGATAATTGTGTCGGAATTATTGGATAATAACAAACAATTACTTTAGAATGTTCCAGAGGAAACTCTGCATCACCATAATATGAATGGGCTTCCTTTCTGGGCTGGTTAGTACTTTCACAATTTAGATCTGTAGTGTGCTTCATCACTTGCTTCTGAATCACAGAACTACTCTTATGTGTGTGCCTTGCATTTTGGTCAGGATATCTGACAGCCCTCATAAGAGATAATGGACTCTTGAATATGCTCACACAATCGTCTTGCTTCGCCAGTTGTCCTTTTGGGTGCTGGTGAGTATCCACTTCTGGAGAGTGCAATGCACATGAGTGGTCACGTTGTTGTCACAGTCACGTGATGTGATCGGCGCCAAAGTACCTCTTCGTCTCAATGATTGGAAAAAATGGAATTTCAAGCGGGATTTTGAAATAAAATGGTATGTCGAGATTCTTGTGGACAAATACGAAGGAGCCGAGTTAGACTTTTACCAACGGAGTCTGTTTGTGGAGGGTTTGCCCGTGTGACGGAGATCATAAGCGCTCGTGACCAGCAATGCGAGGAGTGACCAACCCCGGACTCTAACTCACGCACTCGCCAAAAGACTCTCGACAATGCCGCCAGTACTTTCATCAGCTGTTAGTTGCTTCCTTGCTTCGTCTCCCTGCACAGATGACTTATATACGACTAATTCACTCTTGGAATCGCATTACCAATCCAATAGATGACGATGAAGCGTATTCATCGGGAAATAGCAGATTTGAAGAAAGAAGACTTGGGACCCATGAGTCTCTCCCCAGTAGAAGACAATCTGTACACTTGGAGCGGCACCATCCCAGGGCCCCAGGGCAGCGTTTACGAAGGGGGCGTATTCGAAGTTGAGGTGAACCTTCCCTCTGATTATCCGTAAGTATGCCTTTGGTCTGAATCCTTGGTCACCCTGGCCTGATGTGAGCTATATTGTGTGTGTGTCAATTGGGATTGTGTTGTGTATTGGACCATCGTTGGAATCCTACGTCCCCCACTTTCTGGCTATTGATGAAGGTTCACTGCGCCAAAGGCCATATTCAAAACCCGGTAGGTACACCCCCCCTTTGTCCTCGACTGTTCGACGACCAGTTCACCTTTCCTATTTTGTAACTTCTGGATGGGCATAAAAAGCATATACCATATGAATGTGCGTCTTCTCTCATCGTGATCCTCGGATGTGAGCTAATTCCCTTGATAACCTTGCTTCTATGTTCGTTGTGCATAGATATCGGACCACGGGAACGTCTGCATTGATATCCTCAAGCATAACTGGTCTCCAGCTCTCTCGATATTCAAAATTATGCTATCACTCTCCTCACTTCTCACGGATCCCAATCCAAGTGAGCCCTATTCGTCATTCACTGTTCTTGGTACTGATTTTGGTATTTCTGCACCAACGTTGACTCGTTCCGACTCATATTTCGCCGCGTTTGTGTTTTATTCAATATTCTGATAATCGGTAGAGGACCCCTTAGGTAAGGCTCACTATCGTTCTCTTGCTGCAGGCCACTTTTGACACAATCCACCACTTCTTCCATGCACGCTCATCCAACGTAACACAGTCCCCTCTATCGCCACTCAGTACATGCGCAATCGACGTCAACACGATATTACTGCACGACAGTGGACAGAACTTTATGCAAGACCAAAACCTCCACCCCCATCATCATCTGTCGCTCACATATCCCTATCGCCTCGGGCAAAGGGGAAGAGTCGTGCCCAACCTGGTGGCAATGTCGCCGCAGGGAGGATTGGTGTCCCTGGGGCTTCAAGGTCTAGCTCTGAAACTGGATCACGAAGTGGATCGATGGGCCTAGGACAAGCTTCAAGCTCAAATCAATTCCCGGGTGAAACAAAGGTATTGAGAGTTATTGACCCCGAGCCCATTATCATCGATGATTCCGATGACGAAGGACGGGAGAGCAGGAGTAGAACAGTTGCGAACGGGAAACGCAAACGAGAACTGGCAGCGTCGTCATCTTACACAACTGTGGGGGGAGATGGCAACACGATTGAGATACATGACGGCAACGATGCTAGCGGGTCTGGAAGTACTGGTGCGAAGAGACGTGCAGTTGGAGAAAATAGAGCAACGCAGGGGGCATCTAGACTACGCCGTCAATCGTCCGAAGTAATTGTCATTGATGACTAGCAACGCCCTCTGTTGTACGTTTGGATTACACTGCGTGTTCACCGCTTGGGTTTACATCATCGCAACTAATATGTATTCTTTACCACCACTCCTTGTGTGACGGTCCCTTTTCAACTCGAGGTACGATGCCACCGTCGGAGTCGGCTGAGGGCGTGTGCTGCCACGAAGCCAAATAGCGAAAAACAGAGATGCATCCCTCCAAGCTGACTCCAATCCCCGAACTTTGACTCAACGGAAACCCATGGCTTCGTTATAAGCTCTCAGTCAGCCCCGACATTGACAAAACCGACAGCATTCCCCACCGATTAAACATGATTCCTCGAATACCGCCTGCTAACACCACATTTATTGCCACCACTTAACAATACCCAGCATATCACCAAACCGAATATTATTTAAGCCTAGTCACATTATCAACACCACCTATTGAGGACCAATGTTTGGAGAAGCAGAATCCGAAAGCCCTCGTGTACCCAGCCCATGGGATTCCTTAATGTCGCAGTCGCCTTCCTCCAATTCCTGTCGATCTAGGAGCGCTGCTACACCAAGCCCACTCGCAACCGAGCTGATACCTAAGCTTGTTCCAGAAGCTGATGATGGGAACGTCGAATACAAACTCCAGCTCCTTAATCCCTCTCCTTCCCGATTTGCTCGGCTAGTCACTCAACTAAAGTGGCGATTACTTGAAGGAGGTGGTCAAGCTTATTATGAGCTTGGAGTTGCAGATTCTGGATACCTCGTTGGGTTGCCTCGAACGGATTTGGAACAGAGTTTGGAAACGCTGGAGATGATGGCCGGAGAGATTGGAGCCAGTGTTATTGTTGTGAAAGAGATTGAGGTGCCGGCTGCCATGGCTGAATTGGCTGCCGCCCAATCCGACGTTTGGAGTAGGAAGCGATCTGGGAGAAGCGATGGAGAGATAGGAGAGGCCACTTCAGGTGGAGACTCGACTGCGACCTCGAATACGGAGGCGGAGACAGAGACCTCGACAACAGATTTCGAAACCGAGGATGATCATGAAGATTTGGAGAAGACGGTCGTCTATGACAAGGATGTGCCACCACCCTTTCTCAGCATCGCTGTTTCCAAAAACGATTCAGGAGGCTCCGACTCAAGTTCAGGATCGGGGACGTCACGGGCCAAGATATTCGTCATGGATCCCGATGATCCCGCGGATGTTGCTGACGCGGAGGGAGAGATAGAAGTGACAACTCATGGCGCACAACACCCACAATTTACAGTAGATTTGGAGATTTCGTCGGTGTATAAGCCAAGACCGGTACGAACTAGGGCAGGCCATCATGCGGCGATGTTACTACACGGAAAGCATCACAAGCGTAATAAAGGGAAGAAATACCAAAATTATCCTCCTCCGGCTGTTGGAGCAGGGTGGGTTGCGGGTACCACCCACGCCGAAGGGCAGCTATCGACGGCAAGCTCGATTTCGGTGGAGTTGAAACATGGAGATGGTCACCTTTTCGAGGATGGGAATGCCAACGCGCCGGCGGATGGGCATCAGCACGAGAATATGCATCACCGACGGTGGGTCAGGGACAGAAAACGTGAAGCTAAGCGAAACGCTTTGCTGCACAACGCTGTTGCCATCATCTCTTCTGGTGGTACGGACGAAGGCGAGCATCCAGAAGGACCATGGGACTCCTCTCAAACTATCAGCAATCGTCATCCCGTTCGCTCTTGTAAAGACACCAAGCGTTCTCAACATGGACTCAGAAATGGACACGCAATTACTAGCGATGCGACCGAGCAATTGGCAGTTGGGTTGGAAGACCTTCATGTTTCGGTTGCAGAGTCTTTAGCCGTCCCAGTTGTGCCTCCGTCACCTCAAAATCACCCTGCTGCTGCAGGTGACAGTGTCACTGAAGGAGACTGGGTGAATGTGGGAAGTAAAGTGGAGCAGCAGGACGACTCCGATAGGGTCCTGGTGACATACGAGGACGACGATGACGTGTTCCCATCCCCAACAATTCCCACCTCGATCTTCTCCCCTTTCAGGTCCGATAAAGTTACTTCTACTGGCACAGGGGATCCGCCAGTTTCATACCTTTCCGCTGCATCTCAAGTTGTGGCACGTCATAGAGAAAGAACAAGAGCTACTGAAGGCAAGAAGGATGGCTCTGCTGCAGGAGAAGATGACGTGAAGTTGGAGGATGAGAACGACAAAGACAAGGGAGAAACTAGGTTGATTGTGGAAGCGCTTGTGGTGAGGAAGATGTCCCTTGAAGAAGCCTTTCTTGATTTTGGAGGATTCTCATTGATCAACTAACATCTGGCGGCGGGTTGACGGCGACCCGATGCAACGCAATTAACATTGTCGGCACTGCATTCCTGATAACTAACTCGCACCAGTCGCTGCTAGTTATTATATAAAAGGCTAGCTTGCTTACACAAGGTTCTCGCGGGATTTGCGTCCGCAACGATGTAACACTCTTGCAGTCGCTTATTGGTGGAGACGCTGGTTATCTGGCGGTTAGACGATCCTGGACAATATTTTTTCTGTTCTTTTTGTGTTTGTGATCTTGTGTACATGTGGTCATATCTTTATCTTCCCGTCGTTTTGAACACCGTTTGTGTTTATGTGAATGGATTCTTCGGTAAAAGGGGCGCCTGACGTCATATGTACGGTGCACACAAGAGAGTTTCTTTCTCGGTGACTATTGGAGACAAATTAAGCTTGCCGTCTGGATCGGTCGTTAATGGAGATTCGCCAGTTCATGAGCCCGACAATGCTAGACCCCTGAATTAAGGACAATAAATTCTCGCGTCTGCTTTATTGTCTTTCTGCAATTCGTAAATCTAATGCATTTGAATACGGAATAGGGCCAGCGTGTGGGTACACTGCACCAGACACTGCCTGTTCCTTCCGAAGATGTACATGTGAATTGGTCGACTGTACTTCAAACACTTCCGAGTCGAGAGCTTGTCATCGAGACATTGGCGGGAGTGGATAAACATGATGTGATGCACAGGAAGACCATCACAAAACTTGTGGAAGCCCTCGGGATCGAACAATAACGTTCGATTATCAGGCCATCTTGGAATTGAGAAATACTTGCCACCGCCTTATAGGCCTTCATAGAAGAAGTACGGGCCATCAACTCAAAGCACCACCTAGGAGTTGGTGTTAGTGCGGCTCGACCTTCTAGTCGATCCAGGTGGTTGGTTCACTCACCGTCATAATGAGTGCCTATTTGCCACGCAGAAGAGGGCAAATGATTGATTCTTGTCAATGAATCATTCGTGAAAATTATGTTGGAGCTGACCATCCATACTGTCAGGTCCACTCTATTGTTCTGCGATGCGGGCGTGCATTCCGCGTTAAGTGTGACCGTGTGACCGATGCTACGACCTTGTTTCCCTTCTCCTGCAAGCGCTCATGCGATGTCAAAATCCTTTGGGGATATTCGGACGACTGGACCGTAAAAAATTGTGGAAAGGTAACATCAAATAAAATAAAGATAAAAATAAAAACATCTCACGCAGGTTTGGATGGAGCGCATGAGAGTTTTGATTGTGGTTCGTGTGCTCCAACTATTCTGCGTTCTTTCTCCATTCATAATGATATGGGACATTAGCTACATTGGGTGTGCTCTACTCCGTAGCGACACCGGCCTTGTCTGCAGCGTATTCTGCGATTGCCACCTTATTATGACCTCATAATACGGCGATTTAACAACATCTCGCTTCTTGTCTACGTCTCCTGCTTTGGTATAGCTCCTAAAAAGGGTCCTCAGGAGGCTGCCTAGATTATTCATTCCGAAAAGGAAGCACCACAAAACCAATAAAACCAGCAAACAGCGACAGTTAGACAATAAGAATGAGGGGAAAGGTCTGGCGAATCAGGTATTTTAGGATGGAATGGGACCGAGTAAGGTCCCCAACCGCTCGCAGTATACCTGGTTGGCGTCGCATCTCTTGTTCACGAACAATAACATCTCTACAAATCTCAGATCATCCAAGGTGAATGTGAAAGGATTGACCAGATTGAGTTCTGATTCTCATTTTCGCCATCTTAGTTGCGAGTGAACGTATTGGTCTGCTTTGAGATATCTATCGCCTTTGGGACTTGTCGGAACTTTCTGAATTGGCCCCAAAATAGGTGAATTCCCTTCCCTTCCCGCCTGACTACCTGAATTCGTTCACGCTGGAGTCGCAGCCTGTTGCAATCGGTCCTAATCAAAGGTACCACCAGGTTATTCGGTCGGCACCCTCCCAAGCCGGTCAATACCACATCAGTTCGTAACCCAGTCGTCACTGAGTCGCTCAACTGAAATTGACCCTCAGGACACATTTTTCGGCCTATAATGAAATTTCCGACACTGCATAAATGCAGCTTGGCTGGCTGCCATTTTATTCAGACCATCCCACTGTTCTAGTGACCGTTGGGCCGTCGTCACACGCTCTATTCTCCCTTCATGACTTCTAACTATGGTGCAATGGACATGTTAATAGCTCAGCTTAATTTGACATCGCCGCTCACACCCTTCAACGTCGTTCTCTATGCTTCAGTCGTTGTAGCGCTGACAGTATACATCCAAAGCCGGAGGTCGTGGCAACTTCGCAACCCTAAGAACCTGCCTCCTCCTCCAGGTCCCCAGCCATTGCCCATCATTGGCAATGCGCTTGACCTTGCCCGGGAGAATGAGTCCCAGCATTACCTTAAAATGGCCTACAAGTACGGTATGTGTCCAATTAAGTTCTAAGTCATACACTTACAGTGCCTGGCATCGATCGTACTCTTGTCACGAATGATTAGGTGATTTGGTGTTCATGTCTGTACTTGGCAAGAATATTCTCTTTGTGAACAACTTCCAAACCGCAACGGAACTCTTCGATAAGCGCTCTTCCAATTATTCGGATCGCAATTCCCTCCCCATGATCAATGATATGTAAGCCTTATCCCTTTAACCCTTGCCACTCTAACGCATTGTACTCATGCTTATATGCACCCTAGGATGGGCTGGGATTGGAGTTTCGGTCATATGGCTTATGGTAATTCAGCTTCTCCAAATATTTTCACCTGCACTTCCCGGCCAAAACTCCGTTGATCGTGGAGTTGGCCTTGGGAACATGTCTTTATTCATCATGACTTATTTCGTGATATTTTTGCTTGACAGGTGAACGATGGAAGGCACACAGGCGCATGTTCCATAACCAGTTCCAGCAGTCGGCCGCTATGAGCTTCTGGCCACTTCAACTCACAGAAGCTCATGGCTTGATCCGTCGACTTCTTCATTCTCCTCAAGATCTGATCGACCACCTCAGGCAGTATGTCACTTCCGTCATCAGAGAGTTTCAGTCTTACTCAATCGTGTGTCGGCCATGATAATAGCAATGCTGCTAGCGTGATCATGAATGTCACTTACGGGATCAAGGTTGCACCGGATGATGACCGATACGTCTTGGTTGCGGAAAAGGCCTTGGATGGTATGGCTAAGGCAGCGCATCCTGGAGCCTTCCTAGTGGACTTGATTCCTTGGCGTAGGTCCCTTTCTCGGATTCCTTTTCGACGATCTGATACAACCCGGCCTATAGTGAAATACGTCCCGTTAGTAGTTCCTGTGTCACTTGCATCGATGCCAATGCGCTCACCCCCCGCTTCTTTGTAGGGGCTGGATGCCAGGTACAGACTGGAAACGCAAGGCCCGTGAATGGAAATCAGCGGTGTTGGAGATGCGGGATGCACCATTCGAGGCTGTCCGAAAAGCGTTGGTAGGTTCTAGTTCGAAAATGTCCAATTGCCTGTGTCTGACGTGAGTCTAGATATCAGGAACTGCATCACCTTGTTTCGTCGCCAACCTAGTCAACGAACTAGAGTCGAAGGAAAATACTAAAGTGGATATGGATACTATCAGGGGTTGTGCTGGTCTTGCCTATGCTGGTGAGTCATGTCTGTAAACTCTTCATCATCGTATAAATTAACCGCTATCCCAGCTGGTGCCGAAAGTGTGAGTATTGGAAGTCTAGTGCCCTAGTCAAGCGCTCATCACCGTGCTACGCCAGACTGTTTCTTCATTAGCATCATTTGTTCTTGCTCTAGTCCTTCACCCTGAAGTCCAAAAGAAGGCGCAAGAGGAAATTGATACAGCCATTGGCCATGGTCGTCTCCCTGATTTTAGCGATCGCCATGCACTGCCCTATATCACCGCAGTTGTCAAGGAAGTCTTGAGGTGAGTTAGATCTCGCAACTTCCAGCTCACTTCTCGCTTTCACTCTGGTCCGCGCTTCTGACACACATCTGCCTAGGTGGAATCCCGTTGCACCTCTCGGTATGTCTCGAATCCCACCTTTCTGGCGTGCATCTGTTGTAATATTCTGAACGCGGACAATTAGGCCTTCCGCACATGGTCACCCAGGATGATGAGTACAATGGCTATTTCATTCCGGCCGGAACGACTATCATCGGCAACAGCTGGTGCGTTGGATCTACACTTTTCATAGATTCCGCTGGATTCTACTTATATGTCCCTGCAGGGCTATCCTTCATGACCCCAAGACGTTCCCCGAACCATTGAAATTCAATCCTGATAGATTCTTAGGTGTCCGGGGAGGTCAAGAACTCTCACCAGGAGATCCTCTTTCAACTGCGTTCGGATATGGCCGTAGGATTTGCCCTGGGCGTTTCATGGCTGAGGCACAACTGTGGATCACAATTGCTTGCATCATGGCATGTTTCAGTGTAGAACCAGAGAGAGATGCTAATGGAAACCCACTCACTACTGAGGCGAAGTTCGCCTCTGGTATGATTTGGTGAGTGAAGGTTGTTCTATTTTATGTATGGTGGGTGTATTAAACAATCGTACTTGTCTCGCGACTGTATAGCCACCCATTGCCATTCAAATTCGAAATTACCCCCAGAGGAGAATGGGCTAGGAAGCTCATTGAGCAAACAGTCGACCTGGCACATTAACCTATTCTATATTCTCCGAACAAGCGCCACTCTCTATAATTACACTTTGGCCTTTTTATCATATACCTTACCCGCCTTCGATCTTCACTTCCTTTCGTTCTACATTGAGAGAGTTTTCCCGATTTCTTTTGTCTATATTTGTTGTGTAGTATCATTGCTTATAAATAGAAGCATGTATGATAGTGGCTGGATGACCGAGCTTTATAGTTGGGTTCATAATCAATCAACTGCCAGGCGTCCTTATGTACCATTTTAAGCGAGATTTGGCAGTTCTCATTCCTAATTAGAAGAACCCGACCAGTACCTTAGGGTTGATACGCCGAGTCCGCTGCTTAGGGTAATGATGAAGTACTCAGATTCTCTCCTTTTTCGAGGTTTTTAACTCATGATCAGCAATGGAACTGGTGCGAAAGGGGGCGAAAAGGAAAGGAGGCCAAGCACGCATATGGACCAAGTGGCGCAAGCGGGATTGATATCCACTACCCAGAGCGGACTAACCACACCACGTAATCAGGCACATAGATATATACGGTAAGTTATTCTCTATATATATAACTTCCGCCCCTGCTTGTCTTCAGCGGTGCGCAAGCCGTTGCGAGGGATCCGTAATGAGCGATCATGGGCATGCAACAAGTATACCATACACTTACTTCACGAAACATTGCCAGTGTGACCTGTATCGTTGTAGGCAATAAATGTGGCCTTGATAACAAGGTTGGGTGGTACAGTATTATCTCAGGGCGTCTTGCCGCGAACATGACGGCATTGCCACAGTGCGTGTGGTCGAGATAACACTCAAAAAATGAACTTTGAGACAATCTCTGTGATACAGGCCCTTTATGCATCCTAGCAGTAATGATATATCTATGTACATGCATTTCTACAGGCCACGAAGACCCCTAGACCAAACGATCGTTTCGCGACCTCCGGCCGGTCTAACTAACCAACCCCCGGTTGTGCCCGTCTTGCTCACACTTTCCTCTGCGTGTACTGTACATTGACCAATCGGTGCAGTGTACCCGTTTATGGCGTCGCTTATGATGAGCTTGGTGGATGCTGGGCAATTGCCGATCTCAGCAAGTCTATCAAGCGTGCTCGTTTACGGGTGAGAGAATCATCAGGTATCGTGATTCTAATATACGCTTGCATGGCAGATCGAGGCTAAGCCCTACCAACCTTTAAATTTAGCATACAACAGATGCTTCCCTTGACGCTGGTTTTCTTGTTCGTCTATCCCATTATTTCCTTCCAAAAGTGGCCCCTTCCTCTCTTCCCCAGCTGGGCTAGTCCTATTCACTATCTTAATATTTCATTTGCGGCGGAGATTGATGTTCTACTTCAAGGTGGAATACTTTGCTTGGGTCTTGCCCATCAGGATTGGTGTCTTCGTATGCCAGTTTTGTTCGGTATTCATCGATATATGGAGTAATTCCGTGGGATGTAGGTCATGAACTTTATGGGTATCGTTGGGAGTTGCATGGTGGCTGGCGTCGGATGGGTTCAAGTATCGCAATTATGTATGTCTTCGCTCAACCCACTGTGCCCGCTTTAAAAAAGTCTGACAAGCACAGCTCGGCACCCGTTGAGCTCCCTCGACAGAACAGCGCTGTTCCTTCATTGTTCACTTTATACGAGCCTGGGCTTGCTATCACTACTTTGGTGAGCAGTATGGTCCCCCTTTAGAGTAAATAAGCCTCACCTCGTCATAGTTTCATTGGCGCTGCCATTAAGCACAGGATTTGGGTCTCTGCATGCTCAATAGCGCTCATGGTTCACCTCATGGCAAACGTAGCAATCGGAATCGTCGTTCTTGTCTCTATCTTCAACACCAAAAGCCCTGAAGACGTTGAGAGTTGTCTGCATGGAGCAAAGGATTCATCGACATTGACATTATGCAAAAATGGCATCGCGATAAGTCGGGCTGTCGCCATAATATTGTACCTCTTGACGTGGATCGGGCAAGCTTGTAGGTATTTACCCAGTCGTTGCGCATGTGCGTGCTCTGATAGGTCGTGGCTACTTATAGACTCCTACAACACAGTGGCCAACTTTGTGCGGCAACTTGATGAAGAGGAAGACGGAATTACGTTAGTACCTTCAATAAGTAGGACGATGCCACACGCATTCCGCAATCAGCAGGTTGGAAATGCTATGGGAATGGAGGACATGGCCACGAACCATCCATCGCTCCCTTTCGCCACTATGGATTGAACGAACGACAAATCGCCTTCCGCCAACGATGGTTTAATGATTCATGGATATCCTTGCATGCAACTCCGCCCTCTATGAACTTTGTGGGTCAGTTTTGGTTATAACAAGGTTGTAATTGCGTTGGAAGCTGAGTTATAACGTCAACTGTGGCCAATATGTTCCTTACAGTGTAGTTCAGTTTTGACTCGCAAGCGTTAGAGTGGTCACAAGATGATTATAACTACAAACAATTTTAACCCTGGAAAAAGTTTTCGACAATTAACCGATTTAACGACAGACTTATGTATGACCTTCTCTGTGTACTCCCTGTCTGTCCATTGATGGGGTATTTGTGGGACAGCTGGGTCTGCGGAAGCAAAGATCAGATCGTGTGTTGGTAGGAACGCCCAGACATCGACGTCAGGGGGTGGTTGAGATGTAAATACGAGGAGCTCGTTGGCTAAACCAGATGAGTTCGGATCGCAGAAAGATGTAATTGTTGCTCACGTAGAATATCATTGGTGTAGTGATCGAGGTCCTGATCAATCGGTCAGATACGGTCATAAATCAGGTTACGAGGCCATGGGCATCGTATCCAGATGGGTCTACGCAACGCACATGTAAAATAATGCAAAGTCAAAGCAGGAACTGAGCCTACCCTCTATTTTCTCTCCCGCAACAAGAAAACCAAAGAACAAGAAAGCCTGCGCGCTGTCATTAGAAATGGCTGGTTCACAAGAGCATCAGTTGTCTGCACACACCACCATTAGTGCGTAACTGGGATCGTCATCCAGCCTAAGGTCCGCCAAGTTTGAGGTGGCTGCTACAAGGTCTGAACAGCGTCATCACAGCAATGACGGGTAGTGAACCGTACCTACATGAGACAATACAAGGAGGTCACAGCCCCATAGCAAAGGATTGGTGTTTACGAGAAAGGGAGGGGTGTACGATGGACACGCTCCATTGCGGACACCAGTTGGTGTGGTTGAGACAGGGATTCAGTAGCGCTATTTGGCCTCTATGGTTAGAGCTCGCTTATGGCCAACAAGGGTACAGCCTCACATATGGTAATTTAGGAGCTGTGCACGACATTGATAACTGAGCTAAGGTCATTACAGGACATGTCGTACCCAAGTTGAATGAAATTTCCAACGAGAGGCAATGGGTCTGTTCTGTGTTCCATTTTCTTGCTCTCGTTTGGGCCTCTTTAAAACTTGGCTCAAATCCCAATAGGTCAAGGACTTGTGCTAGAGGGAAGAAATCACGAGCACTATGCTTTTGCCCTCCCGCCCCTCCCCCCAATTTTTTTTGGGGAAATGTGGACTTGGAAATGTGGACTTGAAAGGCCTGTAAGTGTGACTATAGTCTGTCAGTGCATGGCTCGAGTTTTGAGGACGGTGCGACAGTGGATTCTTTCCCAAAAATATGGCAGTCGAGGTGTTTTGGGGGTGTGCTTCAATGTTTAAGGTTGTCGTTTCGACATGAGGGTTTGAAGGAAGATTATACAGATCACTGTACTAGAAATAAGTCAAAATAGGTCACGTCTTTAAATTTCTGTGATAGGTTGTAGAACGATGCTTACTTATAAATTATCCCATATTTACCACGGAGATGATGCTTCAACGATACAGCGAAGGCTAACACCAAGTTGATAACCGTTTTCTTTTCAAGCAATGACCTAGTGCGATCCTTCTCAGATTGACCGAACACTGTCACCCTTATAAGTTAGCAGCAGTTCAAGAAGGGTTATAACAGTACTGGATCGACCGTTGACGTACTGGGCACTTGAATCCAGATGACGCGTGAAAAAATGTCGTGAAGTGGAAATCACCTGCCACGAGAACAGCTTTCTGCGGTTCCGTATGAGATAGAAAAACCGATGACGAGGCCGATGCTGTACGAACAGGGTCTTCAGCACGAACGGCTCAAGAGGTTTGGTATCACATACGCCGTCAGGAACGTTGGTTGCATCCACACCTCATATCCACGTTCGTTAAGAACAGTGATCAAGATCGCCCACGAGCCCTAAAACAAGAGGATATGTCAACAGCGAGGTCTCGTAGTTGCCAGCAGAACCCTGAGTAGCATTGGAAGGTGGTCAAAGGTGCCGAGAAGGTCACAAGCATGGGTTTCACGAAGCTTTACATATCAGTGACCTTGTACGTTTGACAGCGACTTGTATTGGCAGTGGTACTAACTAGTGCACACGACCACCCAAAACAGGGGGACGTGCCACAACATTCTCAGCGCAAAGCGCGCTTAACGGCACTGGTTTAATTAAATCTTCCTGAACTGACGTCGAGATGAGCATATTGCAAAGGTTGGGACCATAACTCAAAAATTGAATTAAGAGCATCATCATACTATTCCTGTGGGGCCAAGAGAGATGTCCAAGTCCATTACTTGACCTATACTGTACATTTTCACCACTGGCAAGGACTGCATCTGGTAAATGGTTACATGGCGCGGGAGAATGCTAACAGCTATAGGTAACAACTGTCTGAGATTAACTAGAAGCTGCAGGTGGCGGGTTCGTGTGCGTAGATGGAGATTGTGATAATAGTGGAAGCACTAATGATTAATGGGGTTCCGCAGCACTTCGAGGTATTGCGAGCGTGATCGCGACTTTTTAATTCGCATATGTAATGACATGAAGAAGTTCGTCATATATTGTCAGAAAGATCCCACAAAAAGTAGCTATGTAGTCTACTTTGATACTAATTACCCTGATAAAATTTACATGATGGAACTTCGTTTCGCTCCGTCCTAGCTATAGAATGGTACATAATAAATACAGCCTTCATATTCCCAACGAAGAAAAAGAAGAGGGCGATATCGCCTTGGTCTACTCCGTACCACGGTTTCGAACCTCCCAAGTGAGGTTTGCCACCTTCACACACTGGGCATGCAGGTAGAAGCAACGAGGAATGAAGGTGTCCAATAGAAGGGAAAAAAAGGACAGAGGGAGAACAAGGGAGGCAATACTGTGCACATGTTGCGTGTAAAAAGGGAGCCAGATGTGCGCGATAAGGGCTGTGAAACTGGAGCGGCGAAAAACGCGATGAGAGCAGAACTAAATCAGAGCAGAGCAGTCGACCGGGAGAATAGCATCGATTATAGCCTGAAGGCACGATCTAAATAAGTTCGTCATCTGCGTCCACCAGGAAGTTCACAAATTGTTCTAGATGGATCACCCTGAACAATCCCTTCTCCCACCATTCGGTGCCTTCGCCAAATTCTCTCTTCCATGCACGACCTATTCCATGTTAGAATGCGCGGTGAACATGACCTCAGGAAAAGACTTACTCAAACCACCCTCCCAAGCCACCAGCTCCACCTTCCAGCCCCTCCTTAAAGCCGTTCTGACAGGTCCCAAGAACCCATCCTCGTTGAATTGGCCAACATTTCCATCCCCAGTTGCAAGAATGATTGTGGAGCCAGCCGGTACCTCGTCAGTGGCGGCTAACGCTTGGTGAAGTTTTAACTGCAAAAGTTCATCGACGCCTTGCTCCCGATATTTAATCCGTTGCGGGGCCAGAGGGGAAATGCCAAGATTGATGATGGTACTGGTGGTACCAGCAGAGTTGCCACGACGATGCCCGTGAGGCGCTGAAGGAATGGTAATTCCCTCCCTTTCCGAAGTGGATCCTCCTATGCTTGCTCGTTCTGTTCTACCTTTGCTCTTCTTGCCCCTCATACTGCCGCCAGTGTTGGACGTAATCTGCTTCGAGGGTGAGGAGGAAGGTGATGGTAGCGAGCTACGACCACCAGCAGCGATCGCTCCCAGTTTCCATTGTATGTTGGAAGCTGGCAAACCAGCTCTAAACCGCTCTCGGTCTCTATCCATCCCATTTCCAAAATCGGGGACTCTTAAATATATTCTAACTTCATACCCCAGCCGTTCCATGGCGTCTAGGGGTTGATACAAAGGGCTCGAAGTGACCAGCACTCGACCTACAACAGGAATGAGAATTCGGAAGAATTTAAGAAACTTGCCATAATTCGATAAATGGCAATACTCACGGTGGATGGGTCTTCCTCTCTCCAGTATCAGCGCCAAAGCCGCGTGCCATATTTTCTTTGCGCGCTTCTTCCGAGTCTCCGTGGCACCCCTAATTGCCCCTCCCCATCCCCTACCGCTATCACTATGGTAGTGAGTGCCAGCACTGGTATTACTGCTATTGCCTAGCACGGCATTTACGAAACCGAGCTCCCCGCCAATGCCTTGTACAAAATCGTGATAATGGGTCGACTTATGCGCGCCCCTCTTCGTATGCTGATGCTTGTTGGGCTGCCCGTGACCCTCCTCTTCAGTTGACAAAAAAGCACCTCTATCTCTGATTGAAGTTCTGTGCGTAGCTTTTTCTGCTGATGTATTAGATGTGTTAAGACTAGCATACTCGACGCCGTAGTGATAACGAGTCTTGGTATCTTGGGTATTGTGGCCGATATTATTGTACACGTTGTTGCTTTGATGACAAATTGTCGATAGCGAGGTTGATGACTTTGAAGTAGTAGCGCCCGCGGCGCGTTGCAGCTTCTTCTGAATCGGGTGGCGTTTTAGGTATGATAAAAGACCGATTAGGATGTTTGAACTGCGTGGGGGTAAAATGGTAATCAATTAAGTTTCCAGTTGATGTCACGGTGACAAAACCGATCCGGGGATGATGCGGAGGCCACATGAGATGGAGGGAAGAAAATAAAGACGTAAATGATCAGTTATTGATGATCAATATATGAAACACGTGTAGCAAGTAGTGCAAGCAAAATATGCGGGGTGATTCGGGGTTTCCGTTGACAGCCAGATATATGCGCGTGATGATACGATGGGGCGGCTTCCATTACTACCCAAAGTATCAAACATATCCGGTAGCCAATGTTAGAAATCGTGGATTCGAATCATATCGCGATGACTTGTACAGGAAGGGATGGATGAACTGGTTATGGGGAAACAACTCACTGATCGATAAAAACATGAATCATACTCCCTCCGCCCTGCTGTGCCTCCCCTTCATTCAATGATAATCCAGTTTTGGAACTAGACTTAAGCAAGATTTCATCTTCACTCCTTAGGCGTGCACTTTCAACACCACTACCACTCTCGTCTCTGACTTTCTTTTTGGCAACCTTGTTCCCAGCTAAGTGTCGGGAAAGTCGCCCCAGGTCCTGTTTGTCCTCTGGAAATGCCTGTACAAGCTTCTTGGTGAGGTTGAGGAGTTTCCATCGACGCTCTGAGCTGAGGGATGAGAATATGGTCTCGTCGTCACCCAATCTAACTGCATTGTTTGCGATTGGCGATGTGAAAGATCCAGGACTACCGCTAAAGCTTGACTTCTGGCTCTTTACAGATTTGCTCCTGTGATGGCCGATCGGACGTTGAATCGTCTGGCTCGGAAGGATCCCAGGTGTTTCGCTGGTTCCCTGAGCCTTTGGCTTAGACCGGTACTCCCGCAGATGCCGCTGAAACTTTTCCTGCTGCTCCTTCAGTGCAAGCGATCGTCGTAGGGGTGAGATAGTAGTTGTGTCAAGAAAGGGTGCTGCCTTAGACGAGTCAACTTCGACGGCCGCTGCTGCATGAGTTGGCCGAGAGTCTCCATCGATGCTTCTAGTTGGATTGGATGCCGTCATCGAGGTAGGTGCAGAAGGGGAAAGCATTGCTAGTTTGTTATAGTGCAGTGATGAAGATAAGGCTTTGGGGTCGGCAGCACCAAGGACACCGACTCTAAGTCCTCCTTTCGAACTTAACACCTGTTTCGTGACTATTTCCTTGCTGTCAGCCGCACTACTCTCGCTCTCCTCGACAACTCTTGGACGTAGATGTGGAGTGGACCTGGCATTTCGTAGGGTAGAACCGCTGTCTAATCCCGAGTTGATGTGTTGCAACTCTCCGTAATTGAAACTGTCGCTGACATCTACCTTGGATGCATGGGGCGTGCTCGGTGATGAAGCATTGCAGTTGTATATCGGTCTGGACAGATAGGCCTGGTTTCGTGAATATTCAACGTCCTCTACGCCTTCTACCAGGCTACGCTGGCTTAAGATTGCACTAAAACCTTGGACAGATGGGTATAAAGTTCCAAGTCGCTGCGTGTAGCTTTCCGCTTCGCTGCTGCCTTCTTGTTGGGATGATGACGTTGTACGCGTGATGGGCGACGTAGTTTGACTTATGCCCATGGACGATGTTGACAACGCTGTAGACTCCCCGTCCATCCCACGATGTTTGGATGGTCGCCTTCTCCATCGCCTTCCCTTTCGTGCTTCTAGTGAACAAGGGTCATTGAGTTATATACCCAAAATCATCGTTGAAAACCTACCTAAAGCAAGCCCAAGGTTAGCACTGCTGGAGCTGGTGACTACGCCGCTTGTCTCTCGTTGAGCAGCCCACCTGGCCCGCTCAGCGGCGATGAAACTCAAGGCCCCATCTAGATACCCCAACGATGGCGCATCCGGATCCTGAAAGTCATCGTCTGGCTCTCGCTCATCGCCTGAGTGCTCTTCTTTAATTTGTATAGCTGGTGTTAGTTCCATTGAAAGCTCATGGTCGTCAAAATCAAAATCGCGTTCCGAGTTGATCTCGACAGTCCTGGCACTTTCCGTCCCGTCGTCACAGCCGTAGTCAAATTCCCCATCACTATGAGATCTAAAGTGATGCGGGGGAGAGGATAAATGTGACGCAGACTGTGGTGGTGGTGATAACGAGGATGCACGGGTGTCAGCACCAGGAGTTGTTGACGCATATGAAACGAGATAGGAATCCAGCGGTAGATGATTCCAAACGGTCGACCCTTCTATGGGTGTTTGTGAGTACGTTGGTAATGTCTGTGTGGTTGTTATCGTTGAGTTTGACGAGGGGTACATGCGGGGAATGCGCAGTGGAGGCTGTAAATGGTTCCACTCTCGAAGAACGGTATGAAAAGCGCCAAGATCTGGTATATCGTCTGAGGTCGCCTCTGAAATCGCTGAGCAGATGGTGAAAGGGCTAATTGGAATGGGAGGAGACGACGTCGCCGCCGTCGTTCTGCTCGTCGTGCTCATTTGACTCCAGTCGCTAGTCTCGTCACACTGCTTACGGTCCACTTCCGTGACACGAATGATGTCACTATGCGCGCCACACGTGTCTGTGACACAATGCGCGATCCTCGACTACGCGCGCAGCCAATGCACGAACTTCTCCCGCTTGCGAATCCTCCATTGAAACAACGAGGAAGCGCTATAGAAAAGTTGCACTTCACTCTCTTCAGTCCTGCTGCGCATTTGAGTCTGTGAACTACACGACAAGATCCAAAGTCCGGAACAAATCTTTCCGGAACTGGAGACTAATTGGAATGTGCATATTCAGTAGAGGTTTTTGATATCATCAAGACACGTGCACCGCTCAATCACGACGAGCGCCCAGTCTTTAGACTTGAATGCGGGCGATGTTTCTTCTACTTCAGCATCACCTCTACGCGCTCGTCGCAGGTGAGATAACTTAGGGAGACTCGTATGAAGATGAACAAATTATCTAGAGGCCACTGGGAAGTTGACAAAATAGGTCAGCGGGGCAGGTTCACAGGGCTCAATTACTATATGAGCAACAAAAGCCATGCCCAAGGTTACTACAGTATGCTCGTACTTGCTCGTACATACCTTTTGGAGCCAAAATTAATGATGTCAGTAGCATTGACAGCATTATGCTATATGGACTACGCCTTAATCCACTTTTGACCTGACTGATGTTGGGGTGGTTGTTCATCCAAATATCCCGTTCGCCTCCACCACACTTATGTACATGGCCGATTGAATTTGAAGTCCCTCCAAGTGTCGCCGTACCCGGGTTGATGCTATGATTTTGATGTTTCACTGGTGAATCAGCGATAGGCTCGTGGGGCACTAGCGCAGGTTTAATTTGGGCAACACCAGCCCATAGGCCCATCATGTGACAGTCGTGTAAATGCTTCGAGGATCGAACTTGCGAGATTGCCATGCTCGGGGAACCCTCGCGGGAAGATAATTTCGCTTAATCAGAATCCTTTGCGCACCATTTTCTTGGAAGTGACTTGCAGCAGACGCATCAGAGTTTACTCCCCATCGCTACTAACCGGCCGCGATCGCAAGCATCCACCACACGGCGGAGCCACTCAACCTCAAGATGGTCAAGGCATGCACACTCATCCGTCCATCTGTTCACTGGCTCCCGTAGACACACGACGTTCAAGCCACCAAGCCATTGGATAGCAAGGACGAAAACTGCGGTCGTGATCTGACTAGGGAGTACTTGCTCGATGGGGAAAGTCTTATCCAACTTTGGACGATTCACAACAATTTATCCAGCCAAGTCTCGGGTAATTTTGGCTTATCACGCTTCAGCACTCGTCGGTCCTGCTGCTTCGGATTTGGGCCTTTTGGTTTTCATTACGAAACTGCCCGATGGCTTCTGTCTATGCCGGCGCCATAACAGGCTCTGCTCAAGATAACCCCAGCGCCCAAGGTCTGAGTCGTCTCACACCTTCTGTTACGCTTGTCTCCCCATCACCTCGCACCTACCGCCGTGAACACCCGGTATCTCCAATCTCATTGACCAGGACAATTGCCTCGGGCCCCGCATCCACGGAACCAAGGAATTTGGAATTCCTCTACGTGGGCTTTGATATCTTTGAGATCCCGCATTTCCTTCAGCAGCTGTGCTATTTGAAGGTCCCGCTGTTCTTCGCACACCTCTCTCCATTACATTACACCCTCATTGCATAAAGGAACACCACGTCAAATTTATCCAACTTCTTAAAGACGTCATTGGTCCTTAAATTTAAAGAGGTTGCACATATTTCCCGTCTAGCCCTAACATCTCAAGACCTTCAAATTCTGTACCCTGTACCCACCCCAAACCGAGCTTTATCATCCCACTCTACTTACGATTACTCATCCTCCCCCCTCGCCCTCGCCCTCACTCTCATAACACCCCGACGACGAAGTCCAAGTCTAGGTGCTGCTCGTTATACCGCAGGAGGACTTTGCCATCAAATTATGTCACCACGATCGACATCTCGTACCGCCCGGATTTCGCCTTTACTACCCTCTTTAGTCTTTCTCAACCTTCTTTGGACGCCTGCTTTGCGCCTAGGATTCTTCGCTAATGCATATCCAGTGGAAGGAAACCATAACCTTGACCAAGTTGCCGGTCGCCACTCGGATTCAAGCGTCAACTTAGCTGCGCTGGATAATGAGATGTTGAGTTGTAGGTTTGGTGTGGACACTGGGCGTCACAGCGACGATCATAGTCACAAATCTCAATGGAGGAGAGAATTTGACATCTGTGATCTGTTTGTTAAGAACCACGAGGTCGTGATTGATCTCGAGGAAGGATCAGCTTATATGCGGGATTTGCAGAAAGATTTTTCCAATACAGAAGTGGAGACGGAAGTTAAATCGCCTGCATCCATCCCGGCGAAGAGGAGGTATACGTATAACCTAATTCTGAATGGGAGAGGCAACGGCAAGGGATCTGAGGTAGGTGTGATTATCTTATCGGATTATCATCACGTCAACGATAACCGCTTATGTTGTTCCCGATAGTGTGGAGAAGGGATCTGGTTGTGTTTATCTGGTGAGATCGTGGTGCTTATCGGAACTGAACGTGAACTTAACACAGTTTCTATTTACTGGACAGAAACGGTAGCGACATCAGGAGAGTTATTGATGACAACGACCGATCGAGCAATCGGTGGGCAGGACAGTGACAATTCTCGTGTTAATGCCATAGTACCGACATTTCATAACAATGACCAATTCTTAACTGGTCGATATGCGGGTACAAGACCATACCCTCAATATGCTCTAGTACGACTCACTTGTCCGAACTCTCAGGTAAAACAACGTTCCACTGGAATTAAAGTAGTGCTAACGAGGCTGCATTTGGCGGTGTAGGATTCTGACCTTCGATTCGTACATTATGACTCTCATTCCGGCATACATTCGTTCGAATGGTCAACGCCTCATGCTTGCCCAACTGGCGGGATGATTGCCGCATTGGATACCGGGAGTGATGAAGAAGGGAATCCTGAAGGGAATAACGATAAGCAGGAGGAAGGTGAAGACCTCCAACTGGACGCTAGCGCAGGCGTTGCCGCACGTCGAAGAGTTGCTTTCGCCTTGTTCTTGCTCATGTGAGTTACATGACCAGTATATCTCACTATTTTTGATTGATGCAACTCGATGATGCAGCACATTTGCGATCTTTGCCCTCGCGTTGTCCACTTTCCCTATTCTGCGTCACAAAACCGTCCGCATCCTTCACACGACACAATCCACCATAATATCTGCCCTTCCATTTTTAGACTCCCTCGTTCCGCATCTGCCTTTCACTGGCCAGCGATCGAGAGAGAGAGATCAATATGCGCGCATCGACCAAAACCGACTAGTACGGTGGGCCCAAGAAGACATGACCATAACCACCACCAGATTGTGGGCCGCTGCCGGCGAGGAAGATATCATGGTAAACTTCTCCCCTGCAAGCAGTCAAGGCCCAGCAACGCCAATAGATGGCTACCCAGATATTGGAAATGACAAGTGGAACTGGGCTGATATCGATCTCGGGGAGTACGTACCGCTTACGCCAAAAAAGAAGAGTTCGAAGGCGACCATGATGTGGAAGGACAGCGTTAAGAATTACGGAAGCGCCATTGATTCAACTCATCGTTCACCATATGGAATGGGTGGTCGTAATGCTTTGATGTGAAGAAGGAGAGACCACTAGGTTTGTGTGCATCAGGGATCTTGATACCCTGGACCGTTGGAACTTTTTTTTTCTGTTTACTGGGTGGTTGGGTTGCAAAGTAATTTGAGGGTAGTCTTGCGAATAGTAATGCAAAATCCTGTGTACTAATACCTTTGATCCTGTACCCTATCTCGGCGTCTTCACTTATGTATGGCCATCATGACGAGATCTGAATAATAATGGCTTTCTACTTATTGGACCAGGATTGCGCTCGTGATGCCATACGGAATTTAAATTCGTTTCGCCGTGAACTCCACGCAGATCACATGTACACAGTACCAATGTCCTTGTGCGTTTAGACTGGCCTGGCCTGAGGCCTGAGGGACAACTCGATCGCGACGCAGATCATGAATCACCTCTTTCGTTCGCCTTGAAGTCCAATTTGTGAGGGCAACTTGCATCTCAAAGCTATAATATGATCGCTCGTTTTCCATAATTTTGTGCCGGTATCGCAATGAGTACTGTTAATTATTTGCATTTCAACTGATCTACGCAGGTGGTGAAGTGGATATCATACATTATCAACACGCAGCGGAGGTCGAAGACAAGGCCCACGAGAGCTTTCAACGCCCTGATCAGGTGGCTCCTTATCTTCTTGAAATGCAACCAGAACCCACTACAACATATTACTCTAAGCTCTATAGGTCATCGGAATGATTGCATGTGTGGCGTTCCGTCACCCGAGCGAACGGTAGGTGCTAACCGTACCGCGTATCTATGTGTCGCATCAAGGTACAATGCTTCGAAGCAGGTACGGATGACCCCAGGCTAAATATAATGGTGGCTGTGCAAGGGGGTTCGTCACTGATACGAGGATTTAGGTCCTTATCAATGACAACTAGAGGAATTTTAGTTCTTATCAGTTTTGAGATGCGCTAAGAATTCAAACAGTCAGGCGACGACCGTGTGGTCGTTTGACAGAGATAGGAAAATTCGGCCGACCCTTCTCCATTCCATTCCCAATTCCCCTGCAATTTGGGAAGGATACGCGTATCGCCCAATTTTAGCCCTGAGGAAACCGAGCGAACTCCGGCCCATTGCAATCTACTTGTCTTCGTCCACTTTGACTGTCTGATTTTCCCAACTTGCCGCAAAGTGCCGTTATCTCGCTATGGTTATCTTTTAGGTCTTTCGTCATGATGCAGGGTGGGGCAATAGTCACCAGGCAATGTCACACGAGTTGTACCAAGCGCTTAGCCTGGAGAGCTTGGGCGCTTGAGCTCGGTACAACGGGACTGTTACATTTAATTCACCCTTGTGGATGCCCGCAAGGTTTGCCTTCAGCAAGTTTAAATATCAAATTGAGGATGTTGACTCTCATTTTTACCCAACAGTCTGTCCCTGTTCAATGCCTTCATCACGTAGCAGGGGAAAGTGTCCGAAGTACTTATCTAGGTACTTTCACTCCAACAACATTTCTTGCTATCTATACCCACTTCTGGATCAATTTCATGATATCATTGGGCGTGGTGCTTCTTGTATCTTCATCCCCTTATCTTCGACCTCCTGCCAATCACAATGCATCTATCGAACCGCCCCGGTTCTTTTTTTTTCAGCGAAAGATAAGGACTTTCCACGCACAAAATTGATGAGCCCAACCTGACAGTTATAAACTAGAGAGAGCGAATGGAGGTACTTGCTCGGCAGACCAACTTCCTTCTGTTTACCGGCTCTCCTTGGACGAGCTTCTCAAGTCTCAACCAACCATTCCCCTCTTGCAGGATAGCTTAGCTATCGTACCGTGCTTCTATTATGTCAGAATCCATTTTACCCCAGGGTGCTGGATATGGGGTTGGTGAGTATTCATTTAGCAGTCATTATCTTACCCCGGCACGCTAATCTCTTGATTTCCTCATGCGCACATGCTGTCCTTCTATGGATATCATAACCTTATGAAGTCGTGGGTGCGTCTCCTATCTATTCCCAAATAGACCTCTTAGACCTGGACAATTCTCTCTTACATGGGTCTTTTTAGGAATGGGTCTATTTTTCAGCGTTTTCATGATTGGTATAACGGCTATTCAAGCACGTTATACTGCCTTTTCGCCAAGAAATTCAGAAGAGTTCAGTAGCGCGTCAAGAAGTATCAAGCCCGGGTTAATCGCCTCGGGTATCGTGTCGGCGTGGACGTGGGCAGCTACTTTGGTATATGTCCTCGTCTGAATAGTGTTCCTTCTCTGGACCTAATACCTTTTCTTTGTGCCGTAGTTACAAAGTAGCGCAGTCGCCTATAAATATGGTATGTCGTTTATTCCATGACAGCGAAACAAGGCATTTTAGCTCTACATTGGCAGGCATCAGTGGTCCATGGTGGTACGGAGGCAAGTCTACAACGACATGATATCCATGACAACTCTGACTGATGTCCTATACACAGCGGGAGCCACTGTCCAGATTCTGCTTTTCGCTATGGTAGGTCGCAGCTTTCTTTTCCGCTTTTTTTCTAACACCCCGCCATTATTTTTAGCTAGCTGCGAAGCTCAAACTTAATGCCCCATACGCGCATACATGGCTCGAAGTCGTCGGGGAGCGGTGGGGTACGGTTGCTCACCTTGTTTTCATGTTCTTCGGGTAAGCGCATACGCCGATTTTAAGTGTCCAGGTTATCTCTGATATCCGCTCAAACATTGTACTAGTCTGACAACAAACATCATCGTCAGTTCGATGTTGATTTTGGGTGGTTCAGCCACGGTTACGGACCTGACTGGCATGAGCACCATTGCAGTAAGTGCTGTCCCAACCCATTTACAGCTAGCTTTAACCTGGTTCTGGTCCTAGGCATGTTTTCTGATCCCACTTGGCGTGGCCATTTACGTCGTAGTTGGTGGGATGAGATCAACTCTTCTTTGCGATTAGTAAGTGGAACCTTATGAAGGCTTCGTGAATTCAACGGCAACCTCCAGCACACATACATCTGTTTTGATTGCTATCATCCTGGTTAGTTGCATCGCACGTTGATCATGCTATGATACTCAATATAAATCCTAGACCTTTGTCTTCACCGTTTACGCCACCTCTCCCAAGATTGGATCGCCCACAAGAATGCATGAGCTCTTATCCAAAGTCTCAGAAGTGAATCCGGTTGCTGGAAACGCACACGGTTCCTACGTGACCATGAGATCTAAAAACGGCCTCATCTTCGGTGTTATCAATATTATAGGAAATTTCGCAACGGTCTTCCAAGACCAGGCATACTGGCAAAGAGCTATCGCCTCGCGGCCCGCTACCACTGTGAAGGCTTATTTGCTAGGCGGTGTGGCCTGGTTTGCTATCCCATTCACCTTGGCCACAACCCTTGGATTGTCAGCAGTAGCCTTAAGAGGGGATCCTGACATGAAAGTCCTTTCAGCAGCAGACGTATCAGCAGGTTTGCCGGCTGCGGCTGCGGCCAGTGCCCTACTCGGCCAATCGGGTGCTGCAGCATTACTGGTACTATTGTTCTTGGCCGTTACAAGTAAGCCCCAACTGGTGATGTGGATAGCATCGAAATCTCACCACTGCTTAGGCGCGTGCTCCGCAGAGTTGATCGCCGTTTCTTCACTGCTGACGTACGATGTGTATAAGGTGTGTTGAAGGGCATCACATTCTGACATGCAACATCCTGTGCTAAATGGTGCTAATCGGTCATGTTAGAGATACATTAACCCCAATGCCACTGAAGTGCAACTTCTCCGCATGGGGCATTGGATGGTAGGTCAAAAAATTTCTGTTCTAGATTCATATAATAAGGATTGCAACACAGGTCGCACTCTACGCACTTGTGTGCGCATTGGCTGGAATAATCTTTTTCTACATTGGAGTATCAATGGGATGGCTTTACGTGCGTGACACATGTCTGCATGACTTGCTTCTCTCTCATTGATCTGTGCAATAGACCTTCATGGGTGTTGTCTTGGGGTCAGGAGTGGTACCAATTGCACTCTCCATCACGTGGAGGAAGGCAAATAAATGGGGTTGCATTGGGGGATCAGTCGCAGGATTCTTCGCCGGGCTCGTCGCGTGGTTGGTCACTACGGCTACCTTGAACGACGGTGTCATCACTGTTGTGGTGAGTCAAACTTTACTAAAGCTACTCTACATGCAGACCAACCATAGCCTTGCGCTCTTAGACGAGTGGCGGTGACTTGGAGATGTTGGCAGGGAATTTGGCCTCTATTGGTGTCGGTGCTATTGTGGCCATAGTTAGCTCCCTCATTGTGAGTACCGCTGCTCTTATGAATACATTTCTGTACCTGACTGACGTCTATTTCAGTGGCCAGACAGCTTCGATTTCGAAGTGACTCGCGCAATCAACAAATCTGTCACAACACCTGCCTCACTGGCATCTCATGATGAGAATGCTTCGGCATCCGATCGTGAAGATGAAAAGAAAGCAAAAGATATAGGTGTTGCTGTGAGGGCAACTAGTGTAGCGAACAGCACTCAAATTTCGTATCAGACTCAGGATCAGCAGGACGAACTGGAACGTCTGGCATTGCAAAAAGCCTTTGAGTTTGCAACTTGGTCGTCCTTGACTCTGGTGAGTAGTTCGATTACTTCTTTGGACAATCAGCACTTAAATATCCCTTATCTCAGTTTGTGCTGATGATTCTCGTCATACCCTTGCCATTGTTCTTCTCTTCTGTCGTATATGGTCCAGCTGGGCTGACCGCTTGGGTAGTCATTGGTATTATATGGGCATTTTGCTCTGCGTTTATCGTCGTGCTCTACCCACTCTGGGAAAGTAGACTGGCACTAGTGCAAATAGCCCAAGGCATTGTTAAGGTATGCTTAAATTTTGTACAAGTAAAGCTGAAGAGAATAATGCCTAGCAGGATATCTTTACGGGCGGAAAAGGGGCTTATAATGCCAACTCTGTTCAGGGTTCTACGAGCGCTTAGATAATCCGCAGGTTTTAATTTCATTCGAATAGCTCCCTCACGATCTTATGGACCTTAATGTTCATGAAGTCCTTCACCAGAAAATCATGACGATCGTCCTGTTAGCAGTATACTTGGTAATGTGGAAGTAATTACGTCGTCGGGCTTACTGTGCGTGTACACTATGTAAACTGTTCTATCATATTTGCTATTTTAGAATCATCAATGTTTATCCAGTCCTACAGTATGTATGTCAAGAGAGAAATGCTAAAGTGATCTGGACAACCTTGTGACCGGAAATAGCATAGCAGGCTAGCATTTTGCCCGAGTCAGAAACCGGATCAAATTTACCGAGATTACCCGGGTCCTCGGCTATCCTGCCTGTGATTTTTGTGATTATGCAGCAGGCTACAGATACACCTGGATACATCGACCATCACAGGAATTCAACTTCGTAGATTGATGATCATAAGATTCCCGCTGTATAGGGCCCTTTCCACAGATACACCAAAAAACCCAACTCGATGATAATTCACCAATGCATGACGAATAATGCACGAGAGAGCTCAAGGAATTGTTGTGATCACTAACAGTGAGTTGCCGAAGACGCCAATAATGACGGTATTACTCTTGTCATTTGATTGTGTGACCTGAGATAACCGCAGTAATAGATGATGTTCATTGGGAAGGGTTGGAGCAGGTATTCGTAGCGACCAGGCGCTTGTTAGAGGCTTGGTATGATAAGCTCTAGTGTAAGGGCCACAATGGACCATTTAGGTTGGGGTCCATGTGGGGCTGGATGAGCTGAGGCCAGCGCTTCGTTGGCACTGCGAACTTCCAGGACGATGGGAGCATGGAAAGGCTGGTGTATGCGTGTTTCGTGGCTGTGTAGTCCATGAGAGGGAAAGTGCCAACATTAGTATGATGGTGATTGCAATATGAAGTGGGGCCGGCAGAGTGTTTGGTCGCTCACACACGAACGGACATAAGTGCGCTGTGCAATTGGTCCCCCTTGATTTCCAAGTGTACGTATTGAATAATATTGATTCGCGGTACTACATAATTCGCGGATTCGGGGAACTTCTTAGCAGGTCTCGTGACATTTGGCAATACCTTTAGGTCGCTGGATCTTGTAACCTTATATCATCTGTGAGAACGCAGTTCTTTGTCTTATCCATTGATTACTCCCATTAGGAAAGGGTCTGAGGGTCAAGAGAGGCAGATGCACTCACCCAGACCAAGCAGCTATTTAAACACAGCTTAATCTTCACCTGTAGTCAATAACCACTGCATGCATGGTATCAGAGCAGATATTATAATTAGTGTGATATTTTGTGGGGTTGATGCCAAGCACCTGCCGATACACGCCAAGGTTTAGCCGTATGGACCTCAGACACTGCTTCCCCAATTGGGGGGCTGGCTCCTTAGCCCCTCAACGCCGTCTTCGACGCCTATGGCTTCACGTTCAACACAAAAAGCAGCATAAATGCAATGAGGACTATGGTTATCTGTTACAATAGCCAAAAGAAGCAGGCAGCTAACGCAAAGGATTAGTCATGCAGGACGCTACCAAATTAGAACATGAATCATTGATTGTTTGCGTATCGTGGGATATAAAGAGGGGCTTAGGGAAGGCTGTTCCTTCTCTCTCGTCCCCGTCCAGAAGGAAAACCAGGAGTAACAAGTACAGCCGCCGGTATCAGTTTATAGCTCACGACCAACCAAAGACCTTTCTGATTTGAATGGGAGAAACTTTCGCTTTACCCTCTCATAATGTCGCGAACAATGCACTGGCGCAACCAACCCTTCCTTCCATTGTCACAGAGGACGATGAAGAACCTCCTAGTAGTGGTTATAACCCCAGGCCGACTCAAATGATTAGCGCCGAGCAATGCGCTCGGTCTGCTAACTCATCTCCTTCCTCCGCAGGTGTCGATATCGTGGAGAAGCCCGTTGACGCAGTAATTGCTGCTGACAGTAAGGTAGTGACATCCACTGCCTCTCAAGAACGGACTGGCATCGTTGCGACACCTGGTCTTGCCACTACCTTCACTGTCGAAGAGAAGAGCGTCAAGATTGATGGTGATATTGATAATCTCGCCGCCAACCCTCTAAGGTTTCGCAATCCATGGAGGCGTCGTCCTAGGTTGTCCAGGACGGCACGGATCAGAACCTTGTTCACACCCTCCCGCCCGTTGGGTCCTCCTCCCAGCTACAAGGAGTCCTTTAAGGCAGTTGTGAAATATACTCCTCTCAACTTGCTCTTGTTGTCAATTCCGGTCTCTTGGGTGCTATACTTCACTCATCAAAGCCCCACTTTGGTCTTCGTCTTCTCTGCTCTTGGTATCATACCTCTCGCCGCTTTGCTTGGGTTAGGTACAGAACAAATTGCTTTGAGGACAAGCCAAAACGTTGGAGGGTTGTTGAACGCTACGCTCGGTAACGTTATTGAGATGATCATCTCGGGTATTGCACTGCGACAAGTAAGTTTGGTGACTTCAGACCAGATGAATTTGTGCTGATCTCTCTTCGTAGTGTGAATTGGAGCTCATTCAAAGCTCTCTTCTCGGTGGTTTACTCAGTAACCTATTGTTGGTTCTCGGTATGGCCTTCATCGGTGAGTGGCACATGATCAACTCATCGTTCTGTGTGTTAATTATTGTGCTAGTGGGTGGCATGCGTGTTCGTGAGCCGGAATTTCACCCAAGGGTGGCGCAATTGAACTCGTCACTCCTGATCCTCACCGTTTTCTGCCTGGGTGTCCCCGTAGCTTTCGTAAGTGGTTCAACACATTATCAACATCCTAACTTATGCATTACAGCATCAATATCTCGAATCCCGTCTACCTCAAGGCAAAGAAGTAGAAATCCTCCTCCAATTGAGTCGGGGCAGTGCTGTTATTATGATGGTGATGTACGTACTTATTCCGCTATTTGGTCGGAATAGCTCATTAAGTCCATATTGGGTTCACAGATACATCGCATATGTAAGTAAAGCTCTGGCGTCATTGATGGGAATTAAGAGATTAATTTGCCTTCCGGCACCCTCCAGCTCGTTTTCCAATTCTACTCGCATAACCACTTCTTTTTGGACACGGTATCGACGTCCAGCCGTTCAACTCGCAGTTCTTTTTCAAGGAATAATACCATGCATTCAAACGATATTGAAACACTTTCTACATCTACTACTGCTGGTGCTCTCACCAGGCAAATCAGTGCTGCTTCGGTCACTTCTTCGTCATCTTCAGACTCGTCAGATTCAATCGAGATGCCCAAGTTGAACACACCGACAGCCTTGTTCCTTTTGGTCTTCTGCACCTCCTTTGCCTATGTCACAGCCGACGCTCTAGTCGATTCACTAGAGGGACTGGTCGCTCAACACCCCAACATTTCCAAGGAATGGATCACGCTCATTATTATCCCCATCATTGGTAATGCCGCCGAGCACACTACTGCGGTTGTTGTCGCCAGTAAAGGAAAATTCGACCTGGCGATGAGTGTTGCAGTCGGAAGCTGTATCCAAATCGCTTTGTTCGTCATTCCTCTCTTGGTCACTGTCGCCTGGGGCTTGGGTAAACCTTTGACATTGTTGTTCGATCCCCTTGAGACTATAGTGAGCTGCGGTTCTTTCGGTTCACATTATGAAAAACTAATTAGGATATTCCCTCAGGTGTTGTTCTTCACTGTATTATTGGTCAAGTTCTCCGTTGAAGACGGTAAATCACACTGGATGAGTGGTTTAGTTCTACTTGGTACGTTGTCCTGGATCTAACACCGTAGCAAAATTCTGACTTCATCGATTACAGCCACCTACATTATGATCGCTGTGACGTTCTGGAACTTCCCAGAGACCGTCAGATTGATGCAGGGCCAGCCCCTCGTCTGTGTCAAGGGCTAAAGATTGCAATAGGCGAGATGAATGAGCAAGTCGATCTTTGACAGATGTCTCCATCTCTTGCCTCGGATTATTATTCTGGTTCATGGCTATTTGGTTATGGTTTTGTCCTCCTTCCCCGGGCTTGACAATGCCGGATTATGCGTTACATCTTCCATTTCTGCTTTGTGTCTGATTAACATTTCTTCAGACACGGTCTTGGCTGTTTTATTTTTTTGTGATTCTCATAAGTGGCACCTCGTTTCAGTTTCGCGACGCCTAAACACCTTCCATTTCCCTCACCGTTACGCTGTTTAAACCCATCACCTATGACCTCATGTCTTGTCTTGCACTACGTTTCTTGATCCGAAAGGAACCCGATCAAAGGATTTGACAATTGACTTTTGACCGTTATCGAATAATTGCTTGCTAGTATTGTCGGATTAGTTTGTGGTTCAGAAAAACGATGAATTGAGCTTTTGCGTTGTTGACCTTTGAAAACATTGTGTGATTGCGACTTGTTGGTGTGGCGCACACGTTTAAGTTGGAATGTTAACTTGGCCGATCGGGCAGCTTAGAACAGGTTAGAAAGTACTGATACCTCTTGATAATGTCAAACGTGTCCCGTTCAGGTCTCTCACATGGCCTGTGGCCCAGTGTTAAATCAGGAACGGGCGATGTGGAAGAAATAATTGACGCTGACACATTGACATCAAATTTCAATTAATTGCGAGAGACAGAGATGACCTTCATATCAGACACACGGAAAGGGGGTGATTATTTTCAACGCTATGTCAATGGCGCGTTTGAGGGTGTGTTTGGATTTATCTAAACAGGGGTACGACCGTCGAGGAGCATAGGATCAACGTTCTGGCTGCTGTTTGGGTGCATTTCGGATTTGAGCAGCAAGTAAAATGGAAGGCCTGATTTGTGAGAAGGACGTGTGCACGAAGCGAGGTGGTGTATAGACTCAGGTTTACTCCAAAGCTGAGTCTTTTATTTTTGAGTGAAAGTAACGATGACACAGACTAAGAACAAGGCAGTCGGCATATGCAGTAGTATAGAAGATGGCGATCATAATCAACTCAAGTGGGATTAGTGGCAGCGCTGACTGTCAGCGAACCTGAAAGTGGCAACGTGGCGGGAAAATTTTGTGAGACATGACCTTTGTTCTGATTTTGAGAAGATTCTGTGGTTGCTGCAAGTGTTTTGGGCTGTACTCTACTGGAGTAAATGAACCGGTTGCTTCTTTCAGAACCCTTGGCTCGTTTCGAACCTTTTGAGCCTTTCATTTTCGTTCGAGCCAATTCATCAATTCATGAGGAAGGTCAATGGAATGCTGGGTTCTGATTGTAGCCAAGGTCCTTCGAAGTTGCTCGGTCGATGTCGCCATGCTTGTCCCGGAGTGCGATAACCGCTGCCATCGCTGGCTGAAATTTCTGTAAATCGCCAAATGGCGCATGTCAGAAGCCAGCCACGAGCCCTGCACCTCACGAATAAAGGAATCTCCCGCAACTCCGCTGCCGGGCCACGACAGCTTGGCTCCGTCACGTTCTATGGAGGCAACTCAAGAAATACCCAACGCCTCCACACCAAACTTGACTTAATTCAGACCATACGGTGAAAGGGGACGCAAGTTATCAGATTCTGAATAGACAAACCGCCGATCCTACCGCCCGCCATAGTACAGAGGCAGAATGTAGCTGCCTTGTCCGCGGGGAGTAATATGTTCGGGGGATGTACTGTATCGCTAATGTAGTGATCAGGCACATGATGTATAATCAGTCTTGATAAATGCAACGATGGAACTGCAGGCTGGAGTATGCTGTAGACAACGGGACGTGGAGACAAAAGAAATGTACATAGTAGGACTTACCTTCCGGAGCCTCCGGGAAGGAGAACGTTTTGTTGAATTTGATGAGCCAGTCTGCTATGGCCTGGTGCATTATTGGCATACTTTGATGGAGTCTGCGTTGATAGCCTTTTCGTCGTTGTGTGTCCGGGACGGAATTGGAGTAGTAATCTCATGTGGGGGCGCCGCGTACGCATTAGAGAGTTGACCTGTCTCTTCCAACTAGGAATGTCGTAGTGGTAATTTACCCAGAGTTAGTTTCGGCGATGAATGAAGTCATTGCCGAGGTACGCGTGTTGTTTCTTAACACTCGAGTTGGTGCCACGTGCATGGTTGTTGTCTGCATATGGAGGGGTAGGGGAGAGTGAGGGCGCTATGTCGGCAATTTCGTTCCCGGTAATTCCCTCATTGAGAAGCCGTACGCAATGACGATTTTGTTGTCAGTATTGGTCGAGCAGTTTCGATGGTTCGAAGAGAGGATGCTCGACCAGGATGAGGCGACGGGTCTAATAGGTGCGGGCTGCACATTCATTATCTATGAATATGTAGATGAGGGGTGAATCGTCTAAGTTCTGTTATGGGAGCGAACAAATCGGCTTTGTACTAGTTAGTGACTTGTTCACGATAGATGGACTCCCTTGTTTCATTTTGGCGAACCACCACGCAGCCGCTCCTAATTCTCGTCTGTCTTCGGTGTCAATTCGTGTTCGGAGCTGTTGCTGAATATGCAAACGGCTGTACCCAAGTGCCATATTTGGCAACCACGAGTCATTCGGTCCGGGGCGCTACAGTCATCCACCACGCTATCGGACACCACCGGGCAACTGGACAATGCGTTTCCCTCGTCCCATGCAACCCTTTGTCACCGGTTCATCCGTCGGCACTGCCTGTTTGTAATTTCTCACGTTTAACAGTGAAGGATTTGATGTTCCACAGCATACGAATAGCAATGTGTTTCAATAGATTATGGCTCAAATACTTCGTGTCTGTTTGATTCCAAAAGAATTTATTCCTTTGCTACACATCTGTTAATACAAACCCAGATACATATGCAATACATGGCCATTGCGTTGTGTCATCCATGCATCCTGGCACAAACCTTAATCTGGCAATGTCACACCTTCCCGGAATGGGTAGTGAGGCACATGCACTCAATACTCATATCCCCATCTATTATGCTTGGACGCCATCTCTACTGCACAAAAGTGTCGCAATGAGTTATCCAGACATGAGAGGTGGATGAATGCTGCCATCCAACGATATAATGAACACGGAGAGCATGAGAAAGAGGCTATTATCTAAGCCGAACAAGCAGCCACGTGTGACTGTTCAGTTGCTGAGCGCTTACCATTTTTCTCGGGATTTTGTAGTCGATGTGGCCCGCTTATATTATTTTACGTACATCTATGCTACCACCAAGCCTATTTGTCCGGTTAAGCAGACAATGACTGTACGCTGAGATGTGGTCCAAGAAATGACCACATGATGCTTCCTGGGCCCCGATTTGCCGAGACTCGTCGGCGGGGCTAGGTCGAATACCTACCTGGTGCACGAAATTCAGAAGGGTGGAGAGGACTCAGGTGAGTCGCTCTTGGGAGGCAGGGGTACTGGTGATGTTGTACAGTTTTAGAGTATTGACATCAGTTAGCCATTACGAACAGTTGAACCGCGAATCGGTTCGATGGAGCATCATTCTTTGAACGATTCCCTGTTTTCTCAAGGAAGTTGGCCATCGTCCCTCTCGGATTAACATCGCAATCTGCATATTTATATCGGAGCGCCTGCCCCTCCTGCTTGTATATCCCCCCTCGGTTCCACGAATCTTTAACGCTCCCTCTCTATATCCTCTGCAAAGCTATTCCCGGCTGCCACAGAGGTCACGGAAGGAGACCCAAAATCGGGATTGAAACTCACCAAGATCTATATTCCAATTGCGGCGCTAGTTCTTAATCACCAACCTATCCCACCATTCCGAGAATAATTCATAGTCTATCCGTCTCCCTCAACAGTCAAACTTCTAAAGTTTCGCGGGCATCAACCTCATAACTGGGCAATCCCGTGGCATCCCGTCGAACCCCAAGCATCTCAAAGCATCCGCATCCATAGATAAATCACAGAAGTTAACCAGCAAGGAAGGAGAAGAGAAACACCACTCCTTACGACACGTCACCCCAGTTGAAAGAATTGCAATCCGCATATCATTTGCGATTCGAAACCATGACGACATCCGGTTTCGTTGCACTTACCGCCCTTCTCGCAGTCCTTTTCGCCTGGTTCCTGAAGTCAAGAGCTTCCTCGTTCCCTCCAGTGCCACCGGGTCCGAAACCTATCCCATTATTGGGTAATTTGACCGACCTCACAGCCAAAGAACTTTGGCTCCGCGTTGCGGAGTGGTCTAAGCAATACGGTAAGTTCAAGTTCCCGCCTGTTGTGCCTATATGCGCGTATGTATCCCAGTTCCTTGACCTCTGGTTGGCTAACGGTTTGCTTTCTTAGGCGATGTGGTGTACGTCCACATATTCGGGAAGGGACTCGTGTTCCTCAATACTGCCGAAGCTGCATTCGAGCTACTGGACAAGCGTGGTAGCATATACTCCGATAAGCCCCATCTTGTTATGACATCCGATCTGTGAGTGTGTTCCAGATGTCAACTAGCTTTACCCGGAATTAACCGCTGTTCGCTTTGTCTCCGTTGTCCCCTTCATCCAGATGCGGCTGTGAGAACATGGTGAGTATGGCGATTTCTCCACTTCTGCCCTTTCTCGAAGATCATATGATGTCGTCATTTGATATCATGTCGTCATCCTTTCACATGATCACTGAACGGACGTATTTTTTCCAAATCAGGTCGCTTTTACGCCCTACGGTGATAAATCGAAACGCCAGAGACGACTCCTCAATAAAGCGTTCAACGTAAAGGCCATTGCTGATTATCACCCACTACTATTGGCCGAGAATAACGCTTTCTTACGTCGTCTCGTTACCGACCCAACGGACTACGCCAATCACACTCGCCGCTATGTGGGTGGCTCGATCCTTTCAACTGTTTATGGCTATGAAGCCACTGGAGCAGATGACAAGTTTTTGAAGATGGCCGATGAGTGTGTGACGATTCTTGCCAATGACATCGCAGGCGGTGGCGGTATTTGGCCTGTCGATATATTCCCATTCTTGCGACACCTTCCGTTGTGGGCACCCGGTTCAGGGTTCCTGCACAAAGCCAAATTTTGGAAAGCGAAGATGGAGGAATTCGTCGACATGCCGTATGAGCACATGAAGCGCGCCTATGTGAGTGCACTCCTGTGCCCTGTAATTTATCTTGAACTAACTGTGGGCGCGTGCATAGCAATCCGGGAATTTCAAGCCATCATTTTGTTCAAACATCTTCGATGATACTCAAAAGCTCACCCCAGAATTCGAGTTTGATTTGAAATGGACCGCAAATTCCATGTACTCGGGTAGCATTGATTCTGTAGGTTGATCTCCTTCGCACAAAACATCACTAACTAATTTCCCTACCACGACTATAATAGTCGATTACAACTGTTTCGCATTTTCTCATTGCAATGATGCGACACCCCGAAGTCCTCGCAAAAGCACAGAGAGAAATGGATTCTGTTGTTGGAAACGAACGTCTTCCAAACTTCACTGATCGGCCGAATTTGCCGTACAGTACGTCTTGTCGTTTAACCCGCTTCACGTAATGATTGATGATAACTGGCATTAGTTCAAGCCATAATGTCTGAAGTATTTCGCTGGGGTGTACCCGTTCCTCTTGGTGAGTATCAAAACTTCACTTTATGGTCTCCTATCACGTCGATGGGCTAGGAGTATAGTCCTGTGTGAATTGTAACTGAATTGTACCGTTCTTTCTGATATCTGTCTTAGCTCTCCCACATTCGTTGACCGCGGATGACATCTTCTGTGGGATGCACATACCTAAGGGATCACTCGTGAGTTACTATATGGCCTCGTGAACCTCTGGTTGTTAAAGAACTTGCCTTGTCCGCCCTAGGTTTTCGGCAACATTTGGTGAGTAACAACAGAATTGGCGTCATCTAATATTAAGCACCGGATCTATTGTGATGCAGGAATATTGTCCGAAATGAACACCTTTATCCCGACCCCGAAAGGTTCTATCCAGAACGATTTTTGGAGAAAGTGGAGCCCGAGGTTGAGCGAAAGAGGGATCCTAGGGCCTACATCTTCGGATTCGGTAGACGGTGGGTTTCGATCTCTGTGGGTCATTAAAAGAATATACTGACACCAATACCATCAAATTCCAGGATTTGTCCTGGAAAGAATCTTGTTGAATCATCGGTCTGGCTGTTGATCGCGTCCATGGTTGCGACTCTGGATATCTCTAAACCTGTTGACGAACATGGGAAGGTTAAGGAGCCTATCATCAATTTCAACAACCCTGTCTTCAGGTTAGTATCGACGAGTCTTGAATTATGTTATCAACGTGATAAATTGATTGCTCGCATATGCAGACTGCCCGATGAGTTTGAGGTTGACATTCGACCCCGATCAGCACAAGCGCTCAAGCTGATTAAGCAATCAGAAATATTTTAAAATGATCACCCGCCCTTTTCATGACACGACGACTGCCAACGTACATATACTCTGCAACCGGGGCTAACTTTTGCATTTATTCCCTGTCCACTTGATCCTTTATCGTTTTGATTGTCGCGTCTTGCATATCATCCACCTCTTATCATACATTGCATGGTTTTATTTCCATGGTGTAATCCCCCACACGGCACATTCTACTTTGCATGTTTCCATTTCATCCCCAGCTCATGGCATATTTAAGATAGTACGCCTGCAATGCTCAATGCATACGGCGTGTTTGCATTCAGAGTAACTGTTGTCGTTGGTTTCCTGGTGGATTGGTACCGCGATAGTTTGCTATGGTACATTAGCATACTAGTACTAGTGTGTTGCGTTTGGTAGTTGGTACCCCTCACTGGAAGTGTCGTACTCTAGTAGACATTTAACTAATCACATTACATACATCTCGCCAACCTCAAAAGTCGGATTTCGCCGTTGATCGATCGTCGATGGTGCGTCTCTGGCTTCTATTTTTAACGTGTCGAGGGGCCTTAGCAATGTCCAAGAATTGAACACGGTTTTCACCAATTCTTTCGCATACTTTGCACAACTAGCAACAGCGCCACTATGTTGTCCATGCATCTTTTCTGGGCGATCTGCCATGACTACATCATCTATCATGTAGACTCACCCGGTACTAATATCGAACCTGCTCATTATGGAGTTCGCGCTGCTTGGCCCTTGGCGTGTACGAGGGGCATGATGGGATCTATCTTCTGTGTACTGCTTCCGCCAAGTATGGGTTCAGAATTTTTCCTTGCCCTTTCCAGCGATGATGCCCCACAACTTGAAAATGAGTTTGCCAGTTATTTAAGATACATCAATTTGCCAACAGTTTTCCGCGCTACACAGGTTTGCTCTTCATCCTCCTCTCCTTTTGTCTCTCATTAGGAATGGATGCGTGCCGTTGGTCTACTGCGTGTCAACTCTCCTGTAACTCCGAGTAGTACTTGAAGCGCCGACCACCGTTTCGAAACGTGATGCAAGCGTTTCGATATCCGATACTTTAGAAAACGCATTTCACTCTGCCTACTGGGTCTGGACTCCTCAACCAGTTGCACCAACGGCGCCTCCGGGCGATATCGTCCTGCGCAGGATCTTTCGACCATCCAGACGGGAAAACCGCCCAATATGCAACAATCGTCGTGCGTCGATGACCGATCAGTCCCACAAGGAACCATTCATGTCGAACGAGTATTTGAGAAGCCTGAATGGAAAGATTCAAGATAGCGAAACACTACGGAATGGGACGTACACGGTGCTTCCGCCTGTCCCGTATATTTGTAACGAAATCACCACGTCCGCTACCAAGGACCCTTCTTCTCTTGCAAATGCGTCGAATCGCTGCAACTTACTCGTTCGAAGAATATGACGGGTTTGCTGAAACGAGTCGCAAAGGAAGACAGGGAATGAGATGATTGTGGCCAATACCTGGACCGCCGGGTACATGGGCACGGGAGAGGATATCTGAATTCAAATTTCCTGGGCAATCCCCTAGCGCACAATACTTGGGCTCATAGGAATGGAAAATGTATTCAAGAATAGCTTGTTCTGGTGAAACATCTAATAATGATGGGCCGCTACATGGCGTATACACCAAAATACAACTTGGTACAAAGGGGTCATGCGGCTTTTACACTGCCCCAAGCAACTTTCTGCTGCTTGGGTAATCTGTGTTGTGGTGGTACCTCTGTCTGGCCGCCTTGAGGTTGTACCCTGGGCGGGGGGGTTGGTAATGGCAGGGCTTTCATGTCGTCATATATCCGTTGTGTGCGCTCCGTGTTCTTGATAAACCAGCCTGCGAAGCGTCGGCCTACTGTGGATTCCGCGATGTGCAGCATATTCTAGATGGGGAGATTAGGTATCGTTCCGGAATCAGTTATACGAACTGTCCCACGTACATCGTCAATGACAAAATTCAAATCGCTCGTGCTGATGTATTGTCCATCCAAAAAGCCTTTTTGTGCCGGATCACGACTTATGCTTCGACTAGCCTGCTTCAGCACCATAAGTTCTTGAATCATATCCTCCTCATCGGCATCTAGGAAGTTTGCCAATTTTTTTGTGCCCAGGCTAGTATACAATTTGAGGAAACTCCTCATGGTAGATACGGTATGGTTTGCAGCCACATCAGCGAGGAAAAGTTGTAGATGTCTCTGGGTTGGATCATTTTGACTTGGCCCATCCGGGCGATTGAGGAGGATGTTTAAAGCTTCGGAGTCCTCGTATGGTGGTGGATGGGCAGCGATAAACTTCGGAGATGCATAGATAAACAACTCTTCAAACGCTGGGAGCGCATCAGCACTATCGATATCGTAAGCCTAGAGTAATAGTGAAGAAGGAATGACAGACCCTCCGCGAAGCATCTTTGTGTACAGCTCTCCATATCGCTCCTTCGCAATATTGGCGATGTTGTCATCTAGCCGACTCGGTGATAAGGAGTGGCATATAGCGAAGAGCGCATACATTCGATCCGCAGTTTTGTTAATCTATGGTACGTGAGGATTTAATTGTCAGGAAACCAGCCTGGAGTCGCTTACCTGGTCATACTGGTAGCTCCGAGTATGGTATTGTCGCATCCGCATGATGAAGTTCAGGATAGTCACGAATGTTCTGATAGCATCTGGATAACGTAGAAGCATCAAATAACAATATCCCAGGTAGTAATACGTCGAGACATGGCATGCAGTCACACGAGTGAAAGGTGACTACTGGGAGTCAGAATATGCAGCAGGATTGAACATATGACTTACTTTTTGGTTGAGGTCCACATTTTCCAGCACCTTCAACGCCAATGTGAAGTCTCCAAGTAATACGTGTACACGGAGAAGCCCAATAATGCTGAAATAACCCAGCATCCGATAGAGAGGCCGTTGCCCGTATTCACCGACGAGCTCCCTGGAAATGGATCAGGGGGTTATCCACAAGAAGCACAGAATGAAGACATACACAATCTCCTCGGGTGATTTTCCTTGTTGTGCAGCGAGGATGTATTCATTAACCCTTGATTTTTGAATAAGAGAGTAAAGTACGTTAAGAACGCTGTACGAGCTCCAGACCTAGGGCCATGAGGGGTATGCGCGTGGTAATGCATGGCATATAACTTACAGGACCACCCTCAGCCAGAAGCAGGAGCTCATCCTCAGATTTTGACTTGACTTTGGAACGCCATGTGCAGAAACTTTGGAATTGGTAGATGAATTCATCAATGATATCCCAGAGCCATTGCTCAGGGAGTTCAAGAGATACAGGGCCGTCCGAGTCTAACTGAATTAAGCCTCAAGCCTGGGTACAAATAGCCACCACTCACTCAATAGATAGTTGAACAGCTCGCAACTATTTTCGTATGAATGGAAGCGATCGTCGATATCAGGTTGAAGGCGCGAGTAGACATGACGATAGTAGAGTTCGCGATATAGAATCAAGAAAATGGGATCTAGAACGACGTCGGATCGCGAAGGACGAATACAATTATGCAAGCACTCACCATCATTAACAAGTGGTGCGATCACTTCTGCCTCGGGCCACTCTGATCTGGCGTAGAACTTCTCTGTGAACTTATTCCATCCACTCTCGTATGCGATGGTAATCTCAGGTAAGTTGTTCTCGAGGACGGCTTGATGGAAATGAACGATAAACTAGAGGGACTTGGTTTCTATAATTATCAAATCAAGAGAAGTAACGTACACTTTTGACAGGATCGGGAACCTGGGCGAGTGCTGTCCTTTGTGCTATATGCTGTTGCATAGCCAGTAGGGTGGACTCATTGATCTGAGGCTGGCGTATGTGCGCTGCAAGCTATGAGCATGTTGCCAATGGATCAACTGTGATTACATACCTTCATCGTAAAGGCCAGCCTGGCTATAATTTCCAATAGCGAGGGAGAGGTCGACATCCTCGTCGATGTCGGCGTCGGCAGCCCATATTGCCATACGTTGTGCCATGGTCAAGCAGGTTTGTCGGTTAGGGCGATGAGGGTAGGCGCTGAAGAAAATTAGGTTTGTATGGGGATGTGGTCACATTGAATTTCTGTGACCGTGACCATGCTCGATCCTGCTGTCAGGACGGACGTCTTTGAAGTAAATAACTTGTTCTTTGACAAGCCATGTAACTAAGCCCTTCAGTAGTCTATGTTCGCAAACACCCCTTTAAATCAAGGAGTACGACTTCTAAGCTAGAAAGCCTACAAATACCTCGACCGTCTCAATTGGTCCAGATATCCGCCACCGAACGTCATGTTGGCTTCACCATAAACAAAATGTGTTTCATTTACAAGCACAAGGTGCTACTTGCGAACGTTGGTACAGCTCAAAATGCGGTCTCAGCCTCTCCATTTGTCAACACGGGCACAACGATTCGATGTTCAACTGAATGGTTTCCTGGGTACCAGGAGTCATCGCTGTAGATAACCTGGTCAGCAAGACAACTCAGCTATTCACCGAGAGGACGGACCCCAAGATACCCAGGAAGGACACGCAAGAAGGAACAGAAAACAAGATTAGAAGAATTCAAGCATCTAGCATTTATTGCTTTGCTTCGCTGAATACATAGCGGGATTTTCTCCGGAACATTGGGCAGAATATGGCCAAGTGGAACTCCCTTGTATTGATGTTCGAAAAATAGCCAAAGAATCCCGGTTACGCGTAAGCATGATGAGCAAAGGTAAAAGATAGCTGCAGTGACTCGGAAGCGGTATTGGCTGTTCGGAGTGGTCCATAAGGTAAGAAATGCTTCATGGGAGACGCCACTGCTTGTTGATCGCATTTTGTTGGCAAGCGGTGTCCGCTAGGGTCTTCACGTGGGTAGCAAATGGTAATACGTCGGCCTTTCAACGGATTGCCAGCAAAGCAATACGGTAGTGTATACTATGGATAGCTTCAGATGAAGGGTACCGCATGCCAGTGGTATTCTTAACCTTGTGATGAGATTAGGCTTTACGGATATCATGATTAGAAACGAGATCGGCAACCCAATACGCTGCAAACTCAAAATCTTGACATGATGGCCAAAGCGAGCGGACATCCTGGATCCAATAATAATGTAATCATTGCATAGAGAGTCGGAGAAGTTATGTGTAGAATTTGCGATTCTCGTTTGCCCCAAACAGATCCCTCCTAATCTCAGGTAGCATCTAAGCAAGGGTTTATAGTAAGGCAAACTTCAGGCGGAACAGAAGTGGCGAGCACATACCCGGTCTTCTAACAATCGAAGGCGTTCATCCAGGGTATTGTCCATAGTGATGCGTCTTGATCCACTGATAAGCTTGACACCGCCAGCCCTGTACAAGGCTCAGCGATGTATCCAATGAGGCTAAGAACATCACTTACAGATCATCACTTAGTGTCCCCTCAACGGTAAATTCTACGTCCCTTCCGCTGATTTCCTTGTAATGCGCAGCCGCATTGCTTGCTGCCTGCTGAACAACATCAACATCAGATTTCCTTGAGTATATGATAATGGTCGGCTCTAGGATTTGAAGATAACCCTGCACGATTACGCCTTCGAGGAATTGGACGTAACGGCCGTAGTCCTGAGAGAGTCCTGAGATAGAAACGCGACAGATATTAAAAAGGTCCTGAAGGTATTCTTCTCTATGATGGAGTAGCTTTAGCCGCGACTTGTTGGTCAAGTTAGACTGTGCGCTGTGAAAGAGGTAGATAAGATGACAAAGAGCGGATAGCGATAGAGATGGTCCGTACATCTTCTGAGCAACGTCAGCGCCCTTTCTTTTCTTCTCGTATTGCGCGTCGATGGCTTGTTGTTCTTGTTTCACAAGTTTAGCCTAATCAAAACGATGGCAATAGAAACACATGTCAGGCTGTTGGATCAGCCAGCGGGCATTTATACACTGATGTCAGTTTGACCCACCTTCTCAATCGCGAATTCCTCATCAGCCTTGACTCTGATCTCACGAGCCTTCTCTAGCGCCTCCTGTTTGATGAACGCAACCTAAACGTGTGAGATGCACTGAATCAGCACCGAGATGAATGTGTTTTTTTATCCATAGCCCTGAAATGAAGTGGCCGAACGCGGTATCTGGAGGTGGACGGGAACTGGATGTCATACCATCTTGTTCATTTCCGCAAGGACTTCATCATCGTTTAGGGGTCGAGAAGACATATTGTGTTTGTGGAACGCGACGAGAGGGAGCAACTATGAAGCAGAGTTACGAGAGGCTCACTGGACACAGCTGAATGCAATCGGGCAAGAGATCACTGACCGTGGGAACATCAATCGCCTGCTCGAGTCCGCCGCCATCCGAGGGTCGTCGGTTTTGCGAACATCGCAGGAGGTACTTAATAAAGAGGCCTGGCCCTGAATGTGCCTATGGAAGTCACCAGGCGTCATCACCACTACGATGATTTAGCCCAGCTGCCCTGGTTGTTTCGTCATTCGAAACCTGCCAGACTTCATTAGACGCGCTATGTTCTTGTCTTCATAGCTGCAGGATGCCAATCGGGCCTAAGGGAAGGAAATCCTCCAAGCTCTATGCAATCACGGCTAAAGTTGCGGATGCTAGGGTGTTCTCCATCGCGCTAACGTGACGGAATATTAATGCATGTGGATGCTGGCTCTCCTGATTGAAGCGACTGCCTCGGTGGACCCAGGACACCCACGCAATTTTCCTAGATACAGATGCAGTGGTCTTCTACTTCCTGATACTGTCCATTCAGTATTACTCAGGGGCTGCAGTGGCGGCTAGTGGAGTGCGCAGGAAGCCGGTTTCTGTAACCAAGCTCTACTGTATCCTCGATCTAAGCCTTCCATCGCAAGGGGATAGGAAATTCCTTCCAGACAACGTCATTATACTTCACAATCATCGCCCTGTGAAGATTCTACAGAATGAACGTGTTGACAGGTGTGCCGCTTATGATCAATTGTGAGGTGATTTCCCCTTTTTTCTCCCATTTATGCCGGTTCTGTTATGGATGCAAACGACCTTCAGGTTGGGTATTCGGTCCGCAATTCACGTCCCGAAAGTTACACCACTCAGTTGTCAAGGCCGCCAGAGGGCAGTCATGTTGCGTGTTCGCGATGACTTCTACGGCAGCAGAATTGAACTATGCTTAGTGCAAGTCTTACGAGAACATCGACGACACGCCACGCACTACCACCATACAATCACCAGCTCCTAACAATACCCCCGAGACAAGCACCATCCTGTCAATCACGCAAACGATCCTCATTGTTCTTTATTCTTCTTCTTCCAAGTCTGTCTTTCCCTTTTTCTCCTTGTCTTCATTTGACAGAATGACACGAAACTGAGTCGATCATTATCACCATTATGCGCTGCTTTCTTCTACTTCGCAAGCCTGAAATTCCACTCATTTTATGAGGCGCTTGGAAGCGCAATTACAGCTACAGTTGCAAAGCACTGGAGAGTGTTGGATTCTGCCGCGAATAGCGGACAAGACGACGATACCGAGCCCCTACCGGCTCGGATGCCGTTCTCAGCTCCAAGTTCTTGATGATAACGATAGATCAAGGATTCTGTTCTTTGTGGGTGCCAAACATGGCAATTTTAGTTGGCGCATGGCATTCAGTGGTGTCAAAGAAGGTTTGAGCTACGTCCAAAAGTGCTCAGGCTAGCGACATCCCTCGTCTACATATAATGAGGGCCCTAGGCGAGAGGATAATTGACAGTATAAAAACTATATCATCGTAAGCGAGGTACGTATAGTACGATCAGCGCTCGTGGTTTAGGTTGCAGCTCCATGGCAGGTTCCGTCGATGTTGCCTAGACTTTCTTTTTCTTGTATGTGATTAAGAGCAATGTAGAGCGTGGCAAAAAGGCGATGGTTGCGTACTACTAGTAAACACTGGGATAATCGTGCCGAACAAGAAACTTGAATAGAAAAAGTGAAAAAGTATCCATGGTGCATGAAACTGTATAGCTGCGCCGTATAGCGACAGTATAGCCAGAGGGTTATAACGTCCATGCTGAAGCCCCTATCCCGACCCGGCATTCTAAACGTGTAATAAGTAAAAGACCGGATTACGCTTTGACCTTGGCTTCATTTCATTTCACACGTCACTGGTTGGCAACACTGGACTTTCATGTTAACTTATCATCCACACAACTTCCACATCTTGACATAATCCCTACAGGCCAACCCACGATCAGCCAAGCCGCAAGATAAGGAAGGTTTGAATGGAAGTCACGTACACTCTCATGGCTCGATCGTCAACACTGGATGGCCACGTTTGATACCACGTACTCTGGGCTCTTGTAAAATCCCTCATTGCAGCTGTATCAAAACAGTTATGGTGAGCAGTTTGGAAGCATAGGAGATGGAGAATACGAATACGTACTTCCAGAAGCATCAAACCATGGTTTGCCACCTTGATCGTCTGGGAACCAGCCAGACGTGCCACCTACGGCTAATGAAAGCACAAGGTAGAATTCTGCAATAGGATGATGAGTGTGGTTGTTTTTTGAATGTTGGCAGGGGGATTTGGAAAATGAACCTTGGTCAAAGGGAGCAGAGAGCGAACCGTCCTTCCATGGATTTTCAACTGCCACTCTACTCGTTCCGTTCTGTGCCGTCTCTGGGAACCTACGAGAGGACGATGCGAATAAGTCATAGTCCCTCAAAGGTACCCAAGAACCCTCACTTTGCCGCATGCCAAAACCATCCATCGTCGCCCGCCGCCTTCTCGTCGAACCTCAAATTAATTACCGCACCCAGTCGATTATCCACATAAATCCTCGCCCACTCCCCCGTCCACTCCATTCCAAACACGTGCCAGTCCTCGTCAAATCCCTTTTGTTTTATGCCAAACCAACCATAGAGCTCGCCTATGAGGGAGTAGACGGTGCTGACGGGTGTGGCAGACGAACTGGGGAAGACGCCTTCGTAGGGGTAGGGAGGCATGGGGGAGTAGAGGAAACGAGAGGTTATAGCGTGGTTATTACCGGTTGAGGAGGGGTAGGGTGGGAGGTTGCCTCTTCCTGAGGCAATCTAAGGAGGAATCAATGATTGGAGAATGAAAGAATGGAGGATGAACATACGTCGATTTGGCCAGACACAAGACCAGGTCCATATCGTTCTTCAACAGGCAGCATGAAAATCTTGGGCCACAACCAATCCCTGTTTCCATCGTTGAGTAGATGACCACGAGAAAGAACCAGAATGCTTACCCCCGAGGCAACTTGGCGCGAACTTCGACTTTGCCGAATCGGATGCTCTTCTTGCCTTTGGTGGATAGTCGGGCGCTCATAACGGGGTTGATGACACGTCCAGCACCAGCTGAAGATGTGACTGTACACCCTTGGGATTGGCGTTTCTGAAGGCGCTCATCACCTCCCGCACCCGCGCCTCCTCCAGCAGCTCCACCGCCGCCGCCTCCGGGTCCGTCTCCTTCGTCGTCGCCTCCGCCACCAGGTCCACCAGTGCCTCCACCGGTTCCACCGCCACCATCAGCGCCAGTGCCGGTGTCATCTCCTCCGCCTCCGCCACCATTCCCCGTGCTATTGCCACTAGTTGTTGGGGGTGGTACGGTAATCACAGAAGTACAACCTTCCAAAGTATAAGAACCCCCATCGATTACGTTTTCGACGGAATCCGAGGTCAACGTCGGGAAGACGTACAATTGACCGTTCCGGATGAAGGAGTTATCCGAGGAGTCAGTGGTCATTTGGAATTCTCCATTTCTGTTGAGGATGAAATGCGGATGAATGCAGTCGTTTCGTGTGGGATTGGCAGACACGGGGATATGGCATGTATGGGAGGTGCAATGCAAGGAACGTGAGTTTGGGAGTAATGAATTGGAAGGAGATTGGGGCTTACCCGAAACCGCTCAGCGCGACATCGCGAACCCAGTTGTTGTCAAAGTCGATATCGCCTCTGGAAAAGTCTTCGTTCATGACGAGACATAGTTGAGAGTCATGGAGTTTGAGGATGCCTGTGACGCTTCGCCAACATACGATTGCACTTCCGGCTACTCCAAGGAAGAAACAAGCCAGGGTCATCCACCATGCGATGCCTGCTCTTTTATCTTTGGCAGTTAGCCATGGTTTATCGGAGTATTCTAATTTGGCTTGTAGGCGAGTTGACGGGAGAGGTGGTTTGCTTGGTTTCTGGAATGAGAGATAGGCTGTTGAGGCTGATGGAGATGCTGGTACAGAGACGTTATTAGGCAGTCCTGGAGATGGCAGTGGTGGTGGAGACCATAAAGTTGAGCCTGGACGGGATGCGGGCGATAGGAAGGGGGCCCTGAATGAGTGCTGGCTTGAGCTACGAGGCAGGGTGGCGTGGCCTGGGGGCATTGCGACTGCAGAAGCGGCGCTGCCTCTGTAGAGAGAATTTGAAGATGCAGAGGGGGGAGTGGACGAGCCATTGGCAGCCATGAAAGGCGCGTAAGGTCTGCTGTTATGAAGATCGGACAAGCTTCCTGTATGCGCTTGGAACTGCTGATTGACGGCGCGCTGTACGGAATCCCAGGAGGAATGACGAGAATGACCGAAGCCTGGGATAGCTGTACCTGGGTCTGGGTTTCCGGGATAAGCCTGGAAGGGGAAGGCGAATGAAGAAGGAGGGGGACGGGATGTCGGGGGAGGAGGAGGGGATTCTTGGTGACCACTCTCGGAGGGGGGCTGAGAGGTGTCTGTGTCTGGATGGATCATGAAGGACGCCCTGCGTCGGTGTCGAGCAGCGTAGAGACTGGTGGTGGATGGGTTTGCGAGGGGCGTGATTGGATTTGCTCTTGGACGCGGAATATTGCTCGACGTCGCGACGGGCGTTGTGGGCGACGTCGAGTCAGAATACTCGGACGTGAAGCTTGTTTCCTGCGAGTTCCATGAGTTGCGCTCTTGGGCCAGGAACTGTGGCTTCGGTGGTGCGAGTGGCGGCTCTACCATGGCTGGCTGAAACGAGGCACTCCTGCTACTCTTTTCTTTTTATTTCTTTTTATTTCTTTTTATTCTACTCTCCTTATCGAATCGAGATCCAGCACCCTGACGTCAGCCAGTCCCCCGGTCATCCTGCAAAGATAAATCTTACCCTCGTCGCGTAGTTCATCCCCCCCCCCCCTCCTTCGTCTTCTCCTCTCTCCTCCTCTTTCCTTCTCTCGCTCGGCCTCCTCCTCCCACCCTACCACATGGACTACGACCGGAATGACGCCCTCCTCCATTGGCTCTTTCGTCAAACACAAGGCGACGCCTGGTTTCGTCCAAACGAGGAAAACATCTCGTCAGGCGTTGCCCTCCGTATCAACGATTCAGCAGAATTCCGCGTCTTCCCCTACGAGAACGCCTCACTCGAACCTTTCGAGGCCGCAGTGTCTGTGCTGAACCCCGTCGTGGCCGTCAAGGTTCGCAGTGCTGCAGTACATGCCGCATTGGCCGAGGTGTAAGTCCTTCCTGAAAATGACCAACACTCCATTACTGTTATAAATGTCGTACTCCTCCCTGCGGTGCACAAGGTGCACCCCCATGTGCCATAGCATCTACTCCGTCGACCCTGTGGCACCCATTAGACACACCTGCCGTAGCCGTCTAATTCATGTTTTGAGCCAATGTCTATTGCACACTTCAATCCTTTTTCTACGCTCTCTCTGTATCGTTGAATTGAAGCACTTACTCTGATTCTTCTCTCTGCCCGTCTCCCGACTTAACTCAATCCGTAACTCTATGTATTGATCTCCGATCGCACCTTGTTCACACGTGGCCTATTTGCTTCCGCCTACCTTTTCCAGCGGCCCGGAGGAAAAGAGCATCTATGTCGACTCCAATACTAGGATTCAGATAATAGAAACAATGCTCCTGCTGCCCAACGCAGACAAGGAGCAATGTGCTGCCTTTATCGTACGTATTCCTCCAATAGCTTATTTTCTTATTTTGATGGTCGTCACAGCGAGATGAGCGAGTTATGGTCGTTTGGTCAGACTCCCTTGACAACATCATACCAACGTGTCGAGACATTGAGGAGCGTCTCATTCGTCTTCTATGGCGCTCTAGAGCAGGTGCTCCGCCTTCTTCAACTGCTGGCACTACCAGCGTCATGAGTGATAGTGCTGGCAGTCTAGACAGTCACGCTCACGTCTTAGGGAATACCGCTAATTGCAATGAACTGGGAAAGTCGTTGACAAGAGGACACGAAGACTCCCCAGCCACCAATGAATTGGGTAATGCACCCTCCTCTGTCGTGGATCAAGAAAAGAAGGCAAAGAAGAGGACCTGGTATGGCGGTAAAACGGACAGTGCTGCAGACATAGAGCGACCATTCGAGAACGAGAAAGGTAATCGAGAAGATGCGGATTCTCGGTCGTCTGCGATGGAGGAAGGCGTCGCGACTCTTAGCACCGAGAAGAGGAAGTCCATGTTTTTTGCCCCGACATATAATGGCTTGGCAGCTGGTCTGGCATTCTGTAGGTTCTGGCACATATTTTGTGTGGGTCATTCACTGATACATGGATCTAGTTTTCGTTGGTAGTGCGTTGAGTACGTTTGGCGAGATAAACCTGCATATATGCGCCTGACTTTGGGTTTCTTAGATACTGTTCTCCAGGAATGGTCACTGGATGGCGATTTCATTCACTTTGCACTCATTGCCGTACTCCCATTCTTGTTTTGCGTCTCTCTTGTAAGTTTCCAGGCCCAGGAAATGACAATCAACTGATGTTGCTGGTTGCATATGCCTCCAAGTTCTTTGCTTTGCAAATTATCCAGAATGTCTCCATGGCGTAAGTCATATTCTCCAACTTTCTCTCCGGCTGTTTCTCATTCCAGTGTAGCATCGGGCCGATAGCCCACTTTCATAAGAACTCAAAGTATTACAGTGCAGTCAAACCAGCGCCTAATAAAGTCGTCGATGAGGCGTTACCGCACATCACCATTCAAATGCCCGTTTACAAGGAGAGTCTCAATACCGTGCTGTACGTGAAGCTCTTCGCGTGTTCGTCCATACCGCTGATACTTTGACGTGCTTAGGGCACCGTCTATCGAATCTATCAAAAAGGCGATGCAGACCTATGCCAGGCAAGGAGGCACGTCTAGCATATTCATCAATGACGATGGCCTCAGGGTGTGTCGATGCTCTCATCATTCGCGCTGATACCGATCATGGTTCTCAACCTTCACATTGATTCGACAGGTCATTTCGTCTGCCGAAAGAGACGAAAGAATCGCGTACTACTCAAATCACAACATCGGATGGGTAGCGAGACCGAGACATGAGAACGAACCTGATGGCTTCAAGCGAGCCGGAAGGTTTAAGAAAGCCTCAAATATGAATTACGGTATGTGGTTACTGTACATTGTCACGCCTTCACCCTGTCTTGTGTTTCCCTTGTCTCAATCCTTGTCATTCTTCTCACGTTCCGGGTGCGAGCGTTCCATTATGGATTAATCTCTGACGGCTGATGGACGGTGGCATGTCATCTCCCTCCCGCGATATTAATTGTCCGTTACGTTGTCGCTGACTTCTTTGTAGGCCTAGGCTTATCCTTGAAGCTCGAGAAACACCTTGAGACACTTCTAGCAGAAGCTAATAATGCTGCAAACGTGACTACTGGTGGTGGTAACGCCGGTCGACCTTCATCCTCGAGTCAGGTCCCTGGCGGCGCAGGAGGGCCAGGAAGCTTCAATCACGGACAACGTGGAAAAAACGCCTTCTCGTCTAGTAACTTGCGTGAGCGTTTGGATCTCATTGCTCGAGGTGCTGCAGAGGAGTCGGGACCTTCGGCGTTGGGATCTGAACCAGAGAGTTCGTCAAATCCAAATACGAACTCGGATAGTGCGAGTGGGGCAATAGCGCCTAACTATTCTCTCGCGAGTTCGCAGGCGCCCATTCCGAGTGGGACGAATGCTGCGTTTTTGTCGAATCCGTTGTTGAGTTTTGTTCCTGGAGCGGCTGGGAATCGAGATGATTTAGAGGAACGAGCGCTGAATATGGCGGTTGAGGAGGTGTTTGAGGGGAGTGGCAAGAAGTGGAGGCCTTGGGCCGCTAATGCGAAGAGTATGAGGGTCGGAGAGATTATTTTGATTGTGGATAGTGATACCGTTGTTCCTGTGGATTGTTTGAGAGACGCAGCGAGGGAGATGAAGGAGGATGCGAGTTTGGGGATTATTCAGCATGAGAGCGGCAAGTTGTTTCTCAGTTGGTCAGAAGCTTTATTCTGATGGAGAATTTGTAGATGTGTTGCAGATTGCGCATCATTATTTTGAGAATGGGATTGCGTATTTTACGAGGAGGGTTAATAGGTGTATTTCAATGTGTAAGTGTGTTGAGTGGCGTAGGGTTGGATGGTATGATCTGACGAACGGATTTTTGGAAAGCCTGCGCGAATGGTGAAGTTGCGCCGTTCATGGGACACAATGCGTAGGTTTTTCGTTCAGTCGCAACGGGATATGCTAACTTGTATGCACATAGATTCCTTCGATGGAAGGCTCTACAAGACGCAGCGTTCGTTGACCCAGCAGACGAACAAGAGAAGATATGGTCCGAGTCGAATGTATCGGAGGACTTTGATATGGCCTTGAGGTTGATATTGAAGGGGTACATTATTCGATGGGCGACCTATTCGAATGGAGGATTCAAAGAGGGTGTATCGCTTAGCGTGGATGATGAGTTGAATAGGTGGCAAAAGTATGCGTATGGTGAGTTGATTTAGTGTCCTATGTTGATAACCGGCTGACGGTGAGATGGGATTAGGGTGTAGCGAGTAAGTTGAGCCCAGCTATAGGACATGGGGTAGTGATTGATGTTTTTATGATTTTGTCAGGCTGCTATTTAACCCCATTTCCCAATGGTTGAGGAAGGGACCGATAAATCGCCAGATACACAAGTTTATGTGGTCGAAGGCTCCGATTCATTATAAGATTTCGATGATGGCATGTAAGTGTATTGATTGCATCCTAGTCGCTTTACGCTGACGCGATATCTTTAGATATGTTCTCATACTGTGCGAAAATGTCCTTCGTAACGAGCGCCTCAGTCGCTAACGCATTCTTACGAAATAGATGGTATTGCAGCGTCTATGACTATCTCGCTCATCAACTATTTGCTACTGGGGTTCCAGTTGCCTGTGGATGGGATGTACCTGAGGAGTTTTGAGATCTGGTTGGCCACCACCGTCGTGTTCTTCGGATCGGGAAACATTGGATATACTCTACTTGAGTATAGGTTGGGTCATACGCAATTGGTAGGCGCTCCGTCTTGCGCAGTAAGTATGATAGTTGACATCGTCTGTTTTAGATTCGAGGTTTCTTGGAGAACATCATGTGGATTCCGTTCTTGTGAGTCTCTCGGAGCGGTTTTGCGCAGTCATATTAACTAGCCGTTTAGCTTCTTTTTCTTTGGCGGCCTCAGTATACCCATCAGCCAGGCCATGCTCGCCCATTTATTCTCGTACAACATTACATGGTCGGCTACGATTAAAGAAGTGGAACGGTCCAACTTTTTCAAGGAAATACCAAAGATTGCGAAGAGGTTTGTTTGCCCAGCCTTGCTAAGCGTTTGAACTCACATACAGGTTGCTAGGTTCTGGTTCCCATTGGTAGTATCGGTTGCGGTCCTCGTTATGGAGATCGTCCTGAGCACGGAGCTGGTATCTTTTGCATTTAGAATTGACAGCACTGCATGGGCTGTCATCTTTCCGTTGACGTGCGTATCCTCGTTCTGCCTTGTTCGTTTCTGGATCTGGTGGCTGATAATGAGCTTTTTTTGTTACTCGTTGCCATGCGTTACACTTTGCTTTGACGTCGATTTTGACAAAGACAGTGTCGGGGCCTCTTGTCACATATTGTTCCCTGTACGTTGTCTTCATTTTGGCATTGTTGCCTTTATTCTTTACATCGTTGTTGATGAGGATTCTCGACTGATGCGGTCATTGTTTTTCTCCTCGGCTGGTTGGCCGGTTAGATTGTTTTGAACCCCTGGCTTATGGTGTTTTCATATTGATCTCGCTTTCGACTCTGCCTGCCGCGAGTACGGTATTCGCCTAACCAAACTTTGCACGAGATACAATGAAATGCCATCGCCCTCGATCTGGACCCCGAACCGCTGCTTCCACTTCTCTACGAGGATTCTCACCTATCATCGAACGCGCTTTGAAACCTCCTATTTTGGCGGCAGTTGGACACTGGCGCTCTTCTTTTCCTTGCTTCTACACTTCTTTCTTATCTCTCGCTCTTCTGGCTAGGCATATTTCATCGTTATTGCATGGCATCTCAATAACCCCTGTTAGAACCTTTATGATTCATGATGCTATTTTCAAGTTGAACCCTCTTCCCCTGAATACCTGTGCTTCTTGAGCTTGTTGAACGGCCCTTCCCACTTTGGTAGTACATACCCCACCCGTTGCGTTACGGTTTGGTACGAAAGGACGATTTAATCACTATACCAGACACTGGAGACGATTGTTTTTTTTTTCTTTAAATCTAGGTTTGCTGTTCATTGTTATGTTGAGCCTCTGGATGGCATATCGAGTAATGCTCTGTACATCCATGTTTTAACGCTTTGCCTACTGTTTTCATGATGACTAGCTCTCTCAGCTTTTCGTTGTGGAGGGTGTGCCGGTGGCATGCGCATGGACACAGACACGTGTTTATTGTTCCTGGCTGCAGTGTGTACCGTAGTGGCAGGCTTTGCGATTGCGTCGATCGAGAGCCGTTCTACCAAGGTATCCTTGGCATGACTTGATGGATGTGCGTCACTAGGAATGGGTTGTCTTCGATAGGGTCATTGCATACGACAGAGTTTGGCAGGGTTTCGAGTGCGCTGTGTTTAAGGGGTACGCTACGTAAACGCTGGCACTGGCAAGCATGAATAAAATAGAGGCCAGGCTCTGTCTGAAGCCCACGTTATGCGTGAATGAAAAGGTGTAACATGTATGACCTCGCCCGAGTCACGGTATTACTGGGGATGTAATACCTGGTGTCAATTGGGGCCGACGCATGGTTGTTTGATTAAGATTCATGATTGATGGCTAGCTTACTTTCGCGCGATGTACTGTACGTTAACGTTGGAAGCATCACTTACCCTCGCGGAGTTGGCGTGGGTTGAATATTTTGAGCGCAGCTAGCTACTGTAATTTGGGTAAGACCAAATACTAGGTTTTTCATTGTGGGTGCCATTGGTACTGCATCGTTGGCTCATTTGCAGGTGTAGATTCATACCGTAGGGCGTGGACCACACGAAAAATTACCAGGTAGGATCGCCTAAGGGATCGCGCTGTACTCCCCACACTGGCGTACGAAGCTAGCACCATCTTAGGATATATAAGAAGCATGGTCAAGTGTCCGGTAATTGTCCGGGTGGCAATCATCGCCGATTTGGTCGAATTTTTTCCTTTCGATTGGGTTGTGGGGATGGCACGTGCAGGCTGGGTTGTTCGGAGAGTTGAGTGCTTGGCCGAAGACAATGAATGTCATACATATGGGGATCGGTGATCACTGTGAATGGATGAAGAATTCCCAAACGGGGTGCTAAATTGAGATGGACAGCCAGAACGCACAAAGGAACATCAGAAGGGATTAGCTGAGGCTCTCCGGGGTCCTGTTCGCGTAGGATCAGGAATGAGCAGAATGAGGTGGTTAATGACAACAGATGACAAGGCAGGGTTAATGGATGATGGATAAGAGCAGAGATAAGCAGGGTCAACGGCATTTTTTGATATCGTCTTTGTTGCAAAAACAAAATCTGCGATCGCTCTAAAGGAATTCGAATGGCGTGCTGAATTAATGTTTGGAGAAGGTGGGTTTGCCAAACAGATAAGAGCGATTCTTGGCGAGCGCAGAGTCGCTAACCGTCACGGTACTATCTACGTTACGGCGGTTTGGTGACCGAAAATGGCTCTTCCTCAGCTTTACTTTACTCCGCTCAAGGCTGGTGATGTCGAAGCCGCGATAGTCATTGAAGTAGAAGGTGTGATAGTACGATTCCATGAAGCACACCTCGCCGACGCCCTGTGTTAATAAGGCTTTCCACCTGATGAAGCAGCATCGTTGGAAACATTCCAGTATTGAGTGGTCACTCTTGCCCTCAGTTGCAGCATCCTCACTCGAGTTGTAGATATCGACAATCACAAGCACCTGGTTACTTCTTGGGGGCATACGTTGCCGATACCAACGAACTCATCGGCTATGTTTGCTCGACGTTGTCGGCCGCTGATCGACTAACGCACGAGTCTATGTCGAAGCATATGCCAGGATCTGCTTCTGTTTGCATTCATGCAATTTGCGTAAAGAAGACCTATCGCAGGCGAGGCGTTGGATTGGTGCTATTGAAGGCGTACCTCGATCATCTTAATCATATGCGCGACTTAGGGGCGACGCATGAGCGAGTGTTATTAATCACCCACGCGAATTTACGGGATTTTTATGAAAGAGCAGGATTTGAATGGATCGGCCTCAGTCAGGTTGTTCATGGTTCTCAACCTTGGTATGAGATGCGAAAGGTTTTGGGAGCACAAGACAGTGGGATGGCGATAGGAACCAATACTAATGCTGCAATCCCTGCAGGTTTGTGGGAAGCACTTGCTGGTAGTAGCAAGAAACCGAGGCCAGAAGCAAGTCAGTGGACTGCGCTCCCTCGAGGACGGGACGATGTAATCATGACGGATAGCAGTGATAACCTGGTCAACAAGTTCGATATTGTGTGCCCAATGGCGGGATGTGGCTCTATTATCCTCACGAAAGGTGCCAGTAGATGGGTGGAGAAGGAAAGTGTAAAAGTATATAAGGCTGTTTCCCGCTAAATTTCTGATTACTGACGGCCATGTTTACTAGGTGAACGAGTTCAACAACCCATCGAGTAGCCATCTGCTACCATTACCCGAGCCGCCAAATGAAACGGGGTGGTGGTTAGTAACTCCCAACGCGATGGCTTTTGAGAACGTCGGCTTCACGAGGAATGTGGCAAACTCTGACGCGTCTGGTGCGTGGCATAATTCCCTTCGTTAGCGCGGAATGATAATAGAAATTGCAGCGCCGCCTCTGAAGTTTTTGGCTTGTGCAGAATGTGATTTAGGACCGCTTGGATGGAATCTGGCAGGTGGAAGCGAGTTTTGGGTGTCTGTGAAACGCGTCGGCTACCGCGACAAGTCATGAACCCGAGTATTATCTGTCTAGCCCGTAAGACTTGCACGCATACTAGTGTGTGGTACGACGGCCTTACGTCCCTGCTAAGTTATAATGTGGTTGGCCAAAATTGAAGATGCACTTGTGACTCCTTAAGATGTTCGACCTTGAATGTTCACCAGTGTATTCTAGTTGGATTCTCCACTATTACGATCCATGCAGATACGGGATTCGCAGTTTGACATTTATTTATTTATTCTCTTATGTAATGATAATGATTTCCATTCATTTTGGCATGAAGCTTGGGCTTCAAGCTTCAGGTTTGAAGAAATGGATCCACACGATCCAAGCCCACATCAGAAAGCTGAAGTGAGGGTCCAGATGAGATTCGTGATGAGATCCGTCGCCCAGATCGTGGTGTGATATCCACGAATGAATCGCAGAATAAGACTCCAGGTATGTCCATCTTCGCCAGTAACTGCCCCCAAAGACCACCTTCGCTACTTGCACAACCAACCTCGGGATATTGAGTGCTTCATCTTGATTCAAGCAGCTAACAAAGTCACAACGATGTCCGACGCAAGATGGACGACTCAGCTCGCCATCGAGAAAGTAGCCGAGTGGACTGAACGGATCGGTGCAGAACTCGCAAAGTCAATCTGGACGCAGCACCAAGATCGCCAACGTGCATGGATAAATGACCTTGCATACTGCAAGGAGGTGCCGACATATTTGGTAGCACTCCTTGGAGGTCAGTCAGTGAGACGCCAATGTATCAACATTCACCGAGTCTTACGGATTCACGTTAGGGACTGGAGCTGGAAAATCCTCACTAATCAATGCTCTCATGGGAGGTAGGTGCCTCCAAGTCAACGACCTACCTATTCAGTCATCTATCTGATGCATCGTGAAGCAAATATAATTCCGACAAGCTCCCTCCGGGCATGCACGTCGTGCATACTAGAAATTGAGTATCATAGCGACGACACATTTGCGGCTGATATCCGTTTTATAAGTGCATCCGAGTGGCAAACTGAGACTCAAAAAATATTGGGAGATGCGCAAGCGGCAGTTCAAGCCTTCATGCGCAAGATGAAGGAGGAGAAAAATCGGCGAAAGGTGCCTCTGGTAACCCAAATGTCTAATGATGTGAAGTCGGCTTGGGCTCAGGTCAGTCTATGCCCTCAAATAACCATACCGTGTCTGAGAGTTGCAGATAAAAACTGTTCACAATGACTTGGAATGGAAAGAGTTTATTAATTTGACTACAACAGAGAGCTTAATATCCAGGCCAGGTGAGTATCACCCTTGTGGTCTAGTGTGTACTTAACTCTGTCCAAAGAGGTCCAGGATTATCTAGGAAAATCCATCTCCATTGTTAAAGAGAATGGCAACGATCTTGCTCCCGAGCTTTCCCGCTACATCTTTAACGATGGCAAGATTCATAACGGACCATGGCCCTTGGTCCGGAATGTGAAGATACGTTGTCGCGCTCAATGCCTGTCATCCGGCGTTACTCTGGTCGACTTACCGGGTATCGCTGACGCAAACAGTGCTCGATATGCAGTAACTGAAAATTATATCAAGAAATGCGATCATATATGGCACATTGTCCCAGTTGATCGTGCTGCTGACTCAAAAGTGACATCCGGTTAGTGGATACAACTCCTGTTGATCATGTTCCTATTGACACGGTATTCCAACCAGATGTGGTTGGGTTAGCCAAGAACCAATTCAAGAGTAAGTGATGTCCTACCTCGTTTTATTATCCACTGTTCCTTATATTAATGTGGTTCAGTGGGTACGTGTTGGGTATGGTACGTGTTCAATAATACAAGCACTGATATTTAATACTGGGTGAATGCATCAGATGGCCTGTAAGGTGCTCAGTCCTTTTCTTTTTTTTTTGTTCTGAAATTTTTGATATAGATATAAGCCGGAGAAATGGACACATATCGGTAACGTGCTTCCAGCATGATCCCCTAGTTCAATGCTGACAGGTGGCGCTTTACAGTAACCATGTGTGATAAAGTAACAAATAGCGAGGATGAAATTAAATCGCTTGGGATTGGCGATGACGAGACAATTAAGCGTAATCAGGCGGAGATCCAGAAATTGGAGCAGGAGATTCCCTATTTCCTTGGTACGCTCTACTCATCGTGATAATTTGTCGTAACCCAATTTCTGCACGTAGTCAACTCAGAGGCAGAGCCGACAGAGGGAACAGACGAAAGCACATTGAAACGCAAATGCATGCTTGAGTCAGAAATCACACCGAAGAGAGCGCGGTGGGTGATTTGCTTCTTTTCACATTAGGCTCTAATAGGCTTGAAACGCCATCATTAGCCATGAAGTAGAGGAAATCCCTGAATCACAGAGCGAAACAATCGTTTCTCAGGCAACCTATCCTCCACGACTCCGGTCTGAAACAAGTATCTTGGCTCGGCGTGAGGCAATCAGCACTCTCAAGAGGGAATTAAAGGCTTATTGCGCAAAAAAGCGCTCAGAGGCAAGGCCAAGTTATACTCAATATAACCATATCTAATGAAAAGCCTGTACCTAGGAGGTATACTTCGATCTCATGCAGAAAATCGTCAACGAGTTTGAGGAGTTCCAAATGGATGATCAGTACTATGATGATGATGAAAGCACGGCGAGAGCCCATGATGCACCTGAAAGTGATGGCACAAGCCCAATGCGGTTTGAAGATGAGGTCGACGAGCTTGATCCCGATGAATATGACAATGACGGCAACGGATACAAGGGCAAAGTGCAAAGTGGACCGTTGGTATTTACGACTTCGGCAGGAGACTTTGTAAAGATAAAAAGTACGTTTCTTCGATGGTTCTTGGTTACTTAAACCCATTGCTATCCAGGACGTCAAGAATCAGAGACCGTAACATTCAGTACCGAGGATGAAACGCAGATCCCTCAACTCATGGATCACTGCCGCCGACTGGCTGAAGCCCCTCGCCGACTTTACGTCGCAAAGAGTGTTGAACGGGTTGCCTCGATCACTGAGTCAGTCGATGTATACATCGAAGAGCTGAAAAATAAGGATGAAAGCACAAAGGAAGAGTTGAGACAGAGATGGGGAGAAACTGGAGAAAGCCTTGAAGCGAAGTTGACAGAAGCATTGAACAATGAGATCAATACGGCCCTAGAGCAGATGGGAAAAGTATTTCGAACGCAACTTGGGGCTGCATGTCGAGCAGGCGAGCAAGCAGTACGTGTTAGACCCTTCATAACTGGACCTCCAAGCACTGACGTCTTATCAGGCGGTCGAGAATGCCAGTAGGATTGCAGACATGGTCCAACAGAACGATGTCATGGGGTGGCAGCGTCGCCGTGCAAGTATGTCGGACTCCTTCCAGCATGTATACCGACGTAACTAACGCACACTATCTTCACCAGCATTCCGTAGACATGGCACTTGGTATATTGATATCAACCAGCGTTTTCTCGAGCCATATACCAATTGTATCGCACAGACATGGGGAAGGCTGTTCGAGAGAAACATATTTAACAGTATCAGGAGAAAGGTCAAGAAGCGCATCTTTGCGATTGTTGCCGATGTTAGAGAATCATGCACCACCTCCGCATCGATAACGCGAGCTGAACGACTCGACCATACCATTCGGAAAGAAATTCGAGCCGTGTTACCCATCATTGCAGGAAAGTTATCGGGGTTACTAGAGACTAAAGGAAAAGAAATTTCTCGAACCCTTATTCCCTCTATCAGAGTGAAGCTCAGGCCTGCCTATGAATCGACACTTAGGGTAACGGGACTCAACAGTGTAGCGAGGCAAGGAGTAAGGAATTTCATTGCCTCAATCCCTCCTCAACTCCACACTCATTCACTCCCTGTGGATCTAGGACCATTTCAACGATTGCATCTTCAGCAGGAAAGATACCCTTTTCAGTGAACTATCTGGTCAACTATTGGGTACAATTGACGACATTACGGAGATTGTAAGGCAGTAACTTGAGCGGCATCTGTTATCGTTGGCTCAAAAGGTGTGATTATTTGCTTGTACTTGGTTTCATCTCATGTTAACCATTACATACATGGTATTAGGTTCGGCTTGAGCTGAAGCCCTTGTGGCTGAATCCATCGAGTAATATGGGCCCAGAGATGAAGGAGGTTCAGGCATTGTTCCAAGCTTGGGCTCAAGAGGTTGCAGTTCTGCAACGAGATATCACTGATGATTGGTCCGAAATTTAAGATCTTAAGAGGTGTAAGTGTATGCAGTCTTCAGCGCATGCTCTGCCAGTACTGAATGCTATAATAATCCCTCAATCGTTCCATTTGATGTCTTGGATCATCTAGAGCGGTCTGTCTTACATTGATCAGGCCTTGCCATTGATACTACACTATATGATATAATATAGAATGCACACTTGTGAAGGGCAAAGAAACATCAGGGATCGTGAGAACATCGTACAGTCGTGATAGTTGCAAAAATTGCAACTGGGGTCAAAGTAATAGATGAAGAAAGCAGGCGAAGGGATGTGGGTGTGAAGGTTGCTATGTTTTATTCACAATGATCAGAATTAAAAGGAAAAAAATCAAAACTGCGATAGTGACCGTCGATGCTGCGAAGAGTGAGATACACTTCCAAGCTACGGTAAGGTTGGAGTTTAACGTACCATTCTCCTTTGCACCTTTGGCAAACTTATCCAACTTCCGCCTAGCACTGGTCAATCGATTCTCAGTATTATCCAAATCCGTGTCCAACTGCTCCAATAGTCCAGTATGAACATCAAGCTCATCGTTTATTTGCAATGAGATATGGTGTTGCCGTCTGATAGAATGCGAGAGAAAATCGAGTTGGTCGTCTTGCTCTGATGAATTAGATGAACATGAGCAGTGTCGGTACACATACAGATCTCCAAGACATACCATCGATTAACTGCCTTTGAGTCTGGAGCAGCATCCCGGTATCATAACCTGCCTCTGGGTCGTCGGTATAAGGTGCATACATTTCGTGGCTGTTCTTCGATTGGTCCTGGGGTGATAGAGACCGGGATGAGGATTCATCGCCTGAATCACGGCGTTGAGGAGAGGCTGTCCCATTTGGCGCTTCTTCTAGTTTGTCAACTTGCAAGCTACGAGTATAATCGTTCAGGTTCATTCGACGTCGTAGACAAGTCCCATCCCAAAGAATGAGAGCGAAAATGAAGATACTAACCTTGGCACGGGTAGAACGCCTTGCAACATTCCCCTCATCCTGTCATACTGGTCTCGCAGTAAATGAACAGCCTCGGTCCTCCCATCCCTTTCTTCAAGTTCGATAATACCAAATCGTAATGAGTTCAGATTCTTTTCTAGTTGTGTTAGATGTAAAGATGGGTTGGCCTGTGAATTTGGAAGGGTTTGATATCGTTGTCGTTCCAGCAAAAGCGAAAGTGTTTGCGTGGAAAGAGAAGTAAGCCTTCCGAGAGACATACTATGGTCTACAGCGATATAAGAAGGGGTCTCAGGGACTAGAAGGTGAACGAGAGAGGTGGACTGAGTACAGCGTACTGAAGCTGCAACCGAGGAAGTCGCAGCCGTGCACACCCGCACGTGATAATCGGTCGTCATCCGCCTCGCGAGGCTCACTCTACGGCCATGCACACATTGCGAAATGGGTTTTCAGAGAATATGTCTGCGACGCCACTTTACTTCACTTCAACTTTTTGTTGCGCCAGAACTGCACTCTTTTACGAATTTTAAGTTCGCACCGATGTCATCGACGTAGTGAATGAAGCTGAGGTACAGTCTCGGTAAGATAAGGATATCGATACTTCTCGCGAGAGTCAACCCACATTACAGCCCTGAGATGATATCATCACTCCTAACTAGGTTAACTAGTCGAACGTCAAGCTTTGCGGCAATTTAAGATGTGCTCCTAACCGCAACGGTATTCCAGAAGTTGGAACGTGGTTGTAGATCCAACAGCGATGGACTAATTCACAGATCAAAAAAAAAGGCAATCTCTACAAACTCATCTTTGTGCGACGAAGTCGAACCACAAGAGTTCTCTTAGTCATCTCAATCCACAAGAGTAACTCCATGGAGCGCACGTTGTGGTATTAAAAGCAAGTTATGATTATGGATGTCTATGCCAGAAGTTCGGTTGACTTGAAGACTTCCCGTAGAAAAGAGAGGGAAGAGTAGAGTAGGTGAAAGATGGAAGAAGTCGCATCTAGACTAACTTCCCAAACGCAACAACCCCTCAAACTGCGCTTGGAGAAGGTCGATGGGGAACTGGTCAGCTATAGCCCCGAGACCGTGTAGAGAGAATAAATTAACAGTAACCCATGTTCAAGTACACAATACTTACTGCCTAGTGCAGCACACAGGCTTCGCAAAGCTGATATAGCGTGATGAGCGTGAGTTTGGTAAAAGTTGGTTAAGAAGAATGCAGTTGATGAACAAGAGAGGCTTACTTCATGTTGAACGTCGCATTACTAAAACTTGCATCAGCAGGCACGATCCACCTTTACATCCCAGTTACGCTGCTAAGCGCTGCCACAGCGACTACTTTCTCAAGTCCAGTCCCGTATGCGGCTGTTGAACCGTGACCATTCTAGGATTGGTCACAAGTCTATCCAAGATTAGCAATAGAGTCGATCTGGGATAGCCACAAATCGGCCCACAGAAACAAGGGGTTCTACTGTAGGTCATGCGCTATAATTGCCTGCTACGAAGACTGCAGAATTTTCCCGTCTGGATGCCGGATGGTGCCGTAACAGATCACCTCTCCACAGTGCAGCGAGGATCCACACGCACGAAAAAGGACTGAACCGCCTTACTGCAGTATCTGATAAGTAAAATGGCTGGAAGAGTGGATACTGTTCCCGTCATGAGCGCTTAAACGGTCAAACCTTGTTTCGCAAATTGATTAATAGTTGAAGATTTTGGCTTTAAGTAGCATACGGAGAAAAGATCAAAACGGACTGTCCACAGGCTGGGTGGGAAATAACTGTATCAGATTCGGGTTCACCGGCTCGATGGGAGGTTGCCACGCAAAGACGAGACAGCAGCAGTGATGGAGGAGGCGACGACACGCGTTGCTGGCACACAAGACACAGCGCAGAGTAAACGTCGTATCTTTATGGATTCAGAATGCAGGCGATGTCCAGCAATCCAGCAGGAATGCTCCCCATCGTGGTCAGATTTCGTGCCTAGTCCGGTAATATTACGCACGTGTCGGTAATAGTCTTTTTTTTTCCGTTTTGGGGCTCGGAGTTTGAAAGGATACAAAGTATTGGCTCAAACTCCCAAAACCTCCGTCAGGCCTCACAATTTCCCGCTCCCTTTCTCCTCACCATGCCTGATGGCGACCTGAGCAGCTCGCACGTCTCGTTCAATAACGACACAAGTGTTCTGGTCGCTACCACAATCGCAGCCCTTGTTTTCGCTGGCTCTGCTTTTCTGTGGCGGTCTGGTAGCCCACTTCCAAGAGCCATTCTGGCGCTGCGACGCAGTGCAGAAGGAAGCAGCTTGGAGTCCGATTGCAAGCTCTCCATGAAATCTGATTCCTCGGAGAATTACCAGATCTCTGCTGCCTCAAACAAATCAAACTCGGTTGGGACGCATGTCCGAATGGTCACCTCGACTGCCCAAGACAATAATGACGGCGAAATGAAGGACACGAAAACCCAGCGGCCAAAGGAGAGGAGAAGAAGGGGAAAGGATTCCTCCAAAGAGCTGCTCAAAGCTACGAAGAAGCTCAAAGGCCTAGAAAAATTGAACCCCTCAGCGGATAGTGAGGGGGATGATGGCTCACACCCACATGGATCCACGCAGACTCCTGACGATGTGCCGCAATCCAGCAGTACCTCAGGGTCCGTGACGATATCGAGCGCTAGGCGTGTGGTATCTTCAACGTCCTCTCATTTTGCGATTGACGCCTCTCAGAACTCTCCAACAAGTCAATTACATGAGATGGAGGCAAGGGTCGCATCTTCTTCTACTCCAACCGTGCCATCCCCTTCCATGCCAACCCCCAAGAGCGCGCCCCGTGTCGTTGACTCTGAGTGCCCACGGCAGGGTGCTCAGGTTGTGGCGGTGTCTCCTGATCCGGGGAACGCTGACGTTTCGTCCCAGATACAAAACCTGGGGGATTCAACCATTTCGTTATTCCCCAACGGCTCTAATGGGAGTTCTACTTATACTTCCTCCTCGGCTTCGGAAACGACATCAGAGCCTGCCATAACACCGAGTACTTCCCCCAGTTTATCCCTTTCCGAAAACATTCCTTTGAATTCAGGTCATATACACGCCTCTGAACCCCAAACAATATACTCCACTCCCCAGATCGGCTCAAGTAACATCAGCACATCCTACAATCATTCTACTAAACATTCTAAGCCATGGGACTGGGAAGGAGTGCCTCAGGTACCTAATACCGAAGGTATTTATCGGAAACCCCCACGGTTTCATTCACAATCTCGCGGTAGTAGGTCGCCTGTGCCCATAATTCCAGGTCCATCGTCGTCCTACCCCTTCCCCAATCCAGACTCATCTACCTTACTCCCGTCAAGTTCAGCAAATAATGACTCGACCCTATTTACTTTTCCAACCCTAAATGGACCCGCTTCAGCCTCAATTAACGGATTGTCGCCATCAGGTTCCGGCTGTGCCGCAGATGGAACGAATACTACGACAAATGGGAATACACCGCACTCCACCCGAAATACTCCCCGCAGAACTCCTACACCTTCTTCAGGGACAAATACCCCACCACCTTCCTTATCCGCACAAACACAAATTGCATCACTGCGTGGCGCTTTAGAAGCAGCTCGGCTAAGGGAGGAGAAGATGAGAGTGGAAATAGAACGCCTTGGAAAGGAACTCGAAATGATCCGCTGGGAAAGTATTGCTAGCAGACGCCGGGAAACGGAGGTAAATGGATTTGCTCAGGGTTTCATTATCCATTGTCACCATTATTGATCACCTGTTTTCTTTAGCTGCAAAACCAGCTCCACCACACCACACTTCAGCTTCAGACTTATGTGGGGATATACTCGAGTGCTCCATCACAGGCTCACACGCTCGTCCACTCCAATGGTAGCAACACTGGTAGCGATAGTGGGACAGGTCCCAGCACGTCAACACCAGCTGCTCATCCATCGCCGCAAGTTCCTCAATCACCCTTATCAGCACATCTAACTGGTAACCTCTCTTCACAAGCGCTATCCCCTAACGGATTACGGTCACCTGCTCCCCTCTCATCCCCTGTCGCACTGCCAGGATCAATGGGTCGCTCCTCATTGTCTGCGTCATCCTCCCTCCCCCATACTCCTCATCTCGGGTATCCTCCACACCACCCCAATGCAAATCTCTTTTCGATGTTTTATCCAATAGGGCTCGGCATGAATCATCATTTTCATGGTTCTGCCAACAGTAGACCGGGATCTGTAGCCGGCTCATCTGTTGGCTCGCTGTCGCCCGATTTAGCCGGGCCGTCGAGCCCCAGGCTGTCATTGCTACTGGATCGCGGCAAGAGGAGGATGAAAGCCAGACGTTTAAACGAAATCAACACTAAATCACTCAGCGGTTGGGAAGAGGGCGCTGATGGTTGGATTGTAAATAACGACGGGAAAGATCATGATGAGGACGACATAGAAGAGGAGGAAGAGGTCGAATTAAGCGAAGTGTTGGCAGATGCGATCCTGAAGCGTCCTGAAAGTTTGAAAATCAACTCAGTGAAGAAGAAGTCGTCCCAGCTCATAGATCAGAGCGACCTGTCAGGGGAAGGAGTGACAGTGAAACCAGGTCTTGCATCGAGTCCCAGTGAAGCCCAACCCGAGTTCGTATTCCCTTCATTATCGAACCTGGGAAATGTCCATTACGCAGAGAGGTATCAGCATCAGACCGAAGAGGATAGGGAAAGGGAAACTGCAATTGCTGAGCTCGCTGCATCGGTCGCGGCGACGATGCAAGCAGCGACCATTATCGAAGAGCCGACAACTCGGTCTCCAGGAATGACCTCAGAGGAGTGGCCGAACGCGGACGCGAAGGATGCCGATGAACGTGATGTTCATAGCGATTTACCCCCAGCCAGCACGCCCCAAGAAGATGATAGCCGTTCCCTATACCCCACGAATGACAATGATTTAGCGATGTCAAAGTTCCCAGTACTACCCCAGAACGATAACGTCCAACCGCCCGTGTCGAACTAGAATTTTACTTACACCCTTTGTTCTTTTGTCAAAGCCCTATTCCCTTTGATACCTATTATGACCCGCTTCGTTCTTCTGAAATCTTTGGATTTTTGAATTTATGTATCGTGCGCTTCCACCCATCAAGCGTTTCTGTACTTTGTTATCACCCTGGACCTGGTCCTGTCTACCCGTCTTGCATACTGGTATTGCTGTGGGTCTCACTTGTTTGTTACCCTTTTTGTTCTTCAGATCTTCTTCCAATTTGATCTTTGCATCCATTCGGCCACTTGTATACCTCTCCTTGCATTCATTCGCATACTAAAGTAAAGTTACAGTATCACGCACATACAGAGGACACGTATTCGCGCGTCTCTCCCTCTCGTGGACTCGATTTATTTGCCTCTTTCCGAGCTACCTAACTCTCCCCACATGACACTTGGCTGCTCGCCACTACGATTATTCAGGGTGCATGACTGGGCTATTGGACACCCCCTGACTTTTCCGTCTTCATTATTTCACTTGATTTCTCTTACGACACGTCTCTTTTCATTTAGTCTTAAACACTCCATCCCCGCTCAGATGACGGCCTGGCTCAAACTAGGTCTAGATCGCCGTGTAACGTATATAGACGCCTAACGAAGCGTACAAATCGGATTGTTTCATACATATTCCCGCAAGTTGACTACGATAGAACGTCACTTGCACGTGTGTAAACTTGAGAGACTCGGGCTATTCACATTTTTTCCAAAATGAAACCCAAGGACAGATGAGACGAGCTGAGAGTGATTACGGTGAGGAGCGTGCGGAAAGTATACCGGAGAAAAAAGGTGAAGGTGATAAGTAATTGCAAGGACGACACAGCAAAAGCAAATTTGACAGAGAACGCCTAGAGGTATTAGTGTCGACTAAGTCCAGTTCGATCTGCGCTTGCAACCAAGTTTAGGGCTAAGCAAATATTGTTGAGAAACATGAATATGAACCCTGACTAGGATCAAGAGGCTTGCTGTTGCTGGGCCAGCATTCTCCTGCACACATATAATGAATGATGGGAGATCAGATATCAAACAAGGAGTTGGACTTACTGTCTGGCGGCCAGAATCATTTTTGCTTTCCTTTCCCTCAAGCTGGCTTCTCTCTTCTCGGAGCTATCCTCCCAAACGGCTTTTCCACCCATTTCTTCTGGTGTACCGACATTCTTCAGTTCGACACTAGAGGCGACGCGGTCCTGTAACCCAAACCTTGAAATTAACGTTTCATTTGGTTTCGATGATCCAGCGACGGCGTTGCCGTTGGATTGACCCCGGGAACTTGTCCCTGTGTTTCCAGCACCATTGGCAAACCCACCGGTGGTTGCTGCATGGCCATTGGACCCATCTCGTGGATAAAGTGTGTAATAAGCTGTTGGGGGCTATTTTTAGAACGAAAATTTATGTCGTGTGGGTAGTGCGGTTGATAGTTTGAAGGCGCGTGTGTTCCAGGTGTTGCATTTTACGTGGTGGTCATATGGGTCATATGTGCCGGTTTTTTTGAAAAAAAGTTGCACGTGTTCGTCGTGGTGGATTGCGCAGTGGAGACAACCAGAGGGATGGTTTGTCAGGAGATCTGTAAGGAGTAGGGAAGGATAACAAGGGACATACAGCTTCTAGGAAACCACGAGATAGAATTTTCTCTGTTGTCTGCTCCACACTGCCGGTGCGCAGTAGATCGTAGCGGATATTGTCTCTGCATGTTGTCCAAAATGCCGTCAAATGTAAATGGCACGCATACAGCGTATAAGCGAGCGTATGTGCAGCCGCCAATGGTTTATAGACGGTCCGGTGAGAATTTCGGTGTTGGAAATATATCAAATGATGGGAGCATTCATACGGGAGCATAGACATGTCACCGAAGTGTGTTTCATGGGCAATTCGATCGCATTTGGGAGGTAAGAGTAACGATGGAGGGCATTGGTCAGGGCGGAGGTGATAAGTAATTCATAGGCAGGGAAAATGACGGCACTCACGTTGGTACATCCGGAAACATGCCATGCACCGTGTCGATCTATGAATTTTACTGTTAGTATGGGTGCAACTTGTTCAAAAGGAAAGAACAATGGGGAATAATAGACCAGAAAGCATCCGTGTGTACGCGATGTCATTGAGCACATTGAAACGGGAAGGGCATGGGTGGAGGAAAAGAGAAAGGGAGAACTGGGTACCATGTCCGAGGTGACATTCTTTGGTCTGAACCCTAACGTCTCTGCTTGTCTGTCTCGTTCTGAGGGTTCACTCCCTATTGGTGGGCACACCACATCCACGATGGAAAGATGAATCGATAGTTCAAGTGGCCATGCAATGTTTCGGAGGTTCCACGCAGCCAGAACCAGCGCCACGGCCGGTGATGTATTTGAGCATTACGACGGTGCGTAGATGAAATATGTTGAAGGAGGGCGGTTACACCCGTGGTTGAAGGACCGAGTTTCGTGGACCATGGTTTCGTTGTAGGCCAAAGTATGCAGTGAATCAGCATCGACATGCGGGCACCACGGAACGATCGCAACGAGCCGGGCATCGTCCAAGAATAAAAGTGAGCCGGGTGTACGAAATGGGCAAGTTGCGGAAGAAGCATTAGCATTTCGAGGCAAGCCAGGTAGGGTAGAAAATGACATTCTGTGAAGGGAAGACTGTACCTGAGGTAACCCAACGGAATATGAAGACTATGACAGCAAAAGCGACGAAAACATTGACGACTTCGCTCATTTGATGTGCGTCCGAGTGGAAGAGGGGAGTGTGGATGAGGAGAAAGAATATTCAATGCTGCTGAATTCTTTGTTGTGTATGTAATATGTCCAGACTTTTTAGGAACCTAGACTGTTGGTATGGGAGTCGGGATAGAGGAGAGGACACGGGATTGTGCCACGCGCTCTTGGCGATTACTCGGCGACAGCACACACGGCACCTACTCTAATAAGCGCACAATTGGTATTACAGCCATGGTCCGTGGTATACATCCCATCGTCGAGTTATGGATACAGTCAATTACAGAAAGGAAGACAGAACGACGTAAGGGGGCAAAAATTACTGAAAGGATCCGGAACTGCTAATGCTGTGGGTAGCAGGTCTTACACTGCTCAATCTCGACACGAGGGGTAAAAGCGATACGTTCTCGCTCGAGGCGTAGTATTGTACGCAGTCAATGTGCACTTGGAACCTGAGAACAGCGTCAATATGGGGCGATGAGCAGGAGAGAAAGGACATACCAATGGTTAAAGTTGGTCTCAAATTTCCTAAGATAGTCGAATCTCTTTGCCATCTTCACCGAACTGTCGGGGTCATCTGGGCTTTCCTCGGGTTTGGCGTCTTTTCCACTGCCTGATCCAAATGGCTTGCTGGCTTGCTTCGTAAAGGCTCCTCCGTACATCGCAAAAGTTGAGCAAGTAACGATCAATTTCGAGTAGGCCTGTGATTCATGTCAGCATGATGATAGGAGGAAGAAAGCGATGAACGTCACCCTGAGTAGTTTAGAACTCGTCAACATGCACTCTTTAAGACATGTATCCAAAAAGTCTACATGATCCCTCAACAATTGGTCAACGGTCCTAACTTTCTCCAATTTTCCTTCCAACACCCTCCAGTTGGGCTCCAGAACCTCGTGCGTCACGAATCCCAAAATCTGTTGAACAAAGGCCAACATTCTGGCCCTCAACAGACAAACTCTTTTTCTCCAGTTTTCGAATTCGGGATAAGACGGTATGGGTTTACGCCAAGCGTCTAGTGTCATTTGATCGATCCACATGGTGGAGAGGGACTGTTCGACGTGTCGGAGGTGAAGGAGGAAGCGGAAGAGAAGTTGGTATTGGAGGATGGTTTTGCGGGAGATGACGAGAGAAAGTGGGAACTTGACGCTATAGTCCAGCGAGAGGACATCGATGCCTAAGCTAAGAGTCAGCGCTTCACGTTATAGCAGGCGATGAGGATACAAACCATAAAGGGTTTTCTCCTTCTCCTTGGACTTGTCCTTCTTCTTGGGCTCCTCTTTGTGTTCAGCAGCGCCGTTCAATCCACCATCTTCGTTATGGTTGACAAGCAAGCCACCGACGCTGTCGACTTTCAATAAAAAGTCGTACACTCCGCTTTGCATGAGCGTGATCTTCACATCTTCTCTAAACATTCCTTCTTCGCCTTGCTGAACTTCCATATTCAACACCAGCTCCAACAAGCTCTGTAGTTTGGTCGCTGAGCACGTTTTCTCGCTTGAGGAGTGCTTGTTTGTCTTTTCTCGTTCACCAGTTGTAGGGTCGTTGGTATGCGTGTCGTCAAAGGCATACTTGCGCAGTTCGGTGGATGCGAGATCCAGGAAGTGCGTGAGGAAAAACGAGTTGGAGAGGAAAAAATAGCGCTTGAGGGATCGGAGGCGGGGAATGAGCTGTTGGTCCTTGAGTAGGAGCTGGAGGAGTGTACGATTTGCGTGGGTGTAAGCGTCTTCGAGGAACTTGTAGAACCTGAACGGGAATGAGAAGGGTTGATCGTCAAAGTGTCCAGGGTAGTTACCTCTCATCATCCAAAGTGAGGTCTTCCTCGACGTCGATAAGACTATCACTCTTGGAAATCTCGATACCACACTCTCGTATGACGTTGAGATACTTTCCAGCGAGCAGAATCTTGTGCTTCCAAGGCTCTAAAAGAGGCGGAATACAGGCTCCGCCGGGAAGTCGACCATTGACTGTTCTTGGTGGTGGAACACCGGCATGTCGACCTTGTGAAGGACCGGGTAGCGTAGATCCATCTCGCAGCTGTAAGTTTAGTCAGCAACAGGATCACTGCGGAACAAGATTGCACACCGTATATCGCCTTTCCCAATATTCGTCGGTGTAGTCCATCTCCAGTATGCCCCGATCAATGAACTTGCTCTCCTTGACCAGCACTTCTTCATATGGATCGACCAATCTCCCCGTCGATACCCATCCTTTGAGCATATTCACGTATGGTTTTCCTGCTTCCCTCAAAAGGTTCTCGTATACGACCTTGGCGGTTGCGTCGCCACTCATATGCATCATGCGTTCGTAGATGATGGATAGGACTTCTCCTCCCTTGACGGCTATATTTTCGCCGGCTGGGGTCAAGCCCTTTGAGCTGCGACGGCTGCTATCGAGTTCCGAGAGAACGGCCTTGAGTTTTGCACCGCCTAAGCCGAGTGCCTCCTCTTTGGCAGCTTGTTCTGCATCCATTGGCGATGAAGAACCACTTGAGCCGGAGGATGTTGAAGAGTCGAGAAGACCTGATGGGTCATCGGCGGTTCCGATCTCGATGACGAGTTGGTAGATTAGGGAGAGAGTGTGGACGGTGGGATGAACGTAAAACCAGAGTTTTTGGAGGGAGAAGGCTGGAGAGGTGTTGAATGCGTGTTCGAGTTGGGCGAGGAGGGTCTGGTAGTCCTGGAAGGGGGGTTAGCAAGGAGAGGAAAAAAGAGGCGATGGAGTACCTTGAGCATGTCTCGAATAGCGGCGCAGAATGCATGATTGACGAGGCCAAAGTCGAGATGACTGCGGAGTTGGATGAAGGATGTGACGGCGGTGTAGTAGGTGCCTAACGGTAGGATGCGCTCGACGAGGTCGCGTAGGGAAGTATCTGGAAGAGAGGTTGGAGAAGCGCAGTGGACGACAAGAAGGACGCGTACCGAGCGATGGATGGGATACGAACGAGATGCCTTGGAGAGGGTCATCGTCCTCTGGGGAATAGTCAGGGTGGAAGGTCAAGTATGTGCCCTCGATGCCCTGGGAGAGATCAGCGGAGTGAGGGTCGAACTGACTGGTCGTACCATGAGGACGTTGAGGAGATCTTCCAAAATCAAGACTTCTTGGATCTCGAGAGAGACGCGATCCAGCGACTGTTGCTTCGCCTTTCCTTTGGCAGAGCCGAGGGAGGTTGAGAGGCTGACGACTGGATTGGCTGCATTTGGCACGCGCGAGTTCAGCGGTGCGCGTACAAAGGACTGTTCGGCGATGAACGAAGGTTCGTGCGCGTTTCTTGCGGGATGGATTGGACTGTCGACGTCGCTGGACTCATCGCGATCGTATTCTGGATGGGTCTGTCGACTTTTTCTAATCGACGCGATGGTCCCGGTGACCTGGCGTCGATTAGAAACGTCGAATGGAAGCGTTCTGTGCTCACTTTTGTGTATTCTTTGGCAGTGAGACCCAAGTTTTTCTTGCGCCGCGTTGCTCGTCCGGGAGTGTAGCTCATCGTCTCCTCGGAGGATACCGAATGAGGGCAGCTCCGAGATAACGCGTTGTTGCACGTGATGGACTAGAATATAATCGACCGACCTATCCCGACTCTGACAATCATGTTGGCTCTTCGCGGTCGTCGTAAGTTTTTTTGTATTCTATTTTGTTCAATGACCGACATTTCTCCGTAGTGGCCCTGTCTAGAACACGTCTGCCGTCGCCCCACGTGTCGAGGCTGCCTCCGTCGAGACTCCTCTCGACCCCTCCGTCGCCCGTTTATGCTCGGCCTTCCCGCTGGAGGTCCTTTCTCCAAATCTTGGGAAGGGTCACCCTTGTGTCCATCCTCACCGCTGCAGGATCCTTCTACTATGTCTCCCAAAAGCACCGCTCGCCAGGTCCACAACTCCCTCACGACCCAGAAAAGAAGACCATCGTCGTCCTCGGTAGCGGTTGGGGCGCTACAAGTCTTCTCAAATCGCTAGACACAACAGACTACAACGTCGTGCGTCTCTCAACGAGTCCCCCTTTTCTATTATTGATCCTTTACAGATTCTCATTAGCCCAAAGAACTATTTCCTCTTCACTCCGTTACTCCCCAGTGTCGCGGTCGGTACTTTGAGCCCCAGGTCCATCCTTCAACCCACACGTTACATCACTCGTCACAAGAAGCGAGCTGTTTCTGTCATCGAAGCCGAGGCACAGCAAATTGATGTATGTTCCTTCGTTCACCTTGCCCCGATTGTTAACCACAGTCTATGTTTAGCCCACCCACAAAACGGTCACCTTCTCCGGTATGTCATTTATGCATCATCATTATCCCACTCCGTGATTGCCGGCGCTATTCAAAACGCCTTTGATGCACCCGGAGCTGATCTTCACCTACAGATACCTCTGAAGTTACCGGTCAAGTTAGCTCGACCAAGATTAGATATGATTACCTCGTATACGCTGTTGGCGCTGAAACCCAGACATTCAACATTCCCGGTGTCAAGGAGCACGCTTGTTTCATGAAGGAGCTCCATGATGCTGAACTGGTATGCAATCCCTTTCCACTCTACATGCGTGCTCAACCGTCTGGTGTAGATGAATAGTCGCTTCATGGATTGTGCGTCGTCCTTGTCCCCTTTACATACCCCATGTAACATGGTCAACTATAGGTGTCGAATCCGCTGCGTTTCCCGGTCAATCCCAGGAGGAAATTGATCGCTTGCTCCACATCGTGCGTCCTCGGCACCGAGCAATGCCCGTCTCGGTGTATCGCCATATTCATCTCTTTCCATCTAGGTTGTCGTTGGCGGTGGTCCCACCGGTATTGAGCTCAGGTATGATATTCATCGTATCCCTCCCTGCCTTCTGATGTGACCTCACTCCCGTCTATGTAGCGGTGAAGTGCACGACTTTTTAGAAGTAGGTCTTGGTCTCCTAGAAGACCAAATCGTCTGACGCTCTCTGAATAGGACGACTTGAAGGCATGGTACCCTGAATTGGCAGGCAAGATCAAAATCAGCCTTGTAGAGGCGTTGCCCTCAGTGTTGCCCATGTTCAGCAAACAACTGATCGAATATACCGAGTCGACGTTTAAGGAGAGCAAAATTGATATCTTGACCAAGACGATGGTGCAGCAAGTCAAGGAGAATAGCGTCGTGCTCAAGATGCCGGATGGTTCCATTAAAGAGGTGCCGTGTGGTCTGGTCGTTTGGGCTGCCGTGAGTGCATTTTTGGCTCGCCGTTGCCGAGTTGGGTTTGAACGTCAGTGTAGGGGAACAAGGGGAGGGCTGTTACCCAGAATTTAATGGCCAAATTCCCCGAGGAGCAAACTGTCAAGAGGGGTATCTCTGTCGATGGTAAATTCTCGGTGCCTTGCTTGTTCTAATGGGTCTGATGTTTCTGGTCTAGACCACCTCCGCATGAAGGGCTCTGATGGATCCATCTTTGCCATTGGAGATTGCACAGCAACCAGTTACGCCCCGACCGCTCAAGTAGCGTCTCAACAAGGTGCATACCTTGCTCGACTCTTTGCCCATATCGCACGCAAGGAACAACTGGAGAAATCTGCTGTTATTCTTGAGATTGCGATCAGGAATCTTGAGAACGACTCTGCTGCGCTTATCGCCAAAAAGAAACAGATGGAGCATGAGAGTGGTAAGGGCAGCGACCCTGCTGTGCAAATCGAAAAGGAAGAAGCGAAACTTAGTGAGGACAGATTGGAATTGGAAAAGGAGCAAGATAGGCTGATGAGGTTGGCTGGAAAAGTGACAGTGAGGCCGTTCCATTATTCGCATCAAGGAAGTTTGGCGTATATTGGAAGCGATAAGGCTATTGCGGATTTACCGTTTATGAATGGCAACGTGAGTGTTTTGTGTTGGGTGTCGGTATTGCATTGAGGTTGTTGTTTTAGTTTGCGAGCGGGGGTGTGGCCACGTTTTTGTTCTGGAGAAGTGCGTATCTGAGCACTTTGTTCTCGTTGAGGAACCGTACGCTGGTCGCTACGGATTGGCTCAAGGTTAAATTGTTCGGTCGTGATGTTAGCAGGGATTGAGAGCGAGTCGAGTCGTTTGCTGCGATGAACATGATACACTTTGGATTTTTTTTTTTTACTATCCTCCGTAGACTATTTTTTCACATCCTATAGACGGCACTGTATCCCCTAAGGCGGGTGACTCAGAGACTGGTACATCGCGGGTGTCAGGATGTCTTGATCCGGAGCCTCCGCACTTTCCCTGATTGAGCGGGTCAATCGGGATGTGCAGATGGTCCGGAGTCTGATGCTTTGCCGAGAAATTTGTCCATGGCGGATGCTGTAGTTCAGGGGGCGTGTTGACGACGGCGATGAGGAAGTACGTACGTACTAGCCCTATGCTGTATCGCTGAGGGATACTGAGGCGTGGAATAGGAATCTCATCTGAGTAATGTCCCATGATGAAGATGGAGCAGGCGCCATGCGTCTTTACGTAGTCCCCGATTGAAAAGGATCGAAGCTCGTAATGACCACCTAGTATACCCGTACTAAAATTAACGGTAGGAATGAGGTGGCGAATGTACTACTCGAAACGACACAGAATCGACTGCTAACGCCCCGAATTAAAACGCAGCTGCGGATGGAAAGACAATGGACTTGGGTGTAATTGCCCAGAAAGGCAATGATCGGAGGGAGCGAAAGGGGATGATTACCATAAAAGGAAGAACTCATGGCCGCCACGACGCAAGTGCGGCGTTCTTAAAACGCAATGACTCGAGTGAAGAGATGATTGAGACTGTTATCCTTTCAAAGCCAATCCTCAAGCGCTTGTTCTTCTTTTACTTTTCATCCGTGGCCGTTCTTTGCTTCCTTGTGGCCGTGATACTTCCTCATTTCGACTCACTAATACTCATTCCTCGTCATCCTCATTTCCACGTTCTTGTTTTCATTTCTTATCCCCTTTCTTTCCTTCTCCTATTAGCTCCTGCCAAGTGCATCCTTGGTGGCACACCAATCGCTCACTCCTTTAAATATCCCAGACTTCTACAATGCCACTAACACCTCACGAAGCGGCAAAGTTGCTCGCTGCAGACCCGTTCAGGGTTGCTGCCATGATCGAGCAGGAGCGCCAGCTGGGGGGGAACCTCAATTACACTCCAGGCTATGTCAATGGTGCAGGTATCGTCTATCACACCAATCTCTTCCTACTCGGCATCTTTGCTCTCTGGTCCATTCTGCGAGTGCCCCAAATTCAGGCTCGTCTCCGCACACCCTCCGAATGGCTTGCAGGAAACTTCCTGTTTTACACTACGCCTCGGCGTCCTACTGTCCTGGTACGGAGGTCGACAAAGGGCTCCTCGAAGAAGGGCAAGGCAGCTGCACGCACTCCTAGTCCGAGCAGTAACGTCGCATTGAGAGACATTGCATCGGACGACTCGCACACATTGGTTTCGCATGGCGTGTTGAGTGCGAACCATATGAAGCGCGTCAACGAAAAGGGTGCACCGATCCAGGTTCGTTATCCCCCTCATGTACCGGACTGTCCTCGCCGTCTCCGTCGATGGCTCAACTTCTTGTGGTGGAGGGTCGATCACGGCGTTTCTGCTGCTCAAGCTGCGGTTATGCTGCTGTATTTTGTGATACTGCTCTATCCGTCGTTTTACAAGTCCAGTCCGTTCAAGGACCCAGAGAGGACCGGTTGGGTGGCGTTGTCGCAAATGCCAATTGTATTTGCGTTTGCGGCGAAGAATGGTATTCCGGCTACGATCTGGGGTTATGGATATGAAAAGGTGAGATTATTCTGTTGGTTGTTTGGGGACATCGTTGCTGATATCCTTCGGGTAGCTCAATTGGCTCCATCGGTACCTTGGTCTGCTTGTGGTAATTGCTACGAATATTCATGCTTTGGGATATGGTGAGGTTCTTCATCTCCCGTCTTGTTGTCCAACTAATCATGGTTCCGTAGTCTATTTATGGTCAATAGAAGGCATCTTCATGACGATGTTGAAGCGTCCAATAACAACGTGGGGCATGGTTGGCCTTGTCTGCCTTGACGTGATATACTTCTTCTCCACCACCTGGTTCCGTCGAAGAGCATACAATGTCTTCTTCGCCACTCACGTCGTTGGTTATATGCTCGTGCTTCCAGCAGTACGTCGTTCACGAGCCAGAAGTCTCATCTGCACCCTGTCACTCATCATCGCTTTCTAGGTTTATCTGCACATGAACACCACGCTACCGTACGTTATTGCCTGCGCTGCACTTTTCGGATTCGACGTCATCATTCGGATGCTCAAGAGTCGATTTCCTGTGGCCATTATTCGCTCCCTCCCTGAACTTGGCATTACTCGGGTGGAGGTGCCAAGTATAAATGCGGGATGGAGGGCCGGTCAACATGTCAGAATACGAGTCATATCGTCCCACATGGGATGGTTTGGGTGGACGGAGATGCACCCCTTCACTATTGCGAGTGTCAACAAATCGCAGGAAGGTTTGGTTCTACTTTGTAAGAAGAGTGGGAGATGGACAAATAGGTTATATGAACTGTCTCAGCCGGGTGCTATCAGCGGAGAAGTGGGCAGACGAGTTAGGATCATGATTGAGGGACCCTACGGTAAGTTGGTTCCTTATTTCATTTTGCCCCAAGATAAGGGGCTATATTCAATTCGCTTGCTACGACATGCACTGTTGGGTTGGCACCCAGCAGGTTGAATAATTCACGTTGCTCATGTGCTCTCGTGTATTACAGGTGGGCCAGGTCATGCGATTTTCGCCAGCTATTCCGCAGCGGTGTTTATTGTTGGAGGTAGCGGAATTACCTTCGCCCTGTCCGCCGCACAAGATCTCGTTGATAAGGATCGAAAAGGCTGCAGTCGTGTCAAGGTTATCGAGATTGTTTGGACGGTACCAGATCCAGGTACGTTACCCGACAAAATTGGTGGCGTAATTAGTATAGACTAACTTGGATGGTCGAATTTTCTTCTCGACATTGGTCCTTACCAAATTTGCGAAACCCGTCACAGCTGCGTTGATACCCCTCCTGCCAATCCTGACAACCATGATTGAGCAGAGCGTATTTTCCCCTCTTCGAGTGTCCGTATACTATACCCGTGCACCTATAGGAAAATTCCCGTTCACACCAGATTTTCATCATCCTGGTCTTACACTCAGTCCTGGTCGTCCTAAATTTGAGAGAATACTGGAAACAGTCATTAATCAAGCCGTGAGTCTGGGAGCTGGACGAAAGGATCAGGAGCGGATCACGGGTGTCTTGGTGGGTGTCTGTGGGCCTCTCGAGTTGGCTGATGAAGTGGTAGTTAGCGTGGGCAAGGTGGATCCCACGCGAAGAGATCAAGTCGGGGGGATCGAGGTCCATGAAGAGTAAGTGCTATCGCTCGGACTCGCATTTTGGTGTCGTTCCTAACATTTTTATTCAAGGATATTTGGCTGGTGATCGGCAAACCGGTGTAGAGCTATATATTATTGGTGTTTTCTTGCAAGCAAGGAAACCACGGTGTATGATACGCTTTATGAAGAAACGAATACAATGTACAAGATTGGCAGTGGGTACTAAATATAAAACCGCCAGGCGCGAAGTTCGATTTGTTCCTGTTTGGTTGGAGCCTCCGACAGCGGGTGAACGGAAGCGGATCCTGTCCTGTAGAAATTTGTTTTGGCCTCATCCGATAATACTTTCTCAAACGGATTGGATATTTCGGATGTTTTCGCATTATCAATATACACTGGCTCAGGGTATGCAGCCTCTATCTAATATCCAAACTGATGGAGCTCTTCAAGAATTAATGTCGGAGAAGCCTTGCGAGCCGACTTTGGCAGGATAATCTTTCGATCGCTTTGCAGTCGGCACGACGACGGTCACATCTACATTCCTGGAAAGTCGATCTTGGTCTAGCTCATAGTGTCTTGGGCGGTCATGCAAACTCTGAATGGGAGATGGTGGTGGATTTAATCAAATCACGAATCCCTTCACGCGGCCCTAGCAGGATGGCTGAAGAAGAATCCCAAAGCGTTCCTTTGCCGAGGCCTGGATGACCCTGGTGAGTATACATGGAACAATTCTTTCTCTAAATCTTATCTCCCTTCTACTATCTCCCCCTACACGTGCACACACACATGTCCCTCATTGATTGCCCTTTGTAATAGCGCGGGTCACGGAATATATCCAAATTTTTTTTTTCAAAAATAATGGTGTCTTAAGTATGAGTGCACACTATGCTGTGACCTTGACAACCGCCTTCCCTACAATACACGCGACGGGGGCTGTTTCGATGACCGAAATGGACGGGCTTTTGTAGTCCACGCCGAGTCCAAGAGAACAATGAGGCACCTGGGTGGTGCAGTCCTTGGATGGTTCACTTCAAGCCCGTTGGTGCACCAGCCAAGGACAACGGATTATGTGCGACTATGGAGCCTCAAGTTGCGTATCTTGCACAAGACGGGAACAATGCCGGCAGAAGAGAACCGTCGTAAATTGGCGAGTTTTCAAATCTCCACAATTGCTTTCCAAATATGGTCGTAGAATGCCAAGCTACCCTTGGTTATTGGGACTACGCCCACATGAACAAGGTGATTGATTGGGATACAAATTCTGCCATCGCGACCATGGTTAAGATCGTGGCATCTGCGGCTGACGATGACATTTTTCGACGGGCAAATCGTCATTTTGGTGTCAGCATCTGCCCTCAAAAGAGGGGGATGGGGCAAGTCGAGCCTCTCACTCTTTCCTTCTCTCCCTCTGCATCTCCTATCTCTGCACCTTCGGGACTCGGCATACCCTTCTTCGTCACAAGAAGTTTCATTTGCCTCGGACCTCCTGGGGTGCTTTCTTTGCGGACATCTTTCGAGATAAACAGGTTATCTTCTCTCAGACGACACTGGATGTCCAATTGAGCTAAGATACTTGCCGGACCGCACCTGTATATTTTCCTTATTGGCACTACGAGCCCTTGATATCACTTGAAGCACCCACACACCCACTCTTTCAGATCACAGTCCTTTCCTTCAATCCTTAAGCCCAGCCACTTGTCGTTGACCATAGACTGTCGTTGACTGCAATTCCCTCAATCCTTCATATAAATATGTCGCAATACCTAACTGCCGCGGACACTGGTGTCGTAGGGCACGGTGAACTTTCTCCCACCTCCAAAACTTTAGCATCAGGCGGAGGCGGTGGAGGTCCTGGAGACAAGCTCGAAGCTGGACTACTGATCATGAACCTCGACATTCTCATTCTTGTCATGATAGGCACCGTTATTCTCCTCCGACTTCCTAGAGGCCTTGCTCGGTTTTGGGCGCGCACTGAATGGACGAACGGCCATTTCCTTTGGCACGAGCGTCGTCCAGAGTCACCTATCCTCAAGAATATCAATTTCAATGTCAAGGAGTTATCATTGGGACAAGACCGCTACACGACGTCTGGGAAGGGATTCCCCTCTTTCCCTGATCACCATGGGACTTACGCCAAGGAGAAAGGGCAGATTTCGTCCTTTCCTATTCGATCCTCATTTGTAGATTCCAAACCTCCCCCTCATATAACGTCTTGCTTTGGATTACTGCGATCCATCGAGGCGCCATTAAGGGTACGGTTTGTGGAGGGATTTTCCGTTGGGCAGGTGGTGGTCGTTTTATTGTACATTGCTTGCTTGGTGTATCCATCGTTCTACCAGTCCAACCCCTTTTCGGACTCGGAACGGGCAGGGTGGATAGCCATTTCTCAAGCACCGTTTGTGATTGCGTTCGCGACGAAGAATAATTTATTGGGAGGATTGCTTGGGTATGGATACGAAAAGGTAAGTGATGGATCATGATGATACCCGACTAGCTTGATTAATTTCTGTCGTAGTTGAATTTCCTTCATAGATTTATTGGACGAGTCGTAGTGGTCGCCGCGAATGTTCATGCAATAGGGTACTGTAGGTCGCAATTGCAGGGTAATCCTTCAAGGTCTGACTGACGATGCGATTTAGTTTATTCTTGGATCGGAGCTGGCACGTTCGGAGATCGTATTGCAAAGCCCAACAATATGTGGGGATTCATTGGCCTCGTTTGCTTGGACGTCCTCGTTTTCTTCTCCACAGACTTCTGGAGGAAGAAAGCGTATAACATTTTCCTGGCCACGCATATAGCAGCCTACGCACTGTTGCTCCCAGCGGTACGTATTTATTCCTTCGGCTAATCCCTTGTGCTGATGGTCATAACTAAAGGTATGGCTGCATAAATCTGCAGTGCGTCCGTATGCAGTTACCCTGATTGTCCTCTACGCTCTGGATCGATTGATGAGGCTGGTTAAAACTCGATATTGTACAGCCAGACTGGAGATTCTTCCCGAACTAGATGCGACTCGCCTTTCTATCGCTCACTTGAATGCTGGGTGGAGAGCCGGGCAACATGTCCGCATTAAAGTATTGTCGACAGGTATGGGGGTGTTGGGCTGCATGGAGACCCACCCCTTTACTATCGCCAGCGCTCCTGGTGGAGAAGATGGCTTGGTGTTGGTGTGCAAAAAGACTGGAAGGTGGACAAGGAAGTTGAAGGAGCTGGCTGGCAAAGATAGCAAAGATAGTTACTTCAGTGGGAAACAATTTGGAAGAGACGTTAAGGTTTTGGTGGAGGGACCGTACGGTCAGTCTGTCTTCCATATCCAGAGCTAGTAAGCAACTTATTCCACATACAGGCGGTCCTGGGCATGCGATTTTCTCAAGCTACTCAGCAGTACTACTCATTGCTGGGGGGAGTGGAATCACGTTCAGTCTGTCGGCTATACAGGACCTGATTAGAAAGGACCTAGTCGGGGAAAGCCGTGTCAAGGTAATTGAGCTTGTATGGGTAATGCAGGATCCTGGTATGTCTTTGCAACGTCCGAGCGGCCCGAAGTTGATTAATTATGCTCAGCATCACTCGCACCTTTTCTGCCGACATTCGCCAAATTGATCGAACAGAGCGTCTACACCCCAGTCAGAATCACGACCTACTACACCCGCGCTCCGGTTCGCCAAGCTCCAGTATCGGCAGAGCTTTTCCCTCCTGGCCTCGATATGCTGCCTGGGAGGCCTGACATATCTAAGATCATTGATAATACTATCTCACATGTCATTAACATGGGACAGGGGCGGCGGGATGGTGAATTTAGGAAGGGACTTTTAGTTGGGGTTTGTGGGCCCACTCGGTTGGGTGAATCTGTTGGAAGGGGCGTTGGTCAGGTTGAGCCGCCCAGGAGAGATGAGATCGGTGGTGTTGAACTACATGAAGAGTAAGCGCTCCAGACTCCTCCGCTCTATACTTCTACCCTTATTGTTCGCCTATCCATTTCTGTACTCGGCTAATGACCTGGCGCTTAGGGTATTCGGATGGTGAATGGCGGCTTGAGCATTTCGGGACGATGCATTTCAGGGACATATGGTTCTTATCGGTCATTTTCGGGTTGACTTTGTTGGACGCTTACCCTCTACATCCAGCTCACAGTAACCACAAGAAGTGACGTTTTGTACGCGTGGCCGGCCCGACACCAGATCTGATAGCGTCATAGATTACATATTCCTGCATCGTATATTCAAATAGAGCTTCGTTGGCGGAGATCTAGAATCACCCAAGGAAGGGAGTGGCTGGCATACGCCGGTCGTTAGGGCATTCATTATGCATGTTGCCTCGAATAACGACAGGATTCGAGGCTCGAGCGAGAAGGTAAGTGTAATAGGAAGTCGTAAATTATGTCTGTCATAGATTACAGCGCAGAAAACTCTATACAGCTCCTTGGAACAATAAGCACGATGGTACCACCTTGAATGGGCGTAACTCACGAATGGAAACGTGCTCAAGAATAGCACATCCGCATTAAAGCTCGTTTAACGAACCAGGGCCGTCGTTTGCTTGACCAAAAGCAGAGCCAATGAGCTGCCACGATGACTTTTCGTCCCCTTCCTGGCCATACAGATAATAGACCGCGCGACGTTGCATGACAATAAGATGCTGAGGGAGGTATTTAAAGAGTCCGGTGAAAAGGAGGGTTAGAAGGACGGTCAGCACTGTCACTATAGGTAATGGAGTCAGTGTTGCCTACACAGGCAAAAACAAGAGGCATTACTAATGACGAATTTCTCCCATGGTTCCATCATCGAGAGACAAAAAGTGCACTCAAACCACAACCGCCATCTCCAGACTATTTGAGCGAGTCTAGACTCGGGTTTGTTGAGAATAGTCAATTCTGGTGTGTTGCGAAACGGTAGCGCTGGCTTCGTGGAGGGCGTTGCGGTTGTTTGCTGCGGCATGGCTGAAGTGTTGGGTCGTTGAAGCAGATGAGCAAGGGTGTCAGACTATTTTGTATTAAATATTAAATTCCCACGGGATATGGTCTAAGTGGTGCTACGCTCGGTGACTTTGCGAGACACGAATGGTATCTCGTCTTAATTTTCTACGTCCCTCTTCTATATCTTCCATCTGTGCCCGGGCACGATCCTCAGGCATACGAGCCAGCTGGGTCTTGGAGCGAACCCGCGTTCTCCTCTTCACGTACCATTCCCAGGCGAAACGGATAACTTCGCCGTCGGCGTCGTAGGGTGTAGGAATCTCTGAATAGCCCGGTCTTGCCGTGGGGTGGCGAACATAGACAGCCGAACAAGTTGCAAAGTTGGGTTCAATGTAGGCAGGGATGAATAGCCACGGGGACGCATAGAGAGGAAGATAGAATGGAGTGCCGACTTTTTCCGCAGGATCTGTGATACCTTGATTGGTCTTGTCGTAGTCGTTCACGTCATCATATTCGCCTGTTTGAGGTTTGAAAAATCGAATTGCTTTTGGATTGACGGAGACCATATCACCGGGTGCAAGCCGTGTGTTGGCATTTTGGTGCTGGTGAAAGAAGTTAGTTGGGAGACACGGAGGGAGTGGTGAAAAGCACCTTTTTGCCGTTGAGGATAACGTCGCCATGAATGACGAGTCTCCGTGCTTCGTAGACGCTGTGGGCAAAGCAACACCGGAAGAGGAAGACGTCGATACGTCTCTCGACCTCGGCGAACATCAAACTTCCGACTGGCGGCAGGCCTTTCTCTTCCAATTCTTCGTGGTAGGTGGGGGCTCTGCCTTTACGCTTAGCAAAGTCCAACAAGTTTGGCATATCGGCGGTTGTGATTTTGAGGCGGGGTCGAACGTCAGGAAGAGTGTCGGGTAGGTACCATCGTTTGAAGATTTTTTCGTTGATATAGTCGCCATGGTAAGCGCGAACGATAGCTTTGGAGCGCCAACGTTGCTGGAAGAGGGTGGCGGAGGTTCGGGTGAAGCGAATACTGTCGACTTTGTTACCGGCGGTCCTGTTCCATAGGTTGAAGAGGTTTTTTGGACTCCAGCTCTGGAGAAGAAGTGAGAACGAGGTGAGAACGAGAGCGGGATACGCACCATACGAGGGAGAGCCCTTTTGAGGTTAAAGATACCAGCATCGCGCATAGTTCAACACGGTGGAAGCCAAACAGAAAATCGGATGAACAAATAGGTGGTGGATTAGTCAGCGTCAGTGGTCATCAGAAATGGAACCCTGGCGGAGGCGGTTTAACAAGATTGGATCCATCAATTCTGTGCCCAGTTTAGATTGGTATGTTTTTAACTAACCCCTGTGCGTCTAAGCGCGTGCCAAAATTGGTAGTTTAGCCGTCCACCTCCTAAAATCGCTACCAATAGCATCCAAGGGCGGCAACATTGCACCCAGCGACCGGCTGGCTCTATTTCCTATGTAAAGCGAACAAATCTCTCTTCCAATTTGGCTCTTTCTCTCTCGTCGATAACAAACCTCTCCTTTCCTCAGCTTCTGTCAACTGACTGTCTTTCCAGGGCTCCTTGAGACTGACCGGGTTAGTCTCACCCCAATACGCGTAAACGGTGTATTGCCTGCAGAGTTGAAACTCAATTCTCTGGCCCTGTAAAGGTACCGTACGTATGCTTTTGCGATTTCTATGAGAGGACTGACCCGAACATCGCTCCCACATTTAAAATCAGCTCAGATTCTCCCCTTTTGGTTGCACTCCTCCCCCAGCCATGTCTGCTGTAGACTTACAATTCCCTCAAGAAATCATCGACTTGATCGTCAGCTTTCTCCACGATGACACCGCCGCTCTCATTTCGGCCAACACTTTCTCCTGGGCATGGCACGTCGCAAGTCGAGCCCACCTTTTTTCAGTAGTAACTTTTGCCGGCTCCTCCCGCTTCGACGCTGAAGCTGGGGAATGCGTTGTACCCTGGCGTCGATATGAGCTTCTATGCGAACTAATTAATCAGTATCCCGACACCGCCAAACTTGTACGAACTCTCACAATCAATGACGCCCACCGCCTCCAAGATTCCGGCTGGCCAGAGGTGGAGCCTGCGTTCACTAATCTCCTTCGTCATTTCACTCGTGTCGGTTCTATTTCCCTCAATAATGTCCATATCGGTCATCTCTCCGACGCTTTCCTCAGTGCTTTGTTGGGAGCTTGCCAATCCCCTTCTCTCCACACCCTCTTTTGCAGATGCATCAGAGCCAACTCCTATGCCGAAGTCATGTTTTTATGTACCGGTCCGAAGTTGCGTAACCTCGGTGTATCCTTCATCGAGGCCGACCCCAGGCAATCCCCGCGACAGCTGCTTTACGATGGCATGGAGTTGATGCTCGCGAATCCCCGTCGTTCCCCGATCGTCCTTCACACCTTCCATACAGAGCAGTGCTATACCGAGCCTATCGTCGATTGGTTGTTACACCCAGCTACGGGTTATAACTTCTCGAAATTCAAGGAACTTCATTTCACTCACACCCTCGTCCAGCCAAATCTGCTAGAATCAATTCATCGATTATTGAAAGATGCTGGCTCTACACTCGAATATTTGGAAATGTGGGCACCCTCCGGTGAGTCATTCCCTGATTGACCCACTTCAATACGCTTCAACTATCATCGCGTTCCTTGGCTTAACACGTTACTCATTCGCATCAACTCATTCCCAATCAGACACGGACATGTCCAAGTTCATTCTGCACCGCAAAGCCTTTGATCTTAGTATTACGCCCAGAGTGAAGAAGCTTCGAGTTGCAGGTCTCAGATTCTCGCGCTCCATCTGCCCCCTTCCCTGCGCGAAATCATTGTTTGAGGACTGTACTGACTACCTCTGCATCGAGGAGTATTATGTCACTATGGACGTAGTTGCTCCTTCTCCCGAATCCCTCGATTGGAGGCCGTGGGGATTGTTGGACGAGATTTTGAACAGGCAGTGGTTCCCTTATCTCAAGGACGTCACGTTCAACCTCCATGTCAGGACGAAGAAAGATCGCTATGGGTATGCGCGCGCTCTAGAAGCGCACTTGCCGATGTTGAAGAAGAAAGGTATTCTGCATGTAAAAACATTGGAATAAGAGGTGGATGGTTTTCGCGGATGGTTTGTTGTACATGATTTCGCTTCCACTTTATCCCTCTTTTTGTCTATGGCATTCATTCATTCATCATCATACCCCTGACCTTTATCGTCACCATTTTTTTGCATTTAGTACATAGTTGCATTCGGCGTGCAACGTAGCGTCATCCACTCATTTGCATAGTATTCGATGTCTTTAGTATGCATTTGTATCGTGTTTCATTCACGATCATGCCTTTTGTGTCTGCAGTTGTCTTGGGGTTACCCCCCGTCCATTTATTATATTGTTAGGGACTCGAATAACAGATTGACTTGTCCCAATTGTCTTGATGCCTTACTCTTGCTCATTCCTCTGAGTTATATAAAGTCGCTGCGCTGGTGCAATACGATACTCAATATGCTCAACACCTCCAGCCAGAATGCCAACTCTCATCATGGAAAGCAACTGATGCATTGATGAGCGTTTGGCGAAATAGAATGATTTGAGGGAACGTACATTATGTGCTGCATTCGAGTGATTATAATATCCACCAAAGAAGGATGCAGTCATATCCTTGCCTATACTTGCCGTGAGCAACGTTCGTCCGCCCGGGTGATCATCGAGGAATGACGAAATATCGTGAAAAAACCCAGAGATCAAGATTAGCGACCTTGATTCGGCTTCACGTTGAACTGAATGATAAATTAAATGTCAGAACCGAGATGCAGTGCATAGGAGGCTTTTTACATTCTTCCCAGGAGATGATTGGCAAGTCCTGTCTGGATTTCGGCCAGTGGATGGAATCTTGATCATTTTGTAGTCTTTTGAGTTGCATTGAATGGGCTCCCTTCTTGATTTCATTTGTTGGGAAGACGCGAAGATTACTCGCCAAACCGAGGTATCCGCATGTGGCAATGAACCATTTAGTGGGATCATATTGATACCATAAGAACGCATTTCGGTAATCCATGGGGAATTGGTGATGGAAATTGTGATAGCCTTCACCCATCGTTAAGATAGCCGAGAGGAAGTGGTCTCGGGGAGATTGTGCATCGTCATATGGGGTATCTCCGAGCCAGTGAGCGATGGAATTAATGCAAAAGGTGCTCTGCAACGCTTCATGTCAACAAAGGTCAGAGAAGCAGCAATTATCACTAACGTGATGCACAACGGTTAATCGCAATGCACCAGAGAAACACACGCCGCCCATCCAATCGCCCCAAAACAACCCAGGGATTGCAGACGGGAACACGTAACCGAAAAAGATAGCAATCGGGAAATACCAGCGATGTTGCCATTGGATCAACCAATCATTCTTTAGGTCTGAAATATCTGAGGTACCAGAACGCAATCTAGAATTAAAGATTATCCACCCAATATGTGTCCATAGCAGCCCTCGTTTGGAGTCATACGGGTCGCGTTCGGTATCTGTATATCTATGGTGAGAGCGGTGCGAACGAGCCCACCAATAGCAAGAGCCTTGGACGGCGCTCGCCCCTCCCGTCAAAAGAAGACACTGAAGAGGGAAAGAGGCGACGTAGGAACGGTGGGACCACAAGCGATGATAACCTGCATCGAAGGAGGTTACTTGATTTGGTAGTCGAAGGCATTCAATTTTGCTATACCTGCTGTGATACCTTGAAAAGATCGGAGGAAGGGACACTGACGAGGACAGAAATACGTACCCATCATCGAATAGCAAAAGTATAGTGCGGAGAATTTGACAGTTTGGTGGTTGTGAGCCACGAACAACAGGCCATAGATTGCGACCATCGGAGTTACAGTCAGGACGACGACATTGAACCAACGAATGCCAGTGATATCAGGAAAACCTTTCACCAGAGAGGACATTCCAAGCGGAGGGGAGGAGGAAAGATTGTTGATGAGGGAAGTTTTTGATGGATGGGTTTACTGATTCATTTAATAAATTCAGAATGGTGCTAGATTCTTCCCTGAAGCAGTGCAAAGCGGGGCTCTCGGAAAAAAATCTGCTATTGCTTCGCGTGGCTATCCTCGAAATCCCGAACAGTCCGTCGATGTCACCACGAAATGGGGCACGACGGAGTATCGTACATTCGTGGGCACTGCGTGAGGCAAAATTGTCGAATAATACCATCAATTGGGATAAGTCACAGCTGAAGGACTTGGAATTGGGACAGTCATGATAATGGCGGCCTTATCGCTTTCTTAAGGGGTCAAAGTCTCCAGTGACGCGCTTGATGAAAGCAAGATAGTGTTAATTGGAGGAGCAAATTGCACAAAATTGCCCTATCGAGTTTATCACTGCAACAACAGGAATTGGCGAAGATCAGCTCCATCAATAAAAAAATGAGGGTCAACGGAATGCTCACCTCGCTGCCTAACGTCGCGCGAACAGATGATGAAGCATCGGTGATGACCGGGACGCCCGCATTGAGGCAATCATTTCGTGTTCCTCCGATTTACATCTGGTCGCTCATGATGTCCATATGGTGAGTTCTCGAGGAAGAGATCGAACCTAAGGCCTAAGGAGTGACCCTTGCGGGCGCTACCACTCGCGAACAAGCAGCTTCGTCAAGGCGGGAAAACTATGACCCATGAGGTGACACCCGCCCGGCGGCCTGTTGTCATTGCCGCTAGAGTTGATGGCAAAATGGCAACATTTTGCCGCGCCAGGTTTGCCACCCTGGCAATCGCCACATGGCAATACTCTGAGCCTTGTGTGGAATGGCAAATGGTGGCGAGACTAGTAATTGGAAATTGGGTCGGATAGCGTAGTTACGGTCAGAATATACAGATAATTTTCACTTCTATAACCTGATGTATTTATCACAGAACACTTTTCCAAATTCGGAGAACAGAATCAAAAGACTAGAAAATGGCATATGAGCTGCAAATATTGCTCAGGATCTGAAACAATCGAGCATCATGACTCTTGCTGCTTAAAGCACATCTCAAGGCCTGAGACTTGTTCTAATGCCCCCGAGGATGGAAGCCTAGTTGCTGCTAATGCAGAAAGGAGAGATCACAGCAATTGAGATGGATGATTTAGATCTCAAGGATAGTGATGAGGTGCCTGCAGAGACTTAGCCTGAGAAGAAGAAGAAAGGTGCAGTTGGAAAGGTGGTTGTGACAAAAAAAAACCTTGATTCCTTCACAGACAGATCAATATCTGAGAAAAAGCTTGACAAAGTAAATATTTGGTTGCTTCAGTGCATGTTAGATCTGTCTAGAAAGTCTCTCAAAGCTGATCAGTGATGGATCATAGATTCTTTGTTCATGGAAACATAGCTTTCAGCACTGCAGAGAATCCATTCTTAAATAGCTGTATGTGCTCTGGCCCACTTATATTACACCAACTCATTATGTGTTAATAGAGTACTATCTTCCTGCTGAAGAAAGTTGAGTTATTGCAGAGGATTTGAGAAGTTTGAGAGATGACAAATGCTGACATACCTTATTGATGGCTGAGAAGATGCCCTGCATCAAAGTGTGTATAACTGTCTATTAGCTGAAGTTGGAAAACATCCGGTTGTGCTGGAGCTCTCTGAGCTAAACAGGGAGCATGCAACAGCTCAAAATCTCATTGAAATCTCAAATAAGGCACTGTCTCAGAAGAATGTGGATGTAGCAGCTCTGACTGCTGTTAGTACGGATAATCCAACTATGATGCAGGCTTTTTGGAGAATGTGAACAACAAGAGATGCACACTTTCATGTAATTGTATGCACCGTAAATCTGTGATTTATGTATGTAACTATCAAACAAGTAATCTAATTAAGGCATCTACAGCTACTCACATGCTTTATGCATAGTGTCAATACAATTATAGGAAAGATCACTTTCTTTCCATCCACCAAGGATACTTGTCACAACTGCTTATCTTGAACAATATAGTTTGCAGAAGATAAGAGTCAAGAGAAGAGTTGGCACAGTGAATGCAGCGACAAAGGAGATTAATTGATCTGAGGAGTACATCTCAGATGTAGAGCCTTATATACATGTAGGCCTATTTGCTCTTTATTTATAATGTAAATGACTGTCTACAGATTATGCAGCTACCTATAGATCATGTGTCTACTAATTAACCAATAGCATGTCTCTCTCATTATCTAGATCATTCTAAGACATTCTATGAGGCTATGTTAATATAATGGGTGAAGTTCTAGAGTGCTTAGTAATTGCATCTGGAACCTGTATGAGTAATAGGTAATTGGTAATAGAGAGCACTTATGTACAAGCACTGAGGTAGAGCATTTAAGTATAGGCCTGCACCTAATTGGGCATTCAACTAGTAAAAATAATATAAGAATAAAAATAATATGTAGAGGTCTTAGGTAAACATGTCCAAATATTGAAAACTGTAACAATACTACTGCAAAGAACATGAATATTGTCACATTTTTCAATGCCTTGCATTACTGGCATGGGCAGTTGGAATTGGTTGCTAAGAAAAGGAGTGTTACTCGAAAGATGAAGACTAATACAGAATCTCAATTCTAAGCACTCATTTTACAAGCTCTCAGTGTTCAGAAACACAGAGGCTCTCACTAAAATATGCTTGGGGGAAGATGCTCAAAGCACAATGCATGGTCTTACCCTGTCAATAAAGATGTGTTGCAACAGTTTTTGACACTGAATGGTGGAACTTGACCAATCAGCTAATCCACATCTGCAAACCTCTTGTGGACATCATTGGGAATATTGAGGGCCATGACATGAATCTTGCTGATTGCATGCTGGAACTCATGTATGCACACTGTGAGATCTCAAGGCTCTGGCTGTTGGATGGAGAGAATGCCGACTTCTTGATGCATGCACGCAGAACTCTGAACGAGCAATTCCATATGATGAATACCAACATTCACTGGCTTGCTCTCTTTCTTACCCCCTATGCCGCAAACTCGCTGTTTCTGCCGCTATTCACTCTCGCAAAGTTTCTGATGCATGTCGTTTGGCATTGGATCTTGCGTTGCACTGGAAATGGTCAAAAGATCACGCAGCTGCACTTATCAAAGGCATACAAGATTACTTCCATGCACAGGCACCATTCAATCTCAGTGGCAAAGCAAATGTGGTTGAATGGTGGCAGTCTATCCCTGTTGTGGTATCCATTTGGCCACTTAAAGCCCTAGTGCTGACAATCCTTAAGATCGTTCCTCATGCTGCCGAGGTAGAAAGGTTCTTTTCCAATCTTGGTGGTGTTCAAAGCGTACGGCGCTCGCGTCTTTCACTACCGCATATAGAGACACTCGGTATGCTCCGAAATCACTACACATGTCTTTTGCACGAAGAAGCAGTCAAGATGGCCAAAACCACTCGACGGAAGCATGCCCACATGCATACACGCAACAAACCTGGCATCGATTCCGAGTGTCCAGACATTGATTGAGAATTATACACTCACCGGCACACCAATTGTTACAGGCTCTGAAGGTGCCATGGTGGAAGGTCCTGAGGCAATTTCCATGGAGGATTTTGATGCCGAGTTTGCGAAGCTTGATCAACAGATTGTTTTGTCAGCTGATGGGGATCAGCTGCCTGTGAATGTGGACTTGAATGATGTCTACGACATCAGTGATCTTGATAACATTCGGAAGGGTGTTGTTGCAATAACTGTTGATGAGGAGGTTGCTCAGCTCAAGATGATGGATGACAGCACAATAGAGTGGGATGCAGAAGCGTTATTGCGGTCACTAGGTGTACGATAGGTGTAACGAATGTATAGGAGTCGTCCGAATCCATTGCCAGTCTTGCCAGTCTTGCCAGGTTTTGCCAGGTTCCCACGCCAGGAGGGTTTGCCGCGCCGGCAATTGGCAAATGCTTCGGGAGGTTTTGCCCCCCTACACAGGCTGTTGATGAGGTCAACGCTGAAGAAACACCGCGCTGAACCTCGAGGGCTAGTGATGAGGGCGGACATCGTTCGGAAGTGGCGGCAGAAGAGCCGGAAAAGAATAATTTTTTTTTTGAATCGGGATAAGCGGGACTCAGAATCCCATAACTGCTAAGTACATGGTATCGACTGACAGTACAGCGGACAGCGGAATACAGGGGAGGGTCCACAAATGTAACGGGAAAAGGATGAGACGAGGGGTTTTGGAGACCGTAAATGGTAAAGGGCAAATTCTGATTGGCTCGCTCCGCCAAGAATTCACGTGCAGCGGTGCCATAAATTTGTTGACTTCAGACCCGAAATGATCCATCCGCTCTCTTCCTCTCCATTTCATCGTCATCGTTGACGATGTTCAACTTAGCTAAAAGAACCGCAACGGCGTTGCGGCCGCTGGCGGCAGGCTTTGCCACCGCTGCCCCGCGCATTGGGGACACTAAGGTCCCCATGTCCTTGCTGGAGGAGGGTCACTACATCAACTATCAACGCATTGAAGACAACCTCACCATTGTACGCGATAGGTACGCCTCAATTTTTATTGCACTTAATCATCCCACTTACTGTTGAACTACGTAGACTTGAACGACCGTTGACACTGTCGGAGAAAATTCTGTATGGACATTTAGATGATCCACATGGACAGGATATTACGAGAGGGACAAGCTATTTGAAGCTGCGGCCAGACGTATGTTACCCCTCATCAACTTCCATTAACCATATCTAATGGCGACTTAGCGCGTTGCATGCCAAGATGCGACTGCCCAGGTATGACGCCTGCCCTTGTAGTATTTCCTTGGATGCTAATGAGGAATCGTGTTAGATGGCGTTGTTGCAATTCATGTCCGCTGGTATGAATACCGCTGCTGTGCCCACCACCGTCCACTGCGACCACTTGATTGAGGCGCAAGTCGGTGGTGTTCAGGATTTGGCCCGTGCGAAGGACCTCAATAAGGAGGTTTACGATTTTTTGGCGACTGCAACGGCAAAGGTTAGTGCAATGGCCTTCACACCGACAGTTTTTTTTCCCCTGATACACATGCAGTATGGTCTTGGCTTTTGGAAACCTGGCTCTGGCATTATCCACCAAATCATTTTGGAGAATTATGCGTTCCCCGGCGGTCTGATGATTGGTACTGACTCTCACACTCCCAACGCTGGTGGTCTCGGCATGGTCGCTTGCGGTGTTGGTGGTGCTGATGCGGTAGATGTTATGGCTGACATTCCTTGGGAGTTGAAGTGCCCAAAGGTCATTGGGGTCAACTTGACTGGTAAAATTAGCGGTTGGACAACTCCCAAGGGTAATGCGATTCAATTTCACGCAATACACCGTGCTCATGAGCATTATAGATGTTATCCTCAAGGTAGCGGGCATCTTAACTGTCAAAGGTGGCACGGGTGCGATCGTCGAGTACCGCGGTCCCGGTGTGGAGTCGCTGTCCTGCACGGGAATGGCAACAATTTGCAACATGGGTGCTGAAATTGGTGCCACCACCTCCCTTTTCCCATTTAATCGCCGCATGGTCGACTATCTTAATGCAACTAAGCGCTCAGACATTGCCAACTACGCTTCACGCTTTGCTCATAACCTTCGTGCCGATGAAAATGCTGAGTACGACCATCACATCGAAATTGTATGTACATCGCTATTACGATACTGTGCCTGCTGACCTTTTCATTAGAACCTTTCTGAACTCGAGCCTCATATCAACGGTCCCTTCACTCCTGACTTGGCTACCCCTATCTCGAAATTCGCAGCGGAAGTCAAGAAGAATGGCTGGCCAGAAGAACTCAAGGTTGCTTTAATTGGTTCCTGCACCAACTCGTCCTATGAAGACATGTCACGTTCTGCCTCCATTGCGCAGGAAGCCATTGACCATGGCCTCCATGCTAAGAGTAAATTCACTATTACTCCTGGTTCGGAACAGGTTCGTGCTACCACCCAGCGCGATGGCCAGATTGGTACCTTTGAGAACGTTGGTGGCGTGGTCCTGGCGAACGCTTGCGGTCCTTGCATCGGTCAATGGGATCGTAAAGATGTGAAGAAGGGCGAAGCCAACTCAAGTATGTATTTCGTCATTGCATTCCAGCACATTAGCTAACGCCATGGCAGTTCTCACCTCCTACAACCGCAACTTTACTGGTCGCAACGATGCTAACCCTGCAACTCACTCTTTCGTCGCATCACCCGATATCGTTACTGCTATGGCTTTCGCCGGGCGATTGACGTTCAATCCTTTGACGGATACTCTTGTCGGTGCTGATGGTAAACCGTTCAAGTTCTCCGACCCCAATGGCCATGAACTCCCACCACGTGGATACGATCCAGGTCAGGACACCTTCCAACCACCCCCTGCCGATCGCGCTACTGTTCAAGTTGCCGTTGACCCCAAGAGCGACCGCTTGCAACTTCTCCAGCCCTTCCAACCTTGGGATGGTAAAACACCAACCGATCTTCCTATTCTAATCAAGGTCAAGGGCAAGTGCAGTAAGTCGTCCTACCAGTTTATTTAATGAACAGCTGCGCTCATCCACGAATTACAGCAACGGATCATATCTCCGCTGGGGGTCCATGGTTGAAATATCGTGGTCACCTTCAGAACATCTCTCGTAAGTTGCCGTCATCCGATCCTCGTTAATGCTGTTTCAATTTCTTTCAGAAAACTGTTTGATTGGCGCTATCAACTCCGACAACAATGAAGCAAATAAAGTCAAGAATCAGCTCACTGGCGAATGGGGCGGTGTTCCTCAGACTGCTGAAGCATACCGATCCAAGGACATCCAGTGGGTTGTGATTGGTGATCATAACTATGGTGAAGGTTCTTCTCGAGAACATGCCGCACTCGAACCACGCTATCTCGGTGGATTGGCTATCATTGTCCGCTCCTTCGCCCGCATTCACGAAACCAACCTCAAGAAGCAAGGGATGCTGGCCCTGACATTTGAAAACCCAGAGGATTACGATAAAGTTCGCCCAAGTGACCGCGTTGCTATTCTAGGTCTGGAGAGCTTCGCACCTGGAAAGAATTTGACCCTCGTGTGCAAGCATGAAGACGGCAGCAAGGATGAGATCCCTCTGGCACATTCTTTCAATGAAGGCCAAATCGAATGGTTCAAGGCCGGTTCTGCTCTCAATTTGGTGCGTCCTTGCATTCCAACATATTAATTACTCTTGCTGATGTGAATGCAGATGGCTGCAAAAGCAAATGCCTGATTCAGTAAAAGTGTGATGCGTTTCTATAAAATCGGCCCGTCGCTGTCCTTTGACGTTATCCCTCATGCCTAACTCAGAACCTTTTTTTCTTAAATTCCATGTAATGTAGTACTGCATGAGCAATGACATGCAATTATTTGGTGTGTAGAGAGATAAGTAACTGGGCACCAATGACAATCGCTATTCCCGCCCCGATACCCGAAGGGTAGAGGGTCTACATGTCCCTTGGGGGGTCTGTCAAATTGGTAATCATCGATCACGTGTGAGGGGTGTTGCCGTGACCGGCTGGTCGCGGGTCGACTTGTAATTAGCGGCGCTCCAAAGAAAAACGATTTCGACTCGACTTGAAATAATTGCCGACTTAGAAGTCACCCTTTCCAAAATAAGACAATTTCCAAATTAGGATGACCCAAGCCGACTAGAGTTGGCATAAGTCGTTGTCTCTCATCCAGAAAACACCTGGCACAATACGATATGCACGACGCTGACATAGTTTACATGAGGAGAGGAAAGTAGGCATATGAGAATGTCATAAAGAGGTGTAAAAGAAAAGGGCATAAATGGCATCAGATCATACAAAAACCAGTATATACCCAACTATGTAAAGAGATTACCCATCATACTGATAGTCGGAGGATAGCTGCATGAGGAGAGTGGTAAGTTGGGTAGAATAAGAGTCCATGCAGATGAGACATATGTGGCAATGACAGCACAACCTTATTACATTATTTTAATTAGTTTATCCTTTGTTCGATTACCTTTTACCTTTATACTCCCTGCACTGGCAACTTGTAATTGCATAAATGAAAATGCATACTCACTGCCCATTGAACCCTATCCATAGCACCAGCCCGACTAGTTCAGCAGCAGTATAAGCCAGCATCAAACTCATACCATTGGTGTATCTGCCTCATGATGTGCAAAAGGGGAAAAAACATCTTGCTGTAGACATTCACATCTTATACAGCCTTCTATTGAATAAGCGAATCTGTTCTGCACCAGTTCATATTAACGAAAACAGATCACCAAATGTAATACAGGTATTGGAGACAGGTTATCTTATTCTCCTGTCATAAATCTCACTCAGTATATGTAGACATCAGTGGCAAAGGCTTGCCAAGCTCAGCACAAGCTCGAATTGCCACTGCTGTTACTTTATCTAATCAGAGCCAATCACAACCTGTTGTGGATAGTGGAAGTCTCTTTGATGATCCAATTTCTCAGAATACTGACCAGTGTCATAAATGGTGCTACTATTTTTCTCTTACTTTTTCTTATTTTCTTTTAATCTTTACAAATATTTCAAAGTAGATATTAAATATTTTTAGTATAGAATAGAAGCATGAGAAAAGCCACGTGCCAGCCTTATGGCCGCCTCCTATGTCCACCTAATTCCATCTATACCTACAATCATGCTAGCATACTACTATCTACTTACATATATATACATAGTAGATTACTCATTACTAGTACACCCTGAAACGAAAACGGCATAATTAGTTTTGGTCCAAGCAGCTGAACACTTACTTAGCTCTAGTAGATAGATTTTTATACTTGAGGCAACCAAACAAATACAAATGGTCTGTGCAGATATAAATAGATGCAAATACATAGATGAGACAAAACCAAGATCTCAGCCTTGATCTCGTCTTATTTTCTTTGGTTTGACTTAACAACACTTGACTCTGGGGTGCAGACTATTGTGTCTGTTAGATAAGTATTCCATCATGAAAGCTCTACCACTACATCTTTAGGCCTTGTTGCTGTCGCCTCTAGTGAGGATGAGTGGTGTCGCTTACTCTTTGTTACAGACTGAGGTGGCCCACTTCACTTTTTTTTATTTTGCTCTATTAGACTTATCTCCATATTTGTACTGCATACCAGACTTTTGTTTCTTTTAGTATACTACATGTCTTTTCCCTTTTCTGATAGTATACACATCTCCTCCATGTACCTACTCCCTCTTTAAGTCTCTGCAGTACTCTTTTCCTTCATTGTCATGTATCGACTCCTCTGTATACTGTAGTTAAGCACATGTATGCAATTCTATGTCAGTAGCTGTAACTAGATGTATATAAGCTAGTTTGCTCAAACATGTAAGCCTAGCTTATCTTTCTGTACTTTCTGCTATAAGATTATCTGCTTTATAGCTTGCTTTGTCTGACTTCTGTCTGATTTGATGTGAATGCATGTCATGGTTTTCCTGATAACATAAGCTATTATATAATTATTTGTCAAGATACAATACAAGATATTACTTAGATTTTACACCAATGATATATCGGCACGCACATAACTCAGATGCCCTAGAATAGATGCTCTAGTCTATCTGTAGTCGATATTACTCAAGTGCTAGTATCATAGTAATCAGTTACACTGAGAGGTTAACACCATTAGTTAGCTTACTAACATAATATTCAGATCTCTGATAAGATCTGTATGTTATTGTTTATTATACAAATAGATTATAAACAGACTTTTATGTATATAAAGGCTCTGCACTCTGAGGAATTCCCTCAGATCAATCAATCAATCTTGACTTCTACTGTCATCATCACAGTATTACTTATGCTCAACTACCCTTGCTTGTTATTCTCTGCATATATCAACGTAAATAAAGATTAGTTGTGACAATGCAGTCTGATATCTCTCTAACCTCAAGTCTGAAAGATACCAAACAAAGATCTTATCTATATAGAATAGACAAGGTCAAAAGACTAAAATAAGGTTAAATTATGCAATGAGTATCTCAGTTGCTCTGGACCAACTCCAACAAGTTCAAAAAAGTGAAAACTAGATATGAATCTCTAGAAAAACCACATTAACTGAAAGACAGCTAAAACTTAAGATCTGAAAAATCTACTATAAGGTTATCTCTTGATAGTGGAGATACAAATAACAGACTCATCCTTGACTTGTCCAAACTCAAGAACACTAAATAAATTACCCGACCCAATTCCAAATTCCACACCCTTGCAAAAAGATGCAGTGACTAATCAGGCAATGCTACATAACTAAATAATGCTACAGCAAACCAAAAATGCACTACTGTTCATGCAATTCAGGGTCAGTTTTCATGAATGAATCTGTTTTAGATAGTACTGGATGTGTAGAATAGGATTACAAAGAAATACACTCCAAAAAATCGAGATAAAAACCAAAAAAATAACAACAATGTTCTCAAAATTTATTATTTTGCTAGCTTTGAAATTATTGCAGCATGCTCAGGATGATTCAGCACACAATCTGGTCATTCAAGTCAAGAATTTCATGTAATGAGAATGCCTAAGGGTGATCTCATATTTTTATGATAACCAGAGGCTGTATGTTGTAGCACAATGCAGTTTTTTTTGTCTCATGGTTCCAAAATGACCTTCAAATTGGGCATGCTACTATATAATATATATATTTGAAAAAAAAACCATCAAAATTGACCAATAACCCATATTTCTTGTGCCTATGCCTACCAGTGGTTGTCCAATATCTTGGGCTGTTAGAATCATGAAAAAGTGTTGTAAATATGATGTGCTGATATCACATGCTGTTTTGGCATATAAAGCCAAATTGGAAAAGCCAGTGTGCCAACATTGTGGTTTTCCGCAGGGTTTGCCGTGACTTTGAAGATCTGTTTTTCAAAGAGACAGAAAAGCAAGTCAGGCTGGTGCATAGTACTCTCAATAAACCTGTTGATGGTAGATGAACAACGTTGCAAACTGCTGAGATGCTATCTTGGTTAGAACTATCAGAGGTTGAGGTCATTATCACTTTCATTATTGAGAATGCAGATCATGAGTTTCCTTTCAGCAAGCATAGGGTCAAGAAGCATATTGATATCACATTGCATGTACGATTGAGGGATATCTTTCCACAGCTTGGTGTTGGAAAAAATTGGGTCTTGCAGTTCATTGCACAACATGCTGATCAACTCAAAACGATGGATTCATGGTTACTTGAAGACAAGCGAGCATGTGGAGCTAATCCAGTGGCAAGTAATGCATGGTGGAAGATTCTGAAGGAGACAGTTGATCATTATAAGATCAGGCCAGACACAACATTTGGTGCAGATGAGATTAGAGTACAAAACCACAGCAAAAAATGTGAGTGTGTAGTTATCTCTTGGAAGTGCAAGAGTCTGCAGTACCAGCAACATGCTGGCACATGAAACAATACCATGTTGTTGTTTCTATCTGCGCTGATGAACCGTTGCTTCCTTCTGCTGTGATCTTCAAGAATTCAGTATATCAGACAACCTGGGCTGACAACAACCCCTTCAATAAACATAAGGTGATCTTACAAGTCATATCTTTGGAGCTAATAATGTACTTTAGTATGGGTATCAGAAAAAATGGTGAACAAATAGAAAAATCGGGGTAGAATGGGTCAAGATATTTGACAAGGACATGAGAAAAATGGTCACACCTGGAGAATACTGCCTGCTTCTCGTTGATAGGCATAATTTCCACTATACCATCAACTTCCTCATGTATGCCCATGAAAATGTGATCATTGTTCTATGCTATCCTTTCCATACCACCCACATGTACCAAGACCTTGACATTGTTATCTTCTCTGTGCTTAAGCAATACCCTGGCAAGGAGTGGAATAAGGAGTACCATAAGAATGGTCATGCTAATGACAAGACTAATTTTATTGATATTTATAGTTGTGCACATATATGAGCACTCACCCAATTGGATATTAGGGGTGCATTCAAGGTCATGAGGGTCTGGCCCTACAATTCATCAATTGTAATCCAAGAAATGCTCACACCAAGCAAAAGATGTCAATTAGGGCAAACCTTCCTATTTCTGTCTCTGATCCAGCTGTTGAGGTATTGGCAACTATGCTTCAGGATCTCAAAAAGATCAGGGATGATTCAGGCAAGGAAAACAGTATGTCAAATAGTGACATGAATGAACAGTGTATCATCATTATTAATAAAGCGGTTGAGGCGTTGAAAAGCACAAACATTCATCACCTGATCTCTAAGGATCTCATCACCCACTATGATGAATTCCATCTCTATTACCCAGTTACTGTATTTGCCTGATGCCAACAATATTGTTTCACAAACCAAAACAGAAGCATTTTTATTGGTGGTCTTTTGTGAATCACAATTTGAGATTAAATGCTTGTGTGATCAAAATTTAGCACTTCAGTCTGGAAATTTGTTAAATGAAGTTTATTGAGGAAAAGCACGAAATGAGCTGCAACAACAGGATATAAAAAAGAACAAATAGAAAAGAAAGGCAAAGCTTAAGGGCTTGCTTTGTATAGTGGCCAGTGATGACTTCTATGAGCAGGTAAAAAAAAACCAAAAGCAGAACTGGAAGAAAAAGCAAGCAGCGGATGAGTGCAAAAATGCCAAGGCTGCATTCAAGGCAGCGCAAAAAGTGTGGAGAAAACAGAAAGAGGAGCAAAAGGCGATCAAGAAAAATATAGATACAGAGCACAGAAAAGCCATGGCAGAATGGACAAAGGCAAAAACAGATACAAAGCAACAGAAAGTTGCATTCATGATCAATTGGCCAAAGCAGGGTTTTATGGATAGAAAAGCAGCCTTACCAAAGCTTAAAGACTTGATTGGAAGCTCAAGCAAGATATCATCATTGTCTAAGGCAGGTAGCAATGCTGAGAACAAAGATAATAGGACTTCAAGTGAGGAAAAGTAGTGGGCCTGATTGATCACACATGCCACTGTAGCATTCATTGCCTGAGATCAGCCAATTTGCCCTTCTATTAATTTTTCTTTGATTTCTCACCCAATTCTGCCTCAAATGCCTTTTTTTTTGTTCAAATTTTGCTGTAGCATAACCCGGCTAATTACTGTATCTCTATCTCACCAAACAAGTTGACTTTGAAGAATCAGACTCAGACAATTCATCCAAAAAGAAAAAAAAATCAAACTATTCAACAAATTGATATAGACAAATTATTCCTTTTTCTATGATTCTCTCAAACTATATCTCCTGTTCATTCTTGAAGAAACAATAAGGTAGTTCTTACAGACAAAGCCACCATCCTCTACAAATGACTAAGTCACTTATCACTCAACCCTACAAGATTTAATAGATAACAATTGTCACAGTTTTCAATATTTGCAGATATTTACCTAAAATCTCTACATATTATTTTATTACTTATACTGGTCAACTGCCCAATTAGGTGTATATTTAGATGCTCAGCACTTGTATATAAGCGCTTTTTATTATTAATCATTCATTATTCATATAATTTTCAGATATGCTTACTAAGCACTCTAGAACTCCAACCCATTATATTGACACAGTTATGTAGAATGTTCTAGAATGTTCTAGACACAAGAGAGATATGCTATTGGTCAACTAGTAGACACTGATATATAGATAGCTGAGTAATTTGTAGATAGTCATTTATATTATAAACAAGGAGTAAATAGGCCTACATGTATATAAGGCCTGACATCTGAGGCATACTCCTCAGATCAATCAATCTCTTTTGTTGCTGCATTAACTGTGCCAACTCTACTCTTGACTACTATTTTTTGCAAACTATATTGTCCAAGATCAGCAGTTGTGATATTTTGATTGATATCTTCTTCACATCTACTTCTTCTTCCTCATCATTATTGACAGAGATGATGAGTAGCTTTTTTGATTTTCTTTGACTAGTATCAATAAGTGCACCATTTCACATATTGAAAACGTCACCCTTCTCTCTCACTCACATTGCATATCATGTTGTTAGCTATACTCCGTCATCATCGCCAACAGGGCTAACTGATATTACAAAAGAGTTACTACATGTAACAGTAAGGACAATAACCTTGAAGATGAAATCCGACAATTGCGTGAGGCCCTCAGCGGTCAAGGAAACATGCAACGTCACATCAAAATTCCCGATCTCCCTACTTTCAACGGCGCTGATAGTAAATTAGCCCTGGATGCATGGTTTAATCAAATCTCATTATACTGTTCTGCCTCTGGAATTATTTCTGATAACCAAAAAATCGTGTGCGCTGACAAGGCTACGCAGTTTGGCGGCAGTCTACATGAGGAAGAAATTTGATGATAACCGTGAGGAAAAAGACTTGGGTACTTGAAAGGATTTCATGAAAGAATTGGGAGGAATCTATAGAAAACGTAGTGATATCGATATTGCAAAAGAGAAGTTGTCCATGCTTTGGAACAACAAGGATCTGGCACGTAAAGACTTCATCAAATACATCGAGCAATATTGCATGCTTGCATGATTGGCTAAATACGAGCACAAGATCCACATTGATAAACTCACGCATATCATTCCCCAAGAATTGCGCAACTCGTTAGTTATGTTAGAAATCGAGAACAAGATCCCTGAACACTGGGAGAATTATTTAGAATTACTGCTCTAAGCATATAAAGCACTTCATCCTGAACGTGCTAGAGGTTCTATTTTTGGCAATGGATCTGGAAAAGGAAAGGAAAGGGACCCTGATGCTATAGAGGTTGACGCAGCAAAAAAGACTAAGGGCAAAAGCAAAGAGGTTAATACTTCTAGTGCCGACAAAAAATTCTGCTCGCACTGTAACAAGCATAACCCTCGGTATAAGAATTCACACAATACCGTTGACTGCCGCTCAAAGCCGAAGAACGAAAAGTCTTTGACCAAGTCTTCATCAACTGCCAGCAAGGGAAAGAAAGATGATAAAAAATCAGATCACAAGGCATTCAAAACACGAATTGCCGAGATGGAGAAATCTCTTCGGAATCTGAAAGAAGGCTACGACACCGACACCGAGTTGGATAGTGACTCCGATGCTGCGCCCAAAGCGTTTACCAGCAAGGCGGCCAGCATTAACTCTGCGAGAATTAAGGAGATCTCAGACAATGACTCCTCGTCATCTGAAATAGAGACGACCCCTGAAGACAATGAATCAGGTGGAAGCAGGTCCACCAAATGGCCAAAATCTAAAGCGTCTTGGTGACTCCAGAGTTTTCCCAAGAGACTGTAGTGGCCAACGTCTGTGACCTACAGTCCGGGAAAGACAGCACCCCAGTCGGAATTAGTTTAGAGAGTAACACAGTGGAGTCCAATGTAATTAATATTTCTCGCAATAAGAAAACTTTGTTTAAAATTCCTGTTACACTCTGGGTGTGAAACAAAAAAGTGCAGACTGAAGCTCTAGTAGACTCGGGAGCCATAGCACATTTCATTGACCAATCATTTGCTGAAACAAATCATCTGAAATTAAAAAGACTGGCAACCCTGTACCACGTTAGAAACGCGGACGGCACTCCCAATGCCGCAAGACAAATCAAATACTACATCCTTGCGCAAATTGAAATAGGTGATCACCGTTCTTCACACTACCTCTTTGTTACACAACTAGGTGACAAGAGTATGATGATCGGTTACTCATACCTATATAAGCACAATCCACATATAGATTGGGCAGCAGGAGAATGGGAGTACACCAGATGCCTGATGTCTTGCTTTACCAGTAGGGCTCATAAAATAACCAACATAGAAGCCAGATCCGACGAACTTCCATCCAACCCATGGGATTTTTCGCTGGACGAAATAGGAGAGAAAGATCTTGGAAATCACTTTATAAATTGGGTTAGTCTTAACAACCCCAAAAACCTATATACAGCATCACAAGTCGCATTTTTAACTGGCAAGGATGGTTTCAACAATGATGATGAGGATACTTGTAATTGGAAACAACATGTTTCCAAATGGTTACATGACCACGGCGATGTCTTTTCAAGAGTCAAGTCAGAATGTATGCCTAAATGAAAGGAATATGATCATCCTATCAACTTTATACCAGGAGTAAAACTGCCTAAACCATCTAAAGTATACCTACTCTCACCTTCTCAATGGAGCTCTCTAGATGAGTGGATTGATGAGGAACTACGCAAAAGGTACATTCGACCATCAACAAGTTCTTTAGCAGCAGGATTCTTTTTCGTACCAAAAGCCAATGGAGACCTACGATCTTGCATAGATTACTGACCCCTTAACGATGTCACTATTAAGAATCGCTATCTTATCCCATGGATTTCTGACTTAATTGATGCTCTCAGTAAAGCATCGATCTTTACTAAAATAGATCTTCGCTGGGGCTATAATAATGTCAGAATTTGTAAAGGCGATGAATGGAAAACAGCATTCATAACTAGACGAGGTCTGTTTGAGGCAACGGTCATGTACTTTGGGTTTTTCAATGCATCCGCTACATTCCAAACCATGATGAATACCATTCTTAGTGATTTAATTCATCAAGGAAACGTAATGGTGTACTTGGATGATATCTTAATTTTTGGTAACAATAGAAAAGAACACAGATGCATCATCAAAGAAGTGCTGAAAAGGCTTCAAGACAACGATCTGTTTGCTAAAGCCGAGAAATGTTTTTTGAACAGAAATCTATACATATCTTGGAATAATTATTCATAAAGGACACGTTAAGATGGATCCAATAAAAGTAAATGCAGTTCTTGAGTAGCCGGTACCAGCAAAAGTAAAGCATGTACAAGCCTTTCTTGGATTTGCCAATTTCTATCAATGCTTCATCGAAGGATTCAGCAAAATAGCCAAACCACTCACCAATCTTATGAAGAAAGACACTTCTTGGACTTAGGGAACTGAGGAACAAGAGGCTTTTGACGTGCTGAAAAAGGCGTTCACCTCTGCTCCTGTACTTAGAATACCCGATGACGTTAACCCCTTCCGACTCTCTACCGATGCAAGCAATTTTGCCACTGGTGCAATATTATCACAACTGGACCCTGTCAACAAGAGGTGGCACCCAGTTGCATATTACTCCAAAGCTCTCAATGCGCCAGAACGCAACTATGAGATATATGACAAAGAACTACTTGCCATCATTCGAGGTCTTGAAGAATATCGTCACTATCTTGAGAGACATCCTGAGAAAATTGAGATCTGGTCTGACTACCAGAACCTCACCTACTTTAGATCTGCACAAAAACTTACTAGGCAACAAGCACGATGGTCATTATTTTTAACACGATTTAATTTCTCTCTACATCATAAACCTGGAAAAACCATGCAAGCTGAAGACCCTCTGTCCAGGCGACCAGATCATGAGAAGGGGGTAGAGCTCGATAATCACAACAATACTCTTCTTAAACCTGAATTTTTCACTATTCAGTCTATCGAGCCCACTCATACATCAGAAGTCAACGACGACCAAATCCTAAGAGAGGTTAAAAAAGCATTACTTTCCGATGAGGTTACAAAGAATTATCAAAGTCTATTACAATCGGGACCTAGAGAATTTAAAAAGTCATTAGAGGATTGGAATTATGAAAATGGCTTATTACTGCATAGAGGAAAAGTCTATATGCCAAAGAGTACAAATGAACATTTACGTAGAAGAATAGTACACATGCACCATGACATACCATCTGCAGGACACTCTGGACGATGGAAAATGTATGAGCTAGTCTCTAGAAACTATTGGTGGCCTGGAATGTCAGTCTTTATAAAGAATTATGTAGCCGGTTGCGACACTTGTCAGCGGATGAAAGATCGCAGACAACATCAATTTGGACTTCTTCAACCAAATGAAGTACCAAATGCACCTTGGGAAATTCTCACCGCCGACATTATTCCTTCACTACCCGAGTCTGATGGATTCAACGCAATATTTGTTATAGTTGATTGTCTAACTAAATATGCACACTTTTACCCAATAACCAAGCATTTCTCCACGAAAGATCTTGTGCAACTCTTGTATGATAGGATCTATCCTATTTATGGATTGCCACTATGGATTATTTCCAACCGAGGATCTCAATTCGCATCTGAACTCTTTCAGGAATGGTGTGAATTGATAGGCATAAAATCTGTAATAACAACAGCATACCATCCACATGCTGATGGTCAAACTGAACATGTTAATCAGATACTCGAACAGTACCTACGCTGTTATGTTGATACAAATTTGGATGACTGGTCACGCTATTTACCCAGTGCTGAATTTGCATACAATAATCACATGCATGAAGGAACTCACGAGTCTCCATTCTACTTAGAATATGGATGACACCCAAGAGCTGGTTCAACATTGCTCAAGGAAACCGCTACTGTAGATCTTAATGATATTATGAGACAAAGACTAGAGTCTCAAGAGCAGGCAAAAGCGGCTCTCAAACTTGCAGCTGAACGGATGAAATGGTATTATGACAAAGGAGCGCAGAATGTACCATTCAAAGAGGGTGACAAAGTTCTACTTAGTCTTAAAAACTATCATGACAAAAGCAAGAACGAATCACTCAAACCTAGATATGAGAGACCATTTAAAATCATTAAACAACTCTCACTGGTCACATTTGAACTTGAACTACCTTCCAAGTTCTGCGCCTATCATCCTGTATTTCACGCTTCAAAACTAGCTCCATACACTGATTCCATTGTACCTGGACAAAAACTACCTGAACCTCAACCAGAAGTAGTTAGAGAAAACGAAGAGTGGGAAGTCGAAAGAATCCTACAACATCGTATTCATGGAAAAACTACACAATACCTGGTTCGATGGAAAGGCTTTGGTCCTGATGCAGACACATAGGAACTTGAGAAAAACCTCACCCACGCAAAGGAGGCAATCAAAGATTACAAGTCTCAGAACTGAGAAGCTATTTGAGTTATACAAACTCCTGATGATGAATTTAAAACACTTCTATAACACGATTCTACACTTCAAGTAGAACTCATAGGAGGAAAACTCCCTCTTAAAGGATCCACAGAAGCTGCAGGATTGGACCTGTACGCTGCTTCACCAACCGAACTTGCTCCTTACACTAGAACTCTTATACCTACCGGTATCAAGATTAAAGTTCCACATGGAACATATGCCCGCATTGCTCAGTTAATATGTGAAAGAATTGCAACGGTCAATGTCGAACAAGTAGACTCTATTGGAGATACCGAGCAAGGAAGCAAAGATTTTGGATCCACAGGAATGTTTTAACACTCTCGACAGAGCTCAATCCTTGAAAAGGGGGTAATGTCACAGTTTTCAATATTTGGACATGTTTACCTAAGACCTCTATACATTTAATTCTATTTTTGTACCATTTATATTGATCAATGTCCGATAAGACATGTATCTATATTTAGACACTTCATTCATAAGCACTATTCATTATCAATCCCTTTATTACTCATCCAAGTTCCAGATGCACTTACTCAGCACTCTAGAACTTAGACCTATTGTATTGACACAACCTCATAGAATGTCCTAAAATAATCTAGACACTGAGAGAGACATGCTATTGGTTAATTAGGTAGACACATGATCTATAGGTAGCTGTGTAATCTGTAGACAGTTGTTTACATTATAAACAAGAAGTAAATAGGCCTACATGTATATAAGGCCCCATATCTGAGGCATACTCCTCAGATCAATCAATCTCTTTCTGTTCTATCTCGTCGCTGCATTAACTGTGCCAACTCTACCCTTGATATCTCCTGCAAGTTATATTACTCAAGGTAAGCAGTTGTGACATTACCCACATGCTTGGCCGCTCCTTTAAGAAATTACAAAAGAAAAATATTAAAGCAAATTCATCTATATCTTTGGAGTGGCAAAATGTGCTCTGGAGATGGTGGAAGCACTTTCAGGATTTATATGAGAGATTAGACACAATTGGGCATAGCCTTGCAAATTTGCAATGGTGACAAATTAAAGACCGGATCCATCTGGGTCTTTACAGCATCAAACAGGACCTGGAATTCTCTGATCCTGTTAGGTTTCTTGGTTTGTCAGAAACGTAGATTGGGAGGGATCAGTGGAGATAGATTGAGTTCTGAAGTAGGTGTAGAAAATATGGTCGACCAGAGGTAATGGTTCGAGCCATTGTCCTAGCATCAAGGTCGTGATGCAATTGAGAAGACTCTTGTCAGCTGTCTCTCATTGCATCTGACGCTTGGACTTATGGTAGGGCATAGTGGGTGTATTTATTCTCTTGTAGAGCGAGTCAAGCTCGTGACTGGACATGGTATTGTACTGTGCTTTTGGCATCTAAGGCAAGTAAAATTAGTAACATTTCTATTTCAGCAAATGTTACTAGGAAAGGAAAATCTACTTCTCCATCTCGGTCAGTTGTAGTCATGTTAGTTGATGACAGGTGCAACTGATCATGCATGGGATGGAGCACACCCAACATAATAGTTGGCCCATTGCAGTCGTGTCGGCATCTGCCTGGACTCTCTCTCCAGGTCAGGGGGTATGTGGGGATCTCAAAAGGGTTCCACCCCTTCTGCAAACTTGGTTGGACAATGTATTACATGTTTTTCACACTGCCAATGCCAGCTTGCTATTGTTACACCTATTAGGGTGCTCTTGGCTTGTCCGAAGACACTGACACTATTGTCGGTAGGACGCAGTGTACTCCTTACACCTAGGGTCTGGCAACAAGATCGTTATGTAGGCCAAAGTGCTACTCTCACTGTTACATGAGGTGACTCTCTTGAAATGTCAGTCATCCCTGTCAGCAACAATGATGGAGTATAAATCAATGATACGATTTCGACACGAGTGAGGGAGAAAAGTAACATTCACAATGTGTGCAACAATGCGTCCATTGGTACCAGTCAAATAAAGTAAAGAAAGCTGCTTATTGTCTCTGTCGACAACGACGAGCAGAAAAAAGGGGACGAGGGGTTGAGATCAATCAAAATGTCACAACTGCTTACTTTGAACAATATAATTTGCAGAAGATAGTCAAGAATAGAGTTGGCACAGTTAATGCAGTGATGAAGTAGGGAAAAAAAGATCGATTGATCTGAGGAGTATGCCTCAGATGTGGGACCTTATATATATATAGGCCTATTTACTCTTTATTTGTAATATAAATGACTGTCTACAGATTACACAGCTACCTATAGATCATGTGTACTTGATTAACCAATAGCACATCTCTCTCACTGTCTAGATTATTCTAGGGCATTCTATGAGGTTGTGTCAATACAATGGGTCAAAGTTCTAGAGTGCTGAATAAGTGCATCTGAAACTTGGATGAGTAATAAATTGATTGGTAATGAAGGGCACTTATACATAAAGTGTCTAAATATAGATGTATGCCTAATTGGGCATTGACCAGTAAGAATATTACAAAAATAAAATAAAATATGTAGAGGTCTTAGGTAAACATGTCCAAATATTGAAAGTATGACAGAGCCATTCCATTGAAGATGGTTGGTGATGACTTTTTTGCAGAGTTTAGCCATGCAGTTGAATAATGCAATAGGTTGGTATCCTTTTGTGGTTGAATTCTTTTTTTTGGTTTGGGTATCATGACCATGTTTGATTTCGTTATTCATCACAGCCAGTAGCTTATGTCAAAAATGCATATGTTGAGAAGGTGTGTGAGGATGTGTGAAATAATCGGGCTAATGTTTTTGAGTTTCTTCTACAATAGATGTCGGGCCCAGCCTGAAGCTGATTGTCTAATGTTGTTGATTTTTATCTGTCTGTTGTTAGCAAATTAAAAAAGATTATTTGGTAAGGTGAATATTTTGTTGTCATCATCTATATTGAGGCCTTCATGTAGCAGTGACAGGTAATCGGGTGTTTTGCACTCTTTAGTCCAGGGAATCACATTTCATGGACATTTGTTACCTACAATCTTGATTAACTTGTCTTTTGGCTTGTTTTTTGGTTGTTTTTTGGCTGTCTTCCTGGCTTCAGACTGGGGTGGGAGGGATCTGTAAAAATTTAGTAGCCATGAAAGTTCTTCATTCTACCAAGGTTGGCTATAACAGAATGGGTTGGTAGGGGTGGCTAAGCTGTTATATATAGTCTTGACATCTGAGAAAAGTTTATCCATCATGCCATCAGCATGTTCAGATGATGTGAATTGTGATAGTATGCATGGCATAATATCTCTTACTCCCTTGATAAATTGGTCTTGAGGAGTTGGCTCTTTATCTTTTTCATTGCGGGGTTTACTTCGTAGGATGAGGCGAGGGGGCGGATTGAAAATTTTTGTGTGAATTAATAAGATGATGGGGATTATAGTCAGAAGAGTTGTTGAAGTCAGATCAGACTTCCACCGTAGCTCTTCCGAAGAGGGAGTCACTTAGGTGATAAAAAAGAGGTCAAAGATAGATGGGTTTTCTCCGGAGTGTCGAAGGGAGTGGGTGGATATAAATGTGTGATCTACGACATGATCTAGAATCTATAGCATCAGTGGGGTACCATGGGGTGGACTTTACTAGTGCATCACGGATTTGTAGAAGGGACATTTCTGCTAGCATCCTCGCAAATTGTTCGAACATGACTCCAGCTTGTATAGCTAGTGACATCATGTCATTGTGACTATCAACAACTTCGTTTCTTGCACAATTGGATATCGCCATTAGATATCAGAGTCCTTGAAATCCTGCCATCTGTTCAGCTAATGTAATGCCATACTTTTCTGATTCACAGTATGTAGATGCTGTCATGGAAGGGTTTGCATAAAATTCTGTCATGTGGTAATAGTATCAGTTGGCAAGTATATTGTTGAAGGGGCTGGGCCATTTCAAGGCTTCTCTTTCTCGCAATGAACATGTTGTTGGAAAAGCTTTGGGTGCTTTTGACCTTTCAAGATTTAACCGCATCATTGAGGGGTAAGCAGTCGTCCATGGGGCATTTCCGATTCTTGTCAAAGTTGTTAGGTAGACAAGGAATGGGTTGGATTACTGCAAGGTAGCTTGGGTTCAAGGTTACAGGTAGGTGGGAACAGTTTGAAGGGATCATTCGAACTGTCCATGAGGTCCATCTGGTGTTGGTTGGTAAGTGATTGGATGGCTTGGAGGGTGGTGTGCGGATCTGTGGTGGATAGGCTAGCAACGGCTTCAGGTGTGTGTTGTGACTTAGCTAGACCCATGGCTTCATAAAATTCAGGGGCCACTAAATGGGATCGAGGAATAGAGAATGGAGTGAGAGATCTGATCCTGGGGTTTGTGCTAGGAGAATTTAGTGCCTCAACCTCGGCATGTACCACTGCAGCAAAGGCTGCTGGTGACATGCATAGATGGGGCATGAGGGGAGAAAGGCTCTGTTTTAGTGAGTTAGCACGCAAATACCTCGTATCTGAGGCTGATCTGTTATCCATGTGCTTGTAAGCTCTGGAATTGTTAGAGTCAAAAGATGATATGCTATCATGGTCATTGTCTTCCTCACTGTCAGTATGATTGGGGCTTTTGGGTTTACCACTTAGATATTGGATTGCATCCTCGGTAAGGGGATCCAGAGTGCACTTGGGCTTATTAGCCTCAAGGTTCAAAGAGAGGTCAGTTTTCAATCCGTCAGATCTACTGAGCAATTATTTTACTATACTCTTCTCTTCAAGCTTGAAAGTGTGGTTTTACCAGTCTTGCATTTGAGGACCTTCTTTGTGGAGGATATGTTAGGATAGGTGGAGAAGGCAGAGAGTAATGAGTTATCAAAGTTAAAATTCATGTTATCTTGTCGACGCCTCGTCGATGAGCTAGACACTTAGAGCAGCTCTTAGAAGAAAGAGAGAGGGTGGAATGGGATATATGGTGTACAACTCTTTCAAATTGTGTTTAGGCATGTAAGATATGATGGTGGTATGGACGGACGGAGAGATTCCGTGCAACTCTTGTACGATAGGATCTATTCTATTCATGGATTGCTATTATGGATCATTTCTGACCGAGGATCTCAATTCGCATCTGAACTCTCTCAGAAGTGGTGTGAATTGATAGGCATACAATCTGCAATGATGACAGCAAACTATCTACAGACTGACGGTCAAGCAGAACGCGTTGATCAGATACTTGATCAATACCTATGCTACTACATTGACATAAATTTGGATAGCTGGTTATGCTATTTACCCAGTGCTAAATTTGCATACAATAATCACGCGCATGAAGGAACTCGCAAGTCTCCATTCTACTTAGAATATGGATGACACCTAAGAGCTGATCTAACAGTGCTAAAGAAAACGGCTACCGTAGATCTTAATGATATTATGAGGCAAAGACTTAGAGCAAAGAGAGTGACAAAGTTCTACTCAGTTTTAAAGACTATCAAGACAAAAGTCAGAACGAATTGCTCAAACCTAGATATGAGGGACCATTTAAAATCATTAAACAACTCTCACCAGTCACATTCAAACTTGAACTGCCTTCTAAGTTCCGTGTCCATTATCCGCTATTCATACTCTGAAATTAGCTCCATACACTGATACTATTGTACCTGGACAAAAACCACCTGAACCTCAACCAGATGTAGTCAAAGGAAACGAGGAATGAGAAGTCGGAACCATCTTACAACATCATATTCGTGAAAAAACTACACAATACCTGGTTTGATGGAAAGGCTTTGGTCCTGACGCAGATACATGAGAACCCGAGAAAAACCTCACTCACACAAAAGAGGTAATCAAGGATTACAAGTCTTAGAATCGTGAGGCTGCAGGATTGGACCTGTATGCTACCTCACCAACCAAACTTGCTCCTCATACTAGAGCTCTTATACCAACCGGTATCAGGATTAAAGCTCCAAATGGAACATATGCCCACATTGCACCAAGGAGTGGACTTCCACTTAAAGGCATCGATGTCGCTGCCGGAGTTGTCGACAGAGACTTCACTGGTGAACTCAAAGTAGTAGTCAATAACTCGAATACTGCCGAATACTGCCTTTAAAGTAAATAGAGTAACAGCGACAACATGGCTCAATTAATATGCGAGAGAATTGCAACAGTCAATATCGAACAAGTAGACTCTATTAGAAATACAAAGCGAGGAGGCAAAGGCTTTGAATCTACAGGAATGCTTTAATACTCTCGACGGAGCTCAATTCTTGAAAAGGGGGTAATGTCATGGTTTTCAATATTTGAACATATTCACCTAAATTATTTTTACTAGTTGGATGCTCAATTAGGTGCATATCTATATTTAGATACTTTACCTAAGTATTTATACATAAGCACTTTCTATTATCAATCACCCTATTACTTATACAAGTTTCGGATGCAATTACTCAGCATTCTAGAACTTTGATCCATTATATTGACACAGCCTCATAGAATGTCCTAGAATGATCTAGACAATGAGAGAGACATGCTATTGGCTAATTAAGTAGACACATGATCTATAGGTAGCTGTGTAATCTGTAGACAGTCATTTACATTATAAACAAGAAGTAAATAGGCCCACATGTATATATAGCTCTACATCTGAGATATACTCCTCAGATCAATCAATCTCCTTCGTTGCTGTATTAAACTGTGCCAACTCTTCTCTTGACTCTTTTCCCCTGCAAACTATATTGTCCAAGGTAAGCAGTTGTTACATGTACAGGTCAAGTCCTGCAGTGTCCTCGGATTCACAAGTAGAGGAGTTTTTCCTCCAGTGAGTTCCACAAGTAGTGTGAAATCACGTGTGAGAAATACTTGGAATTTATTGGTGTCAGTCAAAGTGACTTTATTGGCTTCATAGCCTTTGGTCTTGTATTCACAAAATGCCATTGTTGCATATATGAGGTTTTGTTTAGATTCTCATGTGTCTGCACTTGGACCATAACCTTTTCATCGGACCAGATATTGTGTAGTTTTGCCGTGGACATGATGTTGTAGGATTCGTTCGATTTCTTAGTCTTCTTGTCCTTGGATAGTTACAGATTGTGATGATTTGGTTTTATACCAATAATGGTAGATTTATTATATGAAATTAGTTTTGAGATGTGAAAGACCGGATAGTAGGCTCTGAACCTTGTTGGTAGTTCGAGCTTGAATGTGACCGGTGAAATATTTTCTATTATTTTGAAAGGGCCATCAAATCATGGTTTGAGTGATTTATTTTTTGATTTGTCCTGATAGTTTTTGAGACTGACAAGAACTAAATCGTCTACTTTGAATGGTTGTATGCCTTTTGTCATAATACCATTTCATCCATTCTGTAGCTTGCTTCAAGGCTGCTTTCGTCTTGAGCTTCTATTCTTCATCTCATGATGTCATTTAGGTCTGTGGTAGTGGTTGTCTTATCAGTATTGGACTAGCTCTAGGGTCTGCCATAATCAAGGTAGAATAATGATTCCTTTGTTCCAAAATTTGGTCCAGGTTGTTATGATTGGACCAAATTTTGATTTGACTATGATGAGCTTCCAAATAATGGTGATATTTTTCAAGACCTCGCTATTCTAGGGCTGCAATCACTTTCTTGAAATCTATCTTGACATGTTCTTTACATATAATCATGCTGAGATAGTGTACAAATTCTCATGATTTGGAATCACTGTAGGAAATGTTATAACTGTCGAAAAACTGTAACCCATGCATTCTGGCAGTTTATTTATTGCAGTCAAAATGATTACATCCAGTAGAATACAATCACAAAAAATAGCATACATCTGCTGAAACCCACCAAAACCTTCAAGAAACTGCCAAACCATCAAGAAACTGCATGAGTTGGCCTCAATTCACAGAAAAACTGCATACACTTATTGCCATCTCATATTTTTTCCACCTGCTTGCAGTTTGCCGCAGCCATCGATATTTTATATATAGCAGTATGTCAAAACTAGGAATTTTAAGTCCATCAGAAGGGAGTATTCACTATTTCTTGGGTGATATTTTCACCATTTTTTGCCCTTTTCGATAATTCAGTTTTTATCTAGGCAACTCGATATGTCAGTAGCTTATATTTCTGAAGACAAATAATACTTACACTTTGTTGTGCGCCGAGAGCATCTCAAGCAGCATTGAACTCATCAATTGTATGGCTTGTCCTGCTTGCTTTCGAGCGACATTTTACATGTTGATTAGGGTAGTTTAATAAAGATTGAATTGAATGACTTACTTTGGCATCGTTGATGATATTGCTTCATTTTCATGAGACTTTAATGTAGTTTTCTTGCTCATTGATGCAGGCAGGCTCTGGCTCCACAGTTGAGAATGAGTAACAGGGTCATTAAAAGTTGGACTGAACAAAGTGGAGGGCATGTTTTCAGCTTTTCACCCATCAATTTGAGTCACATTGCTTGCTGATCGTAGAAGAAAAGAAGGGGCAGAGGCAAGAGACTCAGAAGCAGGAGCAGGGGTAGGAGGAGCAGCCAGAACAGGAGCAGAAGTAGGAGCAGGAGCAGGAGTAGCGAGAGTAGGTTGTGAACAGACACTTCTGGAGACTACAAAGGAGGGGGCTCACACACAACTGGAGTGTGAAGGTGAGTAAATAGAATATAGATCACCTTCAAACTCCGAAGCAGTTATAACTACTGTGCTGTAAATACTATCAAATATGGAAGACATAACTGGCTTATCTCATCTCAACAGACAAAGACTCTGGCACTCTAACAAGGCTATTGCATTCTACCTTTCCACCTAAATCTGTATCAATTTAGAATTATTCAAAGGAATCTCTACACACATACCACCAACTTCTTGTGCAGGTACAGCTCATGCATGGGTTTTTTTTTTTTGGGGGGTCACATGTATTAGTGCACAAAGTACCTATCTACACAGCTTGTATTCTGGGGCACAGAGGCAGGCCGGGTATATAGGGGAGAGCCCCCGGGGTCATACCCTGGTATTCTACGGATGGATCGTGAAGTACGTAGTTAAGACTCAAGGCCAAACGAGCCTAGTATTAGTCAGCTAGTACCTATATCAGGAGGTCGCTGTGATCGGGTCTCTGTTGTCGGTTTCCCTAGGTCCATGCACGTGCATGGGGTGATGGACGAGATATGCTCCTGCATCTTCTGTGGAGTACTGATGGGTGCCTCTAAACTGGCATGGATGGATTATGCTGCACTTTGGCAGCTTCGAATTGAAGCTTGTTAGCGAGAATTTTCTCACGTAGTTTTGCCACAGTGTTGAAAAAAAGCAATGTGCCGGTATAATTTGGGATTAGAGTGGTCCCATTTGGGTTTAGAATCACGACCATGGTAGATCCTTTGAATTGGGAGGGCCAGTAGCCCAGGAGGATTGCAGTGTTGTACTAGCGACCTATAACATGAATTGAGTCATCCAACCCTGCAAGAGCCTGTAGCTAACGCCAGACAATGTGATCTGGGCTTGGAGCACTTTGCGCTGAGATCTGGCCCAGTGCCTCCCAGCATTCATTCACCATGATTGGGTGCCACTGGTGAGGTTCTTGTTGTGGAAGAGCATCTATGAATAAGTAGTCAATGGGTCTGTTAGCAGCTTGAGAGAATTGGCTATGGAGGACTGGCCATAGATCATCAAGAGATGTGACTGGTTGAAGTTGTTTGTAATCTGGTGTAGGCCGGTCTCTGGTCTATGGCATGACATCTCAAGGACATCCATTTTTGGTTAATACTATAGACAATATCGTTCATCTTTCTATCGTAGAACTCGTGTTGGCTGTGCAAACTGCTGTTTTAAAAGCTTTGCAGGTCATAGGAGTGCAGTAATATCTTCACATGTTCCGGGAAATTTGGCATTGTTTAGTCTCACCAGCCATTAGCCTGTTGTGAGGGTTTGGCATATATGTGCAATCCATCTATGCACTGTCTGGTGATTGATAGAACCTGCTTAGTGACTTTCAAAGGTAGTCGGGTTGAGTCTAGGGGGTCTTGTGAACATAGGAAAAGAACATCATGTAGGCGGCCTTAAAAAAATGCTTTTCATGTCCGTCTCAGAGTCTGGGTTTGGTTTAAGCTTGCAATCTTGGGTTAGAGGGTGAGCTTCAACTTCAAAAAAGAAGGTAAAGAGAGAGAGTGGTGAGAATTACCCCGTTCTTCGCGGTCATGGCCTGCTTGCCATGTATCAGTCAGTATCCATGATTGAGAAATGCATAAAGAGTAGGTCAATAATAGAGCCATGCTCTCATTGGTGTCTGAAAACATGTGTTGGTTCATCACCTAACTCAACTATATGTAGGTTGGGAGCTATTGTGATCTGAAGGAGAGTGTCAACACCAGGGTCTCGGTTCTCACAACCAGGGATTAACATACCTATGTAATTCCACTCAGATCTACATGTGCAAGTATTTTAACAATATATATGCAAACAAAAGAACTTGAGGTCCAGAAATAACTTTGTAACTGTTGAGATGAGATAAGCCAGTCAGGTCTTCCATATTTGATAGTATTTGTAGCACAGTAGTTATAGCTGCTTCGGAGTTTGAAGGTGATCTATATTCTATTTACTCACCTTCACATTTCAGTTGTGTGTGAGCTTCCTCTTTTGTAGTTTTGGTCAAACTATACCAGAAGTGTCTGGTTACAACAGTAACTAAATTAATTTGAAACAATATTATACACTTGCTTGACTCGCTGATTATGGACATAAAATTCACATCAACAAGTTACAAAATGTCATTTCACAAGAGCTGCAAAACATACTTACAATGATCAAAATATGTGGCAAAAATCTCAAAAAATGTGACAAGCACCTTGAATTATTACTTAAAGCCATTGTAGCAATATATTTCTAAAAACCAAATCTGAGCTTATGCCCCCAAAAGAGAACCTTATGATCACCCAATTGATTTTAGAAAAAGTGCAAAGCTTCCTAAACCCTTTAAAATGTACTCACTTTCACATAATCAGAGAACTTCTCTTGATTCTTGGATCAATGAAGAGTTATGCAAAGGATATATCTGAAAGTCTACTAGTAGTATAGCAGCTTCCTTCTTTTTTGTAGAGAAAGCAGATAGTGGACTTCGACTATGAACTATCGTGAATTGAATAAAATCACAATCAAGAACTGGTATTCTATTTCACAAATTACTGACCTCATTGATACACTCAGTAAAGCATCAATTTTCATCAAAATTGATTTTTGCTGGAGATACAACAATGTTCAAATCTGCGAAGGAGATAAGTAGAAAACCACGTTCATAGCCAAACAAGAATCATTCGAAGCTATGTATTTCAGTATCTGTAATGCACCATCCACTTTTCAAATGATAATAAATGATATTTTTAGTGACCTCATTTGTGAAGAACAGGTAATGGTGTACTTGGAAAACATATTAATATTTGGAAATGATAAGAAGGAGCATAGGCATATCGTCAACAAAGTGATGAAAAGACTAAAAGACAACAACCGATTTGCAAAAGCTGAGAAGTGTTTCTTCGAACAAGGGTCAATGGAACATTTTTGCATGAGTGCAGTTAGTAGTAGCTCTTGGCCAACTATGCCGGATTACATTTTCACTAGGCCTGATTGATGAAAGTGACTTTGAATAGAAAAACTATTTGATGATATAGAGTGGCTCAAATTCTAATACCTGATTTCCTACTCTCATTGCTTCACTCCGATCACTGCTCCTATAGTGTTTTGGACTTTTTTGCCTTTCATATTGAATCTTCTCACTTTTAGTTGCACATGCATCGCATCTCATTAAAGACCATCTATTTTGCTTGGACATAATTTTCTACATTCAAAGTTTACATCTTGGCTCTATCACCTGCCTGAGCTCACCTTCACACCCCTCTTACTTATTACTGCTCTCTTCATAATCATTTTTTATTTCATATTCTCTTTTTTGTGTACATATTTACTCTTTAAGTTGGTTTTTTATTTCCTCCTTTCTTCTTCATTGCATAGTGAGTTACTTACATAAAGTAGTTAGCCTCCTATGATTTTGTTACTATAAATGCTATTTGTAGAAAAAGAGCTTGAAAGAGAATCGTAGAATCCGTTCCTCACTAATATACCATTGTACCTACTGCTTTTTATATCAGCCCATTTAACTTGCTAGCAGACAAAGTTGTTTGTATAAAAATAGCTCCAAATAGTAGATATAAAGCAACTAGACATGCAACAGCATAATTCTGATGCATTTCTTACTTTTGTCTATCAAATAGTGGAAATAATAATTCCATGGTTCTGCAGATCTAGAAATCCTCTAAGTCAATTGCTTCACAGTTCAAGAAGATATTTCAAGTTGTGTATCTATTTTCTTCTCTAATATGGGTAGACCTCTCGAACTTTTACTTGTTGAATTGTTCTATCACCTCATACAGCATCAAAATGGCCTCAAAGAGGTTGTTTATTCCGATTTCATTATCTATCACCTTGATTATATTACTTAGATATTCTTTAAAAGAAAAATAGAGAACGCTGAAGGCAGCAATGACTTATCTTCTCTCAATCAGAGCTGTGTTACAAATGGTTATACAAGTAAAAATGAAAAATGATTAAAGTACAAGACAACCAACACCTAGAGATAGATTGAGAAATTAATGAGTTTCTTGAGCTACATAATAAATAGCCTGCTCTTTTTTTTTCATGGTGAAATGGACCAAATTACAGTGAGGATATAGAATTGAATAGATCAATAATGATTGCTATTGTCACAGTTTTCTATATTTTCTCACCCCTATCTACGATTATCTTATCTTATCTTATCTTATCTGATTAGATATCTTACAATCTGTTTTCATATCACTACTTAGTTATTTTTCAGTACATTCTAGAGTATTCTACAATGTTCTACATTATTTCATATTATTTCAAGATATTCTATAACATTTCGAGATGTTGCATGATGTTAACATTCTATAACATTTTATAACATCATATCACATTTTTATGGTGCCATATTGCATCATTGATGCCAAGAGGCCTAGCTATCTATGTTATTGGTCCAACTATACAGCTTTGGTCATCAGACTGGCATCTGATCTTGGTGCAATATGTTATTAGCTACTATATCAAGTAGTTAGAAACTATATGGTTATTAGTCAGCAGTATGTATACTTGACTGTTCTGAGGCCTAAGCCCCTGTTATCATTGCTTCTATTAGGGGAGATTTTAGCATATTTGTTGACATTTATTTTCAATCGCCTCCAATAACTGCACGTAGCAGCAAAATTGGTATTATAGCATCTGGGCCACTGGATTTTGGGTGGTTATGAAGGCATTCTCAGAGATTAAGTAGTTTTGAGTAGTTTTCATGTCCTGCTAGCCTTTTCGTGGCCTTTTGTAATAAAAACATCGTACAATCTTTCAGAACAGAGGAATTTGACTCCAAACCACCCAAAACACACCAGAAACGAGCCCAGAAATGGTTAGAAAAGCACATAATATTGTACAGCATTCTACAGCCGGTTTATACAGGTTATGGCTATACGATTCAGTTGTGATGGTCCATGTAAATTGATATAGACAGGAATCTAATTGTTTTCAGTAGTTTTTGATGACTTTGATGACTTTTGATGACCTTGATGATGGATCTATTTCTTCAGACCTATAACCGGGTCAGAGATGTGCTGTTTCGAGTTAAAATAGCCACACTCACTGATTGTGAGGCTTTTGACTGCTTGAAAAGTGTTTCGAATACCTACAGCTATAGAATTAGTGCAACCGAGCGTCAATAGAACAACTACTCACATTTTTGGTAACGAATCGAGATTCTTCTAATATATCTCGAATTGCGATTTGGGCACATCTAGATTAGTAGCTTGCCATTGAGAATTGCATAGCTGTCTAGAATGGGGATGAGCAGCTCGAAATATCAAATGAAATAGAACTCAGGCTCACTTTGCTGTCCTGATTTGGACCAGCTTGAAACTACCAGCTCTCTGAGTAGTTGGCTTGGATTTCTTTGTGGGTTGTGTATCAATATTGTCCTTAAAGTCGTTAATGCTAGGGGGACTAGTAGCTTGTTGACATGTACAATGACGCTTCTTTTGGTTGCCAGCAGTATTACCAGCAGTCACAGCTGCATCAGGTTTAGCACTACCTGAGTTCCGGCAATGGGTAGCCATGGAAACAGTCAACAAAGGATTGGATCCAGGGGCAGAAGACGGTGAGAGAGCCACATTGTTGCCAGCAGAGCTAACAGAACCAGCAAACAATGACAAGCTAGTAAAGACCACAGAAATGCCAGAAACTGTTGAAGTAGCAGCTGGAGAGCCTATTGAACCAGAGTCTATAGAAGCAGCACAAGTATTAGAGAGGGTATTCAAACCCAATGCAATCAGAGCTGGGTCGACAACATTGTCAGAGATGGAAGGAGTTGCTGGCTCGACTGTTTTCTTGGCTGGTAGTGCTATAAGATTGGCACCAGGGCTTGCAGTTGTAGTATCAGTAGTGTTGAGTTCCATGGTTGTACCCAGTGTAGGCATAACTGAGAAGGAAGAAGTGCTTGAAGATGGTAGAATAGCCATCATAGTATCAGGAGCCCTAAAAGTAAGGGTGAGAATAAGTTAAATGAAAGAAAAAAAAACTTGCAATAGATTCAGCCAAGCTAGTTTTTTCCTAGGTTTCCACTTACTGGCAGTAGAGGGTTGGTTGTTGTTATATGGCACAGCTACTTCTGGCTCATCTTGCTTTATGGGAATCAAATCTGGATCATTGAGAAGAGTAGCTGAGTCAAGTGTGAAATGAACTCAATTCTGAAGCAACTGAAGTTGGTGAAGTTGGAGAGGAAGCCTCTTTTGTGGCTTTGCTGGCCATGGTAGTCTTGAAGAGATGGTTCCGCTTCCAAGATGAATAGTGTTTCAATAGACCAGAGATTGAGTTTCCAGTGGTTGTCAGCAAGTCAGAACTCCTCAAATTTGTTGAGCATTTCGTATGTATGCCACTTGAATGCAGTGACCAGCATGATGAGCGGCAGTAAACATGGGATGTAGGTATTTGTATACATATTCTAGATCTTGAGTCTCTCATTTTGAAGTGCTGCAATGTGGTAGAGACCTGGAAAAATGAAGGTATCAAGATTCTTGAGCTTGTTAGGGCCTGGTATTATGGCACCTGGAATGACAAAGCACTTCTTGTAGCGAGCATTTGGAGGTAAGTTGTGTATGACATAAATGTACATCCAGCAATCTGATTACTTGTTGAGAAACAGCTGTGCCCCGTCAAGCAACATTTGAAGTATAACATCATCATCACTGATGCAATTGTTGTCAATAGCATCCAGATATTCATCGGAACAGAAAACATCATTATAGACCTCGATAGAGTTAGTTTTCTTGAGACTGGCCTGCTCGTAGATCTTGTCTGTGCGGTCAACGTGATACCTCATAAGCTTTGCTATGTTAGATGGCTGGTAGAGTGCCTGAATAATAGGCCCAATAGGGATAGTAGTGAATTGTTGAGTAGGTACTTTCTTGCTTGAGTTCGGTAGCATTCTGTAGCATGACTCTAAGCAGGTAGGACAGGACTCTAGGTCCTTGTAGGGGCCGGTGTATGCACAGCATGAGTTGGGACACATGTCATTGTAGATAGGGTTGATGCCACTGAGTTGATAGATGCACGTTTCTATTTGGAAGTATGAGAGAAATTCTGTACCAGGAAAGCGCACTAATGTAGCCCATCTGAAGGTATTGTATGCTTACTGAGAGGCTTGTGTGCACCCAAAAAATGACCGCAACGATAAGAGGAAATTGGAGTCATTGACATCATGTGAAGGATCTTGTGGTGCCTCTCGAAGACGAGAAATAGCAGCCTCGGACATGCCACTACCATCCAAGGTGGCATTTTTCAAGAGTTGGATCATATCCAATGAAAGCTGTATATTTGGGAGTATTGATGTAGTGATATCTAGATTATAATTTTGTGGTATGTCCGTGTTAGCAGAATCATCCTCTTCATGATGGCACTCTGGACCTAGATTGTTTCTACCTCCACTTTTATGGATCCAGGATCTGGACTGCTAGGCTGTTCATCCTGTTGCAAAGAAAACCTAGGCTCAGTACCAGTATCCTCGTCAACATCTATACCACCCTCCTCCTCTGGCAAACCATCTGCTGTATGCTCAAAATCATGCTGAGGTTCGTGATGTTCAACAGGGACTTGTGTTCTCTGTCTGCGCTAGCGCTCATAAGGAACAGATTGACCGTTGCCTATGAAAGCCTCGAAGTTTTGATGAATTGCATCTTGAGTGTATCGTTTGCATGCTTGTGACCAAGTGGCTCTGCTTGATGTAGCAGCTTGTCATGGCATATGGGATCAGATGAAGTCAGAAGAGTAAGACATGAAAAAAAAAGTTTATTAATTGTTGAAAACAGCTCGGAAGGGTATGGGAATACAGGTGTGTCTACCGAAAATGAACTAAAGCCAATTACAACATCTTAATGTGAGAAAAACCTTATATAACAGTAGCGATATTTACTGGGCCTAAGCTCTCTATCTACTATCTAAATCCTGCACCAAATAAATAGAAACAAGGTAAGTTGCATATCTGTGATACTTAACTCATTTTTCTTTTTTTATTTATTTAAAATTCACATGTAAAAACACAAAGATGCATATGTTTTAAAGCCCATATAAAACAATCTCAATTCTGTTTGATTTCTACTATATAGCTACTGCACAGTTTCACAAATATTTCTTATATATAAGCTTGTCGATCTCAGAATTGAAATACAAGTTTTCTTGACCTCAGATTTCATCTTTGATGTATCAGACAGAACTCTCTTACTTGGGATTATGTTCTAGAGTGTTTTAAAGTAGACTTACTGAATTGACAAAAACTTAGTTGAAATTTGATATTGGGTTTGCAACTCGGATTGAGTTGCTTGTATTGAAATTAGTACTATCAGGCTATTTAGGAAGTCACAGCTGATAGTCCTAGAAGCAGGTAAATTTGGTTAGTTTAGGAAACCAATACAGTTAGAAAGATCGAGGAGCAACTTTGGCTAGGTGGTAGATAGTTCTAGATAGAAAAGGGTTTCAGATAGACATTTTCTAGATTCTTCTAGAAAGAAAAATACATTTTAGTTACTAGATATTTATTTTAGGTCTATTGAGATCTATTGTCACGCACAAGAATATAGTTTCAATCCTACCAGTTCAAGTTAGACATTCAAATTCTTGAACAAAGGCCTAGAGTCTTGAGCCCTCTAGACAAACACTTAAGCCTAGTCCACTTGGGTGTTAATTAGGTTGATAGATTTGTTGTTAGGTCCTTTCAGATCTATCTACACATATCTGTTATCTCTTCTTTTAGCTTATTATATTTCTGGCTTTTCAATGCTACCTTATCAGACTACTTCTGATATGCAGATATGCTTTCAATTATATAGCAGATTTCAAGACCATCTGCAAAAATCAAGGAGTTATTATATTATGTTATTTATAACCTTAACATGAATACACAGCTTGTGAAAGAGATGACAGTACGTGTTAGAAACTACATGGTCTGTATTTATCTGAACTTATCAGCATTACTCTATTTATGTACTCAGCTTATGGATAGTCGAGTAATTAAGGTTGGATCAGAACATTTGGAGGTACCAATATGTGTGTTCCAATCTCATCTCATAGATGTGAAACAACTAGGCATGGCAGATAAAATTGTCTTCATATCAATCTCTCACAGTTAAATGCTAAATGTTATCTATATCAAATACAGTAGAGATGCTTTGATGCTTTTCAGACCATTCAAGCTGCATTCATGCAGGGTTTTACAAGCAAATTATTTTCTGGTGAATCAAGCATGCATCTTGGTCTTTCAAGTTGATTGAAAAAGAAAAAATAATAATAAGAGTTCTGAATAAAATAAAGAGGTAGTACAAGCAGGAAATTAAACTGGGCAATCTATCATGTTCATTTCTACAAGATTTAATGTTTAATAAATCTACCACTGAGGCTTAGATGTGAGTATATCTGTATAGTAGTTGGTAATACTACCATGATTGATAATTGCAAATTACTCAATGACTATAGAAGATCAAATTAACACCATATTCTAACTGTTAGCTCTTTAGATATAAAACAGATCAAGAAACTACATATCTCAAGATACTTTCCAAAGCTTTAACTTTCTCATCTCTATCAATCCTATTGCTCTGAGAATATTTTGGACACTGAACCAACTTTAACTTCCCAATAAGCATAGTCACCCTATTCTCACAGCCACAATGCTTTACTCAGTATTCTTCTGCCTTAAACCAATAAAGCATGTACTATTTATGTAGAATAGAAATTTTATAGCTCAAATAATCTGATATACTGCACATAATTTGCCAGTAAATTCCTTTGTATATATTTAAGTTAAATTGTTTTGCTTTCTGAGATGTTGGATTTGAGGCCAATGGTATTGCTTTTTGATTTTGAGCATGAGAAGCCCAATCTGCTCTGACATTGTTTGCGAGCTGCTGTTTCACAAGAAAGCTCAAGTCTGATATTGGCTATAATCTGGGTCTTGAGTAGTATATGTAGTCTTCTGAATACTCAATATAAAACCAATTCACAATGTCTTTTTCTTAAAATTGCCCTTTGACAGTTCAAATATTATTCAAACTGACATAATTTCTTCTGCATCAATTATTCCTAAAACTCCAGTACACAAATTAGACTGAGGTTCTATTCAGTCTTGCATATTGATGGAAGACATCTTCAGGTGTAGGATCAAGTAATAGAAGAATATCCATAATTTCAGTTGTGAAGTCCAGTTAGTCTCAATGAACTTTTAGAATGAATGAAAGATGTCTATTTAAGTTTCTGAACTGACAGCATTGAAGATTGCAACAGTTGAATTAACAGGGTGTGCAAGCATGAGGGTAAAGATAAGAAACTTCTTCCCTCTAAGTATCATCTTTATACTCAAATCAAGCACAAGAATTCACCATCTCTTCCTCTTTCTAAGAGGCTGCCTGGCTGTTACAGACCAAGGTGCTGCCTCCTATTTTCTTTTCTCACCCCTATCTCGCAGACTATCTGTTCTCTTTGCGCTGCACACCGGACTATCTTCTATTCCAGTATACTATGTGTTTCTTCCCTTTTTCAGTAGTATACATGTATCTTCCATGTCTCGCATCACCCTATCCACCCCTGCAGTATACATCTTCTCTCACGAACACGTATTCCATTACTGGACTTAGTAACCAGAGACGTACAGGCCTACGTGGCTCACTCAGACCCCCATACCTTATAAGCTTAGACACATCGATTGTAAACCTTAGCTTATCCTCTTGTATCAACAACATTGTTGTCTTTCGCTATCTCACGTAAGTGCACAACGGTATCCGACCATACCTATATAGATTAGGTCAGGCCGTAACACTGGCTGCTATTGTTAGTAAACATATCTCTTCATGAAAAGATACTATCATTTGCTTTGAGCGTTGCACTACCACTAGTTGTTATAGCTCTAGTAACAAATATAATTTGATATGCTTCTCTAGCTCTAAAGCACCAGCTCATCTACTTGTTCTCATTACCATATTGATTTTCAGGACTATTGACCAAAGCAGGCTCAATCACATAGGCAAAAAGAATAAGTTATTCAGATGGTTTGAGCATGCAACTTATTCATATGTAAAGTGGGTTTTCTATACCATCTGAAGGTCTGTGCGGCATCCTTAATCATACAGACAATACAACACCAAATTGTCTGCAACTGTAGAAGGCAGAGGAACAAGATGAGCTCAAGCATTTACTGTGCAAATTGAATGAAAATATTTGGTGCTTTACAAATGATGCAAATACTGGCACCATCATGTAAATGTTACAGATAATTATTTCAATACTTTGCTGCATTATGAATGTAGCAAAAGATTGCATAAATTCTTGTCTGACTGTATGCTACACTACACTGTCAGAGTGTTCGCAAACAGAAAATACAAGTGGACCCTTCATGTGCAATCAAGAGACAAAGGTATATTCTATGACAATACTAGAGATTGGAAAACCCATGAAGTAAATACAAAAAACTACATACATATAAAGAAAAAAGCCTACAGATGGCAACCTAAACAGCTGTAGCATAATGTTAACTTCACATAGGTGCAAAATCCTGCCATTACAGCCTACTATATAGATCAACAGCCAATCAGAGAGATGAACAGCCTGATGAGTGCTTAACAAATGCCCATCTAGAGCCTAAAGACCAGGCCACCATCGCTGCAATTCTGGAGTCATTGTTCAAATCATTTCATAATTTCCATAACTTTGGTTCAATTTTGAGACCACTATAATTTCAAGTAACAAGTTTTTAAATATCGAAAATATTGCCAATTTCTTGAAAGTAGAATAACCAAAACGTTCAAGTTTTCTATCTACAGAAAACTATAAATTTTAGTTGTTATTTTGGGTGGTTAGAGACTATTATATTTTAAACCCTCAAAGATCCAACACAAAACTTCAGTTTTTGATTACAAAAATGAGATAATATTTTCTTGCTCCTGAAAGTACAAAACCCCTGTAGTGAGAGTATGTTGGTACACTGAAAACACATGCAAGGTCATGTAGAAGTATGTAATAACATGTCAAATGTGTTGCCAAATACTTCTAACTTCAAAAACACTAAAAAGTAATGGAATAGAAACTTGAACGATGGTGATAGAGGTGTTTGGAGTGCACAGAGGTGTAGTGGGATGTTCAGTTGAATACAGGGCCCATAACTCATTGCAACTGGACACTTCTGATGTAGTTTGACTGGAACTACAAAGAAGGGAGCTCACACACAATTGGAGTGTGAAAGTGAGTAAATAGAACAGGATCACCTTCAAACTCCAAAGTAGCTATAACTACTGTGCTACAAACACTATCAATATGAATACATCTTATCTCAACACAAGGCTAACAGTACCACTTTTTGCTACAAATGCTAAATACAGCCAGCAAGCACCTATCAACCCCTCTCTTGATACTAAGAGAGAAATACTAGCATAGCACTGTATTAGCACAAAGCTCAAAGCCTCTGCAATGAATAACACTAAGTAGTCTATATATAACAATGACTGAATCATAACATACTCACAGCAAGACAACTTCTGGACTATGCCCATCAACAACTTCCACCAATCCACAATAAGGGTAAATTGCAAATGTAATACCTATATGCAAGCTCAACTTCAAAGATGCGCTCACTCCAGGAAAAGTAGAAAAGCAGCAGACTATAAACTTAATTAGCTATAGCCTAAATAAAAGTTATGCTGACAGGCTAGGTCTATATTTCTGCTAAACTATTTTAGAAAATAGTTATTTCTCCAACCTGATTACAGTATCTAGAACGTTCTTAGATTCATCTGAATAGTCTCTACCTATAAAGTAGATTATTCTAAAAAAAAAGTAGTTCTGTGTTTCTTTGAGGAAAATAACAAAGAGCTACTATATTCTATTTGTAAAGACCCTTGTCTAGAATAAATACTAGTAGGCTGGAGAATACTATAAATTATGTATGGGCACATGTCAGGCATAGTACATCTGAGACAAGCCTAGAAAATGATTATCCTAAATGGAGGCTTTTTAGAAATAGCTAATTTGAGATAGAGAAAAACTTCAGGGTGGATCAGAAACAGGTCATATATCTGAAAGCTTTTAGCTACATGTCCAAAAAGATTTTACCAAAAAGAATCTTTTCCCTTCGCTGGAGAAAATTCACACAGAGAGCAGAACGGAAGCTTGGTACTTAATTACCAGCTTCTAGAAATAGATTCCGAGTGGTTAGAACTGTTTAGAATTGCTTGCTGAAGAAGGTTGAGCAAGATCTTGACTCAGTTTTCTATGTTGTTCTTGACTTATTCTCTTTCTTCTATCTATTCACAATTTACATGTAAAAACATGCAGGTGCATATGTTTTCAAGTTTATATACAACAATCATTGATTTTGTTTGGCTTCTACTATACAGTTACTATATAGTTTTACAAAAATTTCTTGTATATAAGCTTGTGAAACTAGAAATCAAAATACAAGTTCTCTTGACTTCAGATTTCATCCTTGATGTGACAGATGAAGCTTTCTCACTTGTAATTGTATTCTAGAGCATTCTAAAGTGGGACTTACAAGATTGACAAAAGCTTAGTTGGAAATTGGCTTTAGGTTTATATCACAGTTTTCAATATTTGAACATGTTTACCTAAGACCTCTACATATTTTATTTCATTTTGGTAATATTTTTACTGGTTAATGACTAATTAGGCATGCATCTATTTTTAGACACTTTACCTCAGCATTTATGCATAAGCGCTCTTCATTACCAATCACTTTATTACTTATCCAAGTTCCAGATGCACTTACTCAGCACTCTAGAACTTTGACCCATTGTATTAACACAGCCTTATAGAATGTTCTAGAATAATCTAGACAATGAGAGAGATGTGCTATTGGTTAATTAAGTAGACACATGATCTATCGGTAGCTGTGTAATCTGTAGATGGTCATTTACATTATAAACAAGGAACAAGTAGGCCTATATGTATATAAGGCCTTATATCTGAGGTGTACTCCTCAGATCAATCAATCTCTCTCCTTTGTCACTGCATTAACTGTGTCAACTCTACTCTTGACTACTATATCTTCTGCAAATTATAATGCTCAAGGTAACCAGTTGTGACAGTTTACAACTTGGGTCGAGTTGTTTTGTTTGAAATTAGTGCTATTGGGCTATCTAGGAAATCACAGCTGATAGTTCTGAAAGCAGGTAGAATTGGTTAGCTTAGGAAACCAGTACAGTTAGAAAGGTTGAAAAGTGGCTTTGGCTAGCTGGTAGGTAGTTCTAGATAGAAAAGGGTCTCAGATAGACATCTTCTAGAAGTCTTGAGCTCTCAACACAATATATTAGCTCAGTTTACTAGGGTGTCAGTTTTGTGGTAAATTTGTTGTTAGGTTTTCCTAAACCTATTGACTTATATCTATTATTATTTTCTGCACATATTCTAGTAGTCTTTCTGGCTTTTAAATGCATCCCAACAGCCTTTTCCTCCAGCAACAACAGCATTGCAAATGAAAGAAGTAATCCTGGCTCTGACACTAGAGCTAAAAAAATGAGTACACTTATACAAGTATCTCTATAAGCTTTTGAGTTTTTGTTGAACCCAACAGAATTAACAATGCTACTTTTTGCCCACCAGCTCCTCCAATGAACAAAATCAACTTTTCTGCCACTATCTATACTGATCGATCTTTCATAAAAAATGGTAACTATAATGCCAAAACAGGATGTGGTATAAGGTACAGCACTAACAACTTCAAGAACAAGGGCCTCTGACTTTCAGAACCTGAATAGTCTAATATACAGAAGAAATTGCTACTGCAGTTGCAGCCCTACACAACATCTCACTCTATTAGGACCTAGAAATTGCCACAGACTCAATTTATGTCATGCATGACCTCACCAAGTACAGTGATGGGCAAAAAAGTTGCAATGTTTTCTGTTTTTGGCTTGAGTGCTGTATAACTTGATGAGAAAGTCTGGAAAAATTCTAAACATATTCAGGGGTATACTAGACCCTTAAAGCATCAAATCTGCCAAGAATTACATCATCTTCTCTTGGCATGGAGTTATCAGTCAATTACATCAAGGTATCCATTGTAACCCTTTTGTCCTTATCTACAAAAGTACCAAAACTACCTAATTACTAGTACTTAGTATGGTTACTTTTGGCTTTAAGAATAGCCTCAACCCTTCTAGGCATACTTTAAATCAAATTCTGATACACTTGCAACATCAATAGCATCCTATTTCTTCTCTATCCTTTCTCACAATTCCAATATACCCTTGGGTAGTTTTTCATAGTCTGCAAGCTTGTGTTTGAGATGAGTCCAGAGGTGTTCAATAGGGTTGAGGTCTGGAGGGTTTGCTGGCCATGGAGAACATTGAATTCATTGTTGTTGAACCATTTGGAGATCAAACTGCTGGCATGCTTGGGGTTGTTATTTTGTTGAAAAATGACATCTTTAGGAAAATAGCCATAATGCTCTAAGCTAGCTTGGAGATTTTCTTTCAGAATCTTCACACACAACTCTTTATCCATCCTACCATCAATTCTGCATATATACCTAACTCTATTCCACAACATACACCCCCAAACCATAACAGATTTACTACCAAACACTTGAGAGTTCTATTAATCCTATTCTCTAGCTTTCTCCCAGTCTTTTTTCAAGTCTATTTCTTTCCATCTGACCCAAACAGTTGAGTTTAGTCTCATCTGACCATACAACCTTTTTCCAGTCATTTATAATCCAGTCTTTATGCTTGATTGCAGAATCCAATCTTGCTTGCCTTGTTTCTTCTTCAAATCTGGCTTGTTTCTCTTCACCACAGCCTTAACCCAGCCCTTCTCAACTCCCTAGTAACAGTCTTTGATGAAACAGGTTCATTGATGATAGGTTCAAGTGATTTTGCTACCTTTACAGCAGTATCAATCTTGCCTGAAGTGATAAGGCAAATTGCATGATGAACATTGGCAGTGGAAAGTTTATGTGGGTGACCTCCAATAGACTTGGGTAAGTTGGGATGATGTTTTGAGTGCAGTCTGCAAATAGTACTTGTGTGAATATTAGTAGAGAATGAGATTTTATGAGCAGAAATGCTCTGATCAAGAAGAGATGAGATATGAGGTTGTTTAGCAGATGTAAAAGATTCTATGATAAGTGATATGATGAAAAATAATGAAAAGGTATCCAGGCTATATACTCATCAGGTAATTGTATATACTTACTGAAATCAACAGAGTCAAGTAGCTCTTCTGGTATTTTTAACTAATAGGGACAAAAGGGTTGCAATAGATACCTTGATGTAATTGACTTATAACTCCATGCTGAGAGAAGATGATATAATGGTTTGCAAAAATAGTTTGATGCTTGGGTCTAGTATACCCCTGAATATATTTAGAATTTTATCATGCTTCTTCATTAAGTTATACAGCACTCAAGCCAAAAACAGAAAATATTGCAACCCTTTTGTCTATCACTATATTGGTAGTTCGCTCATTAGAGTTGATGGCAAAATGTTGCCATTTTGCCATGCTAGGTTTTGCCACCCTGGCAATCACCAACATGGCAATACTCCAAGCCTTGAGTGGGGTGGCAAATGGTGGCAAGACTTATAATTGGAAATTGGGTCGGATAGCATAGTTATGGTCACAATATACAGATAACTTTTACTTCTATAACCTCGACAACAGTCTACACTGTGCATCTCTCTCACAATGTCAAAGGGTGGCCGAGCACCTGATGTATTTATTGCAGAACACTTTCTCAAAGTCGGAGAACCGAATCAAAAGAATAGACGATGGCGTATGAGCTGCAAATATTGCTCAGGATCCGAGACAATCGAGCATCGTGACTCTCGCTGCTTAAAGCATATCTCAAGGCCAGAGACTTGCCCTAATGCCCCTGAGGATGTACGGAAGGAAGCCTGGTTGCTGCTAATGCAGAAAAGAGGGATCACAGCAATTGAGATGGATGATTTTGATTCCAAGGATGATGACAAGATGCCTGCAGAGACTCAGCCTGAGAAGAAGAAGAAAGGTGCAGTTGAAAAGGTGGTTGTGATGAAAAGAAACCTTGATTCCTTCATGGACAGGTCAATGTTTGAGAAAGAGCTTGACAAAGTAAATATCTGGTTGCTTTGGTATGTGTTAGATCTGTCTAGAAAGTCCCTCAAAGCTGATCGGTGATGCTTCATAGATTCTTTGTTCATGGAAATATAGCTTTCAGGGCTGCAGAGAATGCATTTTTCCTTAAATGGCTGCATGTGCTCCGGCCCACTTATGTTCCACCAACTTGTTATGTGTTAACGGAGCGCTATCTCTTTACTGAAGAAAGTCAAGTTATTGCTGAAGATTTGAAGAGGCTCGAGGGGCGACAAATGCTGACATATCTTATTGATAGCTGGAAAGATGCATTGCATCGAAGTGTATATAGCTGTCTATTGGCTGAAGTTGGAGAACATCTAGTTGTGCTGGGGCTCTCTGAGCTAACAGAGAAGCGTGCGACAGCTCAAAATCTTGTTGAAATCTCGAATAAGGCATTATCTCAGAAGAATGTGGATGCAGCAGCTCTGATTGCTGTCTGTACAGACAATTCAACTACAATGCAGGCTTTTCGGAGAATGTGGACAGCAAGAGATGCACACTTTCATATAATTATAAGCACTGTAAATCTATGATTTATGTATGTAACTATCAAACAAGTGATCTAATTAAAGCATCTACAGCCAGTTGCATGCTTTATGCATGGTATCAATACAATTATAGGAAAGATCACTTCCTTTCCATCTGCCAAGAATGCTACTGCAAAGAACATAAAGATTGTCACATTTTTCAATGCCTCGCATTACTGGGATGGGCAGCTGGAATTGGTTGCTAAGGAAAGGGGTGTTACTCGAAAGATGAAGACTAACACAAAGTCTCGATTCTACACACTCATCTTACAAGCTCTCAGTATTTAGGAACACAGAGAGGCCCTCACTATGATATGCCTGCACAAAGATGCTCAATGCACAATACATGGTCTTACTCCTGTCAATAAAGATGTTGTTGCAACAGTTTTCGATACTGAACAGTGGAACTTGACCAATCAGCTGATCTGCATCTGCAAACCTCTTGTCAACATCATTGGGAATATCGAGGGCTATGATATGAATCTCGCCAATTGCATGCTGGAACTTATGTATGCACACCGTGAGGTCTCAAGGCTCTGGCTGTTGAATGGAGAGAATGCCGACTTCTTGATGCATGCACACAGAACTCTAAACGAGCAATTCCATATCATGAATACCGACATTCACTGGCTTGCCCTCTTTTTTCACCCTCTATGTCACAAACTTGCCGTTTCTGCTGCTGTTCACTCTCGCAAAGTTTCTGATGCATGTCATTTGGCATTGAATCTTGCTTTGCGCTGGAAATGGTCAAAAGATCACGCAGCTGCACTTGTCAAAAACATACAAGACTACTTCCATGCATGGGCACCTTTCAATCTCAGTGGCAAAGCAAATGCGGTTGAATGGTGGCAGTCTATCTCTGTTGTGGTATCCATTTGGCCACTTAAAGCCCTAGCGCTGACAATCCTTAAGATTGTTCCTCACGCTGCCGAGGTAGAAAGGTTCTTTTCCAATCTCGGTGGTGTTCAAAGCATACGGCGCTCGTGTCTTTCAGTACCGCATATAGAAACACTCGGTATGCTCCGAAATCACTACACAGGTCTCTTGCACGAAGAAGCAGTCAAGATGGCCAAAACCACTTGACGGAAGCATGCCCACATGCATACACGCAACAAATCTGGCATCAATTCTGAGCATGTCCAGACATTGGCACACCAATTGTTACAGGCTCTGAAGGTGCCATGGTGGAAGGTCCCGAGGCAATTTCCATGGAGGATTTTGATGCCGAGTTTGCGAAGCTTGATCAACAGGTTGTTTCGTCAGCTGATAGGGATCGGCTGCCTGTGAATGTGGAGTTGAATGATGTCTACAACATCAGTGATCTTGACAACATTCGGAAGGGTGTTGTTGCAATAACTGTTGATGAAGAGGTTGCTCAGCTCAAGATGATGAATGACAGCACAACAGAGTGGGATACAGAAGCATTATTGCAGTCACTAGATGTACAATAGGTGTAACGGATGTATAGCAGTCGTCCAAATCCATTGCCAGTCTTGCCAGTCTTGCCAGGTTTTGCCAGGTTCCCACGCCAGAGGGTTTTGCCGTGCCGGCAATTGGCAAATGCTTCGGGAGGTTTTGCCCCGTACACTATCGCTCATGTCCAATATTGAAATAGGCGCCACCCAAAAAAAAAAAAAAGAAAACTAGTAACAATACTAGTGTTGCGGCGAAATTTCGCACTCCGACGCTTATGTAAAGCTCCAGCGTGGGTTGAACATGACATGCGACTGTGACCGTGCAATCTGTCTGTCACAAGCCTCGCGTTACGTAGCACGCGTGTTACATCTTCTGCGTTCCACTTTCACCTCACAAAAACTGTTATGGGTGAACAATACCTCCGCTCTGCTCTAGCGCAAATCCGCGAGCGCTCTGCACAAAGTCATATTGGTCCAATAACTGATCGACCTTGTCCAAACGTAAGCCCGATCACTAGTCCTTTGTGTGACGGTGCCGCATCATTCGCGCTGAACTGTTGGGCTCATTTAACATTCCCAGGTCCCATCCCCCGCAACCGTCAAGCCTACAGATTCCGAGTTCTATCGGCGCGACGAGAATGGTACCCCAAAGCCCAATCATGATTTTCTCAAGCAGCACTTTTTCAGGGAAGGAAGATTGACAGACGCACAAGCAATCTTCATCTTGGACCTAGCGATAGGAGTCATGAACAAGGAGGAAAATCTTGTGCAAGTTAAAAGTCCGGTTACGAGTGAGTCTGCTTTTGTTGCATCTGTCTTGTTCCGCTTATCACCTCCTTGGTGAATAGTATGCGGCGATGTACACGGCCAGTATGTCAGTGAGCTCTTCGTCTTGCCGCTCGTACCTTTCCAGATGCGCAACTTGGAGCGCTCACGTTGAACCGACAGTACGACTTAATGAAACTTTTCGATGTTGGCGGCCATTGGGATGAAACCACTTACCTTTTCCTTGGCGATTATGTGGACCGTGGATATTTTGGAATTGAGGTGTGTGTGCCGCGTCCGCGGTCAATTTGCACTCATCGATCCAAGTCTTCATTTCTTATTGTCGCTTGGCCGTGCGATAGTGTCTATTATATCTTTACAGCCTTAAGATCTGGTTTCCAAAACGCTTCATCCTGTTACGAGGCAATCATGAATGCCGCCACCTGACTGAATATTTCACATTCAAGCGCGAATGCACGTATCCTCGCCCGCTCTTTTATTCGCGTTTCCATTGTTGCTAACGCTGCGCTGTTAGCTAGGTCTTCACAAGTACTCCGAAGCAGTGTATGAGAAGTGCATCGAGTCTTTTTGCGCGTTGCCGGTCAGTGCACTCGTGGATGGGCGATTTTTCTGCGTGCATGGTGGCATTTCTCCAGAGTTAATCAAGCTGGATGATTTGAAGAAGGTTCACATCTCTACTACTGTTGTTTTTCAGGGCTTAACTTGTTTTTTTATCTTGTTCAGTTCAATCGGTTCACTGAGCCAGGATCGAGCGGCTTGCTGTGCGACCTCCTCTGGTCTGACCCCATAGCTAACTTTGGTCAGGAGCAATCAGTTCCATCTGGTACATCCTTCGTGCCAAATGCAACGAGAGGTTGCTCTTTTTTTTTCACGTGAGTGGGTGCTCTTTCGGTTATCAGGATCAGCCTAAATGCATGCAGTTATGAGGCTGCCTGTAAATTCCTAGATAGAAATGGATTATTGGGTATTATTCGAGGACACGAAGCTCAAGACGCAGGGTAGGTCCCCAGCAAAGTGTTTAACGATGGCATCTCAGCGTTTCCGGTAGGTATACAATGTTTCGGAAAACGCCGTCCAAGAAGTTCCCTTCGGTTATAACTATCTTTTCGGCACCAAACTATCTGGATGTGTATCACAATCGGGGTGCGATCCTCAAGTATGCTAACAAGAACATCACAATCCGACAATTCAATGCGAGCCCACACCCTTATTGGCTCCCAAATTTCATGGATGCGTTCACCTGGAGCCTCCCATTTGTGGGGACGAAGAGTAAGTGGTACTCATGCCTTCAAGTGTGTGTTTCATCTTGCAACCCCTCCAGTAACGGAAATGCTTCTTGCGATTTTGAGCATTTGTAGTCAAGAAGAACTTGTAGACTCGGAATCGGATGACGATGGGGACACCCAGAACCTAGCTGACGCAGTCGCTGCGTCGACTGAACGACGACAGCAAATAAAGAACAAGATATTGGCAGTCGGGAAGATGCAGCGAGTGTTCCAATTACTTCGGTATCGTCACTTATGATTATATCGTTTCACAATGTTCATAGCTATCTAGGGAAGAAGCCGAGAACGCTTCTGAATTTGACATAGAGATGCCTGGTGGTTTGCCGACAAGCGAGGCCCCCACCAAGAGGGCCGATGCGTTAACGGTTCACGGGATTGCCATCAGGAAAAGCATACAGAATTTCGAGGAGGCGTACGTACAAATGTTTTCCTGCTTCCCACTCATAGTTGACGCTCGTTGCAGTCGCCGTCTGGACCTGGTGAACGAGCGCTTGCCTACATTTGAGCCACCTGCGCATGCAACATTCTTCCCTGCACCCAGCATGCGAATCACCAGTAGACGGAATAGCTCTGATTCCTTAGGTAGTCAGGGAGGATCAAGCGTTTCGAATGTGAACATGGAGTATCTGATTAAGAAGACCTTACAAGAGGATGAAAGGGGAGGGGCGATTGAACGTTTGGCGGAGAATATTGCCAGATCACGAAGGGTAAAGAGAAACGAAACTACATAAAGCTGCTCTACAGTGGAACACCTGGGCAATCCGCCACGGCCTGCATTACTACGATGTATTTCTATGTTCACATCTACTTTCTTGGTTTTATGCTATCGGACTCCTCATGGAATGGACATATTTTCGCAAGCTTCGCTGTTCCCATATAGTTGCACGAAAGGACAGACAGTGCCGGCATTGTGTAGGTTTGAAGTTACACTGCATGGATGACGACATGTAAGTCTCAAAATCCGTCAAATCAGAACCAACATACTCTCTTGATAGTCAGCAGCAAGTAACCTGATTTATGTGCAGATGAGTAAAAGAAGTCAAGAGTTGGAGGGTCCTACAATTCCAATACGATCTCCGGTGGGATACGCTCCATGAAATCATTCACAGGAACCTCTTCTCTCGATGATAAACCCTCGTAATAAGACTTGAAAAGCATGTATTGGACCAATTTCTCGACGATAATGCCACTGAGAAACAGTTGTCAAAGTCAGGCACCTCAAAATATGGCAGGTGATATACCGTTGGTACACAGGACAAGTTCGGGTGAGTGCTTCGGCGTAATTACCTAGACAAAGGATTAGAGTGTCTGAGTGAGCTCCGCGAAAGATGTATTCTCACCGCCTGTATCGAGCATTGTCCTCATTGTCCCACTTACATTGGCAACCTTCCTTCTCACCATAAAGGAGTAACCATCTGTGCTGGTCACACGCACCCAATCGCTGTCCTTTGCAGCTGACGCCGAGTCCTATTGAATTTGAAATATCACTATAACTAATAGCGACATCACAGCGGCTTTCAGTTGTGAGATACGAACTGGCATATTAGTGTCTTCAGCCATTTCTACACAAGTGAGCAAGTTGGTATAGGCGGAATAATGGGCTAGCTAAAGCGTTGAAGACAAGGCAATCATGATTACCTTATGTGAACTGTTTGCGGTCTCACGTCTTTTGGGGTCTGAATCTTTCCCACCGTTCGGGGTCTTCGTTGTCCATAGCCTTAGTGACCGTTTTTATCCTGCGCTGTCTTCCGCTATCATTGTCGTCTACCTCTCTTGTCCTCAGTATTCGACGTAAATGTAATATTTGTTGTCCGTGTTCATCACCGATACTCCTTGTTGGGCACTGTTTCTTCCTTCATATCGTCGCTGTTATTTTCCATGTTGGTATCATCGTCTTCGGGAATGGATTGCAGTAGCCTAGACTGCGAATATCCATTTCTAGTCACTCAATTGCGGTATTCTGTATTGGGGCTGTATAGACAACGGATATTCGGTTTACTGCAATTTCTTTCCATGTTATATTATATGATTTTGTGACATAAACAACATGCATTGAGCTACACCTCTTGGCTTGGCCAGTAATGAGGTGCTTAATATCCAGATACAAGCATCCAAATTAGGTGACGAACAGCCTGCGCCGCGATACGACGACCACCACGCGCAAAGTGATCTTAAGTAGCACGTACAGTAGAATTTGTCATAATGCATAACTGTCATATTGCATCAGATTTTGGTGGGAACCAACTCTGTTTGCAGGAGAATTGGAGGGATAATGCATTGATGAAAATGGTACATATGCATTATCAAATTCTCCATACACTAAATTTACATGGTGTATTGGCCATTGGCAAACTTAATTGATGCTCTCTGAGCACCCAAAATGTCCTACATATTGCTACTAGACCATCCACGCAGCTAGATCAGGGCCGAAAATGTCTGCCGCCGCTGAAAAATACTGGCAGCTGGATGTGCTGCAAATTTTGGTGCAGAGCAGTTGCTGTCACGATGTCATACGGAGTCACGCTATGCTCATACCGCATAAATTGTCTTAATGCATGGGAAAATGGTGGGAACGGACGGTATGCACTATGACAAACCTATTCTGCCAAACGCGAATAACAGAAAGGTTCAACCAGCAAATGGGAAAAGGTGAGCTCTACGTTTGCTATATGAACCAAACAAATCCGTTGTATCTGTTGGGAGCGGCGACGAAAGGTTCCTGTGCAAAATCCCAACTACATCCTCAATAACCCTGGTGCCAGTGGTCCCTGGAGGGCAGAAGAGACCTCTCGAGTATGGGATGAAGAGTCAGAATGTCCTGCTCAGATAATTTTTGGAAGTACACACGTAATGAGTGCTACATCCCTTAGCTCGACCAAATCCAAATACTCACCGTTGCAGAAATGAAATCCCTTGACGCAGCTGTCACTCCGGTGGTACAAGAGGGGTCTTTACCGCAGATAGCATCAAATCCAACTTCCAACCTCCTGAATTTCGGCATATGTGCCACGAAAAGTTGCAGAACTTCTGGACTAAAATAATGACGCGAATCTGCAGGTGTCGAAGGACGAGCTCCTGTACGGACCGGGGGTAGTGGCAAAACAAGGTTCGTAGTTCTGGTAGCGTAAAAGCATAGTCCTCAATGTCCAAGGATGCCAAAGCATGATCGCGGAATATAGGTGTGAAAGTCCAGGGGACGGTCGCGGCGCGGATATGCCAAGTCTTTCGAGGTAGGGCCATCGATAGTCAACTTCCTTGATGATATGAGTGGTCTACGATGGATCAGAGTGAAGATGTGGAGTTGGAAGCGGACGAAGGTGGATGTGTCGTAGGGTGTGCCTATGTTTGTAGAGGAACTGTAGCATGATTGAGGGCGCTGGTAGTTGCCGCCCGTCACAAGGAAGGGCGAGTGATATCCGCCGCAGGTGGTTTAGTTGATTCAACTTCTGGAAGAGATACCCCAAATCCAAATTTTGAGACTCCAGCGGAGAAAACACTGACAGAACCCGGAGAACATTCAGGGAAATAACAAAGGCTGTAAAGTTGTCGAAAATTGGAGAGATCAGAGTCCTCAGCAGCTGTTCAAGGCAATGGAATCGGTCTGAGGGCTGGATCACCGACAAGGATATGAAAGGAATATCGCGTACAAGCTTTGTGAGGTTGCTCCTGGTTTACCAAGTCACGTGTCCGAGTATAAATCACTGCGATTGCCGGTGTTCGTACTCGATTATATTTCCAGGACCTGCAATAACGGCATGCGATTTTTAACTTGTGCAATCGGGTACGGTCGTCCAGTCGCCTTCGCTCAACTCTTCTTTTCTTTTGCTTCGATCAAGGTATTGGCGACAGGGCCGAGGGACGGTGCATGGGGATGGGGCATATTTTTTTCTTTTTTTAAAAATAATCTACTGTATTCCGTGATGTACATATCGACGGCCTCAGGGTCAAATACAGGTAAGAAAAGAGGAGGGCGAGATGAACTAAATAAGAAAAGGGCAAACGTGTCAAGGCAGATAAACGCTCAGCCATTGTAGATATCGGAAGCAGGGGATTGGGCATATCGGACCAGAATTGGACGGACACATGCCGGACATACCATGCAACGTCAGGCTTCCTGGAGGTAAGATGAACCAAGGAATCGAACTAGCAAGAACCCAAAACTGTACTTAATTGAACCTGCTATAGGTCTTTCTGACTTTGCGACGGTCCCCCGATAATTTCAAGACACCATATCTCGTTGACAGGACTAGAAAACAACACCGAGGGAACAATCTTGCCCAGGTTGGATAAGTCCTCATCACTGAGGGAGGATGCAATGACTAGTCATATTTCGTTGGGGAAGGTGTTTAAGCTAGAGCATGTGCGGCGCAATGTGTTGGAATTCGTAAGTGGATTAATGTTTGAAGTTGTGTTAATCAAGCTGTAATACACGAGGCAAGATGCGGAAGCACAGTTTCTGGGATGCTGTGCCTGTATTTGTGAACACGACGAGGACACAACATAGTAAGGACAGCAACGGGCAGCGGATAATGAATCCTGGGTCCAAACTGATAAAGAGTATCCAATACCAGAATTCTCCATCAGAATCCCAACAAATGGGAACTACCGGTAGATCCTAGGCTAGCATTATGTCGACTTGATGCATTGCAAAGTTGAAAATTCTGCAGATCCGGCTATTTCTTCAGCTTGACCCAACAGGGATGTTACGATCCAAAACCAGTGAGGATGCGCTGAATTGGCAGGCATTCAAGGAGGATATCCTTGACGGCATCGTGCGTGCAGCGATTACGACTTGCGGTGTTGTTAATCGAGACGTAACCAATGTTCCAGTGGCGCTGCAGATCTGTTGAGTCTCGCAAAAATTTGTGAAATGCATCCTTGAGAGTAAGTTGGTCAATGCCAGGCCATATGAGTATTTCCGTCATTGTATCTCTTACCAAGTTGTCGACCCCTCCTGAGCTCCCCTCACTGACAGTACTGACGGCTGGATCTGGAGCTGTGACATATCTGTAATCAACAGTTAAACTCACTAACGCGGGTAGTTGTCTGATCAGCAACTCCAGTAAATCTGTGGTGAAGTATTCAACGCGCAAACAAAAAGACTCCAAAGCACGAAATTCCTGTCCTCGACCCATTCCGTTTGGCGAAGATAGTAAGGTTTGAATCTCTGGATACTTTAGGACTCTGGCATCCAACGTTAATTGTCGAAGACTATTGGTATGATACTCAAGCATTCGACCGAAGGGATCAATTGGTGCTTTAAGGGGAAGGAGGGCGATGTGGATATTTTGAAGGTAGAAGTCGACTTGAAGGTAGTCAATGATTCGGTAGATCCATAGATCGGCCTCAGGTGGGAGGGATCTTCCTCGGGGAGGACGTACCGAACGTTCACCCGCAGTAAGGGATAATCCACGCAGGGTAGACGAATGCTTGATTAGGAAGGCTGCAAACGGTCGGGTGGGCCACAGCTGGACCCCGTCGTAAGGGATGGATAAAGAAACTTGGTCGAGGTGCGGAAATTTGCCCAGGTACATGTAGAGACGAGAAAGATTGAGGCTAAGCGACTTAATTTCGGAAGTGAGAGAGAATAATTGCATCGCGGAGAGGTTATTAATGAAGACGGCCAACGCGTCAAGTATGTGTGACATCTGGGGTTCCAGGAAGGGAGGATACTGAGCATATAGATGGATGTTGAGTTTCTGGAGAGCAAAGAGATTGTTGGCTGACGGCAATGTGGCCAAGGCTTCGAGTGGGACTTTAAGGAATAAGGTTCGAAGCGACGCTCCAATGGTTCTAAGACTAGGGCTCAGCAGCTCTTGCACGAACGATTCCCGGTAATCTTCCGAGCCACTGCACTCGACGGAATACTCGTAAATATTATTAAGTCTGGTGAGTGTTCCCTGTATTGCCGAGCTAATGACCTTGATGGTTCGGTCCTTGTGTTGCCGCAACCACCGTCGAGAATATTCGGCATCTAATCGTAATCGGACCTCATGCCAGAGTCGACTAAAGCGGGAATGCGCAGGTGGCTTGGCAAAGATTGTCCATGGGGCGAGTCGGACTCGACGAACGTGAGGCCCAACCAATGGCTCACTGGCTCCCACCCATTAGAAGGTGGACAGAATGAAAGTAATCTACGCACCATAGATGCTGCCAGTAGTGCTTTACTTGGTCATAATCACAACCTGCAATAGTAACTCTGCCATATTTCGCGGCCATACCAACTTGATAGAAAGTGATGTTCAATGTAAGGAGACTGTGGATGTCGTTCATGCTCAAATGACGAGCAATCATCACCCAGACGTCATGCGGCAGCGTTGGAGACATTGTGTAGCTGATGTCCAATTCGTCAATGATGAGTATGCGAGAAGGGAACAGGGGACTTGATACATGGTACTACTGGACTTTTAAGAACCCAAACTGGCAAGAATGACTCGACTCCGGATCAAACTGGCTGGTCGGTGGAACATGAACAGCAAAGGATGTAAGGTACTGATTTGAAGCGCAGTCCCATCCAGGGCTCCATGCGGTAAGTGCGCTATTGGGTAATTGAGATGGGACATTATGCTGGCACTGATAGCATAACCACTGCCCTGGATTGTCAGGGCCTACGCTGCGGTGCTGATCGTAAAGGTGCGCTCTGCTGTCATAGGTTGATCAGCTGATCCATACCACCAACATAATAGATCCGCCCGGTAAATTGTTATCAAGCCTTCCAGTGCGATATGACGAGATGTGTGAGTCGTCGCGACGGTTAACGAAGGAGTGACTAATGAGCGTCCGGCACAACAAACACAAACAATTGCTCGGCTGTTGATGTTGATGACGCCGATGTAGGAGGCGCAGTTGTCAACGTCAAATGCCACATCCTAATAAATGCAAGTCAAAGCTTGTGCATTCTACGCATCATGTCCGGATTGTGGCGGTATCCTCATTGCGTGTCATACTGTGAGTTTGTCTGATTTGGTTGCATAAGTGGAACTCAATAGATGGGTAGAGTTGGAGTGACAGGGAATGAAGCTTGAAGACTGATATGATCTGCATTGCGAATGCGGTAATCAAGTCACCATTCGCGAACCTCATGCTGTCACGCACTGCTCAGCCAAATGTCGAAAAAAATCCAACGCCGCATTTTGACTGGTGGCGCGTGACCACTGCAGCTGCCATATAGCGATGCATATTAATGCGCGCGCCCAGTTCATTTTCTCCTCTTCTTTCTGCTGCCATGACCTTTGCAACCCTGCGCGCATTGCATACCATCATTGGCGACGCTATCGACGATATCGAGCGCGTATATTCCTTATATCCTGACCCAACTTCAGCTTCCCATACACCTCTTTGTTCGTCTGGCCCGTATGCATCTCCTCCTCCCACCCCATCAACTGCCTATCATCGTGACCCAACCTCACCGTCTGCTCGTCTGGATTTTCCCTCTCTTGATGAACCTTGCGACCCAGCATCGGCCGGGGAAGCACTGACATCCGATCCCTCAGTTGTTGACGCCATATCCCGTATTGTCGCAGCTTCGGGTCAGCTGGCAGCAACCATCCAGAGCCCATTTCTGACTCTTTGCGATGCTGCAATGGCTGTAAGTAGCATATATTGACTAGGAAAATTCGCGTAAGATAACTCTATGACTAGTATCATCTTCCGTCATGTCTTAGGCTTCTCGAGGCAGCTCACATTGTCGAAATTTTAAGAGAGGGAGGTCCTGCTGGTGTCCATGTAGACTCTCTATCAGAAAAAACGGGCGTTGAAAAGAGCAAATTGGGTATGCCGCCCTCCCTTTGTACCCTCACAAAGCTAGAAGGGCTGAGCCCTGTCATTAGCTCACATATTACGACTTATATGCACCCACCATATCATGCGAGAACTTTCCCCAAACAGGTTTACCGTCAATCGAATTTCGTCTCTAATGGATTCGGGAAAGACCTCGATTCAGTTACGAGAATTCGAAAAGTCTGGAACGTGAGTGTGCCCTCTTGCCATTAACTTACCCTAAGCACCTACCCCCGCTCAAGGCCGCAATATAAATACCGCGAGACGGATGGGATTGCCGCTTTTATTGGATTATGGTGCATATATATCGACATTAATGCTCCCTGCGCGTCCACTGATCCACTGATTCTGCATCTAGTACCGATGAACTACAAAAGTCAGCTGCGTATCTGACAGAGGCATACCTGCTGTCGTCGTCTCCCCCAACTCGTCTGGCGCGGGACCCGAGCCGAGCACCTTTTTGCTTTGCGTTTGGCTGTGTCGATGAAGGAAACAGAAAGCAGGTTGTGCCGGGAAAAGGTTCTCGCAGATTGATATCGGTTCATTCTCCAAACTCAAGCTTAATCAGGTGTAGGTTACTTTGCTTGGCTAGAAGGCGAATGTCATGTATTGCCTGCTCATGGGTGTGTTGGCGTTCTTCCTTCTGAATGAGTTAATCATTGGTCGGAACAGCGTCGAAATTGGTGTTGGTGATAGGTATCCCCCAGCACCTAGCCTAGCAGAGACAGAAGTCTCACGGAATGTATCAATTTCAAGAGGGGCAACCCAGCGCTCAATCAACTCGAATCATTTCCGGCTCGAGCGGTTTGGACATGCAATGAATGGCACTTGTTCATGGGACGCACCTGGGAGTGTATTAACGAGTGCGCATATAGTCACGAGTTTCTCAAGTACCAAGTCACTAACTTGCCGCCTTAGTCTTCCCCTGGCAAAATCTCCCTAGAGGTAGTATCATCGTCGACGTTGGAGGTGGTATAGGCAGTACGACCATGGTTCTAGCCACCACGCTCCTCTCGCAGCCAACGGTGAGTGGTCCATGTCGTTCATCGCAAACTCAGGTCAACTCTTGCCGATCGTGACCAATAGATGAGTGGTACACCTGAGAATCTGGGATTTAAGTTCATCGTTCAAGATCGTGAGCCAGTCTGTCAAATGGGGGAGAAGGTCAGCATATTGTTCAGAGATTCCTTCTTCATTCATTCAAGTAATATAGGCTTGGCGGGACCAATGCCCCTCACTGTTGGAAACTGGTTCCGTTGTGTTTCAAGGTGGGTGCTATTATCGGGGAAGTTCACGCACTCAAGGAAGAACGGAATTAGTACACGACTTTTTCGAGCAGCAACCCATAAAAAATGCGGCTGTTTTCTACCTCCGCGTCATTTTGCACGACTGGCCCGATAGCTTTGCTCGGCGCATCCTAATACACCTTCGGGAAGCCGCGCTGGACAACACCACTCTCATTATCTCTGACTTTGTGCTTCCGCTTGCTTGTGTGGATGATTTAGAGTCCTCAGATCAAGTTGAAGAACTTCAACAGATCGATGGTGCAGAGCGCCGGCTGGGACAACCACCGTTATTGGCAAACATGGGAAAGGCGAGCTCTGTTGCATATTGGATGGACCTAACAGTCTGTATCTACTAATCACTTCGTGAGCCTTGACCTGATCTCCTCGAAGATGCAGGTAACCTTTAATGCACAAGAGAGGACTTTGCGAGAAATTGTGAAGCTGGTGGCTTCTGCGGGTTGGAAAGTGAAGAAAGTCGCTCGCGTTGCCGGATCATTATTTGGCCATATCATTGCCGTCCCAGTTACTATGCCTTGGATGGCCCTTGGGGAGCAAACTTCCGGACCTACCAGTTCACATTGGCTAGCAAAACGAGCTCAGGCGACAGCTAAGGAAGAGTCCATATCCCTTTCAAGTGGTACCATGGTCAACTCTATCCGTAACTGTACTTACTCTCGGAGTGGTACTCCTACGTTTGGCTCCCGCACTAACCTCCCACGTCCCATTGCGCTAAGACCCTCCGGATTAAAAGGAATTAGCGGAACCAAGGTCCCAATCCCAACTGTCAAGATGAGCAATCCGATTCCTTTACGGAAGCGACCGTCTTCACTTGCTATATCTACCCAGGCCCGGGCACAAACACCATCAACCAGCAAGAAGGTCACTACACCGATATGCACACCACCTGCTATAAATGCCCTAACATCACCATTAGTCCGTATTCGTCGTCTTTCCAACGTGTCAAAAGTATCCCCTATCCGTGGAGGTGATAGCAGAATCCCTGTGCCCCCTTCTACACCAATAAAAACTGGCACAGAGCAACCCACGAGTACGAATTGCCCTCGTGTTCAACCTGTGCTGAGACGGCGTGCTTCGTATGCGACATTGCTGCCATCAGCGACTCGTATAGCTTCCCCAATCCCGCCAGTTCCACCTCTACCAACTTCTTTGGGGTCTCCCCTCTCCATCAAGGCCACTAGAACTAGTGATGTTGTCATAGCCCAAGGGAATGATCCCAAGCATTCAAATTTATTGCGCTGGGCATCAACCACTACATTATCCATGGCCCACAAACCGGAGCCAAATACCACAGGAGAAGGTGCCATGAGAGCATTGCCCAAGAACCCCAAATCAGCCGGGGCTGGAACTGGAAGAGATACACTCTCTGGTTCATGGATGCCTGTTCTTCGTCATAAGCTAACATCATCGACTTCAAGCTCAAACGTTGGCCATACAAATGTTGATCCTACTCAATATCAAAGCAGCCCGAAGGCATTAGAGCCTCCTGTACGGATTGAGAGGGGAGTTAAGAAATGGTGGACCGTGACGCCGTAGACGCGGACATTCGAACTTCATTACTTTACCTTGCATATGATTGATAAAAAGCTCAGAAAGAGCGAGCCTGAATGATAGGTATTTTTGTTACCAAGCAATAATATTAGTTCTATATTGCAATGGCATGTCCTAACGAGAATCACCCCCGAGATAGGTGCGAATGCATCGAACGGTATCCGCAAAGCTCGCTGACTCGGATAGGCTCAATTGTCCGTATCAGGAGGAATTCCAGCATACTCGTCCAGTCCCAATGCCAAATTCAAATTCTGTAGGCCGATTAGTATCAATGTTGCTCTGGGTAGAGCGGCGGCACAAACCTGCAAGCACTGTGTTGCAGCCCCCTTGAGTAAATTATCTAAACCACCCTGATTTAAGACGAGAACGATGAGTTGTGATTCACGGATGAACAAAAGCTTCAAAGACCTACCACAATGACTACTCGTTCACCCTCAGAATGAACCTGGAATCCGCCCACCACCCATCCATGCTTGCCTTGAACATCCTTCAAGGCTGGTACCTCCTTGCCTACTTTAATCAACTTCTCTCCTTCATACTTACTCTCAAACAATTCCCTGACTTCTTTAGCTGTCATCTTTTTATTCAAAGGTGCCGACACGGTCGACAAGATTCCACTGAACCACGGCGTAACAGCAGGGATGAAAGCGACTTTAACTTTCTCTGAGCGATCGGAAGACAAAAGTGTGGATAGATGAATTCCAGCCTCTCGTTCGTGGATATGGTCCGTTAGCGAGTATGATCGAATACCCCCAGCCAGTGACTCCGCCGAGACTTTTGGCGAAGAGAGCGGACGACCATCTGGACCATTCTCCCCTGCCATGACTGTTCCCGCACCACTGTACCCCGAGAGCCCGAAAATGGTAGGAAGGGAATTGGGTTGAAGGTGGTTGATCAAAGGCGCTAGCAAGAGTTGGGACGACGTTGCATAGCATCCCGGATTTGAGATTCGTTTGGATGACTTGACGGGAGAACGACCATATAGCTCTGGAGTTGACGCAGTAGAAACAGGCAAGCAAAAAAGGACATATTATTTTTTCCGGAAGACGGTAGTAGATAGAAATGGGAGAAAGAAAGGGTCTTATTCAGCTAGACTCTCACCAGGAAGTCCATACGTCCAATCCTTCTCAAATCTGTAATCTGCGCTCAAGTCGACGACAACGGAACCCTTGTCTTTACCCTTGCCCTCTGCACCACGATCGATAGCATCGACGAAAGGTTTGCACACCCCATTGGGGAGGGCCATAACCCACGCGTCAACTTCGCCATCTTTTTCCATTCTTTCAACATCTTCCACACTGAGGTTGCTATAAGTAATGGATTTTTTGTTGTAACCTTCCAACGAATATCCTGCGAGTTGTCGCGAGGAGACGTGCGTCAGGTCAATGTTGAGGTGCCCAGATAGTAAGTTCGTGAGGGCTTGTCCAGTGAACCCACGAGCTCCGATTAGCGCGAGACGCTTTGCTTCGCTAGTGAAGTTCACTGGGTTTGCATTTATGCTGGTAGCGTACCCACGACTTGAGCCGGGAGTACGAAAAAACGGCGATTGTCGTGCCAAAGTGGAGTAGCTACGCACACCACCTGGTGCAGCAGTGTCAGAGGATGCCCGATGAGGTGGTGCAGAGGGTCCAACGGGGAGGTACGACCTCTCAATTCTACCCTTCTCTTCGAACTCCTTTACAGTTTTTTCGACGTCTGCAACGTCCTGGATGCCATACCAGAACAAGCTCTTGCCGGCTCTGGTGAAGCTTCCATCTGCTCTCTCAAAGTGCCAGGCTCTGTTCTCGTCATCTGCATAAGCAGTCCAGAATAGTTTCTTGTGATCCTTCTTTATAGCGTTGAATACATTGTCCATGACGTTGTTCAAAGCCCCGCTCCTGGAAGAAAGCATCTTGGTCATCACGGGGACTTCGCCAGGGGGATGGGCAACGACAGCGACGACGTCCAGGGGTTCGTCACCATAGATGGTATATGGCGTCTTCTTCAAGTCGCTGAGCACACCAGTGACCGATTGGAGGCCAGCTTGAATGTCTGGGTCGCGTTCTTTAACGACTTGGCGGAACCTATCTGGTCCCACAGAGTCGAGGTTGTCATGCCTGAAAAGCTTGTAGCCACGACGGATGAGAGTACCAGCACCACTATCGGTGAAGAGTTCCTTTTGAAGGGAAGAGGCAGAGATGACTGCTACGGAGGATGAGCGAGGGAGGTGATCGAGCAACTCTTTGAACTCGCGCAGCTTGAGCTTGGTGCCATATTTGACCCACGGCTGCTTCATTAGTTCATCGTATTCCTGTGAATAGGAAAGCGCGCTAAGAAATATTCGCGGAAAAGAAAACAATGCTTACCTCGTCCAGGTTGATAACATCCAACTTCTCTCCAGTGACACCGTGGAACAAACCACCCTTCTCATTCAAGAATACAATTTTCATTGGCTCAATCTCTTTCGCCAACTCACCGGCGGCAATGTCGGCGTTAACGTTGAGAATCTGGCCATCTGGGGTCTCTGCCAAGCTTGTCAGGACGGGCAAAGCGCCAGCACGAATAGACGCCTCCAACGGCCTCTTGTCGACCTTGGTGATCTTGCCAACAAGCCCGTATTTATCCTTGTCGAGATAATCCGCCGTAAAGACGCCCGAAGTGATGGGGCGAGCACGGGTCCCGAGCTTCTCCAATGCACCAACGATCTTGAGGTTTTCCTCGAGGAATACACGCCGTGCGACCTGGAGGGTCCTAGCGTCTAGAAGATGTGCTCGTGACCAAGAGTTTGCAGACAGATAGGTAAAACGCACCTGTGACCCGAATACCGTCGATATAATCTGGAATGACGCCCTCGCTCTCAAACAAGGTGTTCATCTGAGGACCGGCGCCATGAAGTACAACAGGATATAGTCCAACACGATACAAGAAACTCAAACTCAAAGAAAGCTCATCCAGTTGCTCGAGGACAGCTCCTCCGACCTTGATGACGGCAAATTTGGCAGGTTGTGATGGATGAGAAGATGCAGAAAAGATGCGCAAGTGTCGCTCGACTTCTCGTTTAGTACCGATAGAGTAGAGCAAACGAGTGATGGTATCCTAAGCATAGGGTGAGTTTTTACTGAGACTCAATGGCTGGGAGTACATACTCGATCGGTTTGAGCGAATGATTGAATGGTGCGGACAGACTGTTGCTTCCTGCGCTTGACAGCTAAAAGAGCACTAGCAGGTGCTTGACGTTGACCCGCGACGACAAGGGCTCGATGAGCCACGCCACGGATGAGAACTCTGGTAGATGCGTTGGCAGCGACAAGCATGGTGAAGAGAGAAGTAGGGGAGAAAGGAAGTTGGGAGGAGGCAAAAAGCCCTCTTAACAGCTCAAGAATTGAATTGAATGGGCTGTTACTCAGTCTACACTGCTATCTATTCTGAACGAAATCCAAATAATCGGTTCAGTGTCTCAAGCCCAATCTTTTCCCGGAATTGAAATTCAGAATGCACGTTAATATCCCTCATTCCTTACTGAACCCAAAATTTCAGGAGCCTTAAGACCGATGATATCCGACCGCTTACAACACGATTTTATCTGACAAGGTCGACATCAACAAATTTCATCATTATTATCGACCAAGAGAAAAGCCAAAGGAAAATAATATAAACTGCCTCGAAGACGTTAACTATAGAGCCTACGCTTGGTTTACAATACTATGCAGAAATCTTCTCAGCCACAGATCCCAAGCCCATATCAGACAACGGCTGCTTGAAGGTAGAAAGAGTAGGAGCAGCGAAGGTTTGCACTTCGCCCGAAGCATCGTAAGCAGCAAGAACAAGGTTGGCAGCGGAATCACTGTGAATGCCATTAGCTCATGGCAGAACATAGAATGACAAACACCTACCCAGTCCCAGAAATGACGGGAGAGACCTTTTCTTCATCGGCAGTTGATACAGCATTGCGAACAGCGAAGAACTCCGTTACCACCGACTACGAAAACTAGTCAGTAAAGTCAAACGCGATTCCATAAAATCACGTACTTGGAAAGCGGAAGCAAGACCAAGAGCGGCAGCACGAGCAGCCACAGTTTTATCAGTGTCGGAGACAGTACCCTGAGGGGAGTTGGCAAGTGTTTTGATAGAAGCAGTGGCCTCATCCAAATTATCTTTGATTTTGTTCATCAGAGGAACACCGGCATCAGCAGTGAATCCAGCACTGGCCAAATCAACTAAGAAAAAGTCATCAGCTGCTACTCCCAACGTTGCCAATTAACTTACTAATCTGTCGAACGACAGGCCTAATGTTGTTGTTAGCTGTCGTGAAAACATCTGGAAGGGATTTTGGAGCAACGATGGTATCCCTGGCGCGGTGAGGTGCCGAGGCGGCATGGAGCTTCTCGTCAGCCCGCTTCTGCACATCATCAGAAACACCAACGTCGTGCTTGATGGTGGTACCAGCAACATGAGCGTTGGCGAAGTTGCCCCAGTTCCTCTTCCGGAGAGCATTGGGGACGCTGGAGAGACTGCTGAGTCCAGGAATGGGGAGACTGCTGAGTCCAGGAATGGGGAGACCGCGGGGATCGTTGGCATTGGGGACACTGCGGATACTGGTGGCACTGCTGAGTCCAGGAACGGGGAGACTGGAGAGACTGCTGAGTCCAGGAACGGGGAGACTGCTGAGACTGCTGAGTCCAGGAATGGGGAGACTGCTGAGTCCAGGAATGGGGAGACCGCGGGGATCGTTGGCATTGGGGACACTGCGGATACTGGTGGCACTGCTGAGTCCAGGAACGGGGAGACTGGAGAGACTGCTGAGTCCAGGAATGGGGAGACCGCTGAGTCCAGGAATGGGGAGACCGCGGGGATCCTTGGCATTGGAGACACTGCGGATACTGGTGGCACTGCTGAGTCCAGGAACGGGGAGACTGGAGAGACTGCTGAGTCCAGGAATGGGGAGACTGCTGAGTCCAGGAATGGGGAGACCGCGGGGATCGTTGGCATTGGGGACACTGCGGATACTGGTGGCACTGCTGAGTCCAGGAACGGGGAGACTGGAGAGACTGCTGAGTCCAGGAATGGGGAGACCGCTGAGTCCAGGAATGGGGAGACCGCGGGGATCGTTGGCATTGGGGACACTGCGGATACTGGTGGCACTGCTGAGTCCAGGAACGGGGAGACTGGAGAGACTGCTGAGTCCAGGAACGGGGAGACTGCTGAGACTGCTAAGTCCAGGAACGGGGAGACTGCTGAGTCCAGGAATGGGGAGACCGCGGGGATCGTTGGCATTGGGGACACTGCGGATACTGGTGGCACTGCTGAGTCCAGGAACGGGGAGACTGGAGAGACTGCTGAGTCCAGGAGCGGGGAGACTGGGGAGACCGTGGAGACTGGAGAGACTGTTGACTCCAGGAATGGGGAGACTGTTGACTCCAGGAATGGGGAGACTGTTGACTCCAGGAATGGGGAGGCTGGAGAGACTGGGGAGACCGTGGACACTGGAGGGACTGGGGAGGCTGGGGAGAACGGGGAGATTGGAGAGTCCAGGGATATCAGGTACAGGAGATGCCGTAGCAAATGTAGCGATACCAGGAGTACCAGGTGCAGGAGTACCAGTAGGTACTACATTGGCCTGGCTGCGAGCACTATCAACAACAGAGTTAACGGTGTCAATAGCAGCATCGGAGGCTTGGATGTTGGCGGGTCTGGCCACAACGGAAGTGGCGGTGATCGCGCCGAGTGCAAGAGTGGAGAGGAGAGTGAGAGATGTGAAGGAGCGCATAGTTAAATGAATGTAAGGGGGTCTTCTGAGAGAGAAGTAGGGAATCGATTCGAGCTTCGATATGCACCTCAGAGGGTGTTTATATTCCTCGCGTTAAAAATAAGTCAAAATTTGCCGTCTTCTGAAGGTAGTGATCGGGGACGAATGAAACAGCGCAGAGGAGCCGAAGAGAAGAGAATGGTTGCATGTCGCGAACACACCCGATACCAAGTCTAGGTCAGCTTTTGTCTGGACAAAGAGAAAGAAAGGCATAGATAGCGTTGGTGGCATTATAGCATTTCGCAAAGCGAAAATGGGGACAAGCTCGTCGCCTCATTAACACATTTACGATTCTGAAAATATTGTAGGAGGCGCTAGAAGACCTGATACGCGACCTTGACCCTGTCTACTCGCTATGGATTCCGTTACCAACACGTCTGTTCATAGCTATTTTACAAACATACGTAAATGATGCCGTAATACACTTCCCAATTAGGAAACGCTACTCTCTCGCCAGCACTCCACCTTACCACCCCTCCTTGGAATTCATGTCCAACGCTCTACCAGCTCTCGGAAATTTTGCAAAGGTGCCTTTCATCGCTCAACCTCAGAATTACTTTCTCATTGCTCATTGCTTGCTCCGCCTTCCAGGGAGCCGCCGCCGTTTCAACTTTGTGTCAGTACAATATATCATACATTGCCTCCACTCTTCGTGCCATCGGGATCTGACAACGTTCAACGTTAGTGGCTGGTCTGGCTTACTATGGCCAGAGTTACCTCATATATCCATCCGCCTATCCACAAGGCTCTGATCCAGGTTAGTCGTCGGGCGCCACTCCCTTCCACTGCAGGAGTTCTATCGCATGAACCAATGACCAAGGACTACGAACTAATAAAAACCCTCTGCACCTCGTGATACTTCGGATTTTAGATGTTCCTACCCCCTCGGATTACGACCTACCGTTTCAAGATCTCGAACTACAAACCGAGGATAACCTTCGTTTGAGATGCTACCTCTATACTCAAGAGAGAGCGTTGACGGAAAAGATTCACGACGCTGTACCAATATCAGGAGAACAACAGTGGGCAGAGGATGCGGTACGCCTGCCGTTATTCCCCTCTGTATGCCTGCAAATCTAACTCGCCCTAGTTCATAGCAAGCCGGCCGACTGTCCTCATGTTTCATGGCAATGGCGGTAATCTAGGGCACAGAATCCCTCTCGCCCGCCTCTTTTTCTCGAAGATGAGGTGCAATGTCCTCCAGTTATCTTACCGCGGGTACGCTTGCTCGCATTTCTTCTTCAATGAATTGTCCAGCTCACGTCCATAAAGCTATGGCCATTCAGAGGGAATGCCATCCGAGAAAGGTTTCATTATTCAGCTTATTCTAGCGCTAATTCTCACTTCTCCTAGGGATCATGATTGATTCTCAAACGGCTCTGAACTATATACTCAGGCATCCCAATTTATCCCAGACACAAATCGTACGCGCCCAGCTCAAACACACATGATCTCGATCTATTGGACTTATTCAGGTATCAGATACTTTACGGTCAATCCATTGGCGGTGCTGTAGCAATTGATCTCGCCAGCAGGAATCCCGACAAGGTGCGAGCTCTTTCCTTATACCAACCCATAGGTTCGCTGATCCTCAGGCCCAGATCACTGCATTGATCCTCGAGAACACTTTCACGTCACTCCCAAGCCTTGTTCCTCATGCCATGCCACTTCTAGGGCCTTTCGCCTTCCTCTGCCATCAGAAATGGGACTCTGCGTCCAAAATTCCTCTCATCCCCGCTACTACACCGATATTGATGTTGAGCGGCATTCAAGATGAACTCGTACCAAAGGAGCATATGAGAGCACTCTGGGAAATCGTGGCTAAGCGGGGTGAAAAGAGGATCTCGAACGGAGGGCGAGAATATAAGAACGGATTGGAGAGAGCACGATACATGGAATTTGCTGAGGGTGAACACAGTGAGTAATCTTCTGCGGCGGTGCCCGGTCTACTCTGGACGCACCTCCTTCACACGCATGTGACTGTGAAGGTCGTTTTCCCGATTTCTACCCCACGTCACTCACGCCACTACTCTAGATAACACATTTGTGCAGCCAGGGTACTGGAATGCCGTAGCGGATTTTGTAGCAAGCCTGCAAGGCCTACCTTCACAATCAAAGTCGAAATCACGCCACTCGCGGCCTGAACTCGATTCATAAATACCACACAAGATATCCTTTCGTTCGATATACCCGGAGGACTGCCCTCTTCAGCGAGGTGGCATAACATTCAGGAGGGAATGTCAACTCGTATGTTTATGACCGCTCTTGCGTTTGTTTTTGTGGAACTACTGTCATTGTTGCTCTGTGAGACCGGTTGCCTGGCAAGTTTTCCCAACCCCTCATTCGCATGTATCCCATGTTGTCGATAGCCTCGATGTAGATTCTCCTTACTCCTTCATACCTGTCCATATGGATGCATACTAGCTTGTTCATATGACACCATTTCCTTATCCTATTCCGGTTGTCCCTTCAACCAACTTTTGGGTACAATTGGAAACCTCATCTATGCACTTATCTCATAGCTTTCGTCCGTACGTTACGGCTTCCTTGCATGTTTTCTTTCTACGTCCATACTGTATTCTGTCGTCCACTGCTAATCTGCACGTAATGCGATCTAGGGGGAAAGGTTTCACATTGTATCTGATTTATCACTCACTGTGCTTCAGCTGCCATGGGTACCAAAGTCTGATATGGATCGAATATATCAATGCATCAAGGGAGTGTGATGGGAATGTCAAGAACGGAGTTGCCAAAACATAAATACAGAGAATGCAAAGTGGCATAGCAACATGAGTGTGGACACGTTTGATTACAATTGATTGAAAGAAGCAGGCATGGTTTGATGATGATGAAGAGTGAGTGAGCGATGATCAAATTGTAAAACTGATGCAAGCATAAACGAATGGAATGTCAACGATGATGATGAGAGATGAATTCATAGATTGAAGGACGAGAAACAACGCCCAAATGACTGAGTAAGATAATGCACGTGAAGAAGAAAGAGCAGAATATGACGGATATCTTATGGCGAACGAGGGATTCGGTGACGTTATGGAAATTCACCTCACCGTTTTGCCCTTATTCCACAGAACGCTTGTCAAGATCAAGCATGAGCTATAATACTACACAGATTGATTTGAATATCTTCTTGGAAGATCGGTCCGTCACCGACGGCGATCACGCAACCACGGAAGGTTTGAGGGTAGGCCAAGACCTCCACGGTTATTTTCAGGCCAGTCGTCCTCTCGTCGTCTCCGATTGCTGCTTGGTCCGGGGTCTGGAGCTGGCGACGAAGCTTTCTCAGAAGTCTTAACATTCTTGCGGCAGACAGGACAGGTGACCGCGCTGCGCAACCAGGTCTACACACGTTGGCACGACAAGTAAGAACGGGTGGCCGAAGCAATCATGAAAGAGCACGCACCGCAAGACACTCTTTGTGTAGCCAATGAGAACAATCGTTCAGTCTCATGACTAGGTCCTGAGGTTGGTACTAAAAGAGGCAGGTTCAACGACTTGCCACCTCGCATAACAAGCGCGACGTACATCATCCAAACAAATGGGACACCTTGTATCTGCATCATGTCTTTTCCAATCCTTGTACTGAGCCTTCTCCAGACTGGTGATGATATGCTCAGGTGTATACTTGGGTTTCACTTCTCCAAGCATCGAAGCAAGAGTGAGCAAGCTTTCGTAGGATTCATCGAAATCTTCATCGCGCTGTAAGATTGACACCGAGCATATTAGGGAAGATACCAATTCCAGCAAAGGATACGCACCATGTAATCACCGACGCTCCTGACACTACTGTTGCTAGCGCCACCACGGAAGAATCTGAAACCGCCGAGGTAATCTGGAGTAGGCAACGATGACCTGTGCTCAAATTGTCTGGCAGCCCACCGTGTTCCCCTAAATCTCGACCGTGTGGGGGACGGTCTATCCGAGCTTCCTTCTTCTCTCGTGCTTCCCGCACCACTGCTACTGCCAGTGGAAGCGTTCGAAGTATCTCCCCTTGAGAAGCTTGATGACCTTCTACTAAACAATCGTTCTCGAAGCGACGTCGAAGTAGATCCCAATGCTGGTGGTATAGGAGGAGCAGGTTCCATGTCTTCTGCGTAACTGCTCCTTAATCCCCGACTCGTCCAAGGTGATGGGGTATGGTGAAGATCGGGTTCGAGACCCCAGTGGTGATGACGATGGTGATGATGATATTGATGATGATGGTCCACGGCGGAAAAACTTGCGGAGGTTGAACTGGGAGCGGTATTAATCTGCGTTGTAGTGGTTGCTACTCTCCTGAACCCCGGTGGTGGCAGTGGAGGTTGAGCGCTGGAACGGCCGCGAGTGGTAACGTGGCGTGAACGTGATGGAATGGGCGTGTCGTGACTGAGAGCTTCAATAGCGTGACGCAAACCTCCACTGCTTTCGGCGGAGTGAGGTGGGGGAGCATTGACAGATATGGAACCACTAGGCGAAGAAATTGAGGGCGGGGGGCTACCAAAACCCGATTGGGTAGTGCCAATGTGTGTGGTTATGTCACTCCGAGACCCCAACCCTAAAGGGGAATCTGAAATGTCATTCAATTCTGGGTTATCAAGTCTGAGCGGTTCCATCCGAGTCAAACGTCGAAGATAAAGGGACATGTCTCTCCTTTCTTCCTCGTTAGTTCTTTGTAGAGAGGTTGCATGGTCAGGTTGACGCAAATATGAATAAATTTCTGTCGGTGGCGCTGGCCGAGCACGAGATGTTGAATGGCTCCTTGAAAGATCTGATGATAGTGCAGGGCGATAGCTAGTCTGAATGGAGCTCGGATATAAGCTGTGTGCAGTCTACCGCGGGAAGGAATATAAGCTTTAAGGCCAGTAAACGACCCTTAGCACTCACCGGAACTGCTGGTGACGAAGGTTCTCCATCTCGCGACCTTCTGCCGAGTGTCGACGCTGTTGCCATGTTCATCGGCATGATTTCTTCATAGGCCGATGGTAGATAGATCGGTCTTAGCATAGGAGCTCCGTCCTCCTCGCCTCTTAAAGAATTCCGAAGCAAACCCTGTTCTCTTGCCCGCCTATCTTGCACCACTCTTTGGAGAGTGTTTCGAAACGGACCAGGTCCAAATGCACTCGGATCCAAAGTTGCATATGTAGAGGACGACGAAATGGAGGAGGGTGATTCCGGAACGCTAGCATTCCCAATATGGTTATTTAGACTAGTCGCACTAGAGGAATGATCCGCGAGCGATGAAAAGAATCCAACAGATCTCAACTGGTTTGGGAGCTCACGTCGAGGTGATGGGGATCGTCGTTCGAATGCCGCTTCTCCTGTACTAACGCGCACAAGCCCAGGAGGATCGACTAAACTAGTCCGCCGCGAGCTTCTACTATCCGCTGCTCCAGATCCAACGACGCCCGAAACGGAATCGAATGGCCGAGATGCAGAACCAGAACCCAGTTCAAACCTAAACCACGAGGCAGGAGACGGGGGTCGGAAGACGGGTTCAAGCAAGTGGAATGTTGCTCTTGCAGGCGACTCGGGCGGGGAAACGTCCATCATAGAAGCCGAGTCAGATGAACGTCCTTGCCCAGCATTGTCAACCCTCTGTTCCACTGACCCTTGGTTCTGCGCCTCTCCCATTGCGACGTCGTTACTAATTTGGCTGCCAGTATATCTCTGTTGTCGTTCAGAAGCGCTTTGCTGTTGCTCAAATAGATTTCCGAATGATGGAGACGGGAGTGGTGGAAACTCCAGATACCTTTGCGGGTTATGCGATGATGGTGGTGGTCCTGAGAAGATACCGGGTCTCATGGCAATGCCAGCGGGCGCCCTCGATGCGGCCGTGCGTGGAGGTGGAATAAACCCAAAGGGTGCAGAATTATCAGAAGGATTTTCTCCATCAACTGCGCCCTCGTCACCATCACTCAACCCTAAGCTCAACCGGAAACTTGGGCCAGAAGCTATGCCTAAGCTAGATGATGGTGGTCTTGGAAGCTGCTGATCTTGCTGCGCGCGTTGTCCTAGTGCGAGCCCTCGGTACCGGGGCATATCAGGTGAGCTAGATTCATAATCTCTCAAGCCAGCCGAGAAGCCAAGGGGCATACGATCGGCCACCAAAGCTGACAACGATGGCCAACGGTTCGACGTTTCTGACTCTTCGTCTTCCAGTATTTCTCTTTGTAGTCGAGATGGCTGATCCGAAGGATTCGTGTAAAGGTAATGTAAAGGATACATCGGATGATGCTGGTCGAGGACGTCGTTCAGCCGTGCAGGTCCCATCGCTTGAGTAGTACGAGATGTAGAGGATCCCGAAATACCAGGTGCTGGAGAATTAGATGACCGCAAGATTGCTGTGGATGACATGGGAAAATCTCCCCCCAGGAACCTGTTCAAGGATGAGGTAGGTGTAGTGGATGAAGTAAAAGGGTAAGTTTGCGGGGCAGAGGACGTGGCGGTTGGGCTGAGTGACGAGGCACCGGTGGATGGGATAATCACGGCAGGTAGCTGTGGAGGCTGCGCCCTAGCTGTCCCACTATCGTTTCCAATGCTTCTATGACTGATGCCTAGATTCGTTCTCGACTCAGCAATTTCACCTAGAGCACTGCCCGCACCCGAGACCGTAGTTGTACTTGCACTTGTATTGGTATCGCTGTAAGAGTTGCTGATATCGCGATTACCCGGGCCACGCGTAGTCACGATATCATCCTGATTGGAATGCTGTCTGTATCCGGCAAGTGTTTCCGAGTCTGATAGCACAGCTTCGGTACCGAAGAAAGTGCCAGAACTGATGAAATCAGAGGATGGCAGAGCCAACCGTGAAAGTGACGGTGCCCGCCGCGGTGGCGTTGGGGGCCGAATAGGCGCATGGGTTGATCCATATCGTGACGCCAAGTGGCTGAGTGGTCGATGGCGGGGGACAGGAATGCTTGGTGATGACGTCGAGGGAGAGGATGAGAAATTCGAAGCGTTTGACCTAAATGAATCTTCCATGTCCCTTAAATGTCTCGTCAATCTTTGCATCATATGCGCATGTGCATGTCTCCTCTCTATCTCCGCTGCATTCTCCATCACTAGCGAATTTGATGATGTTGCAACACGAGGTATTGCAGCATTGGAGATCGAAGTCGATGCGGTTCCTGGGAGTCTTGAAAGGGAGGCGCCTAAAGTGGTGGTGGACGGCGTGAACGCTGGGGATAAACCCAGTCGAACGCGGCTGTGTGAGTGCGACAGCGATTGCGACCTTATCGGTGTAAATGAGGGTGATGACGATGCCAGGGGTAATCGCGATGCAGTGCTAAAACCGAAGGATGTCAAAAAGTCGTCGAAAACGGGCGGGGTCGGTGGCACCGAGAACATTGCTGACCCAGGGCGACTGGTATGGAGATAGTCCAAAGGATGGAAAGGAAAAGCTGCTGATAATTAATCATGGTCAGCCAAGTCCAAGACAGGAATCGATCTGAAAATACATACCAGGCCGGCGTGAGCCCAACCTGGGTCCATGCAAAATTCTCCGTAATAAAGTCCTTCCATCATCGGCATCTTCATCACTATCGCTTCTGTCCCATACGCTCAGTTCAGGTGAAGGGGACCGCCTCGTCGCAGGGTCACGAGCGATGGGACTATTCTCAGCAGGACTATTTGCATCAGTCACATTTTCCAATGACCTGCCCCCTGTTGCTCGAGCTCCATCGACAGTCGCATTTTCCCTATCCTCCTCGGCTCTTCCACTGGAGTCCAGCCAAGGCAAGTCAAGATGGGGTGATGGCGGCCTAAAGCTGTCTCGTAAACTCAGATTGGTGGTGGGTGGGAGACCCGACGCTGATGTGGTTTCTGACGAAGATGACGATTGCTCAGCTGCACGAGATTCTGCTTCGGTATCATTGTTCCAAGAGATAGGAATCAATCCTTCATCACTTGGTATTGGAATATCAATTCGTGGAGGTTGGGCTGATGCTATGGAAGATGACGAAGGCGAGTTGTCCTCTGATGTATCTTGCCCTGAAGCACCAGGAGTTGAGCCTGAATTTTGGTCTTGTTCTGTTCCGAGTTCCTCCCAGCTTGAATTGAACAAGGGCGAGCCTGACCGCAAAACATCGAGCGCCGAGGCTAATCGTTCTCTAATAGGTGCATAATCATCAGGATTTCCTCCAGAGAATGACTCCGACGACGAGGCAGGTGATGCAGACACGTATACGGATGGTGATGAACTGGAGCCGGATGATTCGTATTCAGAGGGGAAAACGAAAGGAGATTCTTGGTCGGTGTTCACTAAGACGGTATTACACAGCCACGACAGTCATTGGTGATAAATCAAGGGTGAAAGAGATCGAAATTCTCACCTGGTCGATTACTGATTGTTGTGGGAGCTCCGGTTGACTGTGAATGCTGCGCACTATTTTGCTCAGCCCTTGGAACCGCTAAAGGAAATGAATCTTGAGAAAGGGTTAATGGCGGTAAAATTGGAGGAGGGGTTTGGGTTCTTGATGAAAGGTAAACAAGTGGCTGTGATTGCTGCCGCCGCCTTAATGATATCACTGGCCGGTGGGATGTCGGTGCAGACTGCTCTGTTGATCCCGTTCCTAGAATAGAATTTGAGGGTGCGGTCGCTCGTAAATTGAGCCTAGAGCTAAATCCTGGACCAAAAGGGAAAATACTGGTTGAAGCTGTGCCCGGCGAAGGAGTTTGTAATTGCGGCGATGATGATTCCGATGTCGATGATGAATTATCCCCTGGGTGTGAAATAGTGTCACCCGTTTCAGGAGTGAAGCCAAACTCAAGCATAATGAAGGGAGGCGTAGAAACGCGAGGATAATCATCATCCTCGTTATCAGTGTGCATTTCAATGTCATCTGTCACTAGCCGAGGGGTCGGTATTCTTGGTGGTTCATGGGCATTGTGTGCATGCGAATCTGCATGCGGCACGGTTGGAGTGGGAGAGTGTGACTGAGATTGTAAGGGAAGGGGTGATGGTGAGGGAGATGAGGAAGGTAATGATAATCCCGATAATGCAACTGAATGCCTGAGCCCTGGCCTCGAGGACGACGAGGAAGATACCGACCGTCTGGTGCTGCTGCTAATGCTGGTACTGTGCCCCAACCCCAACCCATGGGTGTACCGCGGTGGTCTCAACCTCCCGGAGCTGTTACCAAACCTGCCTGAAATGGAATGAGATGAGTGAAGCTGAGAATGCTGTCCAACATGGTTGGTGTTGTTCCTAATCCCGGTCGCACCCCTAGATGAGCCTACATCGTCAAGTTCACTGCCTGGGCTGCTGGTACGTGTTGCGGCGGAAGTAGAGGGGAGGGAAGAGGAACTACTACTCGCACTTATTGCATCGAATTCGAAGCTACTGTCACTCCTGGCTCTCTTGTGGCGACCATTTCCATCAAGTGGGTGTTGTGAAGAAGCGACGAGGGAGCCACCTGTAAGAGATGATGAGCCTTGTCGCAAACCTGTGGCATTTGCACTAGTCGTGCTGCCATTGGAAACTCTGACAGCACTGGAACTTGTCCCACTATCACCGATTGTTGTAGTTGGACTGTCAAGGTCGAAACCGAATTGCTCAAAGGTGCGCTTGAAAGAAGTAGCCCCCGCTGGAAGAGACAATTGTAATTGAGGGGGATAATGTGAAGACATGGTATAATTTTGAAAGGCTTTGACAACGTGCTTGAGCAGACTAGGATCCTAGATATTCCGTCGGTCTACGCAGCCGCGAAGAGGGCGGCAACCGAATTGCAAAGCGAAAGGTGTGGGTCGCGATGGATGATGGCGAGAAGCAAAGGGGTGGTCGTGGACGAGAGGAGAAAGGAAGATGGGAGGATGGAATGGGTGCCAGTGCCGATTACCACCTGGACCTGTGGCCGTTTCTGGATTCATACTCTCCGTGTCAGGGGTTAGGGTTAGCAAGCGTGGAGTCAATATCTTATCACGTTCACAACTGGCAGACTCGACTCTCAAGGAAACAGTTGGTTGTCATCATCATTCGGTAACAGAGAGCCACGCTAGCTGGTAGTATCATTCATTGCAAGTGAAATGCACGACGAGTCTCATTCCAGTGCTCCTAATAATATTATCATCTAATATACGACATGAATCACACGCCATCCGCAACAACCTTGTCAAGAACGCACCCTAATCTTGCGTCACCATGTATCCACATCATTCCCGGCATCAACCCGGTCCAGGGCGACAGACACTGGGACAGCATAGTAGCAGAGACAACAGACTTATGAGGACCGGCAATCACATTGCACGGTGTGAGCCTATGAATCACAGAGTTTCTTGGCTTCTAAAATTATCGGAACAGGTGGAATCGATGACTGGGTGTGTATACAACATTGCTGTTGAGAGAATGATGATGGACCAGTACTTTCGGGTATCGGTTCATGAGGCGCGTTGAGAGACGTGATCACATGATCGCAGACCAAATGCGGTATACGACCACGAGCCAATGGCAGTTTGCAGGCAGCGGGTACTGCAAAACTCCTTGGCTTTCTTTTCTGTTCACCTGTTTCTAATAAGACTCAAGTTCTATCCGCTCCTCCATCCATGTCTCTTCCAAAGGTACGCATAGCTTCCTTTCGCCTTTGTTAGCCTTTTTCTAAACACCTGACCTGCGCCGCGATGTCATCAGAGGATTATCAAGGTAGTCCCATCTCCTCCATCCCCGTATCTCGTGCCACTCATTCAACACCATCACCACTCACCGACCGCTTATTCGCCACTTTTTGCTGATCATGAACCTTCATCATCCCGCGCGTCGCGATGGCGCGTAGGAAACAGAGCGTCTGGGAGTCGACCCTGTCCCTGGCATCTCCGCAAGCCCCCACGAGGACAACCTACGATATTTTGACGTGACCATAGAGGGTCCAGTTGGAAGCCCCTTTGAACGTGAGTATTTGCTCATGTCGCACCGTCATAGCTTGACTTCTTAATATCGTATCTACATACACTATTTCTGGACATGCGCTGATCACATACTGGGGTTTCATTACCGGCTGGTCGTACATGATCAGATGGTATATTCAGGCTAGAATTGTTCCTACCGGAGGAATACCCTATGGCTCCACCCAAAGTGAGGTTCTTGACCAAGATATACCACCCTAATATCGGTAAGCTTCCCAGTTTTCCGTCTCAAGATGCCGGATATAGCTCAACCTCGCCACTTCCCCCCTTGTTTCGTTTGCACTCATTGGCCACATTCATCGTCGGTGATTGGGTTGTGAATTGTGATATCCCTCCACTCTTCCATACTCGTGATTGCCTGTTATCGTGCCGTGCACGAACGATCATTACTGTCAGACAAACTTGGGCGGATCTGCTTGGATATCTTGAAAGGTAAGCACCGTCTTCTTTTAGCGCCTAGTCCCTTGTTTTTGTGCGGCGTGATGCTGGAAGCGGTATATCGATACATGGTGCCGCGGGAGTGGCACCGCCCCTATCGCGCTCCGTTGAATGCCGCGCTTTGTTCGGGGCACCTGTCCTGCTGGAGATTGGCTGAACTATCACGAACCTTTGATAGATAAATGGTCACCCGCACTGCAAATCCGAACAGTACTTCTTTCGATCCAAGCACTGTTGAGCGCACCAAACCCTGATGATCCATTGGCTACGGATGTAGCTAAACATTACAAGGAGAATGAGAAAGATGCACAGCGAGTCAGCAAGGAGTGGACACAGCAGTTTGCGGCGTCGAGGGACGTGTAAGTTTGTATGAGATAGGGGCGACAGGCGTAATCTCGAAGTTGTTGTACCGATAGAATGCTATTGTGTGTGTCTTCTTCTCGACTACCTACAGCGAGGCTGCGATCCTTTTGACAGCTGCATGGTGGCAGGGCTTTTACGACAAAGCCCATTAAGGGAACGGACCCTGAAAATGGTATCCGAAATCCGATGAAGCGCTAACCCTGATGGTGGTTGCCAGTTGTGGAAAGATTATGGACGACGATTAGCCCGACTGCAGAGGGAAACCCTAAAATTTGGGGTACAAAAAATCATGGATCTTCGTCTGCTTGCTTTATTTTTTGCTGTGTTCTGTGTTCCTAAGAATTTCTCCGATCTGCATTTGCTCGACGTTGTCGCGGCCGGGCCACGTTAATCGCGCAGGTCATCGCCGTAAACAATCTCGCGCCCACTTGGAATTGAAGGCCTCACGCTGAAACGCTCTCAGCAGCATTGCCATCTGTCATGCAGCTGTTACTCCCAGATACATATTCTAGACCGGCCCCGAAGTGGCTTCCTTCCTTGGTTTATCCCTTCTGACCATCTCATTGTCCCAGGCGACAGCACCCTCGTTTTCGCCCGATTTCGTACGTATTCCGTGAACAGATCTCCTTCTTATCCTCCTCTATTCACTTAACTCTCCGCCGTGATTTCCCTCTCAGCCTCCCTTTCTTACTTACATACCCGCCTCAAACCCACCCTTCCTCGAGGCATCATTTCATCCAATCTTATCTCCCCTGGTCCCTCCCCTTGCCGGTGCTTGCCTTTGAGAACTCATTCCGACGCCGTAACCCTCATGTCATCGTAACCTTGAAACTGTACCGCCCCATCGTGATCGCCTCAATTGTATAAACCACTTTACCCTCACGTTTGTCCTCGAGGCCTCTTTCTTCTTACCCACAGCATCCCTGCCTGGTTCCCTCTATACCTACAGAGCCTGCCCACCCCTGCCCATTTCATTAGCTCCATCCTCGTTGCAAATTACGACCTTCTCTGTACTCTTTTATTGTCTTCAGAACTTGGTTTCTGCCGCCTTATCAATTTTACCATCTCTTGCATCATTAAGCTCAACCTCAGTTTTTGACATCAATTTAACCACTACCTGCCTATATCATCTACCCTCTCCATCCAGCAAAAAAACAATCACTATCTTGCATCTCTTCATCTTCTTCATCCCATGGCATCCAGTCTTCGCCTAGCATCTCTCAATTCAGATATAGTATATCATGTTCTCAAGGAACTCAATTTATATTCTACCACGGAAAATAAGGCAGCCCTCAAGGAGCTCTCAAGGACATCAAAAGCGCTGCGGGAAGCCTGCTGCCCTATCCTTTTCGGCCAAGTGCGATGGCCACATCCTGATAAATTTGATGATGAATCCGGCCTACATTTCTTTCCCAACGAGCTCTGGGGATATTTCAGGCAAGTAAAATACCATATCTCCCACTTGCTTTCCTACTCCGATCACTTTTTGACAAATCATCTAACTTATCTTCTATTCAGGCATTTTCGCCTTATATGGCCCGACAACTGGCCGGATGCCAATCCCCCGCGGTGGGGGGATCGCTACTACGTCGGAGGCGATTACCATCCTCGCCACATCGACAAGCTTGTCGAGGCACTCGCATCTATGCCGTTTCTGACTTCTTTCTACATCAATTGTCCTTTCTACCCCCCAAATGCCATCCTCAAAGCCCTCGTCCATTGTCCTTCCCTACGTTCACTTACGGTCAACGATACGCCCCTCTACATCTCCATGGTCCCTACCTTCCTCCCGTCATCCTTCCGCCTAGAGAAACTGGTATTGGTGCCTGTGGCAGAGGCACTCAGAGTCGGTGAGGGACCTTATGATCCCAAATATGCCGAAATAAATTATTATAGTAGAGAGTACAGGAAAAAATACAGGAATGACATTCTGGCCAGGTTAACCGCCATATGGTTTTTGGCCCAAGTCGCGAAGCGATCAATAAGCGGCTGCTCCCCAGTCAACTCACCCTCCAACTCACCAGTGATGCCACCTCCTTCTGTCAGCTCGCTTCCGGGTACAGGTGGAACGCTACGACATCTCGAAGTATCTGGAGACCTGTGTACACTGGAATCCTTATCAGAGGTGGAATGGGATAGCTTGGAGGTATTGGTACTAACTGGACATGCTCCGCGGGCTCAAGTAGGGCATTCATTACCTTCCACACCGCTCTCGCCCTCAACGACGTCATTGTACGGCCAAGGAACAGGATATAGTGGGTACACTTCTGGATACACCGGATTCGGAAACCACGACTCCATCTCTGGTCCTACAGCTGGCCTGATTGCCCAAGCGCAGACGGAGTTCATAGACGTCATAGCAAGAATGCCGAAACTACAGGAGCTACGACTGCTCTTTGCGAAGGTTAGAGCAGACCAGGGCTTCAGAGTCGTCCCCCAGGGTGCTTTGCTAGCACTACCATCATCTTCCCCGCCTCCTCATGGCTCTGGCCCCCCATTCGGCGCCAGTGGACCCTCGGCGATCACCGATGACCCGTACATTGGGTATCGTACGGCCAAAGGTTCCTCCCCTTGGGTCCTTTCACACGTCAAGCACCTCGCAATTTCCAATGCTTGCGATTTCTCTGGTATATTCACCTTTTGCCCATCTTTAGAGCGCCTGGCGATTAGCGCCATCATCGATCACCCAAGGGTCCCAATTGCTCTGGGGCGAGGGGACATTGAGATGGTATTCAACGAGCTGAATCGGGGTGGAGGCCGAGAGTTGAAGCTGCTAAGAATCATGATCGAAGATAAGGTGAATCCCGAAATGTGCAGGGCGATTGCGGAGCTGTGTCCCATGTTGGGAAGTCTGGAGATTGAACTATGTGGATACCACGATGGAAAATCCATCTTTGCTTGGGTGGGTGATCTCTTGCTCTTGGCGGTGCTGATGACCAACACCTCAATCTATTCTTTCTCCTCACACAGGAGGAGTTTTCTAACGCGTTTCAACCAATCGAAGCCACACTTCACAGTTTAAGACTGTGTATTCAATTCCCAGAGTACGACGAAACAGATCCCTTCGAGCCGTGGCGTGTAGCTCGCAAGGAGTGCGCCATGTTCATGGCTCGAAGGTTCCCAGCCCTCAAAAGGGTCGGATTTGAATATAGGAAGAGAACTGGAACCCACAGATACGAAGACAGCTGGCTCGAATGGGATATCGAGAGAAGGACGGCCTTCCAAGATCAACTACCTGGCATGCATGATACCCAAGTAAGTAACATGCCACCCTTACTTGATCCTGCGCCTTCGAACCTCCCTCCCTGCCCCCTTTCTTTGTCGACTTCACGGGGATTAACACCGGCTTTATTGACAGGTTGAATTGTACGAGCTGGAACCTTCTTGGTACCCATTCCCTGAGGTTTGGTGCCCAGTCACAATACCTCGTTCATTCATATCCATGGCTTTGAACACGCACAACCGCTCCTCGGGCTCCACATCTGCTCCGCTGTCTACCTCTTCCTCTTCTGCCTCCTTGGCCAGAATCCACGGCCAAGGCGGTCATGTTTTAAGATAAGTTTGTTTAGGAGGTTAATTCACGTACGGCGCGTATGGCGACTTGGATATGGGTCTCCCATCCCTTTTTGTGCATTTTGGGCTTTGTTTTGTTTCTTCCGGTCGTTGATGGGTTCATGGATTGTACTTGAACGAATCTATGCATACAGGTCTTCGGTTCGCCTTCCTCTTCGCTCCAGAGGGTACATTCTTCACATTTAGGTAGTAAATCATTTAGCTCGATCAGCACCACCCTTTGTCGCTGCAGGTTCGTTGGTAGTTTATGAAAATTCGAGATGGAGTGTACTTTTTGCACCCCCTTGCGCGGGTCCCGGCTGGAGTCGTGAAGCTTGAAGCTTCGAGCATCATACTGCGCATTGATCGCATCTCGTAAACCACTAAATAAGGCCAAACGTACTAGCGATCGTCCCCAAACCTCATCCTATGACAGAAGATCGCCAAGGCGAGCCTGCACTCTCAAGATTTGAAAGATGCTCCCCAGAAATTGCCGCGTATATATGTACATGGACGTCCGCGACCGCCAGGATGCCCTCAATCTGCGGCTTACCTGTCGTCGGCTATGCAGTATCTCCGCACCTGGATGGGGCGTGGAAATTTCCAAACGACGTATAGATGGTCCTCCTCCCTACTCGCCCATTCTCGCTGTCTTCCACCCCATATCGTGACCGTTCAGGTGGTCATCCATGCCTCAGCCCCTCGTCGCTTCAATAGCACCGGACTCTAAGGGTTCGAAATGCCTGGGAAGAACTGAGTCATCTGGCTTCGGTGGACTTCCTTGCACTCAATGACTATACATATAGAGAAGAAGGAGAGGAAGAGGCCAAGATCATGGCACTTTCGGATACGGTCGTTCGAAGGACATCCAATCGCCTGCATCGACTTATTTTCTATAGTGTTCCAAATCGAGGCATAACAAAATCTTTGACTATGCTAGATGGTCCTTCAGATCTGCTGGCACTTACTCACGTAACCGTCCGGAATTTGAAGGACACGAAACCCAATGGACTGGCATCCCTCCCAGCATTACAACGCATCCATCTCGGCCCTCCCAGCCCTAGAGACCCGCCTGATATAGATCGTGTTTGGGACGCCCTCCGCGTACATGGAGTTCGTATCAAGGACACTGATGCTAGCAATCTCACAATCAGCTCCATGACCTATCTCTGCTCTTTCTCTGGACTTAACTTACCACCTGCTGGTTCTGCGTATCTCGTCCAGTAGGTTCCACGCTGGCGTCCATGTTCTTTGATGGCGTTCAACCTATACATTCGCCTGCATTGGAGGTTCTCACACTCTATTACAACCCGTCCAGCACCAACATAAATTGCGACACCCTCCTCGCTTTCTCTTCCCGTGATCAATGGTTCTGTCGTGTGCCCTTCCCCCATCTCCGATACTTTTGGAATATACGTTCCAACGGAATGGGACATTGACCAAGCAAGTTGCCAATTCTTGCTAGTTGAGTTCAGGACTTCCCGAAACTCGAAACGTTATCTGTGCAATGGCCAAAATACAAGACAGGCGCGCACTCCTTTGATCTCGACACATTAAAACCATTTGCTACGAAGACTGGTAGGCCAACACTGTTTTATATGGAACGTCATCCTGGGTTCCATTTCCAGGATCTGCATGTCTCTGTGGGTAAAACATGACCAATTCCTCTTCTTTAATTTTACTTTTATTGGGACGGTGCCCCTCGTTCTGATCCACTGGCACGAGCTTCCTTAAGCGTGGCTCAAAAGTAGCGTTTTTTTTTCCTTTTCTCTAAATCTGCATTTTCTTCTTCGTGAGACTTTGTATCAGAAGCTTCTTAGTAGATACAAGTTAAAAGACGTTCTCTCGTGTCATGTCCCACGCTAGTCGCAACTTGGATATCTCGTCATTGGGCTGCTCAATTTTTGCTACCCTCCCACCTATCCCTACATTTCTGTATGGTCTTGTCCAACACAACAGACACCGTATCTGTGACTCCTCTCAACCGAGTGGACTTTCTCTTCCCGAATCACCATATCCCAAGACGCCAGCTCTGCCTTCTCTTCTTTGCAACTTTTCTAACGCCGGTCCCACCTCTCTCCCTTGGAGGACGATTTCGGCGTTGTCTATCGGGGTAGTCACGCTACCGTCTGATCTGGAAGCTCCAGAAACCTCAGGCCTCAGAGTTTCTGAAGCTTCCAAATCACACGACACGGTGCTACCGTTAACATTAGCGAGGACGGGATTCGTCTCTTTGCCGTGACCGCGCAAGGGAAAATCGAATTTGCGAAGGCGATGTATATCGTCCATACGGGCGCGACGCGATTCTTTTTGGACGTTCAACTTTTTTTTCCCAATGGGCCCCACCACCTTCCAATTGCTCTCCCACAGAGACAGACTCAAATGGGCTGGAATGGTATACTGTTGACGTTGTGAATTGTAGGAGGGTTCGTGTTCATCCCATTAGTACTGTACTGGTAGTTAGCCATAAGACCTGGACTGGAGCAGTAGTGACCAGCAATTTCAATCCTTCCAATTTCGAACTGGAGTCATGGAATTCGTCCCGAGGTAACTCACAGCTGGGGGGTCTGGAATACAGTAGCTTTCCGTCAATGTAGGCCCTTTGTTCCACGAGTAGGACTCCACAGATTTTATACTGATACTCCTATTGTACCATAAAAGGTTTTTACAAAGTTGCCACGTGCACATCTATTTAATGCACGTCAACTTCACTCAACTGTGACAGTGACCGTGTATACTTGCTCCATCGGAATGGAAAACTACCTATTCAGGAAGACGGGACCTCCAGAGCAATGGAGATGCTTGACAGAGTCATCATGTAGCTCAGACAGCAAATCGCGAACACGGCCTCAGAACCCTTTGGCTAAACATGCCCGCAACGCTGGAGGGTGAGGCTTTCATGTTCAAGGCTCGGTCAACACTACGCTCCCTCTGCCTTTGTCGCAATCTCCCACTAACCTTATATGACGTTTTACCGTCCGAAACAACATCGATGGTCATCAAGGAGGTCACCACGGAGCGTTTGGGGAGCACACGATAGATCAATGACGCAAAGTTGCCGTCTCTTCAAGAGTTGGAATACTTCACTATTTTTGCAGATAGGATTTTTCTCAACGGTCTGACACGCGAAACGTTTCATCGGATGGATCCCATCTGAGAGTCACTCTATTCTAATGGCGTCACGATGATGAAGCGAGTGCAGATGGACCACCCAACCCTCAGCTATCTCAAGTACCTCGGGTCATTCTCTGCCTGACATCCTGTTCACTCGACATTGTCGAACCTGTCGAACCTGCCATGCCGACAATATTCTTCACCAGAGTGGCTACTAACACATTGAGCTACACTGGAGATCCTCGCAATCCGTTGTACATCGCATCCAACAGACTGTGATGCATTCGCCTTTAGGACCCTTGACCAATGGTCTTGCGATCTTTCATTGCCTCGTCTCAAAGAGCTCAGCATATTCACGCCTGAGGATTGGGTCTTGACGTACACAAGGTGTCAAAAGTTGTTAAATGTACTTCGGAGTCTCCCTCATCTCTGTAAGTTATCAGCGCAATGGGCAAGATGTCAGCATCCACGTTCACTAGGACGCTTTCTACCTTTCGTGATAACGTTTTTGCACAACGCTATCCTCCGCCTCGACCTTCCACTAGTGATTGATGCTTCTGAGGAGCCCCAAGAGGAATGAGCAAGTAGAATCAGTGTAAAGCCACTTTGGGGTTTGTGCAATGTCTAAAACTATCGCTTTGATTACTAAGGTGGCCAATGTCATTGAGTTGGTTACCGCCACCGATTTTCCTAAAAAGCCATCGCATCATTCAAACCGATATTTCTACACCCTAACCATTCTTTGGGTATATATACATCGGTGTTTCTAGGAGGGTATGACGAAGAAGAGGGCACAACTGGAGGTAATTCCATAATCGGCTATTGGCATTTCAACATGTATGCTGGGAGCAAACTCTCGAGACAATCCCGCGGACAAAATTCGTATAAGCCCATCATGGTGGGAAAGCATTAGTGGTGACGCAGAAACACGATAAACTGTTGGGCGAAAAGAAAACGATAACTCCTTGTAACATCCTAATCATACATCTGCATAGTCACCTCCAAAGCATCCATATCAAAGGAGATCTCACCGTACGAAGAAGCGGGGGAAGGAGTTCGCTGCGGCTTTGGTATCACCACAGCATCATCCTCAGCTTCACTTTCCTCCCGTTCATCGTATTCTTCCTCACTTGTAATCGTGGCTACGCGTCTAAGTTCCTTGACTTTACGTACAGCGGCCTTGGATTCCTTGTCTTCACGTTGAATTTGCTTCTTCTTTGAAAGTGTCGCTGATTTGGTGTTGACCGAACTCGAAGAGTTAGTACAAGCAGACGAGGGTGGTGTGGACGCCGACGAATAACTCTCGAGGCTGCTGGTGCTTGTTTTCCTGGTTGCAAAATTTGAGACACCAGCAGCGGGAGCTTCTCTTTGTATACCAGAATTTCTCTTCTCAGACAGGTGGGGTATTGTCGTATTGGTTGTAGTTACGCTTGGTTGAGAATTCGAAAGCAAAGGAGGCTTGAAACCTTTCTGTTTTGCGGGAAGGCCGGTCTCGTTCGGCTTCTTGGCAGCTGGTAGTGTGTGCGCACGTCTCATTCCTAGTGCGGGTGGGAGCCCCTGCGAGGCTCGTGGAGGGGCAGGAGCAGGGGCAAGCACAGTCAGGGGTTGTAATGCCGGTTGTACTGCTTTTGCTGTAGTGGGAGTTTCAATGCCATCGGCGAAAGCAAGAATGCCTGGGGTGCTTGTCCTTTGTACCTTCCGTGGCCGCGAGATCAAATTCGAAGAGGTAGAAGATGTAGGAGCATTATCCGAGACTGATCTTGCGACCTGGAAGGGTAGCTGCGGCGAAGTCTTCCTTGACGCTGCTGAGGTAGTAGGCTCAGTGGTCGCCTGCTTGTGATGGCGAGCATTGTGGGTTAAGTCTGAAGGAGAACCAGACTGGCCATTTGCAGAGAAACTGAAGACATCAGCGACAGACACCGGAGAATCTGTTTTTGTAGTCATTCGCTTCTCATCTTGACATAAAAACTTGTGCGGCACAGGGGGTGGTGGCATGTCAATTGTCCGTGAACGACGCATGGATTTCGCCACTTCTATCTCAACGGGTGATTCTGCCTTCATATCTTTGTGCGCTGAACTTCTAGTGCGCGTCGCAGGCTGACCACGTTGAACCATGTTCTCCAACTCAGAGTCGAGCGCTTTTTCCTTTCCCTTCGCAGATAACCTAGGCGATTTCCTCTGTTGATTATAGCCTGACAGCACGCCGTGATCCTTCGCTTTTCGCCGAGTTGCACTTTTTGAATTGGAAGCAGCAGCATTAACACCATGATCATTGTTGCCAAGGGATGGCGATGTGGGTCCACGCGTAGTTATCAACCTCTCATCAAGTTTTTCAGAAATTCCCTTGACGATGTCCAAGAATAGGGTCGGATTCTGACGGAATATGTTGGTGGCATTATCGCCTGAGGTGGCCGCAGCATTATCTGAGGAGAGTGGGGAGGTTGCAGATCGAAGCACGCGAGTTGTAAGCTCAGACCTGATTGAACCTACAGAAGATCGCGAATGGGACTTGGTGAGTGCGTGGCGAGGCGCTGGACGTGAGGGGGGAGTAATGAGGAGAGTCGAGGATGCAAAAGCCGAGGAAGGGGAGGGGGGGGCAATCGGCCCTGAGGGTGATGCAGTGCCACTGCTACGCGTCAACGGAATTGGTGAAAACGACTGGCCACTCTTCCTTTTATAGTGCGCTGCCAGTTGGCAGAACATTTCATGGTAGTTTGATAAGCTACTTCCACTAGGGAACATCAGGGGTAGTTGCTTACTTTGGTGGGATGCAGATTGACGGATGAGTTTTTCAAAGGTTCCAGTTGCTTGGCTACTCTGCCACAGCACACAGTCTATTCCCGAGCTTGCTGAGGGTACATTCTCCTCGCCATCCACGTCCATGCTAAAACTGGCATCGGGCTGAAGTTGGAAGTCGAGGTCCATGGAGAAATTTGGGGGAGACGCGAAGTAGCAACGACAGGTGGTGTTTACGCGAAAGTTATATAGAATTCAGTTTGCTTTGAACACTGTTCGTTCCGCGGGTATTGACGAATGGTTGTCCTGATCAACAACCACGAACAGGCACTTTGATCTGAAAAAATGTCCCTTCAGATGTCCGATAACAAAACCATTTTACGCACGGTTCAAGGAGGGTAGAATAGGTGACAGTAAAGTACTAATACGACCCCAGAGGTAATAAATAGGAAACGGACGGCTCGAATTGATAATGTGGGTGTGGAGAGAGAAAAGAAGGGTGCAATGTTTCGCGTCCATAATTACAGACGCGTATGTCCGTGTTTGGCCCTAAGGCATTGTTTGGAGACCGGGAGTAATAGCCAGCTGCTTTTAACCTTTAAGGATCACTGTTATAATAGGTGGATTCAAGTGCTCGAGTCATCCAGCCTAGGCTGGTGGGAAATCTTGGTAAATTTCCATACCATGGCTACATTGCTAACCAAATCTATTCAAGTGATGATAGGCACCACATTCTCCATGGCCATTATCACCCTTTATCAAGTAGGTAAAGCGCCACAATGGATCTGAGGGGTGTTTTAGAAGGTGGCCGATCCAAGGTACAGTTACAGTACCTAGGTTGTTGAAAATCGTCCTCGACGAGTTTGTCAACAGGTTAAAAAAAAAGCGAGCGTAGTGCTATTTTGTATGCGGTATGTGTTCGTGGTGGAGCTGTGTTTGACGGATACCTTTAGTAAGAGAACACGCTTTTTTGTTATCCTGCTAAAGGGTGAACGATGGAGGCATTACCTTGCTGGCTTGTCTTACACGTGTAGAAACAAACTCAACTCGGATACCTTCAATTTTATTGATTCCCATCTCGTATTTAAACTTGGTCTATACCCTATTACTTGACGACCGCCCCCAGTTTTCTACATCTATGGTCGTTTTTACGTCCTGGAATTTGCCTATTCCTTATATCATCTCCCGTCTTAATCCATTCATGTATGCTTTGGCTGTCATTTAGATGACTGTCTTCTTCAGTTCGTCCGGTGGGTGAAGAATCTGTCTTAAGAATGCCAGCAAGGACTTTTTTGAGTCTTCGATACACTAGTAAAATAACAACAACATGTTTAACACTACGAAGCGAAGGGGCAGAAAGACGTCTTGTGACAAGCACTCGTTGAACGTTGTTTCGCGGCTCTTTCTCTAACCACGAAGCGTCCATTGGAGACTCAAGCCCCAACAAATGGGTTTGCTTTCGTTTTCACCCACCCGCCGTACCCACGAAAACTCAAGGATAGTCATCCCACCTCGCGTGACCATAACAGTGAGGCAGAGTTTCGGGCCAACCCACCCAAGTACATTTGTACAAATCGAGAATCGAATGGATTTCTACTTAGAAAGCATCAGAACAAATCCCGGGATTACCGTCTTGTCTCGTGGTTCGTCACTCGCGTGATATGAATATTTCGGAGCTAAGTACAGATTGGGGACCAAAATAGTGGTAAAGGGAGAAGGAGAACTGAGAGAACAGTGCCTGTCCTGTATTTGCAGCTTCAAGGTAGGGTCTGGAGAGTGGAAAAAAAACAGACCAGAGAAAGTAAATGAAGTGGGGTGGGTGGGAGGACACAGAAAAAGTGGAGGGGGGACTAGTTTGCAGTGGTAGGAGTTGAAATGAAATGAAATTCGACTGGCTGGTAGTATCGAGATTACGTCAGCTCTCTAGAGGCCGCGGTGTCTCACTCCGACAGCTTAAGACAAGACACCATCTGAGCTGTCTCATTTATTCACACTTCATTACAAACACGAGCCGTCTAATACAATCGGCATAGCGGAAAGCAAGACGACATTTCCTCGTTTGTAACAGACCATCTGTCTAAAAAGTTGATTGATTGATGATTGACAAGCAAATATGGACCACGAACGTATTCACCAACGTGTCTCGTGAGCTGAAGGATCTACGACTGCTGTGTCTTTCGAAGCAATTCAGACCCTAAAAGCAATAACAGATTTTAAAACAATATATAAATGGAAAAGACCCCCCCGCCTTAGACGCTATGCAAAATAGCGGACATCAGACTGTACAGAAGATAGGGGCATGGAAGTAATGAATTCTGATTGGCCTTGGCAAAGTATAATGGACTTGATCGGTGTTGGCTCAACCTATCTGCAAAAAGTGCTCGGATGACCCGGGTCGAAGAGAGCAACCCGCGGACGTGGGTTTCTTGACATACTGCTTAAATAGCGCGAGATTGACATTGACCTGCATTGACTTCAGTATTCATCCGAACCTACGAACGTAATTCATGCCCATGGTTGCAATTTTGGCTGCGATAAAATCACCACTACTATTGCTGACCGCATTCTCTGTGCATCGTTCCTTATCCCCACCGAATCCTTCAGTTAAGAGAGAAGAATGCGCAGGAGAAGATACAACTTTTGAGATATTCATTCAATACATTACATCAAGCAGCAAGGTAAGGCTCGGTGGCTTCATCAACCTCATTCGTTTATCAAGGGCAACTTACCACCTTTGAATTCTACAGATCATGGTCTGGGTTGCTGTTCTATGTGAAATTACAACGATCCTCACCGTCCAGCAACAAAGTGCGGGAACTCTTTGCCCTCTCGATAACGCCCAATCAACAGCACTGAAGATGATTCACCCAACATTGGTCATGGGATCCTTTGCAGCCTTATTAGGTGCAGAGCTCCGTATATGGTGAGTTGGTTATTAGCCTGGTGCTGCCATGTCCTAATAAAAAGCCACTCGCCTTGATTTGAAATCCTTGGTCCACTCAAGGTGCTTCAAAGAGCTGGGGCAGAATTTCACATTCGAAGTTGCTATCCGACCCGGTCATAAGCTCATCACCACGGGACCCTATGCCTGGGTTCGTCATCCCAGTTACACCGGTATTTTCTTGACTCTTCTCGGGGCGACATTCGTAATTTGCTCGCCCAGTTCCGCGCTGTTTGGGTGTGGCGGATTATGGTATTATGGAGGACGAATATGGCTGGGTCTCTGGACCGCAAAGTGCTTGATGGTATTCAATGGGACAATCAAGCGAATGGGTGTAGAAGACCAGATACTGAAGGCGAGCTTTGGAGGGAGTTGGGATGACTACGAGAGGAAGGTCCCAAAGAAACTCATTCCTGGAGTGTTATAATTATAATACATATAGTTGCTGTAGCACCTTCAATGGCTAAATTCGCTGTGCACATCATTGTGGCTTGGTATGCTGTCAACGAGAGGGTTGCATGAGTTTGCTCCCACTGGGGTTAATAGTACCGGTAAGTTAACTTCCATTTAAAAATGTTGTCAAATCCGGTAAATCACACAAAAATCGCCTGAATAAAGGTTCCGAAGGTCTTTTTGTCGTGTATAAGGCTAGTTACGACCTACCGGTAAAGTCGTTGTTCTCCGGGAGAAATCTCGTCACCAATTACAGGATCAGAGACTCGAGCGTAACGGTAGGTAAATAGCCCCAGACCCATACACAGCGAGCTGCAAAATTTGAAGGCCGCGGATTTACGGCACGTCAGTGACCGGTGGTGATCGATTCGGTGACCGGTGATTGATTCGGTGACCGGTGATCGACTCGGTGGCCGGTATTCGATTGATCAGCGATTTCGTCAGTCGGGCGAACTATGAAGTCACCGAGAATTTGCAGGAGTACTAGGGTTCGTTGATCATGAGTGATTGGTCGTGAATTTCTCACATGTTACTAACATTGGCCCCGTTCAGAGGGATTTCTAACAGGGGTTACTAACATTACTCACAATTTTGTTACTAACGTGTGAGAAATTGAGTGTTCACCATGTGAGATACTGAATTGTATGTTACCTAAACGCCAGAGAACACCAATGTACTAGAGATTAGCAAAAGCAGACTCGATGTGGTCAAAATCGTCATGATCAATGTTTATAGTAGTAGATGACGCTACGATGGGGGTTGTGATGGCTGTTCGGAATCTTGAATGACAAGTGTGTCTGAAACCATGTCAAGCAGGAACTTTGACTGCATGTTGATGTTCTTGACTTCAAATGCAACAACCTCAACATATACCACTGATATTTCTGAGCTCTATTACGACCTGTGTCCCTGTCTCGTCCTCAGGCTCAGATCCTCCACTGTCACTGCCAGCCTCATCTATGTTGTTACTTCTGTTATTGGTATCCTCGGAATTATCTCCATGTTGAAGTCGGTCAAATACCATCTTATCAATTTTGCGGAACTTGATAGTAGGCAAGTAGCATGGTCGAGTAGGCTTATTGTTCTGCACATCTCAAAATGTTGGCATATAGTAGTATAACGAGTTCAACAGCATCTACATATGTTATTTTTTGTACCATTGACCAATTTAGATCATAGTATACACACACCGATTGCTACACGAGGGTGAATTGAACCAAGTAATGGTTGAGTTGGTCCACTCATCTGGCATCGAGTTACGAGAACGGAAAATATCCGTTTTGTGTGCAACTACTCAACAGAATAGCAGTGAGTTGGTTTGTCGATATGTGATAATAGCTACCCACTGCCAATATATGTGCTTGTATACCATGTTCTCTAGTTCCGTTCACCAGTCCAGTGGATGCATAGCTTCTACCATCAATGGAGCTCGATCTATATCAAATGAGTACTCCCTTCTTCAGTATGCACGTTATTAGCAAACATAGTCAATGAAGCAGTGGCATATGTTGGATTCAATGCATTCATAAGCTTCCACTCCTTGGAATCTACTACACTGAGGCTAAGATTATGGACGCAACGTAACACCATGATCTTGTGGTTGATAGTATTATTCAACTTGCTTTGCTGGACTTCAGTCTTTGACTCATATCCATGGTCTTGGAATACCGATGCATTGAGCTTTCCAGTGCCTGGTATAAAGGGAAAGAAACAGCTTCAATTTGAGAGCTTCTTTGTCATGCTCAGAGCTCGTCCCAGATTCCACCACTGAGGCAACACCACTATCCTTCATCACATCTGCAGCAGCCTGAGCTTCTATCTTGGCTCCCAGTGAGTCATTAACCTGGGCTTCCAGAACGGCTTGATAAGCTACAGGGTTGTTTGACTGTAATGGCATATAATTCTGAGCATGTCTTAGTATGCGCTTTTGGTCCCTGAGTCAAACCATACCCAAGACATGTCCAGCTCAGTTTTCCATCTTCATTATCTATACCCGTGCTGAGACACGGTCAAGTAGTGTGTTGGTTTTTTGTCCTGAACCACCAAATTTCTTGGGCTGAACAGATGCCACTAAAGTGCGAGGCTCAGGCAAAAATCACTGTGAAAGTAAGATTATTCGAGTCTCAATGGACTGAGTGTGAACTAACTTTTGTACCAGCCTGAGTTATCATCCCTTTCTTGGCTTGTGGACGACTGCGTCGATCTGATGCCGATCGGTTCCGTTTGTGGCCCAGCGGTGGATCAACGATAATTGGCGGGTGAGGAATCTGGTTTGTTGTGTAAAACTCTGATTCATCAGCACAACAACATCAATAATGGTAGATGGATGACAACATGCACCACTTTGTTATAAGCCTTGTATATCTTCTGCACTCCATTTATTACATCAAGAATCCATTTTCTCAGAACAGCGTCATCGGCTGTTGAAATATTCACAAACACATTATCAAGAGAGCAAATGCCTATGCCTCGTTCCTTGATGGAGATGATTCCATCTCCCAGGCTTGTTCTCCATCCACCGACTTGAGCTGGTCACTTAGCACCAGCACCTCATGCCCAGTCTTCTCCAGTAGCTCTGGGTCTACAGTGTGATGCAAGAAGAAGTGGAACTTGGAACCTGGGCCATCGTACAATGGAAGTGCAGCAGGGAGATTATCCAGCAGGACTTTGAGCTTGTCAAGGTATGGACGAAATTCAGATGGCGTGAGAAGCTCAGGGGCGATGGAATCTGTCATGTATCGAGAAGTCGTAGGAACGCCAAAGGGAGCAAGGCGCCTGAGCAGTTTTTTTTAGCTGGTCGTGCACGCCCTGTCCGCGACTTTCCATCATGGTGGATTGCTCACATTTCTCACATTTCTAACCCCCCCTACCAGGCTGCCAGAGGGCACCGTGTTACTAACGTATTACTAATCATTTACTAAACATCGTGTGAGCAGATATGTGATTACTCAACGAACTCTAAGGAGTAGAGCTATGAAAGACATTGAAGCGGCATGTACCGTCTCCACCTGACTCGATCCTGGCCATCAGAACGCGGAAGGAACACGGAGCTCCGACTGAGTCACTACCAATTGACTCTAGGATTTCCGGGTTAGTATCGTGCCCAAATCAACGGAAATCAAGCATGGTGCCAACTTGCTACCATGTCCCACTCTACCTCTTATCCTGAAAACCCCCGTGCTGCTGTCAACCGCTATAAATCTCGAGCGGCCTACGATTACTCGACGATCCATTCTATTATCAACGATGCCTCGATCCTTCATGTATCATTCGTCCCGTCTCCAGAGGACCCCTTCCCAACCATTTTGCCAATGATCGGACAGATGGCCGCATTCTCCAATCCCAGAGCTGACCCTGATAGTCAGGCGCTAGATCTCTACATCCACGGCCATTCGAATTCACGCTTGATGAGGATACCACAAGATCACCATAATGGGCTCCCAGTCTGCGTGGCTGCGACACTCATAGATGGATACGTCATGGCTTTGACACCATTCAATCACAGTTGCAATTACCGATCCGCCGTTGTACACGGATACGCGACAATTGTGGAGGACGAAGCGGAGAAATTATTTGCAATGGAGCAGATAACCGAAGGAGTTGTTCCGGGGCGCTGGAAGAACTCCCGCACTCCTCCTACAAAAGCAGAGGTACAAGCCACGACTGTCTTGAAAGTAGTTGTAGAGAGCGCAAGTGCAAAGAAGAGAGTGGGTGGGCCAGGTGATGATCGTCCAGATTTGAAGAATGAAGACGTAGTTGGAAGGGTTTGGACTGGCGTGCTTCCACTCTGGGAGCGAGTAGGAGTGCCAATTCCAGGAGAGAAAAATGCAGTAGACATTCTGCCTGACTACATTGAAAGGTGGATGGAAGCAAAGAACGAGCACGGGGAACGGAATGCTGTAGACAGTGCAGAAATCAAGAAATATTGAAAACTGCGTCACAACTCTGTACGATCAAGCTCAAGCCCCGTCACTGTTCTGGTTTGTATTTACTGCCTCGAACTTACGAACTTACTATACTCCTACTATATGCACTGTAAGCTCAAAGTTAACGTTCGACCTGACTGCGAAGCAGCTTCCAATTGCGCAAAAAACTGCCCAGTCGGATTTGCTACGTAAATCATTTAGGTACTGTACCTAACCCCGTGGGCAACTGACATCACTCAAATGGGGGCCCCCAAACTTACTGAGATGGTGTACAATATCTCGGCGTAAGGTCGGATTTATCACATCCATAGATTCACTCACGAAAATCCCAACAGCTACCGGAAAATAAGATGTAAAACCTAGATTCGCCGACTCTTCTAGGTTGAATGCCCTCACATGACACGGATCGGGGTAAAAAGCCCCCCGCAGGTGTCCCTCACAGATTCTCTCTCGGCCCCAATAGAGGGTAATATAAAGGCACAAACATACGCCCTTGGGGATGGCGTAAAGATGGCTCGCCTGTCCCTCCTGCTGCACTTGCTGCCTGCTCTGGTATACGCCAATAATAATCATGATCATGATGATTCTACTGGTATTCGCCCACACCAAATCAAGAACCTTGTTACCTTCGGCGATAGCTACACAGACACCTTTTGGATAGCCAATGGCGGCTCAGCTCAGTGGCCAACCTACGCGGCTGGCTACGCCCACATTGACCTCTTCCCATTTGCACGTTCTGGGGCTACATGCTCTAATAACCTTACCTACCGACCATTCCCATCACTCTTCGAGAGTCAGCTTCCCCTTTACTTCGAGGAGAAATCTAATGGGACACTCAGAAAACTTCATTCGGACGAAACAATCTATACCTTGTGGATCGGAACCAATGACTTCGGCGTCAATTCAATCATCTCTGGAGGTAGCAAGGCGTCAATCGTGGACATAACGACCTGCATGATCAACTGGGTTAAAGCCCTGTACTGGAACGGTGCAAGAAATTTCCTATTCCAGAATGTGAGTAGCATTCAACTTGATGCGTGCACGGCGGTCCCGCGGACACGTTATGAATTTTCAATGAGTGCCATCTCCTAGCACCCGTTACTTATGATCATGTCTTCTTCTTTGCAGATGATACCCCTCGAAACTACGCCATTATATTCGCCTGATTCCTATCCGAACCAATACTGGTCGGAACAACGCAATACCACTGAATGGAGTCTCCTCATGACCCAACTAGTGTACTCTGTCAATTCTATCACAAAACTCATGCTCCAAGACCTGGCGTCCGATCTGCATGGTGCACATATCGGTAATCATTTTTCCCCCGAGCTTTTCCTGAGAAGCAATGGCTGACATGCACTGTCGCTCAAGGTGTATTCGACTCGCATAGCCTCTTCGCCAACATGTATAACCAGCCCAAGCAATATTTGAATGGCACTGCGCCGCTCAATGTAACAGGTTGCGCTTCGTCATGCATCTATTCGATAGATGATCCCGCGAGCACTCCGGTTTGCACTGTGGTCAATGGAACAGATCGTGATAGTTACCTATGGTTAGTATTCAAATTTAGAGTAAACCAAATTAATGTGACCATGTCCAATTAATGACTCCTTTCATTAGGTTCGATGAGCTTCATCCTAGTGAACAAGCCGCCAGGATGGTTGCCCGAGAAGTTGCTGAAGTCATACAAGGCAAGAAAAACAAGTGGACAACCTGGTTAAGTTAGGGCCGAAATTGGGGAAGCATTACGCCAGCTTAGCATAGGAGATGGGATTGCCGAGACCAAATAAAGATATCAAATGTACAACTGTGCAAAGGAATGTATCAACGTGAATCACAGCCGTTGAACCTCTTCGAGTAAATGTCCGGTGTGATATAACTTTCCGAGAATACAATGACAATGTGAAGGATGCGGGGTTGATACATGATTTATTTATAGATGAAGTCTATGATAAGGGAGCAGGAGATGAAAGCAAAGAGAACCAAGGGAATTAAGAAAAGAAAAGAGGATTAGAAGATCGGGAGTTAGAATTTGTCCCAGGATGAAGCTGTTGTTGGTTATAGTTGGAGGTTATAGCCCCAATTATCCCATTGCGGTGAATAAGGGACTTTTACTTGAGGGCTCCTCGGGAGATAGTACGTAGAAGGGTAGTGACAGTTGTGTCTGCTGCAAAGGCGTCGGCCCAAGCGGCATGTCGGGGGGGAACGGGCGTCCGGTCCAACAGTCAGTGGTCGGTGTGAGTAGGGCAGGTGATATTGAGGGCTCAGGGCTGAACGAAGATGCAGTGGGGCTGATGACTCGGGGTGCGGGGTGGAACATGAAGCTCGGCAGGATAGCAGCACGAGGCTGTGGTGCAAGGACAGCTGGTGTACATGCCCGCCGGTAAGCGAAAGGGTGTGTGGAGTTTGTGGCGTGACTAGCTGAGGAGGGTGTAGATCCAGTGTTAACTCGATCAGTGGCTTTTGTCCTGCGTTTTGGAACCTTCTGGCGTTTTGAGTGAATTTTGAATAACGCATTCATGAGTGGCCTCATGAAGGCAACGTCGGCTTTGATTTCGTTCAGTGCCAGCTCATGCTCGTTCTGAACTGCGAGCAGATTAGCTAGGTCGGTATCAAGGGGACTTCTATCGATACCGGCGAGCGAGAGACGACGAGCATTGTTGGAGCTTGGAGAAAATGATGGCGGCGGGCATACCCCCTTGCTAGATTTCCTCCAAGTCAACTTCAGCCAACGCCCAAGTATGATTGGCAACTTACTGTACGGTTCTGATGTGTACGTTGAGGTTGCCTTTTTGGCGTGTCACGAACGGACAATATAAGTGACCGCAACACTTGTTTCTGAGAAATACGTATATATGATAGTATGATTTGTCGTAAGGTAGCGATACACACCGGGTTTGTGGGTCGTGTACCTGCTTATGCCTGTTCAAGCTTTTTTGCTCTTCACAACCTTGAAGCACTGTGAGCATTGGGCTGGCTCTCTGGAAGTGTCCTTGGGCAGAGCTAATATGAATGTCGGAATATAATAATATAGGGATAAGTAGGATGATGCTGCGGAGGGATGGGTACAAGGGGAATGGGAAGAAGGGATGCAAAGGCAATGAGAAGATATCAACATCTTGCAGCACGCTTATAAGCCTCCTCAATGGTCTGGCGGTTCAGAAACACTTGCCACGGGCAGTGCGATTGGTCAAGACCTACCGTCTCGTTTATACCGCCTGTGGTCCGTTTTCAATCAGATTACCCATTTTGGAAGGCACAGGCAAAAACAAAGGACTGATTCCACCATTCATGGAACCAATCCGCCCAGTTTTTGCCAGACTTACCGTTACGCGGGTAGTTCGGCTCTATTGGGCAGTTTTTCAACCAGTTGAGGAAACCGACGCGAGCGCGCCATGACCATATAAGGAAATAATGGTCGGGGGAGGGGAGGGAAAAGGATAGGCACGAAACATGCCTAGCAGCCAGGATGATGAGACGGTTGTCGGTCCAAGTTGAATTACATATGTACTGCCACACAGTGAGATACTTGTCCTGGATCTAGAATGTCGGGAGATTGAGCCAACACCTACTAGGTCTATGTACGGGTAAATCACCTCGCATCAATAACCAAGCAATCTCCCCGATAACCAGTCGGACATAGAAGAGGAGAGAAAGTCACCCTAGGCATAATCGACCAGCATTTTGCAGACTTGTGAGACGAAATCCACGTCATAGGGATCAGCGTTTGTTTTAATATCCAAATCGTACACGATGCATAAAAAAGGACGGACCCCCTTGTTGAAAGTTGAAATACATCTCTATCACAGTAGCATAGTGTGCATCAAAACAATCCAGCCAAATCAGCAAATGGGTCCTTTCCTTGTGTCTGACCGTTATTTCCGTTTCCCCTCTGTTGTTGCCCCAATGTCGGTGCGACATTCATCCCCGATCCCATTGCTGGTTTTGATTGTGGCATGTTTTGCATGAAACTATTTGCCGCGGATGCTGACGGGGTAGTAGGCAGCATAATTGAAGCCGGAGGTGTAGCAGTTGAATTAGGAGGCGAAGTCATGCCGCCGAACGCCGACATAAAGGCGTTGTTACTACTTGAAGAAATGGGCTGCGGTGAGTATGTCGGGATGCTGGGTCCTGCGTTAATGCCCAAAGCAGGTACCGTGTTGACTGCAGTGCTTGGAGCAGCAAACAAACCGGCCAGATCATTGACGCCGCTCTGAATTTCGCCAGATGTTGCTTGCGTTTCCTCCTCGAGATCAATGAGGGAAACTTCGTTCTTCTGATTTTGACTAAACTCAGACGGTATTGGGTTGGCTGCAGCGGCGTAATCCCCTCGTTTGAAAGCGTCATAACGACTCAGAACAGTGTTAATTTGGTCATTGATTTGCAGAAAGGTATCTAGCCATTGTCAAAGATAGTGGGGAAAGAATTGGTGAAAGGCATACCCAGAGATTCAGGGTCGTCAGATTGAGCATCCGATATCCACTTTTGCAACTTAGGACGTGCGCTCGATAAAATTTTTGATACTTGCTGCTGAACATCAGTGGAATATCCCATGCGCTTTGTGGACGACGTACATCATATGCATCACCAGCTACGAATCGTTCACCTCGCTGAGTGTCTACATTATCCAACATCTGATTCAATAGAATGATCTTCTGTCCCAACTTGTGAAGCTCCGTCAAAGCCTGAGTTCGATAGTCAGGCTTCGCATCCGGGTTGGCACCAGCCAACGCTTTCATCAACTCCTGAGCAGCGGCGAGGTCCCTAGGCGTTCCGCGCCGTATCAACTCCTGCAACTTGGCAGATTGTGCTTCGCGATCTTCCTCCTCCAATTCTTCTGCTGATTTTATGTTCTGTAAAACGATCATCTAAGTCAATGCTAGAAGACGGTAGGCAACGAATCAAAAACGTACTGCTGCGGCTGGGATCGAGGGCTGTCGAGGACGCTCTCTGAACCGGTAGCCCTTGTACGTGAGGAGTCGATGCATATCCCTAATGTTCCCAAGGTCGTCTTTCCATCTCGACTCTGTACAGATTGTCTCTTTCCAAGAATGAATCAAATCCAAGGTACGTGTCATCGTCGGTGGAGGGAACGGGGGAGGGCGTTCCGGAAATCGGCGGACAAGCTCATTGAGAAATTCTTTTGTCGAAATTTGCAAATGAAAAGGATATCCGCAAGACTGTACGAGGGTATCGAGGAGTGATAGAGCTAGATTGGCAACATGCGGATTTCGGTGATTGGCAAGTCGAGCAATCAGCATGGCAGCTTCCCGTGGACTAAGCATAGTTTGCAAAGTGCAATTCTACAAAATGCGATGAGGAACGTACTTGTTGGCTTTCTTCGTATTGATGTAATCCGCTACTTCGAGGTGTAGGGCGTAATTTGGCTCGTGCAACGATGGTTCGCAAGCCCTGGTTATCAGGACCTCTATCGGGGAGGCCCTTGACCACATAGAGACTGATTGGGAGTTCAGCATTATGGGTGTAAAGAGCGTTGGCACCACTGCGGATTGCGAGTTTGTGGCAGATGAAGTGAAATTGATCAACAAGTCCAAGCTATGCTGCAGGGCACGATACAAGTCACGGGATTGCTATGCATTGTTGGCCACCATACCGAAGAACCTATGGTATATCACTGACTACTACATGTTGATTCTGAATCATTCTGTGGGTGCTTCGCTGACCGTATGTCTCCACCCCAACTCATACCCATTCTCCATCATTGGCTCCACGAACCCTCGAAAAGTCCAGGCAATGTCCTGAACCGATACACTTCCATCGCTCTGGCCCTGGTCCTGATACCATCGCATGCCATACCCTGCTTCAACGCGCACTTCATATACTAGAATGCCGTGCGGAAGCCAATGCAAATTCTTCCAGGTTGCATTCTTCATGATTCTCCAGAATAGTTTTAGGGCATTTTCGTTGATGACGGATGCTGGCCCTGATGGCTTGCCCCACCAACCAGCCCCTTCTTTTCTTTTGTCCTTCTCACTCTCTTCTACTGAGGCGATTTGAGACCGGTGGGCGTGCTTAGTCCACGCCCGAGCGCCGACGCCAAGTCCGGCTGGGCTTGTTGTTTGGAAAGCAGAAAGGCAACGTCCCGTATCTGGAGATCTAGACCCAAGCGCTGAACCGACGGTCAGAGCTAAACCCTGAGCGAGATGTAGCTGCACCGGAGAGAGATCATCGATCACCAATTCGCCCCCTTTTCCCTGGAGCCAGGTCAGGAGATTAGCACGCTCTGCGGCAGCTGCAGGTAGCTCGGCCATCCCATAACAACGCGGCGTACTTGTAAGGATGTCTGCGATAGCTGAGTTCATATTGAAGGGCGGGTTGCTCACCTATACAGTATATCTAGCAGATGTGAAAAGGTGCTTCGTGAATTGCCGGCTTACGCTATAAATTCAATCTGTCCGGAAGCAAGTTCCTAGTCGGAACCCAACTCCAATCGTTGTCGGCTCCGAGGAAAGCGTTCAATGGCGGCTCATTTTATTGTCTATTAAAGGTTACTTTCCAATCTTCTTTTTGTACAGCCCTCCCACCAGAGGTTCAACGGGCATTTCGAAGTGCCCATGCCCATGCGATCCTTCAGGTACCGATCTTAACCATTAAGTACTGTCATGCCATGGAATCTTGCAAGTACTGCATTGACCCCCCAAACTTTTCAAGGATATGACTAGCGTTATCGAAAGTCGCCATATGGCTTGAATCGAACGTGGTCCCTCAAATGGTCATCGAGATGCGAGGTTGTCCTAGATAGTGACCATTTGTTGAAGGCAGTCAGTTGTCATCACCCACCGATACCCCCATCTGGATTGTTTTGGCTATGGGGCCGTGTACCCATTTCAGGGATGGCTCAATGAGAGGTCATGCGAATACCCATCTCGGAAATAGCTCATCGTTGGATCGAACGCTGCCAACTCCCAGAATGCACTAAGTGCGGGATCGGACCCTAACAGTTGACTTGGTCAAGCCCTGAAGGCAAAACAATTTAAATCAATCTGTGGTCCGGATTGACCTCGGTGTGTCCATCTTGGCCCATCTCCTGCATTACTTCCCAAACGACCACACCTCCCTCCTTTTAAACGCGTACTACCTTATACTTCACAGCTTCCCTTGCTTTCGAAATTTTCAGCTATGTCTCCTACACCAGATATGGATTTCCATTTCACTACAACAGGTCTGGTATCCGTGTGGGTAGAGGTATGATTTCACACGCACACATATCATCCCACCGTACTCATGTGCAAGTACCGTGCGGAAGACACTGTTATTTGGTACAGTTCGCCTTTGGGTCAGAATTGTCAACATCTAATGTTCCTCAGGGGTCTACACTACTCTGTGCATTGAAGCTCTCTGGATCATGTATGACCGCAGAGAGGGGAGACCGAGGGCTGCCTCTGTGCGTATTTTTGCTGATCTACTTCAGTATCATGACATGACCTGTACAAGGTATTTTTAATTGCCACAATAGTGATGTATTTAATTGCCTCCACGCATCTATGTAAGTAAGAAACAAGCCCCAGTATTCTTTGCTAACATTTTGTTAGCAATGGGCTTCTTTCGCATGTTAAAGCGATATGTTTGGCTGGAAGGAACGATAGAAGGGCAGTATTATTGGTGGAATTTCGCGTATTGGGAGAATGTCGTATATATCTCACTGAAGGTTGGAATGGTCGGCGTAGGAGATGGACTGCTTGTGAGTAGCCTATCATGGGGAATTAGAAATCGATTTAATTCCATTTAGATCTATCGATGTTATATTATTTGGTCGGAGAACTTGTATGTCGTTATTCTACCAATCCTATGTTGGCTGGTCGGCATCGGTAAGCAGGTTCAAAATACCGTTCAGCATATTACTAAACTTTGGATCAGCCATCAACATCCCTATCATTCATTGGTGGGCCACCAAGCCCTATGAATGGTTCCCGCCGTCCCTGCTCAGGGCGTTGGACGTGGTCTACCCGATAACCTTCGTAACTAATGTCTTGACGACTAGCCTAATCGCTGCTCGGATTCTACGCCACCATCAACACTCCAGACGTCACGGCATCCAACCAAGCAATTCAAGGATTAGTCTCTTCACCGTTGTTCGCATCATCGTCGAGAGCGCCCTGCTCTACACCCTGGAACTCCTCGTCCTGATCGTCCTCTATTACTTGGATAGTGATAGTCAATTTATTGTCCAGAGTATGATTGTTCCCACCGTCGGTGAGTACTCCCCTTTCCCTTCCGCCGCACAGGCTAGGTATTTGATTTCTTGACCGACATTTTGCCATTACCTCTCACAATGCAGGTATAGTTTTCAGCTTGGTCGCAGTCCGGCTTCACATGACCAGCACCGAGGCCAATCGCAGACAGTCAACATCGTTCCACCCAGGATGGTTGGAAAACTCAGATCTCAGTAACACGGATGGCCGTTCTAACCCAGAAGAGCAGGAACGGATGAAGTTCAAGCCTTCAACCCTTGCGGCGACTTCGACAACCGTCGATGGCAGTCCTATATGAACGATATGAATCCTTGGCACCGGGGATGCAACCTCCCAAACTCTTTGGTGTTCCCTGGGCAATAGTCAACATACGCTCCTTCAAGATACATTAAAAGTCCTGTCCCTGCTACCTACACTCGCTTTATACGCATTTTAATTTGACTTACCACTGCGGTTCATGCCGCCATTCTGCTCATGATTTATCATCTGCACCATGACCAGTGACCAATCTTTCAACGCATGGTTACCACACTGGCAGTATGGGTATCGCTACTCCTTGATGTCATTCGACCCGAAAGGGTAAGCGTAGATTATGTACTGGGTCCTATCATTTTTTCGTTCAGTATTCCATGCATCGCGTAATCCGTCATGCCCCGCTGCACCCATCAGTCTGTCGTTGTCAAGGTCCGTATCTCCTCCATTATTTGGGGCGTTGTGGCGTTATCACATTCTTTGCCAATGCCATCGCGGCATTGCCTGGGATGTTGTAATTGCATCCTATTACAAATTAGGATATAAATTCGTTGTTGCACCATCACAGAGCGGGTCCCCTTCTGAAAACAGATCACTGTGTTGTTGCAACTGCCGATTCCGTTGCTGCCAATGTGTGCCAACATTTTGCATACTTTTCTGCTTTGTCGTATATTATTAGCATCTACATTTTACATGTGGACCTTATAATGCCTTCATGTACGATACTGGACTGTTCGCTATCCATTTTGCACTCTACCTTCAATAGTTTGCGATGTGCAAAAGGGCCTTTATCTCTAACAATCTCAACATCGTGTGCAATTAATCCTCCTTACGACCAAAACAACGGTGCCATTTGTATAGTTCCGTGTCGCTACGCTCAGAGGAGGACGGTGGCACTTCCCGCAGGGCAATTTCCATGTGAGATGTCTTGAGTGTGCGGCTCCTCCACACTGAGTCCTCAATGCAGCTTTGCTTTTTACGCTCAGCCTTTGTATTAGGCGTAGTTTTCTTGCCTTTTTCGCCTGCATTCTCAGGCTTTAAGGCGTCAGCTAGCTGGCTTATAAGTTCTCGAACTGAAGCCATGGCAGCAGAGACACATAGGTCTGTGGAAGGATCAGGACGTGGCCCTGTGACGTTATACACAAGTCATCAAGCACGCACTCTTTAAATCAGATCCAGAGTAGTATTGCGTCCTCTTCGCGATGGTAGCAATATCAAGATCTGGAGCAAGGCTCTCATCTCGCAGATGGGAACATAAGATCGCTGTATTCGGCCTTATCATTATGGGTCAAAGTCATAAGTAACCGATTCTTACCGTGCCGTTGTTCCTCGCCAGGTGCATCAATCAGCATTCGGCTTGGGAGACGACGCAAGATTGCGTCGTCCAGATCATAAGGCTGAAATAGGGCATCAGCCAAGGCGCGGCGTTCATCATGACCTCCTCCTTGTACACACCCGATTTGTTGCGCCAACAACTATAATTCCAGCCTCCTTATTTTCCTTTTAGGTCGTCAACCCTTCCATGGACTACGGCGATGGTCAGTGGACAGTGACTGGGAGGCTATCGAGTACTTGCCTGCATAGTTTCATTGAGCTACGAGATCATTAGCCTTTAACGATGACGAGGGCTTTTGGCTGGGCACATACAATATCTCGTCGCCATGTATCCCCACTTGACCTTTGCCTGAATAAGGCGTCGATCTCATCGATGAAAATGATACAAGGCGCGATCTTCCTTGCAAGACTCTACAAGTGCCAGTCCGTCAAGTGCTTCACTCAGTGATTAATTGGAATGTAACGTACAAAAACGGCTGCGACAGACTTTTCAGACTCTCCAAGGAAATGGTCTAAAACTGAGCTTGGCTTAATTTGCAGCATCCTAGCACCGCATTCTTTGGCGAGAGCACGACAAACCATCGTCTTGCCCGTTCCTGGTGGCCCGTAAAGAAGGATACCGCCAAGGGCCTCTCGCTTTAGTATCCCGGTTTGGAAAGCTTTAGGATAAAGAAGTGGCATAGAGACCACATTGCGAAGGGTGTCTATGATATATTGGGGAATGCATACATCGCCGAAAGTCGTCTCGAGCTGATCTGCAGGGGAGAAGTGGTTCATGAGCCACTTCATCAAGTCTAAGGACAAAAACATACTGCGATTGACGACACAGTCGAGTAGCCTCGTTTCATGCTCGTTCAAACTGTCTGAGTCTCTCAGCTCCTGCATATCATCATCATACTTATTTTTCTCCGGCGTCTCATCGTTGTCAGTATCATCAGTGTCGTATGACTCCACGTCATCATTGTCATCGTCGCTATCATCGCTAGGCGCCTCACCGGAAGCATTTTCATCCCTATCCTCTGCACCTTGGGAGTGCTCTTTCTGCTTCTCCCACCACACAGCCCACCGAGAACGCACATTATGAGTGGTGACTAGAATGTCAAATGCACGAAAGAGATGGTCATTCGTGATCTGCGTGGTCTCTTCCTGGTTATCGTTGCTAGCTAGTCCAATGGCGAAACACGAGACGTCGTCCAGGATTTGAAGCACAGCGACGTCCACTTTCTTCGACAACTCCTTGGACGCGGAAAGAAGATCCAAGTTTTGCTTCTTCTCGTCAGGGTCTCCGACTGTAACCGAGTTAGAATCGGGTCGTCGGATTGGTTGAGATAGGTCGACCTGGAGAGTGGCATGTCTTGATTCTAGCAGTATAGCCAGTATGGTATTCCATATTCTGTTATCGCAGCTGACAGCTTCGTCCTTGAGCAGCGACTTGAACGACAAGGTTTTATGGTTTTTGGGGATAATGCGTAAGCATATACAACCTGTCTTCAAGTCAGTTTTCGCTTGACTTGCACCTGGAGGACAGTCTATAACTTTGAAGTGGAAGCATCTCACCCGAGGGGGTAGAAGGCAGGAAGCTGAGAGATATGACAATTCAAATGGGAACTCCGAGGACGTGATAACTTTGCGATCGAATTCCGGGAAGATTGTGTTTCCTGGGTCTTTGAGCCGTGTGAGCCGTGAGTGTTTCTTAGCATCCTCCGGCATGGCGAAGATAAGGACGGTGGGGTGTATGTCGGCTGATTTGAGGTCAGATTTAGGGGCGCCGGTGGGATTCCGGCGATAGCGAATGGCATTTAGCAGGTATGGGAGCATAGGTTGGAAGAATTCAGCGATACGACCGATATCCCGGAGGTAGATGATGCGACGATTTGATTGCTTGCGAGCTTCTCCATGCGACAACGCAGAAGGGGGAAGGTTTACGATATGATCTAATAAACACTGCGAGCATTTCGCGCATTCTCTAGTAGGGCATGATTCCTTTCTGTTGCTACTGTACAGATTCTCTAGGATGGTTTCAACACCTTTTCAAGAACCAGTTAGACAGAACCTGACCATGACACGTCCAGATAACGAACTCACCGGGTCCAAAGATACCATATTTTCCGAGGCACAGTGAGAGCGGATCCAAAATTACGACATCTGCTTCGTGCCCAATCGCTAGAATTTCCACCATGGAGTCGACAACTACTTGCCCGTCCTCGTAAGGGCAGTAAAGGACGATATTGGGCTCCGCGAACTGCGACCCATCCTCTGGCACGGAGAGACCTTTGATCTGCACCGTAGCGGAGAAAGCACGAGACATGCCAGCGTGAGCTTCCTGGAGCGTAGCACGTGAGAAGCCAAAGTTATGTTTAGACAATGGCGCGCCATGAGACCCTTCCTGCGCGTCAAAGTGCCACACGATATGTTGTGCGAGGCCAGATGGAAGCAGGGGAGTAGCCTCGGTGTCCGACATAATTTCTCTGAGACCAGGGGGGGCAGAATGTCGAGACAGGACAACTAATTGTGATCATTTATAAGAGTTAGGGAATGGTATTAAAATTGCGATGAGACGCACGGGATATAATTTTGCCCAGGGACGTACTCGATTCTCGATATGACTCGGGAATTCATAACTTAGACTTCGACATTTCCCACTGATGTTCTGATTTGAGTCACTGCCGGTGGAAGCTGTAGAGGGTACACGCGGCGAGGAAATTCTCATTCCACACGTGTCCCGACCTAATGGCAAGTAAGAAATGGGAAAAAATCATAGGCTGTGTCACAAATGAACGATATTGATGGCATAACTTGAAATCGTGTCATAGCACAACAACTTTTGCACCCATGGACAAGAGGCTGGGTATTCGGGTCGCCTTCGGGTTAATATTTTTTCCTAATGAGGCAGGGTGAATACCCTTCTTAGTCCAATTAGAAGCAATGAGTCATTGTGGTTTTTGATCCTCATGGCGAAGGTCAAGCCTGACTCAACCTCCACGATTCGGTGCTATGATGGACAAGTGACTCGCCCGAGCTCAGGCTCGATGAGCACCAACAGGAACGCGGCGACGTGGTTGTGATACGTGTGACATATGTGACATTGACGCGTTGGTTGACGCGTTATCATTACCCCATTTAACCGAGTCCAAACGTAAATCCGGATAGGAGTCTCGTCCATAGCCTGTGTTCATGCCATTACAGCATTGGACATGCACCAGGCAGCTCAAACACGGTCGTAAGCATATAGTAGTAACGCTTGAGATAGATTGTAAGATCCTCAATAAAACTATAACCCCAAATACCGAACAAAAAGAGCTCTACATCAATGCATGAAAGCGTAATTGTCCATTGAAAAAGTGTCCATGAAAGCATCAAAAAACTGGAATAGTAGTCCATACTTAATTCAAATTATTAGCGGTGCAATTCAAAGTCTGAACTGGAGTTCCATTCGCCGATTGACCACCAGTAAGGTCAACCCATTGCACTGAATCATCTCAAAGTTAGCGATCCAAGCAGTAGAAAGGGGATCCATATTAGACAAGCACGTGCGGCATTCAGTGCAATTCTGCCATCCATTGGTGCAATACCAATCCTGAGCAGGAAGGTTATCGTAGCAATCCCAAATCTTCATTCCAACGCCATTGGCAGGGGCTAAAACAAGTGCGAAAATTTCGTGTGTGCCACCACTGCAGCAGTAAAATCACCGAAAGCTTACCAGAGCCAGCATCAAGGCAGAAGTTGGTGCCATCAACCTGAACCCTGGTCGGCCCAGTGGTGAGTCTCCACCTTTGTGCACCTGAATCTTTGCAATCATAACTACAGGCAATGATGAGAACCACAATGGGGTAGAACAAGACAAAATCCAATACTTACATCTGGACAGGAGTTCCGTTCTGAAAAACAGCTCCCTGGACATCAGGACACTTGTCTGGATTTCCATTGGGGTGCAAAGTTACAGGGCCAGTTCCAGAAGGGAAAACGCCATTAGGGCAGAATCTACGAAACGATACCCATAGTTGAAAAACGAACCTAAGTTGACAGCAGCATCACTTACGTGACGGTGTAAGTGGTCTCGCCCAAGGGACACCCATGAAGGGGAGGGCCCGGAGTAATTCCACCAGGGGGTGAGAGATGGGGGAGTACACTGACAATTGAATCTCCACAGTTTGGGCTATTGCAGCCTCACCACAGAACCCGATGCGCTCAGCTGAAACAATGATCGACCAGTCAGGTTTGGCAAAATCATTGATTCGGGATTCATGTTTTACCTGAGCGCCGTTGATAGTGATACTAATACCGATGTTCATGTAAATAGGACCCTTGAGAGTGTAGTAGTAATGGAACTGGAACAACGCTCAACATTGGGCTTCGCCACCATTGGCAGACAATACTCCTTGGTTCGTGCCATCTATATAGTAAACCGCCGGAAAATGGCAGTTATTCCTGACGATGATCGTGCGAGCCAAAACCGACGACGTAGACGCGACCAAAGAGGCCGCGAGAATGAGGGAGTTGCGAGCAAAGACCATGTTTATCACGAGCACGAAAGAGGTTGGGGCGACGGTGCTATAGAAGATTATGGTTGTGCTGTAAAGCGGCTGTTCAAGCTAATTGTGAAGGAAAACTTGAGAAATGGTAGCGAGGAAGCTGGGTCCATCGACGCAGGTAGTTATCTTTCTTGGATCTTCAACTCCTGAAGCTCCCCTGCATTTTACGGCGAGGCCATCCCATAACGGTCAACGCGATCCGTAAATTAACTCAGATTCAGGGGTACCTGCGGCTCTGGAAGTAAGAGAGGACGAAGGACCACATTTCACAATCCTGGCAGCACGTAGTCGATCTGAGCCCCGCAAGGTATCATCAGCACTGAAGAGAGTACTGAATTCCCACAGTTGACAGCCAAAGGACGTGATCATTGATAAGCCCATGTGTGGGCGCACTTGGTATCTATGCACTTGTGAGGTTGAGATTGGGCGAGGGATAGCGTTCATATATGAACAAGAGGTAATAGAGGCAATAAGGTGGTTGAATGCTCGTTTTTGACGGCATGGTGATCCCGTAAGTTACCGGAACCCCGGTGCTGCAGCACGAACTGGAAACGTTTGGTGGAGTTGCCCGTCTGGAGAGATTGTTTATCTCACTTCCCCGCTCAAAAAGATCTCCATGAGCCTGATCAACATCCGAGTCGCGCTGATTTTTACTGTTGCTAATTAATTCGTTCTTGGCCCGGCGGCGCTAGAGCGTACACATGCTGTGAGTCAGAATATACTAACGGTGAGCGTACAGCACTAGTTCCACTTGCAGAACTAATGTCAGTGCGTATGCACAGAGCTCGTCCAATTTCGGACCCCTCAGAGTTTTCCTCCAAGATTGAGAGTTGGGGTAGCGTCATTGGAGTGCTAGGTTTTGACGTCATCACTCTTAAGAGACACTGAATAGAAATATCAGTTCAACACCCCATCTCTCTAGTTCATGTTTCTTCGACACACCCCCTTTCTTCGCATCTTTACTCGCCCAAATTTGAGTCAACGAGCCTTCGCTCCCAACGTCGCACAATACACAAAAACCCTATTCACAATGACAGGCACAGAAAAGAGACCAACACTCATGGAGGCGGTCAAAGAAGACCACGAAGAGGTAAGGTTAAAAACCGTAGTTCCGATCGCATTCTCGTAGCCATATGTTGACCACGGATGCAGATGTACGAGTACTTTGACCAATACAAACGGGCTGCCGGCAACACGGACGCTCAAGAGCGTTGGGCTCGTCAACTGACCTGGGAGGTAGCCAGGCATGCTGTTGGAGAGGAGATAGTGGTATATCCACTCATGGAAAAGGAACTCGGGGCTCAAGGGAAAAAGTTAACAGACCAAGACCGAGCTGATCACCAAGCAAGTTCCGTTTTTGTCAGCCAAACCCGCCAGTTGACCTCGTACCTGATGTAGGATGCCAAAGAGAAGTTGGCCCTCATGGAAACACTCTCACTCGGAACACCTGATTACGACCAGACCATCAATAAATTTATGGAACATCTGAGGAAACATAATACTTCGGAAGAAACTGAGGATTTGCCGATGCTGGAGGCGAAAATCGGCGAGGAAAGGAGCAAGGAGGCTGCGCTGTCATTCAAGAGAACAAAGAAATTTGTACCTACGAGGTGGGTGTGGGTCTTACGTAGCAGTGCCCTTCATGATGACCATGCAAAGGGCCCATCCTTGGGCACCCAACAAACCGCCTTACGAGACTTTGGTCGGATTTATGGAACTGCCAATTGACAAATTGAAGGATATATTCTCCAAATTCCCAACTGAGGAGATGAAAGAGCAGGCTAGCCGTGAGGTATCTTAACCTAGTAGTAGTACAGTTTGCGAGGACACATCTTGTATTTACAACCCAATGACCGCCTCTATGAGGCCGTCAACGGCATCCCAGAAATCCATCACTAACGGCGAGGATCGGTGCTCAGTACTCAGTAATAGCCTTCTTAAAATGTGTTGTACTCACAAACGATTCCAAGTCTGGCCTTTCCGCCTGGAGCCTTTGCGTGTAAATCCTTGATGAACGGAAGCAATCGCTGATTGACTCCGAGAATAGTGCCATTACCTAAGGCCATGAACTGATCCGAATTTTCAACTATCGCTACTGAGAAGGAAAGAAAAGGCACCATACCCTTGGGAAGACGCCGTCATCGTCGTTTTCTGCGCTGGTAAAAGTGATGGACAACTGATCAGGGTGCAAGGTTGCCGAAGTTGCATTCAACAAATGTTGCTGAACTGCAGCAAATTTAGCGTCTACAGCAGGCCCAGTGCCATTGGTGGTGTGTGGTTCATAAAAGTCCTACAACGGCAAGATTGGAGACCATCATTCAAATGAAGGACGATACCCACTTCAATGTAAGCAATGCTAGGTGGGGTGGCATTTGCGTTGTATGGAATCAAAATGGTCGCAGTGTTATCGGTCCAAAGACTGGGGGGTAAGGGAATACCTATGTCGTCCTGGAATTCGGGAGTCTTAGGCAATAAGTCAAAGGTAAACCTTTGGAGGAGAGTAATTTTGCCCCTGGCTTCCCCGAGTGACCCAAGCTTTAACGCAGTGCAATGATCAGTCAAGGAGTATATTTACAGAAGCAGCATACCTTGGCAAATTCTTGAACCCAATATCGCTTCCCTGGGCCGCCGAAGAGGGTGTTATATAATTTCATCTCCAGACCGGCATCGTTCACTCTGCCGTCGCCGCTTTCGTACATGAGGGAAATGAACAATGCCTCAGTGCGATGCGAATCGAGCCAGTTATAAATTCCATAGAGTACATCGTCGAGTGTAGTTGCTGGAGCTAAAAGAGCGTCGCCTGTTGGTTACGTAGCGAAACAAGTATGGATTTGTGAACTTGGTCCTTCGAACTTGACGATTTCACAAAGAACTCACTATGGTAGAAGCCAATGGTATCGTTACCAGGGTTGTAAGAGTACCTGAAGTCAAAGGCGCGTATACCACCGTTGAGTGATTGTGCAATCGAGCGTTCTTGACACCGGAACACGTCTGCGGGGAACATACTAGAAGATACCAACAAGATTTGGTTAGAATGGGATTCAACGCATAGCATGGTTCAACGAGGATAGGGAGAGACGTGTTAAGGTTACAGTAGTATTGTGCATGGAAAATGGCGACACTTACGGACCAGTGTACCGAAGTAATGAATCCTGAGTAGCCTGTGAATAATTCCCTGAAGAATGAAGCCGCCAACGGATTCGTCATATAGTCCCTCGCAATAGCCTATATGCACTAGTCTAAGGCGAGTACCTACATGTGGCGGTGTCATGGGTCCCAGGGATATTGAGGTGAACAACAGGGGTTTTGTCTGGTACATTAGCCATCCAGTCGCATGTCTTGTCACTCTTTTTACAGCCTTCGTCGAAGCCTGGTTCACAATGAAAGTTCAACTACATCAATACCGAAAACATCACTCCATGATGCTAATAATACACACCGAAAATCGGGGAAGCGCGAGCTATGATCTCTTGAAGAGCGTCGTTAGCTAATGGAGACTGAGCTTTGTTGTTTTCATTTTGAGCATCCTGTCGCTCTTCAATGGCCGATCCTTGAACCAAGAAGAGGAGCTGGGCGAGCAGAAGGTAAGGAAGGAGACGTAGACGGAGCATTGGGGTCAGCGCTAGCGTCGTAGTGATGGCTACGTTGTATCCCAGCATTTAAATCGGTAGCGCCAGTCGAAGGGTCCCTGGGCCGCAGCTGTCTCGTGGGCGTTTCGAGTTGTGCCTTGGAGAAACGTTTGCCAGTACACTGTTATTAATGTTCAGTGCATTGCGAGCGTCGTGACCGTGATAGTAGTATTCTAGTCAGAGAGCTAGTTCGAGACACGTGCAACTTCGAATCTGGATCACATATTATTAGGAGGTTTACACCGACAAATTCGAATGCCCCTGCTCCACAATCAGGGAAGCAAAACGAAACTCTATGCAATCTGCCAATAAACTCTGAACATGTACATATATCGACCGGTAGCCACACCACCCCGCGCCGTTTCACCTGGAGATGATATTAATATGCTTGTGGTAAGAACCCTCTGCTTTATCATACATCTCCACATTTGAGATATTTTTATGTAACTAGGATGGCAATTTCTTCACCCCAAGGTCTTGATTTTATTATTATTATTATTATTTAATTCTACTGTATTCCGTGACAGACATATCGAGGGCCAAAAAAGGTAAAATACAGGTGAGGGATGAGGAGGGCGAACTGTGGACGAAACGAAAGTTGGGATATCCTAGGGAACCCAAGGTCTTGATGGCCAATACACCCGTGCTTTCGAGTGCCAATTCAGGCCTATATTCGACGTACGTACAGAGCCATGCGATGGCACGGTCTCTGTTGCCAAAATGTACGCACGAGGTCAATACTGGTCAAACAATGGCCAATAGGTTGAAGGCATTAAGCCATTAATACCTTCCACCCCAGATCTGATCGACCAGACCAAAATCACCAAAGTGCAGCTGATAGAATTTGTATTCTCATACATTAATTCAAATGACGACAGTATGTCCAATCAGGATGTCATTTCATTACTACGTACCAAGTGTAATTACAGCGAAGTACGAAATGCATCGCAACCATTCCTTTCCAATGTATAAGGGCCACCCTCTTCCGCTGTCGCTCTTCAAGCATCCTTTCGCGTACCTGCAGAGATTTTCACCCCTCACTGCTCGATTGTACCACTCTACAAACCTAGTGATCGCCCAACAGGACCAACGATGAACACCACCCCTAACTTCTGGTACTTCCCCCACCATCTCACCTACTTGCTTCTTCAGTATGTTAGGTAATTGGTTCCTCATTGTAAGTGTCGTCTCGGCCTGACTCGTCAAGAATGTGTTGATAAGAATGACAAGCAACTCCTTATCAAGGGAATCGCATTCCTCTAAGCACTTAAGATTGCGCCAAGGCCCATCTGACAGAAGGAAACACAAATAGCGTAAATTCTTCAAACGTGCAAAGTTAATCCCTGGTTCCTATTGCTCTATAATTTAGTCATCACGATCCGTCTATTTCCAGACGTGTGAGACCCTTCCATGATTGAAGTCCACAGGGGCTCGAGCGAATATTTGCCGCAAATAGCCACTTAAGTGAAGTATACGGGAAAACGTGCGGAGAGGTGATTGAACGCTGGGAAGTCAAATCACGGTGTCTAAGAGCAAATCCGTCCATAGGGCAAGGTGCTGGAGGTTGTCGTAATGCGAAACGAGGTCTTCCCAATCGGGACACAAAATATCACTTGCAACCCGATGCTCGTATATAGACGATGTCGAACGTGGAGATTTTGAGGGCCAGAAGGCAAGTGAGGCAGGTTATTACTGGTGCGAAATACCTCAAAGGGGTCCATGGTCCGTCCGTCATTATATAGAATCACCACCTCAAACTGTAAACTGTAACTTGTATCAGGTATTGTCAACCAATAGTAGCTTACTCGGTAAATGAAACCATGCACACCAACACGCACACGACCAGCGGCCTGCATCAATATAGGTACATCTCTCCTTTCGTTACGAACTACCATTGTGGAGATAATATTCTTGCAGAAGGGATGACTCGACAAACAGATTATCAGCTAAAGCGTCCATGGTGTCTTGCAGGATGAAATAGTTGATGCGCAACCGTAATTGACGTAATCAACAGGATGCCAACTAGACGCGATCGATGAGTCGGCAAAAACCGACAACTGCTACACAGCTTTGAAATTAAGGTTTGAGCCACAGCTTGAATTGCGACTAACGAAATATACCAAGTCACCCTCAAGGCCGTCGATAACAATGGCAAGTCTATTCCGTCCCCTCATCCCCCACAATCCCAAATTAATCTTCAGCGAACTCATATAGCCCAAAGAAATTAAGGATATCAAGCAGTTTATAGTGTACGCTCAACGAAAGGATGCCAGCCGTGTGTCACTATTCTGGTCCTGGGAAGTGGATAAGAAGCTGACTTTTGAGGTCTGATTTCTATAGAGGCTCGCATCAAGAGGATAGCGGCTAAGAAGGCAGGCCAGAAGTCCATTACAAAATTCAAGCTACGCTGCTCGCGATACCTCTACACACTATCATTGGACGATGCTGAAAAGGCAGAGAAGCTAAAGCAAAGCCTGCCCCCTGGTGAGCTCATGCCTTCCGATCCCACACCTGACATCGTAACTGATGATGGCCTAGGTCTGACCATCACGGAAGTCACGCCCACGCCCAAGAAGAAGTAAACTCTTTTCTTGCGTCTGTTCGACCGGTTATTCCTTTGGGAACTGTACGACCGTACTACGGGGAGAATTGGGAGGATATATGCTGTGCTGTATGCCCTTCATTGCACTCCAGAAATCTATGCAAGCATCCACTTCCCAAGCCCAATACACTTCATCATAAGATTCTTGTTCCATTTGTTTGACGTCCACACGGCCCTCAACTTCAATTATATGTATCAATCAAATTTCTACCCAAAGCCTCATTACTGCAAATATGGTACAAAAAGCGAGCATTGACATCGTGATGGTAGGGACGGCGCGTCGTATCCGGGATGAACGACTGGAAGACTTCGGTGGGATGTGTGGACGCTCTAGAGATTCTACATCATACGCCTCAGCACTTTCAATGCTACCCTTCTCAACCGAGTATTTAATCAGATGTTGGAAGAATTTGTTACCGTCCAGGCCGGATAGGGGTAGGAGGTTGAAAACAAATAGAGAGAGGGTAACAAGTTCGAGGTATCTAGTTGGACTTTAGTGCAAGGTTCATGAGAGCCCGTATGAGACCCACTCGAAGAGTAATCCCACCATTCCTGGTAGTGACACAGGCAAGAACGAAAAACTGGGGAACGTTTTGCCGACATGCACTGTCAGGTCGTTAGACGGAAAGAAGTGAATAAAGTCACTCAGGCGCACCTTCTTCCATGATTTCTTCACGAGGTCCTCGCCACAGGATAATGTAATGGTCATCTTCCTTCCACGATTGAGATGCCGTGATGCGCAATAAGTGTTCTGTTGTATGAGGATGGACACATAAATGCTCTGTTGGGCATCCACTTGTTGACGAACAGCGAGTGACATTTTGTGGTGTAGTTAAGAGAGGTACTGGATCTAAACATCCTTTCCAGGACGGCGTTGAGGATACGAAACAGGCCAGATGTTCGCCCAGCTGTCGGGTATTGGCATTACAGCAAGTTGTAGTGGCATCTAGAACCAGAGTGTCGCTAGCACCTCAAATTCCTCGAGAAGTACAACGTACCCGCATGCTCAGTTCCGATGCACCATCCTTGGAGTGGTAGTTGGTGCTTATTGCTCAGGTAAGATGCCCAATTATCATTTGCAGAATTGTTGTCTCCTATTATTGTATCGTCCAAACGAGTTATCAAGGTCCCGGGAGGCAAATGTTCGTACAGGGGTGAGTCCTACTTCCTCACTTGTTAGGCGGAACGGCATAGCGCCAGCCAATTCTCTGGGCGTGGGTGCCTTGTACTCACCGCGTCAACGTCTAGAACTACTCTTCCAAGTCGGGTAATGTCCTTGTATCCGCATAAGCTTTGAATAGATTGTCCTATACCAGTGGACGCAGCCAGAAGTAGGAAACACCAAAAAATAAAGTTATGGAATGGTCCAGCTGCGGTGATTCGAGCTGTTGATTTGGATGGGAGGGAGGAGAGATATGATGCTGGGAAGGAAACGAACGCAGAAGGGAGAATCACGGCCAAAGATAGACCGGTGGATGAGATGGGTAGCTGATCGCTTGAGAAGTTGGTGAGTTCAGAGAGTGTGGGTAGGGTGGAAGGAACGTACAGAGCAGCTGCAAAAGCGTGTCCAAACTCATGGATGACTTGACAAATGAGAACAGAGAGGAGGATGACTGGGGTATGGTTTAAGGGCACAGTCAAGCCGGGGATCTGAAGGTTGCGAGATGATGAATAGAAAGAGTTGACCGCGTCGTCAACTACGTACGATAGGCTGTGGGGTGCCGAAAGGTGTCGGTTCCTTTGGCTCGTTGGTGCTGTAATTTACAGGGATGGCGGCCCTCTTTGCCATTATGCGGTCACCGATGGTAGACTGAGTGTCGTGGGCCCAGACGCTGTGAAAACTCCTGGACAGGGTGACAGTGTATTGAGCAGTGGTCCAGGTCAGCAACGCAAGTGCACCCAGCATCCCAATGACACTAATGACGACACCGAGATCATAGAACACCCTCAGAGTCTGCTTTATTCGAGCAACTCTGACAAGCTTGCGTGTTAAAGCATCATGCAAGGCATTGTGTGAGGTTGTTTCAATTGTAAGGACGAGCTTGCGAAGGGAAAGCCGAGTGGATTTGCGAGAAGGATTACGCCGAAGAGGGTGGGCAGAACTGGAAGGAAGAAGGGTATTGAATGATTGGTTTCTGGACCCGAGTGTGTATGCGATGATATGTAGTATCGTCCAGAATAGTGCTAGACCGAAGACCGTGTGGATGAAAGCACCAGACATGGGATGGGGCTTGTCACATTCAGCCAAACATTCAACACCTTCTCCTGTCGAGCAGCGCCACCGCTGGATACCGGATTGCGCGTAAGAGATCAGAATACTTGGACAGCAAAGGCAATCTGAAGGACTACCTAACCGGTAATTTCATTTCCATTGCATTTGACGTCATTCGAGTTCATGGCTCGTCAATTTGAACACCGTCGAGGTTTGAGCGCGTTCCTGTATGCAATGCTTTCCCGTAACCCCGTTACATCGCGTTGCAGGACAGGTATAGAGATACACGAGGTACGACATGGGGTACATCAGGAAGGTTTCAGTCCGCCATAAGCTGGGCGTCTTTAGCGAGTCTCATTGGCTGGGCATCGCGCGTTACGCCGTGGTAAGCTCTTCCTTGAACCTGTTGTGATTACTCAACCAACTCTTCCAGCGCAGACGTCTTGTGCGCGCTGCTCGAGGCTGTGATACTTATAGATAGAGATGTGTCCACTGGCCCCGCTTCGCGTTCGGGCCAGCTGGTTACCCGACTCAACCTTGGACCCTTGACCCTGCTCAACCCTGCACAAATCTCAAGGGTCTATCACCCATCGATATCATCTCTCATCGGCCTGGAGCTTTGAAGTGGGCTGCCGCCTGAATCATGTGGCCGCGTCCGTCTTCATCGTCTAATATTTAGGTTGATGGAGTGGTGGAACATTTATTGATCCCTCCCCTTCCTCTTTACCTCTGAGTTCCGATGGGGTTTGATTATTTCTGCTCGGTGAGTGAGGACACTGGGCCGTGGGCCTTACCTGTGTCTCCATCCGCTCGCGCTGGTCCCGTGTGATTGATTTTTGTGTCCTTAGATCACCGGTGGCCGATACCTAGATACTGTTTCCGAGGTGAGTAGACAGTTGGTTCCAGAGCCGCAATGACATCTAAAGGCAGCACACCAATAGGTTGCGGAAGTCCTCCAACGCGACATACCCCTTGGGAAGACAGTTAAAAAATCTCTAAACCGGCTGATCTATTCGTCAGAGGATGTCGAAGCGTCAAAGGACTATATCATCCTCGCATTTGGCACACTCCAAGCCGCGAATGGACTTGAGTTCCCATACAGTCTGTCCTTACCTGTTTACTGAGTCCGGAAGCGACTGACCTAATGTTCATTCTCAGGGAACGAACTACCCAAGAAGGGCGATGTAGAAATATTTCATGATGTCATGCCTGGAGAGTTTCCTGACTTGGGCGACTACATCTCAGCTGCCAATCCATCGAATCGCTATACCATCGTCCCACGTGTCAACGCCTATCTAGTGACATTCACTTCCTATCAAATCTTAAGGCATGTTTGCCCACAGCTGGAACCTCATCACCTCTTCCAGTTGTTCTCCCGCAGCCGCCAGGTCTATGACCATCGTCAAAATGGCATCGTACACGGAATAAACTATGGCCCTCTGGAGCAAGTACATGATCATAGATATGCATACTGGCCTGCAATGGCCGAAATTTCGGAAGAGTTGGAAGACGAGGAGGCGATTTGGTGGGAACAGTTTCTTAATCATCCTGAACAGACAGACGATGAAATAGTGGAGAAAGCGTGGATGGGACCTGGAAATTTGTGGGCGATGGTGCGGCCTGATAGGTGGGTTACCATTTGCGTCGACAGACAAGTGGATAGTAAGCAAGATAACCTTTAGGTTTCCAGTACCAGAGACCCTTGATATGGGCCCCTTGATAGATTGTGGGGATTATATGGCCGAGAATGATGCAGACATATTTCCTGCCACTTTCGATTCACTTCCTTTCGACATTTTGGAACTCATTGCCGATTTACTTCCCATCGAATCTTTGTCCACACTCATCTCAATTTCACGACATTCACGCGCGTTGATGCTACCATGTATACATTATATTGCTTATCTCAGACTGCTTGAAGAACCTTGGCTATTTCCCGTTCCAACCTTGCCGGGTCGACTGCATACGACGCGTCCGAAAGAGGAAACGGAATATTGGGTCGATGGATGGGGAAAAGGTGGAATAGAAGAAGATGATATCATTGCTGATGCACCGTGGCTGAATTATGCCCGGGCTTGTAGGAAAAGCCGTAGTATGAGGAATCGGAAAAGGATCTGGAATATCTCGTTGCAGTTTGGTGCGTTGGCGTATGAGGATGGGATATTGGAGTCGTAGACCGCGTGGTCTTCGCAAGGGTAGTATATTATTCAAGTCCTTATTGGTTCAATTGGCCATGTAGCTCTACATGTTTTCGTCGCTTTGATATGAATGTGATACTCAAAGTCCGAAACGCCCTTTTCTATCATACGACGTCGATATACGTGGGAAGCATGATGAAGGAGTTTGAACTACGGCATTATCCGGTACCGTTGACCGTTCGTCCTACGATACTCACGTTTGCACTTCGCGAATCCTTACTGCCACCGCTGCCATCATCTTCTCATAATTAAAGCGTTGATCGCGGGTCAAACTCAAGCGCGAATTCATGGACGCGACGGCAATTAAACCCAAACAACCGCCCTTGGTCACGACGTTGCGGGAGTGTTTTGAGAAGTGGCAAAGGATGCGTGCCGTGAGGATGAACACGTTGTTGCGTTGCTTTATTTTGCATTCAGGGCGCATGTTCGCGAGATGGCCTTATTAACATCGTTCTTCAAATCCGTCCCTCGTTCCTCTTCTTCTCATCTACGTCCAGAATTACCACGTCCGCCATAATTAACTCACGAGCAACGAACGTGCTGATCTCTGCTTAGAGTCAATATCCACATGACTGAGAAGCAACCAGTCGATCAGGACGTCAACTATCCTATCCGTGTCCTTCCATCAATGCCTTCTTTGCAAATCACTAATAATAGGGATAAAAATGCCCAAGAGCGGTCAACGACACCGAATATACCCATTCTAAATCCAATACCGCCCACTTCTCGAGGTAAAGACACGAACTCGGATATTCAAGCGCCCCTGTTTGATCCTTTATTACGAAGCACAAGTGGTCAGCCATGTGAATCTTCGGCCGTGGCCACAAATGAAGAGGAACATGGTGGTCCCGGACAAAGGAACGTGGGCGGTGGTGGTAGCGCAAAGCCTAAAGTACAAAAAGGGACGAGTGGCATATTTCGATTCAAGCCTAGGTTCTTTAACTTTGGTTATTCGGCTCCTTCGTCTTCTGTACCTGCTTCTGCGTCATCGACGACAGTAGCTGACAGCCATCAGGCACGCGCTCAGACTCGAACTCCTTCACCCACAACTTACCACTCCGATACTTCGACTTCCACTTTTGGGTCGGCCCGTGCTTTAAGTGCAGAGTCCGATACTGACAAGGTCAAGGCCGAAGAAAAACAAAACGAGCAAGGTGGAAATCCGCCTTTGAACTTGACAGAACAGTACGCTTCGATTTGGGCGGCTACATCTGCGTTTCAACCAAAGGAAGTTCCGAAAGGAATCGTTTATTCCTCTACTACTACCCACTCGACTAACTCCAAGTTATCTTCAACAATCATGGTTGCCATCTTATCTTTTGCATTGGGATTGGGCTTCTGTCTCCTCCCTCCGTCTGCCGTAACTCTTCCCTTTCTGGGAATTAAGCTGGGTGGACCTGTTGGTGGTGGAATGAACTTGGCGAGAGCTCAGGTTGTGTATTACCCTCCTGGGAAACACGATGTATACGATTTAGATTGGGCCTTCAATGCAACTGGTCCTCCTGGAATCTTCAACTCTTCCAACACCCCTGACTCTGAATATGGTATCTACAACCAGTGCAACATGCCTCATGTGAGGAAGCGAGAATACGTGTAAGTCGCGTTCGTCTTCCAACTTCTAAGATTGGTGTCTCGGTCTCCTGGATTCTCACCAAAGTTTTCTAGGCAACCCTCCAAGCAGTTCGCATTAGAATATGTCGAAGTAATTCACAGGCACCACAAGAGGGTTCCGTATGGAAGCAACACGTTCTTCCGGGAAGATTTCACATGGGATTGTACCAATGATGGTCCACTCTATGGTTCCGTCACGTAAGTTCGAGCCCTTTGGCGTGTGGTGCGACAGATGCTGATGCGTCCACAGTTCAAAGGGTATTGGCCGCCTTCAGGTTTGTAATCATACCTCTGGTGTCGTGATGGGAACTTAGGTTTTCCCCCCAGTGGGCAGCCAGTATGCCTCAGTCCAATCCTTTCACAGACACCATCGGTACTGGCTTCAACTCGACGTAAGTGGCAAAGCCATAATCTTAACCTTAATTTACTCACGTATCCCCAGCTGTCAATTCCCTCAAATTTCCCCTGAAGGTCTCGACGACTCGATCACCCATGGAACTGTATGTCGCTTCTCTGCTATTCTACGATCATATGACCTATTTTGCGGCATTTCAGGACTTGCGATCAGTTTACTTCCCCATCTTGAAACTTCCGTCCAAATACGATTCTTCCTTGTTCAACTTCCGTATGTCAATACCTCTATATTTGTCATGCATACCATTCACCCGTCATTTAGGTGTCACCAACAACCCTATCACTTCGCAAATTCTATCCGCTCTATTCATCGGTCTCTTCCCCAGCGCCCCACATGATCCTATCCAAGTCGACATTCAGCCATCGGCTATAGACTCCCTGGAGCCCGTATACCCGTGTCATGGAGCCGACCAGATTAGGAACAACATTACCAGTGAAGATCCTTGGGTAGAACATCTTCAGATCGCGTTGCAGCCTGGTGGTCTGTTTGATATTTTGGACAACGTTTCTGGTATCGAGAGGAATGATACCGCTGGATGGCACGTCTCCTTTGACCAGTAAGTATCCGAGTTGAGCTATCGAAAGGTCCAACACTTAATATTATCCACAGCTACTACGACAACATGGAGGCGAAGCTATGCCACGCGAAGCCCCTTCCTTGCTCGGTTAATGATACCTCGACCTGTGTATCCTCTGAAGTTGTAAGTGCATACGTTCACTTGACTCCATTGCGCTCAACTATCGAAACACCAGGCCGACTCAGTGTTCCGAATTGGCAACTGGGAATACGGTTATCTTTTCAGGGCCTCTCCCGAAACTGCTCAGTATGGTGCCCTCAGATACGGTGCATACATGCTGGAATTGAAGGATAAGTTGATGGACAAGGCCTCAGGTGCCAGCAAGAACAAAATCAGGTATACCCACAATGTCGCGCATGATGGGTCTGTCGCTCCGATGTTGGCGTTTTTGCAGATTGAGGAGATGGTCTGGCCCGGAATGTATGTATTTCCTTTTGTGTTGTTCATTCATCGGAATTGATGGGTTCGTTTTTGTCTGTAGGGGTGCCGAGGTCGTTTTTGAGCTTTACTCCAGCACATCGTCGAGTGGTCATGTAACCAGCAGGAGCGATGCTCAAGTGAATGGCACCACCACCAACAGCACCATCAGCACCAACAGCACCACCACCACCAACAGCACCACTACCGACGGCGCCAACCACCGTGAACCTGGATCTGGAGGAAAAAGCTGGTTTGTTAGGGTACTCTGGAATGGTCAACCTATGGTCACCTCGACGCCTTTGAAAACATTGGACATGGTGCCCCTAGATGACTTTATAACTTGTGAGTTTCCTTCACAGCTTTCTGTCGATCGTGTTTGGCTCATAGCTCTTGCGAATAGATATTGATAGTATGGTCGGCTCCGGTGCAGCGCTGCTTGCAGGTTGCAGGGCTTGATTTTCTGGGTGTCAGTGAATTTGAATTATCAGCAGTAGTTTATAGCATGATGTACCTACGACTTGAATGTATAGAATCTTTCGTATTGTGTGTGGAAGACTTGATGCGTGACTCTTGCATCCCTGATGTCATGTGGCTCCAGTGTCCTTTGATCCCCTTGTCAACTTAATCAAGCCCATCTACCGCGACTAGAATACAGCGACAGCAACGACAGCGATAACCTCGCCTCGACATTGTTGCAAGATACCGATGGACATGTCACCTCTAACTCTGCTCATCGAGCCACGATTGCCACAAGAACTAGAGCACATTATTTTTACAATCGCTGCTCGTAATGAGAGAAGAGATATACGTGCATTAATGCAGGTGGCTCGCCGTGTGTTCGCATGGTGAGCATGCTTTCATTCAACGAGTCAACTACTGCTGGCTGACAACAACTACAGGTTAGAGCCCATATTATTCGAGGTTGTAGTCGTCTATACTAGGAGAAGAAACCCACGAGGGACTCCAAACCGCACCATTTATGACCTTCCCCGGTTCCCTTCTGGCCCACAAGTTCATCATGTTCAGCATCTATTATACGAGAATTGGCCGGCAGACGGCCTAAGTCCAAGTTGGGGAGACCTCATTCCACAATGCCACAATCTCCAATCGGTGGGATTCTGGGCGAGCTCTCTCCCAAATACTGCGTTATCCGACTTGACTTCAATCATTCAATCGCCTCTCAGGACTGTATCCCACGGTTTAGTACAAATCAGTGGCGATTTGCAAAAGCTCTTCCCTCGGAGCAGCATAGACTTCAATCACGTCGTATTCAAGGATATCACGCACTTGGAAATTGATGCATGGTCTGGACCGATTATAGAGCGATGGCAACAGGGTAATAACTTTGGGTGCTTGAAAAAGTTGCGCTATCTGTGCTTTTCCATGCCCAGCATCTTGAAGCATACTGTGACCATACTGAAGTGCTTGGAGGCATGCGAAACGCTGGAACTATTGGTCATACTTACCAACGCACTCACGCCAAAGGCAGCTGACATGCCAATTACGAAACTACTACCCAAGACGAGGAGGAAGATAATCGATGGAAGGGTGAAGAAAGTGCCTGAAGATAGGCTGGTGTTCGTGCCTAGTCCCGTTGTGCGATCAGATTTCTTTACAGATTGGTGCAATCGAGCGATAGGAGGTGAATCGATCTGGAAGGCTGGTGAAAGGATAGTCGAAGAGCGGCGACGGAGGAGGAACGTCCATACAGGGTCAGTAAACGAAGTTGTTGCTTGAAGGACTGTTTTATCCAATATCGTACATCTATATACCTTTGTACTGGAAGATCAACTCTATGCGCCCTGGTGCCTATTTTAAGAGTGCGATCAGCGATACTGACTGTGAAAGCTGGTAAATGGTAAGCCCATGCTGCCAAGATGACCGACAGCCATGGTGGGCCACAAAGAGTCATCAGACGGATACAGTACTTGAGAGGATGTTGATTCACTGCACAACTTCGCATATATACTTCAAGTTTTGGACTCAGATCCAGCACAACTGCGTTGCAAGTTTCAAGCCTTGGGACCAGATAACCTAACCTAGAGGATATCTTCCGAGTCGTCGAACCACGACTTGCACAGGTAGAAGACTACCATTGTCGGCTTGTTTTGAAAAAGATTGAAGCATTGTCACTCCCCTTCATCATGACCATTATGGACACTTCACCCGCGAAGCTGCGGAGCCACGACTGCCACAAGGCCTAGAGCAAACTGAGTCAATGGCAGAGCTCGTACCGAGAGGAGAGATATATGTACCTGCTTTAATGCAGGTTGCTCGCCGCGTTCATGTTTGGTGACTACAATTCCACTAAATGGCTAGCGACCTCGGATGATTACATGTTCGACAAGGCATATACAGGTTAGGGCCCCTACTATTTGATCATTTATAGCTTATTAGCAAGCGCCAGTATCTCGGTTGCTTATATTAGCTCCCAGGTTTGACGGCATACCTTCTCCCGCTTACACAACACACCCATACACTCTTGATCGATCCACGCAGCACCTTTCGAAATGACAGCCAAACAAATCCTCATAGTAGGGGCAACAGGGCGTCAAGGTCGAAGTCTGATCCACGAACTACGACCTGCGGGACCCCCAGTCGAGGGCGCGGACCAATTTCACGTCCTCGCTTTAACACGCAAGGTCACGACTCCAAAAGCAAAGGGTATAGCCGGTGAACCGCACGTTACGTTGGTTCAGGGAGATTTGGATAAGCCTGAAGGGATACGACAGATATTTGAGGATGCGAAAGCAGAGGGTGGGATTTGGGGTGTGTTTGTGGCGTTGGCGTTTCCTGGGTTGGGTGCAATCGCGGATGCCGAGGAACGACATGGTGTGGTACGTGTTGTTTTATAGTTCGAGTGTGCGGGGTGTTCACGTCTGTATTGGACAGATGATGGCCGACTTGGCTTTAGAATATGGCGTAACTGCGTTCCTCTACTCGTCTGTTGAACGCGGTGATGAAAGCTGGGATGACAACTTCACTCTGGATCGTCGTGCAAAAGTTAGAATCGAACGACATATTCGAGGTCTTACTGATAACGGCCTAAAATGGACGTGAGTAGAACTCCCTCAAAACACGCTCATAATCCTGATTCTAATCGCTTTCACCACTCTCTATTTGGCTATCATAAATGATGGTTGCTGGTATTATCAGGATACTACGTCCAGGCTTCTTCATGGAGAGCTTTGATGGGCTCATCGGGAACATCACCGTCGGCGTCTTAAAAGCAGGTCTCAGACCCGAAACTGCCATAGGACTCGTCGTATGTTTCTATTCATATATTTATGATCGTAATTTCAATATACTGATTCCGATCCTTATCCCATCTCTCCAAATAGGCAGTTGACGATATCGGACTCGTAGCTGTTGGTGTTTTAAGGGTACGTACCGATCTTCTTACCTTTGCTATACCCTCTTTGACCTCTCATATCTTTTCCAATCCCCAGAATCCAGAAGAATTCAAACATAAAATACTAGCCGTAGTTGGTGATATCTTAACCATGTCAGAGCAGGAAGAAGCCTACCAAAAAGCAACTGGTCGCTCAAGACCGTCCATCCCTGGATTCGTCGCTCGGGGGCTCTTCGCCATCAACAGTCATACAAAAGGACTGTAAGTTCTCTTCCCTCTTCCCTCACCCTACAACTAAGACATTACCTCTCTCCAGCATATCAGACATCGAACGCGTGCACGAGCTGGTCAAAAATAACGAAGAGAACGAAGCTCAAAGGGCAGAAAGCAGGAAGGCTCACCCCGGGATGACCAGTTTCCAGACTTGGATTGCTGAGAGAAATGGAAGGCCATCGGAACGAGACCCTAATTGGAACCAAGTTTCGCTCTACAAATTGGCTATTGGAAAGTCATAACCCAGAATCTGGGTGCGCTATGGTTTGCAATCATGGCGCAGTTCACCCTTTCTCTATGTATTATGATCGCTCGAGATGCACATTTGCGTCAACGCTTTGTATTGTACTCAAATGAACAAAATCTGTGATCTATACATGCGAATCTGTGCCACAAGGCCTCCAAGTGCGGCATTTCTTGGACGAGAATTGGAGTGCCGGACTTGCTGATCCTGACTGGGGAGATCCCATTCCTCGGATTCTGGACGAACCAGCTCCTGAATACCGCACTATTCCATCTGACCTCAATTATTCAATCACCTCTCTGTACTGTAGGCAGACTTCGATCACATCATCTTCCAAGACTCGAAGCAGAGTTTCAACAGAGCGAAACGGTTTTGAAGAGCGACGGCGAGAAAAAATCAACCCCAACGCTGGTTGACGAGCATGCCTATTACATATGCAGATAATATGCTACCGCCTGAATCTTTATGCAAGAAACATGTTCTTCTATCTTGGCGGCAAGTCCTGTCCATGCGCAAGGGGCGACATTTAATTTCGGTTTTACCACGTGATCACTGGGACCACGTCAAGTGTTCGGCGGCAAAAGTTCAGCTCTGCTCCTTCAAGTTCATCTGCCTGGAGTGTCTACCAGGCATTGTCACGGGCATTGCTCCTTCTTGTTCCCTTTTCTTATACACTTGTCAAGATTCACGAGCCTGAACGCCACAAGAAAAGGTTTACTCATAATCACAGCATCATAATTCCTAATGTAAGTATTACATCTCGCTTTACTGACATCACAGCTAATAGTTTTCTTTCTTTTTTTAGGGTAGCCGTTAGGGTAGACTCCTCCGAAATAGCGGGGGCAAGTCTACACAAAGCCCTTCCGTGGTACTACTACTTGTATACTGTCCCCTTTCTCTCATTGTATCCGTTATTGGCGTACGCGTACTTCGTCAAGTACGACCAGTGGCTAGTCAGTGAAGAATGGACGTTTTTGGCGTGCGTTTCATTATGGGGTGGACATGCTCTAAGCTTTCTGGTGACGAGATGGAGCACAGGGGCAAGGGCCTGGATTACTACAACCAAGGTGTGTAGCCACTGCATCCGAAGGGGATTTTTCAAATTCATAGTTCATGGGTAGGCCCGTTCACTCGAGGAGGCAGACTGCATTCGTCTCATTCCCCAACAACATCGTGGTTCTGGTGAAATCGTCCCCCTCGTTAAGCGGGATCCTTCCAAGGTTTCGACCTACAGCTTCAACTATCAACGAGATACCTATACCATCTTGACCTCTTCCGCGGTTGTCTTTCAAAAACTTGCCTACCCTTCCACAAGTCGCCCAGCTATTGGGACATTCTCAAAGCCGTCTGGACTGTCAAGCTCGGGTATTCCAAATTTGCTGTCGCTCTACGGCAGTAACGAATTCAATATCCCCATTCCCTCTTTCACGGAACTGTTTGGTGAACATGCGACCGCACCCTTCTTCGTCTTTCAAATCTTTTGCGTGGGTCTGTGGTGTCTGGATGAATACTGGTACTACAGCTTGTTCACGCTGTTCATGTTGATCGTCTTTGAGTGCACGGTAGTCTGGCAGGTGTGTTGTCCCCCAATTTTCATATGAAGTGCCGTTAAAATGCTGCAATTAGCGTGTTCGCACACTGACCGAATTCCGCACGATGTCTGTTGTTCCATTCCCTATCCAAGTCTACCGTGACGGCAAGTGGTCGGAAATCCAAAGTGACGGCTTGCTTCCCGGCGATGTCGTTTCTGTCGGTAAGTGAAGGCAAAAGTTGAAATCATCTGCTTCTTTTCTTACGTCACCCATCTAGTCCGCAGACAGAGCGAGACAACCGTTCCTGCTGATATCCTGCTGATTCATGGCACATGCATCGTCAATGAAGCCATGCTTTCTGGAGAATCTACACCACTTTTGAAGGAGTCAGCGCAATTATTGGATAGTTCAGACAAATTAGATGTTGACAGCGCACACAAGAACGCTGTTCTTTTCAGCGGAACTAAGCTCCTCCAGGCCGTCAGCTCCAGTACGCAACTTGCTTGCCGTGTTCTAGAGCTACTCTGACCAGTGCGATAATATTCTTGCTGACTTTAGGTGAATTACCCGCATCCATCAAGACCCCTGATCAAGGATGCCTGGGAGTTGTCCTCCGTACCGGTTTTGGTACAGCGCAAGGTCAACTCGTTCGCACCATGATATTTTCTACGGAACGCGTCACTGCCAACAACCTTGAATCATTTTTGTTCATTGGATTCCTGCTCATCTTTGCTATCGCTGCAAGCTGGTATGTTTGGGTTAAAGGTACGTTGCCAGGTGGCGTTACAGGGTCTTGCACTTAATGATGAATAGGTATTGAGCGGGATCTCAAGAAGTCAAAGCTACTCCTTGATTGTATCCTTATTATTACAAGTGTAGTCCCCCCTGAATTACCCATGGAGTTGTCATTGGCTGTCAATGCATCTCTAGTTGCATTGTCCAAGTTCGGTGAGTGATGTTGTGAAATGGACTTGCCGTAGCAGCTAACTCTCCCGCCGCAGCTATTTTCTGCACAGAGCCATTCAGGATCCCCTTCGCAGGTCGTGTAGATGTTTGCTGCTTTGACAAGACAGGTACCATCACAGCAGAGGACTTGGTTCTGGAAGGAGTCGTTGGTGTTCAGTGCGTATCCGAATTTACGCGCATCGTGTCGTAATCTAATCACATTCATTCGTATCTAGCTCCTCGAATCCAAAAAAACTGGTTAACGTCAAGGAGACTTCTCGTGAAAGTACTCTATGCTTGGCTGCCGCACACGCTTTGGTCAAGTTGGATGACGGAACTGTTGTCGGTGACCCCATGGAGAAGACAACACTGGACTCACTGGACTGGACTTTGGGCAAAGGTACGTCGACCGATTCATTATCTCTGCCTAGCCTTACGAAATCTATCTTGACTCTAGGCGACGCAATTGCACCGGCCAACAACAATGCACCTCACCGAACACTCATTCACATTCGTCGAAGGTTCCAATTCTCCTCTGCCCTCAAGCGCATGTCGACTGTCTCATCTCTTCCGAATGGCAAGACATTGGTTGCAGTGAAAGGCGCCCCGGAAACGATCAAGAAAATGTTGGCGACTGTTCCTGCACATTACGATGATACCTATAAGGATTTCACGAGAAAGGGAAGCCGAGTGTTGGCTTTGGGAATGAAGGAGATGGAAAGCATGTCAACCGATAAGGTTGGTTCTCTCTTCTCCATCTCCTGTGTTATCGCTGAACATGTTCGATGCAGATCAACAAGCTTCCACGTGATCAAGTTGAGAGTGATCTAGTATTCGCTGGATTCTTGGTATTCCACTGTCCCCTGAAGGCAGATGCCATCGCATCATTGAAAATGTTGGCCGATTCGTCTCATCGTGTATGTGTCCAACGTCTCGCGTGTGGAGACCGTGTTCTGACTTTTGCTTAGTGTGTCATGATCACGGGTGACAATCCATTGACAGCCGTACATGTCGCAAGGGATGTAGAAATTGTTGATCGCGAAACTCTGATTTTGGATTTGCGAGAAGATCCCAAAGATGAGACAGGTCAGTCATGCTTGAATTTGTACCATTCTTAGTCTGATTAATCCTCTTTAGACCTCTTTTGGCGCACAGTTGATGAGAGCAAGATCATTCCAGTTAACCCCAATGAACCTCTTGATATGTCCCTGTTCGACGAATACGATATCTGTATTACCGGTGCCGCGATGAAACAATTCGAAAACCGACCGTCTTGGAACAACCTCGTCCAGAACACATGGGTCTATGCTCGCGTCTCTCCCTCCCAAAAGGAGCACATCCTTACTTCGCTCAAATCTTTGGGATATGTCACCCTCATGGCCGGTGACGGTACCAACGATGTAGGAGCACTCAAGCAAGCTCATATCGGTGTTGCTTTGTTGGATGGTACACCAGAGGATCTGCAAAAAATTGCGGAAAGGCAGAGACAAGAGAGGGTTAAGAAGGTCTATGAAAGCCAGTTGAAGATTTCACAGAAATTTGGTCAACCACCGCCGCCGGTTCCTGCTGCCATCGCACATTTGTTGCCTGATGCTGTGGAGGCGCAGAAGAAGATTGCGGCGGATTTGCAGGAACAAAGGAAGAAGAACCCGATGGAAAAGGTAAATGCATTTTTGCATCTTTGCATCTTTGTGATGTGGATGAGTTATACTTATGGGCGTTTGGTGATAGTTTGATTTGGCTTCTATTACAGACAAATTGGCGGATATGGAAGGAGAAGATGATGTGCCCAAGATCAAACTTGGTGATGCCTCATGCGCTGCTCCATTTACTTCGAAGTTGTCGCACGTCTCTGCTAGTAAGCTACTCCTGTAAATTCCACGGCACCCCACTTGACAGACCTCTCCCTAAAGTTACACACATCATCCGCCAAGGCCGATGCACTCTGGTTGCCACGATCCAGATGTACAAGATCCTCGCCCTGAACTGTCTCATTACCGCATACAGTCTGAGCGTACAGTACCTGGATGGAATCAAGTTTGGTGACTACCAAGTTACGATCACTGGTATGCTCATGTCGGTTTGTTTCTTGTGTATCTCCCGTGCCAAGGTATGACCTAGTCATTTTCTTGTATGTGCAACTCTGATCCACCTCCCCTGCGAATTATAGCCTGTCGAAAAACTCTCCCGCGAACGCCCACTCGGCAACATCTTCAACTTCTACGTCCTTTCGTCGGTTCTCATTCAATTCGCGCTACATATCGCCGCTTTGATTTACATCACTGATTTGACGAGGCTCTATGAAGAGAGAGGCCCTATTGATCTTGAAGCCAAGTTCGAGCCTAACCTGTTGAACACGGCTATCTATCTTTTGGGATTGTCGCAACAGGTCTCAACATTCACTATCAACTTCCAGGTATGATTACCCTGCAGTTGTTGCTTAATGTGAATGCTCACACAGTTTGGTTACCCAGGGACGGCCATTCCGTGAGGGCATTCGAGAAAACTCTGCGCTATGGTGGGGCCTTATTGGTGCAAGCGCCGTGGCATTCTCAGGCGCAACAGATTTCATGCCTGAGCTCAACCGATGGCTGCAAATTGTCGAAATGGCTGACTCGGTAAGCTTTGTTCTGACCCAAGTCGTAGAATCGACACTGATGGACGTTTTTACACCACAGTTCAAGTTCAAATTGACATTGACGATGATCATCGACTTTGCTGGATGCTACCTCATTGAGATTGTATGCAAATATTTATTTGCGGATTTGGAACCCAGAAAGATGGTCACGAAGGGTAGAGAGAGGCGAGAAAAGAGGAGGGCGTTGCAAGAGATTGAGGCAGCCAGAGCAGCAGTAGCTAACACCCAGGAGAAGAAATCCCAGTGATTTCGTTCCTTGGTCCATTTTTGCCTCGATTGATGCGATATTTTAACATCGTAAGCACCCTCTGACCTGGAGTCATTACTTTTGATCCAGTAGCAACATACATATAATCCCATTGGATTTTTGTTCGTAATACTGGCACCTTAGAGCGATAGAGCGATTTGTGAATATAATCTCTCTTTTTTTCTGGAAATGTGTATAGGGAGCTATTGAAAACCATCAGATTCGAAGAATTGATTGGTCGCAACATCTATATACTGTACAGTGATTCAGGAACAGCCTACCCCTGGAACCAAACGTTTTTCCTGCCATACTCATAACACCATGCACCGGAGAAATCGAGTCATCATGTAGAGATGTGCTACTCCTTGAATATACAATTTTTTGGTGTCCATAGAATAGCTTAACAATTAGGTTTTTCACGAATTCGAAATGTCCATTTGGAACAGTGCGTACTCCTTGACAATGTGTTTCATGATTATCTCTACAACTAGCGGTTTGTTTCGGCTATAATAATTCAGTTATAGCCCTGTGCATATTAAGTTCATGTTCCATCAATCTCCGAGGCCATTTTAACGCGAAAAATCCAACTCAGGCTGTTGAATAATTGCGGCCGTTGATGAGAGGTGAAGACGTGATCGGATGAGTCATCACCCAGATATACATGATTTCGTCAGCGTTATTTTTATTTTCAAATCAAAATTGCTGGCCCCAATTTTATCCGCACGATACGAATTTCATCTCATTTGGTTTGATTATCGTACCTGTGCCAGTGCCATGGAATCCCATTTTCAATCTTGTTTATTACAATGCTCATGAAATGGAGTATTTCAATGAAATCGAAGTTATACAGCGCTAGACAATGTCGCTTCGAATCTCACTGGTCCAAGTCGAATACTTTGTCCACTATATCGAACCTCGCGGACTGATCAAGTAGCCAATGTGGTCATTCCACGTACTTCACACAAGGTGTCTGCGCATTTGACGATGCCGCTTCGGCTAAACTTGCCCATCTCCAACAGCGGTTCTATCGTTCTTCAGCCTCATGCATCTCAATAGAGCCTCTTGGAGCTTATAGGCCCCTTTCTCCATTTTAAGCTCACTTTCTTTCTTAGGCGACCTTGGACTAGGGGCTCTGATTGGAGCCCTCCTCGGTGAGATGCCATATAAATGGCTCGGACCATCCTCCATTGAGTTTCTACTCCTCAATCATTGCTTTTTCAACCGCGTAGTGCGGAGATACCCAGGTACGCCCGCTTGTTGCACTGCATATATTCGTGATACAGTGCTGACGTATAAAGCAGAACATTCATTTAGATCATCTCAGCGATTGCCGACCGCCTCATCACGGTTGGGATACCTCAGCCTCACCATGGCTTTGGAGCAATCGCATACCCCATTGAGAACTGCACTGGCTGCGAATCACAGTAGCCGAAACGTTTCAACTGAGAAGCTTATTGCTACTCGGTCTTCATCCTTTGCCATCCCCAGAGCTGGCACGAATGCCACGCACGAATTCCCACCCCAAGGTGCCACTACGATGGAGAGTCAAGTCCAAACGAAATACGAAGCCATGTTGCTAGCGCTGGACGATATTCCAATTCTGCATTCGCTGCTGGCTGGGTTCTTCACATGGGTCTTGTTGGCTGGGTTCCTACTATTTCCTGGGACATTTACCAGCCTACAGCAGGCTGGATCTGGACCGACGAACGCTGTTGAACAGGCGGTGTTGGGTGTTATCGCCCACGTTCCTCTGTAAGTGTTTGTCTTCTGTTCTGGTGACGTGTACACCACGCCACCTGGCTACATATCGAATTAAACTGACCTTATATGCGCATTATCCAGGTTCGTCATTGCATGGATATGTACCGGTATTGGTGCAGCAGGGATGATCTGGCTGTGGTGGCGATGGATGAACAATTACATCTGGATATCCAATAACATATTCATGTACGTGACATATCTGAGCCCATCTACCACTATCCTATCACGCATATGGTGTTAACATCTCTGTCCCTACCCTTACAGACCCGGCTTTCTCAATAGCCTTGCTGGAATACTTACCACACTCGTAAACATTTTCGCAGTCCAGGATGGGCAATTTTCGTCTGCTGGAACGGTCACAATCGTTGTAACGAGTGTTACTGCTGGTATATGCGGTGCTTTATGGGCCGTTTATAATCTGTGGTTGTTGCAGGGAGTGAAGAGGGAGCACATTTGGGCAATGGGGAAAGAGAGAGCTGGAGTACATGGCGAAGGCCGAGTGGATTTGAGTAAGAGGAGGATGTCTGTTACCGCAATCTGAGTGTGAGCGCTACTACGCAGACGTAGGGGATGCTTCGTGCCTATGCGCAGAGTATTGATACTACACGGACATGTAGCTATACCATTCTTAATGTCATCGCACTTTTCTATTTAAAATGATTCTCCGTTGACCAATATCTGGTGAGCTGTCGTATTTAAATCATCGATCCTCCATTTCTTCTGTTCCGTCCCCTTGATCTTTCACCACCATGACACTTGCTTAATCGTTAGCTGTTTCGCGTCCCGTCACTCACTGAGCTTTGACACCCAACAGAATTAGAATTCCGGCGCATACACCTTGCCCAGCCTACAGTACCCCAGGCGGAGGGCCACAATAATTCGGGAGAAAATTTTCCGATTGAGCTTCTTTGCAAGGGCTTCAAAGGGCTTCTTCCTGTTTGGCCTGCCCTACGATTTGGGGATAGCGCAATGGACAATGAGAATATTATTCGAACTCATCGAAGACTCGCCGCTGTGGCGAATGTTTGTCGTCAATGGAGGACTACCCTCCTCTCCACTCCCGCTATGTGGGCCACCATTGTTGTTGCTGAGCCAAGAACCTCTCATGTATGCCTTGTCGAACTTTGACTGCTGCGGAGCGGGCCAATCTGCCCGCTGACTCTGAGCCTTTCAGCGATTGCAGACAAGCATCGCGACGCAGCAGAGAAAGTTATGGATCACTTCATCCCTCGATCCATCCCTGGAGGGACCTCGGTTTCGACTTTGGACGCATGGATCCCAACCCTACGTTCCGCAAGATCGAACAAGGCTCCATGAAACTCGTGGAGAATGTAGCTCTAAACATGCTGTATTGGCTTAAAGAACGACACACTCAGGCTTGGGAGCTAATCGGCTCTTTTCCCCGACTTCGACAGGTATCTTTGCTTCACTACCCTCGTGGCTGTGACCTGCCTTCGTTTACTTGGGACAACAGACTTGTTTATCAACTGTTCTAGTGACTTGTTCCTTGGGCTCCTCGCCAGGTGCAAGAACCTGGAAGACGTCGCATATTCTGTAGACCCTCACTCGATTCCATCTGTTATAACTTGTCGGGAGTCGTCCATTATCTTCTTAGGAAGCTCACTATATTCAACCTATTGAGGTCGTCATTCATGTTGCTTTGTTCCTCGTCTTGCCCTGCGATGAAGGACTCGACACAGGCCGCACCCTCGAAGGCCATTTCCTCTTTCCTGGACGCATTTATCTCAAGATCAGAATGTAAACTCGCCCGACTTGTCTTTCCTCCGCCCTCAAACGAGCTGGGCAATGACCGCCTGCCGTTCTTCCATTACCCTGGTCTAGCTGACTTGCAACAAGTTGTACTCCAAGCGCGTATCAAAACGACCTTATCGAGGCCCTGACTCTGCATCCACGATCTCGAACTGGTCTTTGGCCTTCATTGCAATCCGTTGTCAATTCCCCATGCCCATCAGATCGCGATGGACTTGTTTCCCTCATGTTGTGGTCCCGAATGGACAAGCTCCTACGCGCAGATCCCTTCATCCAGCTTACAGTGCATTTGCCGGTGTTGGTGGATCTCTCGATGGTAGACAGGCTGCAAGGTGCGGGCGTGGATGCCAATGTGACAATCATGAGCTTACCCTTCTCGGGGCTCTTTGGAGGGCTGAAGGCGTTCCACTAAACCTGTCGAAATGCCTTGTAGTGATGCATCGTTATATGCGCTTTCTGTAATTCTGATAATGTTCTGTATCAGATGGAAGACTAAAAGTAATCTTATTCTTGTGCGAAATACCACTGATACAACCACCGTATTTTTCAGTCTGAAAAGGGAGTGGTCGAAATGAAAATGTGTGAAGGCGTCAAAGTTGTAAAGAGAATGAGCGAGTGGCTTCGACTTTAGAGGTCGTAATGCAGAAGTGGGAAAGGTACCGAAAAAAGACCACAAAAGGACAGACGTTCTAGTAGTAAATTCATTGCAGATATAGACATCACCTTTAGTGTAAACTATGGTATATTTCACGAAGATGTCGACAAGTAGATCGAACCCGAAGCAGAGAAGCACAAAACCGTATAAGGTTCTCAAGACAGATAACACGAGACGAAGGGAAGAGGGAGAGGGCGAGCTAACAGTGCGAGATAAATCAGTCCTTTTTATCCAGATGCCATAAATATTGACGGGGTAACAATAATATCTGGTGATGAAAGGATCGTGAGGGTAGGCTGTGTATGGGCTTGCTATATAATACTTTGAAAGATTTCCAGCATGTACATTTGCGAGGGAGCGAATATGTCGTTTGTAGCGTGTGCAGGTGATGTGGTGGTGGTGTGTATGATGTGTGTAGTTGGTGGGTGGATGACATGTCCAGTGGATGGATAAAAGAACGGAGGGGAGGCAATAAAGATCCTTGGACACGAAGCATGTCACGCAGTCTCGCCAAAGAAAATAGCTCCTACTAGCAGGGACGAAGCATAGAACCAGGAGAACGAAGGTAGGATGAAGTCGAGGGGAGAAGATAATAGAATTGATGATTTACATCGCAAATGCGCCACCGTGTCCTCTCAACGTCCCCGTATCACTTCCATCATGCGACTCTCTCGGTCTCGCCGTCATCTGCGATTGCTGCGACAGCGCCGAAAATCTCTTCCCAAAGTGATCTTCGACAATTCCGGCATATGCTCCATGCATATGGGCTTTCTCTTCATCGTCAGAGTATCCACTTCCTTCGGAAGCGGTGATGAATGAAGCACCACTTGCCGATCTCTGTTCGTGGTGTCCAGAATCCATCGGAGCTCTCTGCGATTCGGGCATATACTGCTGTGGCTGCTGGTGTTGCTGATGGTGTTGGTATGGATCATTAGGCGGTGTTCGAACTTCCCTCAGCTCATAACTCCCAGGATCCATCGGAGCATTCCCTCTCCCCAACCCCAGGCTAAACGGTGAAACTCCTCGTGGTGGCGACGACGAAGACGAAAGACCATGTGTAGGGCTTCGGACCGGTGACACAGATGGTGTAAGTTGTCGACTATTCCTATTAGCACTTTGCGCACTCGCAGGTGACGATGACTGCTGTGAATAGGGGTTACGTGTCGAGATTGGCGATGTCGGTGAATTGGGTCCCCTATGACCTTGATCATTAGGCGCCAAATAAGCCTGCGATGCTCCGTACGGCGCATACTGTTCTCCTCCAAACTGCGTTATCGAAGGATGCGTAGGATCCCGAAGCTCGACCTCATGCTCATCCATCCTCGTTCCAGGAATTGCAGAACCCGGTTGAAAAGATACGGGCACACTCGGTTCATAACTCCCTCCGCGCCCAATATCTGAATCCGACCTCAAATGGGCTTCCAAGAACATTGGTCTTGCTTCGAATTCCGGATTGCCACTTTCCGCATCCTTGTACGCTTGCATCTCTCTGCTCTTCCTTTTTGCCTTTTTCGTATCTCGACGGTGTGGGATGCCAAGTTGATCTTTGAGATCACCTCGGATCCATTTCTCTCGAATGATATCTTTATCCAAAGGATTGTATACCGCAGCCCAGTATTTGAAGACGAACCGTGGAGCTATATCGCAATTGCATAAGTTACAGCGTGATGGAAAGCGTTGAGAATGAGCGCACCGAGAGCAATTAAAACGGACATAAGAACCGTCGTCCAGAAAGTAACGTTCCCATACAAGATAATAACCTCATCAATGAAATCCGAGCTAAAGAAGAACGAGAATATGACGACCCATAACATCGCCAGAATCGATGATCCAGGAACAACAATCCAAGTAATGACCGTCCAGCTAAAATCATCCAAATCAGTATATGCGAAACGGCAAGCCAACGAGATAAAAGAAACAACTCACTACTTAGTATTCAACCCAACAAAAGTATTAGCCGCCCAAATCGCCGAAATCGCCACCGTCGTTCCAAAATCCGCCAACGAGTTGATTGTCCTTCCATTCCACACATTATCCATGCTCAACGTCCACACCGCGAAGGGTATGAAGAACACGACGGCAGATTGGTATAAACCGTCCAGCATGTATAGCCAGAATTTGGTTCGGGTGTATTCGAGGCCTTTAATGCCGCGTGCGTAGAGTTGGGGGAAGGCGAGAGCTGCGTTGGCGTTAAGATCTTGGTCGAAGGCTGTGTGATCGAAGTGTGAGTGAGGTGTGGTGAGGTGGTGAGGGAGAGGTACATACCGCCCAAGACGACGACGGGGAGAGAAGTGAATACGAGATTAACCAACATAATGAATGTGAAGTGATACAAGTACGTCGAATCCCAACTGAAAAAACGCGCACATCAGCCTCGATAACGACAATCCACAAAGCACACAAAAACACATACCTGGTAAATGGCAGGTACCAAAACATGGCAAATGTCCAAATTACGTTCTACAAAACGCATCAGCATCCGCATCCCCTCTCATCAAAGAGAAATGGAAACCAGACCGACCTTGTAGAAAAAGTTACTATGCATCTCCGCAATCCTCTGATACGACCATCGTCCATGCACCAACAACAGCTTCGTCAAAAACTTGAATTGACCAAACGCATAATCCGCCGACATGGCCGCTTGCGAACCTTCCAACCCAAGCAATCCACATCCGATATTGGCTTCTTGAATCATCGCCACGTCGTTCGCTCCGTCTCCTATCGAGAGCGTCATTGCGTTTCTTCCGTCCTTGACCTACAAAAAACACAGATATTAGACGAGGCTGAAATGGGAAAAAAAGCCGAGATACTTGCCAGTTTGACGGTCAATGCTTTCTGAGCGGGAGACACACGACAACAGACCACCGTCTCACACTGTGTTCCCAAATTCAAGAAAAGCGCCTTGATCTCCGGAGTCGACAGAGCATATCTCAACGTATCACCATCAATCACCACCGCAAATCCTCCCGGCTTGGCATGTCCAGTCTGTGGCTCTGCACCGCCAGGGCCAGCAGGACCAGAACTGGCTTTAGCACCACCGAAAAGCCCACTTTTCCCATTCTGCTGACGATGTTGATGCAGAACCGAAGCAATCTTGTTCAACCCAGCTTCGATCTGGTTACGCGTCGTGTCAACTGAATCAGCGGAAAGGATCATGATATCCATATCGTTCTTGAGCAAATTGCAACTATATCCAATTTCGATGGCCGTTTGGACTTTATCACCTATTCAACCAGGTCAGTAACCACCGTAATAGAAAGCTCCATGAGCCCACACGCCCAAACTCACCCGTCAAGATCCACAACTTGATCCCGGCCTTGTGCAACATCTCAATCGCCTCCGGCACACCCTCCTGCAACTTATCCTCCAACGCCGTCGCGCCCAAAATCAGCAAATCCTTCTCAATCATCTCGTTCGCCTTATCAATCTCTTCCTCCCTATTCTCAATCGCATTAATCGCCTTTTCATACTCCGTACTCCACGCCAAATACTCCTCCTCCTCCAAATACCGATACGCGATACACAACGTCCTCAACCCCCCATTCGCAAACGTCTCCATATCCTGCGCCGTCTGCTGCTTCAACACCTCATCGTGGTTCTTATCCAACCTCGCATAAATCACGCTATCTGCGCCTTTACAATAAAGTATAAGCCTCCCATCCGGACAGCGTAATATCGTGCTCATCCTCTTCCTCGTCGAATTGAACTCCAACACCCTCAGCGGGGCATATCTCTCCGGCTGCCCCAACACCTCAATATCCATATAATCCTTCGACTTGTGCACAAAAGGGAACCCGACATCCCTCGCAGCAGCCACCAACGCCGCCTCATCCGGCGACTCGGCCTTGTACTCCAACTGCATATTCCCAATCGCCTGCCCTTTCCCCTCCTCAATCTCCATCTTCTCCGCCAACACGGTATGACACAACGCCAATGCCTTGAAAAACGCAACCAAATGCCCCCGCTGCTCGCCATTCCGATCGGCAAGGTCGTCAGCCAGTTTCGGAGACACCAACGTCAGCTTGTCTTTCCGCCTCCACCGGTTCTTGAACGCCTTTTCCATAACGGAGATCATCGTGTCTTTCAGTCTTGCTAGTTTCTCTCTCACTATATCTGGATCGAGGGCTGCCAAATCGGTGCTCGCTGCATTTCTGCTGGCTGTTCCTGGCCCACCAGCAGCAGCTCTCCCTTCGCGCATGGCAGCACCTCTTTGCGCTTCCGTAATACCCTCCCCATATGCCACACCTCTCACAGAACACTTTTGGAACTCCATAATGTTCTGCGTCAGCGTCCCCGTCTTGTCGGAGAAGACATATTCAATCTGCCCGAGATCGTCAGAGATGTTCCATGTTTTGGGGACACACGCCGTGTCGTAGGGATGGTAGTACATGTCCACGTCTTGAGAGATAAAATATGCTTGGATCGTTTTGACGATTTCGATGGAGATGTAGAGCGAGATGGGTACCATGTTTTGGAATGCGATGAGGGATGAGCTAAAGGAACGACGTCAGAACCTCAAAAGATCGAAAGAAAGGATGAGCACGTACACAAAAGTGATGACAGCATTAAGAACATGCGAAGATGACGGATCAGACCCCTGCTCAAACAACTCTCCACTCGTCCCCGTCTTCGCGTCCTGCAATCCGTTACAAATCGCAGTGACCAAGCACATGATCGTCAACACTCCAAAGTTGACAATGACATTAAAGTTCGTCTCCTTCTCAATCTTGCTCCGCTTAGACGGGGTATCGCCTCCATTCAACATAATCTTCGTGTCCGCTCCGGTGAACACGACCAATCCGATAATCCAAGCCGTATTCCGTATCGCGCATCCTCGGAGTAAGAGTTCGTTGATCGACGCGGGCTCTTGTTTCTCTTGCCTCGTCATGGGATCTTTATACCTCAGCACACCATGGTAGAGATACAGATTCTGGTGTGGAGGCTCCGAATCGAGGTAAAACGAAGACCGAAGAATATCCTCTTCGGAACAAAGAGTCGAAGTCGCCTTCACAGCTTTCCTGGGCTTCAAATTGGTCTCTCCATCCAAATTCTTCGTCTCGAGGTAACACATCCCATCGGGATCCGAAGTCGACAGCACCACAATATCAGCCGGGACTTGCTCGTTGTCCCGCAACAAGACGATATCGCCCACTTCGAGTTTCTTCCAGAGGGTTCGTTCCCATTGGGCCGACCCGCCACCAGAGACTTGGGGTGGTCTCTTGTAATCGACCACTCCGAAGGATTGAATCGAGGCTTGGTAACCCAGCGTCCCATATTCGCTCGAACGCTTGGTCAGGGTCGTCGGTGAGCCCCCGATCTGGGTCAAGCTCTCGGAGAACGAAGACTTGGACAAGTCGGCAAAAGACGCCCCAGGAGGATAAGAATGAGAATCGATGCTTTGAATATCCTCTAACCGTCTTCCTCCCGCTCCCATAAACCCCGTGCTCATGTCGTCGGTATCGATGCTCATACTCCCACCACCGTTACTCTCCACACTGACACTCCCCCCCAAGTCGTTCTTGGTCAGCATAATCCTATTCAACTCGCTCTTTTCCTTTTCCCTCAGCTTCTTGACGCCCCTTGATACCTTTCCGGGTGGGTTGAGGCCCAAGAGCTTTTCGTACCAGGATCGAGGATCCTTGGGTTGATTAACGTTACACCAACCACCGCCTAGCTTGGTCGCGGCTGAAGTATTGACTTCTTCATCTAGCGTGCCACGACGGTAATCCTCAATACCATCCTTGATGGCGGTGACGGCTAGGATAAAGGCTAAGGGGAGAGCCGCCACGGAACCCGCTGCCGCTCCGAACACCGGGAACACTGAGAGGGGATCAATCGGTCTGGATCGAAAAGAGTGCAGCAAATATAGAAGGGCGCTTACGCTGAAGGATGACCAGGGTAAGGAAGAATAGATTTGCAACACTAAATATGGAGCAAGATTTTTTGAGAAAAAGGTGTGAGGGTGTGGCGTGCCTTGGCTTACCGTCTGAATTGTTCGTACAAGTTCTTGGGGATGAAAGTGATTATGGTGTATTCTACAGCGAGATGAACATAGAGCAGGGAGTGGTAGACTAGGATACTCACTGGTTGTGCGTACTTTGTTCCTGACATAACGTGCGGTGGGTTCACCGTTCGAGTCCAATTCGCTGGGAAAGGGAGTCCAGTTGACATATACATTCCTCCTCTTTCCCGTCACGGCGGTCGGTGCAGCACTGGACGGGGAAGCCTGTGTCTGATCCTTGTGGTGTCGTCGTCGAAAGAAGGATTTCGTTCTCCTGGTTTTCCTTCTCTCAACCCTAGCTTCCACTGCAATAGATTCAGCGATAACGGAGTGAGCGGTTCGGGTCGTTCTTAGACGGAGGTTGGGGTCGATTCTCTCGTCTGGTTCTTCGTCGGTGGGTGCATCGTCGTCGCGGTGGTGGGGTGGAGAACGATTAGTGGAAGCGTAAGGTTGAGTTGAATCCATGGTGATGCGCGGTGGTCCAAGCGCCTCTAGCGCTGCGGACGGGTGATGGGAGGAGGAGGAGAGCAGTGGGAGTAGATGAGAGAAAGCCGGTACAAGAGTGTCAGAGGGACTTCTTGGCAGAGGGAGAGACCCGAGTCACTGCGGTCCCTGGTGCTAGCCTCCCAAATTTAACTGCCGTCAGATCAAGTATTGTTCGTTGCCAGACAGCATATCAGTGAGAACCAAGAGAACCAAGAAACATGGAATCATCGCCTCATTGCAACCCAGCGGTACAGCCTGGCATCAAAGGACCCCAGATTATATTCCGGCTCAACCGCTGCAACAAATACCCACCCGAGTGCCTGTCAATCCAGTCGCTTTGTAACCCAGTTATAACCACCGAGTATTTTAACGTATCAGGACCCAAGGTACATACATGTATTGCAGATGACAGTGGATATAAGGCGGCCTTTGGTGAGTTACGGACCCAGGTATCATGATGGAGTTGGACAGAAGGTGCCCGCCCGGCACGCGAGGATCATGATGAACGCCGACCAATCGGGATATGTCATGTCCACAACGTTCACCGAGTCCAGCTCTCCGCTTCAACTCTTCTTGGACAAAATTCACGTAAAACAATCAAAATTCATCTCGACAACCCGAATCTGGCTAGTAAGTGTTATCGTTATCCCTCGTCAGCACAGGTTTACAACATGAATCTATGCCTCATGGTATGATTCTACGAAGCCGCCAACCTTCATGATTGACGATCTTCAATGGGGGTTCTCGGACGCTAGGACGTCATCATCCCGTGCACCGTGCTCTATGCAGAACCATTGGCACCCGCAGCCTATCCATTATCCTTAACCCGACAAGGACCGGTAGTGATGAGATGGATCACATGATATACCCCGACACCTCAGGTTGCCTTTGATTCACCTGTGCTTTACCCAATGGTATAAATAAACAAAGCATCATTTCCAGCAAGTCGACCTTTAAACCCACCCGCAATTCAAGGCTTCAAGGCTAACGCTATTCGCCTCCCCACTCGCATTCGGACTACCTGACATTGACGAGTTACTCTACTAACGCTGGCTTGGAAATATACAAAGCTTGCAATTAAACCATAACGTTCAAAGCTCAGGCCGAAGCAGGTAAACTCGAACGAAGCATCCAGATTAGGGATGAACACATCGTCTATTATAGGAATAGCGCTACTTTAAATTTGTGGCGATATCAATGCCAGTGATTAGCATCTCTTGCGGACTCAGGGTCGCGGCGTCACGGTATTCCTTGGGTTCATCGCAATCTGTATCCACACAGCTGCCATCGCGTTCATCTCCGTATATCATTGTACTGACTTTGATTATTGAATTCCTTCGCGCTTGATTTTGGAGCCTCTCAGCTCCTCCAGATGTGGTGTAAATGTGCAAATGACGGTCGTGCCATTCGAGAACTCGAGTGATGGGTCGTCAAGTGTTCATAACCTCTCCCGCCACAGGCATACCACTCGGTTAGTATCAAAAGAGCATCACCAACAGTACAATCGAGCTAGCGCTTTACTACCTTTACTCCCAACTAATATCCTACAAATGCACAACACGGCCCATTTCCATTCAAATGATACCCAACTTGAATCCCAAGCCACTACGGATCAGTTCAGAATCGGGCATTTCTCTCGCTTCACGATTTCACCAAAGGCACAACAGCGACGAGTCGTAGAAACCAATTCCTCCCTCCAAGCTTCAACTTCCTCCGACTCGGAGTCTTTAAATTTCTCACCGCCGCCACCACAGACGACTCGGATGAACTGGCACTTCCACCTCCACCCGCAATGGAAGCGATCCCATTTGAAATCCAAATCGAAATCAGAGAGCGTGATCTAGAGGACGCGTCAAGGTGTTGCTGGTCATAAACCTGGCCCTTCAAGTTTTCGTGATCACCATGCCTCCCAGCCTCGGTGGACCCGGGCCGAAAATAAGATCTAAGCCTTCTCCTAGCTTGAGGAGGAGAAGCGATGGATTCAGCGCGCATGGGATGATGATAAGCGGCTTGGATAAGTCTGAGACGGAGATTAGGATCGATGGCTTCGTCTGGCTCTTCTGTTGATGCATCGTCGTAGTCAATGTAGGGATTTGAATTTGGGAGTGGAGGTGAAGAATGATTGGTTGTGTGAGAAGTGTGAGTTGAGTCGAGATGGCGTTGGATTGAAGCCATGGAGAACAGATTGTGTCGTTGAACTAGATGAGGGGAGATGGTCAAGGCGAGTGGGCAGCCCGAGAGCCCACACGATAGTAGATAAATGTCTGCGGGTAAGCCATCAAACCTGGCCAACGGGGGAACGGTCCCTTCATGATCACTGGTAACCCTGAGCACAGCGTGTCTTCCGCGTGAGAGGGTTATCGTGCGTATTTTGTACGCAGAGCCTATGAACCCACAACACTCGTTATGGTAAAACTCAGCCGATTAGAGGCTTCCCGCTGAGGGCGAGTTCGCCCATAAACAAAAGATGTATCAATGCCAGATAGATTGCAAGCATTAGACTCTTGGAGGGCTGTGTCTAACTATCATAGGAAGCTGTGTCTGTCCATCGAAAATAAGGATATGAAAATACCTGCACCAATCCGCACACTCACATATTTTGGGCACTAATCCACCGCATGTGATAGTGACTTCGCTCGTCCAACAGCTTGAACAGCTCCCTACCATCGCACCATCCCCGATCCCCCAACTAGCGTTGATAGCTAGTATCGTATGGCTGGAATGGGGTCTGCTCGAATACTAGATAGATCCACGGATTTGTCGATCTCTTCATCCACTTGTCCAATCAGCACACTGTGATAATATAACGAGACGTCAGAATGCGATCCAATGATGCAAGACGCGTTGAAAATGGTAGTGGGGGTTGGGCAAGAGTCCAATGCAATCGCGACATCAAAATAAAAATAAAAACGAACATCATGTCGCCTTTAACCAGGTAAAGACCCAACGGGATTTCTTCGACGCCGTCCTCCATACTGAAAACACGTTCTTTGGAATCGGAAAGCACGACGTTGGATTTCTGATCGTAACCAGCCATAATTCCCTACAACAATCCATTCAGCATCAATGGTCAGTCTCAGGGGTTGCGCCTACTATGATAATCCTTCCATCTTGCAATGTAAGCAGAACCCGACCTGTTCACGCCCTCCACTATCAGCCTATCATTCCCAGAAGCGAAACTCACGATCAACATAGCCCTGGAGGCTGGACATTGGATGAAGAGTTGGTAGCGAGGGCACGGCCGAGCTCAGTTGCCCGTAATCGGAGTCTGAATTTGGTCTTGTGCCCTCTCCTGCCCGTCTGTCACGCTATTTCCATCTTTCTCCTCAACTTCCGTCACCGCCATCCCCGTCGACCGCCAGACGGGTCTTGCTGGATACTCTCAAATCGACTTTTCGAGCCGCTAATGATAACGACAATCTAACAAACTCAACTCCGACAACTTTCACCTCGTCTGTCCTTTTCATTCTCATTAATCTTATAACAACTCGACCTTGGAAACCATGTCGGACACTGCTAGCTCAGAAACTCTGCGATACACCCTTACCACACTACTCGATTCAACACCCTATCGACTAGTATACTGCCTACCACTCCTATTGCTATCCCTCGCATCCGCATTTGCCGGTACATTTCTCACATTGGACAGAACTCGCACCTTCCCATCACATGATACCCTTGACTACGCCAGCGCGCTCACCAAGAAAAAGGGTATCCGGTCCAAAATCACATCATGGTACCCTCTTCAAGGAGGGGTAGGCGGTCTGATTTCAGGTTTCCTCTTCGGTTTGCATCTCTCGACATTCCTTTGCCTCATCGTCCCATCGACATCATCTATGGCTCGTTTAAGCCAACCGCCATTTTTAGCCATCTGCCTGTTGTCAAGCATCATCGCCTCACTTGCAGGCGGCCGACATCGTCTTCCTGCCTCCATTTTCGCCGGTCTATCCGGAGGGGCGACTTTCGCCCTTTCGTTATCCATCATTATTCACCCACCCCTGCAATTCCGAGTCATCTTTACAAGCATCTGCATGCCTCTTCTCCTCATCCTCTGCGTCATCCCATTTGAACGCACCTGGAGGTTTTCGTTACGGCTAGCTCACGCTTCCACTGGAGCTTTTGGTATCATGGTGGCTATAGCTTTGTTCCTGGATATTCCAGCATGGTCCAATGTCTGGGAAAGGTTGTGGATGAAGGATAATATCGAATGGGGTGGGTCAAAAGAGCAAGGTTTAAGTGCGGGCTGGTCATTGACGTTGGTCGCTGGAATGGTGGTGGATTGGCTCCTACATAGGAAGATTGGTGAAAATCCTGATCAGGTAGGAATCGCTAAACACCCCGGCTGAAGATCTAGCGCTTATCGATATTTCAGGAGTGGGATGCCTATCTTGCCAATTACGCATATGGCCTTCCGAATGAGGCTGGGAGAGCAGGAACATTCCAACCCAGCGCACCTACACTCTTGGACCGTCTCCTCGGACGAAGCTCACGCATGGAGGCTGTTTACAGTCAAGACATTTCGATCGCCTCTCCTATCAGCTCGTACGCTAAAGTTCCTACACTCGATGCTAGTACACGGACAACCGCTGCCAACCTGAAATCTCGAACTGGAGGTTTTACAGATACCACATTAGTCAGCGACTTGGACCTCAAAGCTCCACCTCCCTCGGCTTCACCTTCATTGGGTCAATTACCCGGATTCTTTGGCAAGCTTCGAAAGCAGAAAAAGCAAAAAACTTTGGGCGGTATTACCAGTTCCAGAAAATCTTCTGGAGGCTCTGGTACAGGTTCATCTAGTGGTAGACTCGGAGGAGGGAGGAAACCTATCAAATTCCGGCCTCTGGGCGATGTGTCTAGCGATGGCGAGGATTCGTCTGACGATGAAACCGGAAAAGACCTAGGCGGAATTCCACACAAGCCATCGGCTCATCCATCCAGTTTCTCTGGTTCCACGCAGACGTTGGTAGCAGGGAATGTATCACCAAGTAGTTCACCTAAGGTTCAACACCATATCCCTCGTGGACTTCAAGCACGGCCGAAATCGCCAGTGGAATACTCTGATTATGAAGAGGATGTGACGAATCTTCGATATCAGGCTTATCGGCGTGTTGGAGATAAAGGATGGACACCAGGGTTCATTTCAAGGAGCAATACTCGAGATTCTGCCCCTACGTCCCTGACTAGTCCCCCTCCCGTGCCCAACGTTAAATTCCCGACCCCCGCTCCTGCACCAGCACCAGCTTCAGCCTCGGCTTCGCCTTTGGCATCAGGCATCCCAGGTCAAAATCCAAATATACCAATGCCAGTACCGTTGCCTATACCCGTTCCAGCAACACCGTCTTTGATTCGGGCTATAGATAGGATCAACGCTGCCCATAAAACGGCGTTGGTGTCTGTGGATAAAGCTCGTTCACCTCCACCATCCACACGACCGGCTCAGAAGGACCGTGCTGCCGGGAGATCAAGTCCTGTACAACCGCGTATACATGCTGTGCCACCTGGTGATGAGGAAATCGATGCTGATGAACGGGATGTTGAAACAGGCCAAAGCGCCGGTACTGGTGGTGCCGGTGCGAAGAATAAGAGACATTGGGACGATTTTTGGGAAGATGTGAAAGATCGTGCTAAGCAATTAACATGAGGATTACAAGAAGAAATTTATCGATCCACCCGAGTTGACGAAACACGCCATTCTGTTGAGGTTCTACAGACACCATAGCCACCGATTGTCATTCATCATGTTCATGCGGCCCCTCCTTCCCTCACACATACCCAGCAATAGTAGGTTTGACGAAACGCTAGCTATGATCATCTATCGAGCATTCATTTGCAACATATATCTATCTGTCTTTCCTTCTTCCTCTCAGGAGATATTTATTGGATTTTTTGACACTTTCTACTTTGCCTACGTTACTACACGACCTGTTACGACCGCGTTATGACTTACCCTCTCCTCCCTTCCGCCGTGGCCTCCCATCTACATTGCTTCCGTTACGACTTGACGACCCGCGCGCATGTATTTCCTCTCTTTGGCCTTCAGTTTAGTTGCCTGTGCTATATCGCTGCAGGTGTTGTCGTGTAGCTGTTCAACGTAATGAATGAACTCCATCGTTAATTCCGTATGGATACGGAGAACCAAAAATAGGCCTCTCTGACGGGGAGTCGAACCCCGGTCTCACGCGATCCTAACTAGTAGGACATGACAGGCGTGTGTACTAACCGTTATACGATCAGAGACCTGCTGTCGGAACCAATATTGCCATCCTCATAGAGACGTGCGCTGTCGTCAAGCGCCCTGATGAAGGTCGACACCGCGCTCATGACGGCCAAATTTCAAGTTCTTTCTACCCACCAGGTGTTATTTTTCTTGGTTCACTCTTGTTTCCTCTCTTGTTACCGGTATATCGTCGCTGCAGCAGGCCCTCCACGTTCTCTTGTATCATAACATTCGTTTACATCAATCGAGTTTGCTTTTGACTGCGTCATGGCTTTGTCGTCTACTGGGAAAGTTAAAGTGGCTGCACATGGTGAGTGTTTCGGACCGACTCTACTTTATCACGATTGGTGACTGATACGGGTGATGATACATTCTAGTGGCCTTGTTCGTCGTGAATATCGTCGTGCTCGCGCTTGCGGCACGGGTTAACATATTCCAAGAGTTCTTCTGTATGTCAGTTAAACATCATTTATTGGACGCTAATTTACCCTGCCGTGCGTGTGGACAGTCATCGCGGATCTCTTTCCGTTGGGATTGTCCATTTCTACGTTGGTCATCATGTTCATCATGTAGGTATCCATGTCCATGTCCAGCGTATCAGACAATTCATTCCAATTTACCTCCGTAGGCTAGGACTCGACTTCGCTCTGGATAATTCTTTCACCGGTCGTGCACCATTTGAAATTGGGTTCTTTAGTGTTTTAAGCATATTCTGGCTTGGTACGCTCCATACACCTATGTTTGAGTCTGTGCTAAGCCCGATAAAATATTCCTAGCTTTCAATGCCTTTTCAACATCTCGATGGCGTGATGTCCCTATGGCGTGTGGTTCAATTCCAAATGGTGAGCAGTGCTCTTTCTCTTCTATGTGTTTTTGCCATTCGCCTTTGCTCCAACTGAGGACGTTCCCCTGTTGCATTAGATCTCTCTGACGTACGAGGATGGTGTCAAGATCTCCAAGCACTCAAAGCCTTAGTCTGGGTCGAATTCGTCCTAGGTAAGTATTCTTACAACAGTATCGTACATTACCTCTCTCACACCCGTTCCTTCAGTTTTCATCATCGCGATCGCTACCGCCCGTTACACACTCATCCAATACTCTCGTGGCAACCAGCACATCTTCAACATTTCTCTTTCTCGATACCGTCCAAACCACCTCCCCAGCAATGGTGAACTCTTCCAGTCTACTATGCGGCCCGAGTCGTTCTGGAGAGCTTGATGGCCATATGGTCTTGACGTGCAATGGATGCAGTTTTATTCATCCTGTGGCCGGGTTCCACGTTATACTCACGCATGCCTACGCGTGCACGAGTTGTCCTTACGTTTCCTTATCTCCTCCTTTTGATACCCAAATGATTTGTGTTGTGTCATATCTGATGAAACACTATTTCGTGGATATATATCTGATGTCAGACCCCTTGGTTCGTCTACCACTGATGTCGAGCATCCTGATTTTAGTGTCGATGTACTGGAGCCCAGAAATATACACTTCTCAGCTCCCCGATCAATACCGAACGATCCTAGGTGCCATGAGCTTGTTATTGAGAATACATCCAAGCGACCATGATCGCTGTTCCATGGCCAATACCATTGGAGATGAAACGGAGAACCAAGACTCCGAGAAGAGCCGCAAATGCACCTGAATCATAGAGCTTTGGTTGAGGCTTGCACGCTCTTCCAATATTTACAGTAGAGGGATTCAAGAATCTCATCTACCCTAGATAGTACGAGTTCTGTGAGCAGAACACAGAAGCAGCGCATAGAACTCGTATTATCTATGGTGGGTTCCTTATCCGTAGCCGCAGGAATCTTGCAACCATGATCAAAATCTGTCAATGATGGTTCGTGCTTGGAATTGTGGTAGTAGTAGTGTGTCTACAGTAGCCATGCCTTGACTTCAAGGGAAAGGATCACCCTATTTCCTGACAGCCACGGAAGGACTTCATAATCCTTATCAAACAACTCCTCGTTTGCCATCCAATACTCGATCAGGATATTGGAGTGCACCGAGGTTAATGATCGTCTCCCATTTCAAATTGATCCCGGTGGACTCTGACTAGCCAGCTCGAAAGAATTTCAGTGATCGGGTTGTAGAGGCGGACAACTTCATCGTCTTGTGATGCTCCGGTCCATCGAGTCGAGCAAAGTGGGTTTAGACAATGGACTGTGGGACTCGAGGGTCACTGGCCTATACCACTTATCTTGCTGTGAAGTGTTACGAACACGAAACTTGCTGCCTTTTGCTCCTTCCGAATTCTTGTTGCGATGACAAGCTATGGCATCTTCGGTCAGTGGATGGGCTCAGAATGAATGACGTATCTGAGTTGCATAGCCGTTCATCGATTTGAATGGAACCACGGGTGCAGTGGTGTAAGGCTCCAATATAAGTGCAGGAAGCGTTTTGATAAATGGCAAGAACCTCCTGCTCAGCGCTCAGGGTAGATGATCACGAAGGACGCGCGTGGAGCCAGAGATCTTGTTGGATAAGCTGATCTCCAGATAGAAATCAGAGCTTGTTCGGAGTATCATCGTCTAAATAACAATCGTTGATCTGTTGACCTTCGCAGAGCGATACATCTTGTCCTCCGGAATGTCGTCTTCTCGTACCAGTGCTGAACTGATCAATGTACTGCAACTGATCCCACATCCTGAGGGAGGTTAGTAAAATACCATTGAACACCGAAATAAATTTAGCTGAGCGCCTTCTAGGTCATTTTGTGGTTACAGATGAGAGGGATAAGCACGTTGCGAGTCCATATGCTGGTAGGTCGTATGCACAGAAATGTATTGGTACAGGATTAAGCATTCCCTTTCAGATGGAAAAGAGCGAATGTTAGCTACCTCGATTTACTACCTATTGTCGTATGACAATCCACGAGGTTATCTTCATATGAACAAATCGGTTGTAAGTTGTTCAAAGTTCTGTTCATCTCTTGTTATCAAACTCTCATCCATCGACAGACCTATCACGTTCTCCATGAAGGTCGGGCCGAATATACGCTCATCACACCCGGAAACCCTCCCAAGATAGAAAAAAGAGTCATGGGAACCAACGTTGCAGCCGGGGAAACACGTATGCTCCTTGTGGGTACAGGAGTATGGAAGATGTCAAGGTTGATGGAGGTAGACATGAAGAATGGAGAGAATAACAAGGAGTTAAGGGACCGTACACACTGCTTGATCACGGAAGTCGTCGTTCCTGGATTCCATTGGGAAGACCATCAATATTTGAAAGCGGAAGGGTTGAAGGAATTGTTCAGTGGGGCTGTAGATGGAGAGGCTAGGATTGCGGAATTTTCCAAATCTTTAAAACCTGAGTAATGATGATCCTAGTAGTCGTGCTGTGAACCCTGACAGGTTATCTCCTCATCACAAGCAACGATGACTGAGAACTAATATTCCTGCGCTGCGTCGGCTGACGGCAAGGAATAAACGTGACTGTGTTCGGTCACAGATCCCTTTGTCTCTCTTCCACTAACGACTAACGATGAAGATATTCTCTATTGCTGTTGTCCTCGCCCCTCCTTCAGGCGCTAGCTCCATTCTAAGCATTGCTAATGACCTTTCTTCGTTTTCGTTTTACCAAAGGGGGTCAGTTGGAGAGTTCATGACCTTCATGGCCAAGACGGTTTCCGAACGTACGCCACAAGGTCAGAGGCAGAGTGTTCAGGAGAACACATACGTTGCACATGTCTATAATAGAGGTGGTGCCGAGCAATTGGCTGGCAAGTATTTTTGCTCAACCTAGTTCAGTCCAGCCTGCCACCTTACACCACACGATCCTTAGCGGTACTCATCACGGATCAAGAATATCCTGTTCGACCAGCGTTTTCAGTACTATCCAAGGTTCTAGATGACTTTACTGCCAAAGTTCCTCAATCGTCCTTTGGTAATCCTTCCTCGATCAACTTCCCCGACATCAACAATTACGTCCAGAAGTACCAGGATCCAAGGCAGGCAGATACCATTATGAAGGTTCAGCAGGAATTGGATGAGACAAAGATTGTACTGGTTAGTTTGTTTCGTTTCATTTTCACTGTCGATACTGGAGGCTGTAATTCCGCGTTCTCCGCAGCATAAGACCATTGAATCCGTTTTGCAAAGAGGGGAGAAACTGGAGGATTTGGTACAACGATCGACCGCTCTCTCCTCACAGAGTAAGATGTTTTACAAGACTGCAAAGAAGGTATGGTAACTTCCGCACGTTAGAAGACGCATTGACTCATTGGTTTATGATTAGCAAAACGCTTGCTGCGTTATTATGTAGAGGTGTGGAATTGGCATATCGGCTCGAGAGCCTTACTCTCCTTCATCTACGCTCTTCGCCATGTACACCTTGCATTTAGATACCCATAATCGATGATTGTCTCTCACTGTTATGGGAGCCTGGGCACTGCCTTGATGTGGCTATCTCGCTGCATACAGGTATTTGGAAAGATGCTAGACCCGGCGCAAGCGGTGCCTCAGTGTGTCGATGATCATCTCCGAGCTCTCCGTCCGATGAAGCGTGGTACATCTCAGTCCAAGATTGGATTTTCCAATGACTCTCGGGTTAGCAACTCTTCAGCAATGCGATCGCAGGGCAATGCGCATTTGGGTACTGCAGGATACGAGCTTGCGGTTGAACGTGGAACGCGCGTTCCATGTTTCTAGCCTTCTGGTTGTCAGATGTAAGTTTATTTGACATGTATTGGACAAGTAGTGCCACCATCCGTTTGACAGCTGGATAAATACCCAGCTGGCCGAATGCCTTCATCACTTTTCCTCCCCGCTATTTTGTACCGCCTTCTACTACCATGCGCCGATTATTTAAGCAATTCGTACAGACCATCGATTCAATTTCTGATTCCAGCCAACCTTACAACAACGATGGTGCTCAGCCTAAGAGTGACGTGTACCAGAAGCGCTGGGAAGAGCTCCATTCATATTTACAAAGGCCCGCCTTCTCAGCCGGAGACTTGGTAAGTAGGCTGGAAGTGCTCTGGGCGAGTTTATGATTTTCGTAGCCTGCCTATCTGGACGCAATTCAGAATGCGGATGGTATTGGTGTCGACGATCGTGAGCTACTGGTAAGAAATGCCCCACCACGCGCTGAACTAGAATGCTGATATATGATGCTATAGCTGGAAAGAGTCCTTATCTTTATGTCTCGTCTCGAGGGGAGTGGGATTTCTGAGCGGCTCCAACAAGCTGTAATTCAACTTTGTACGCCCATCAATATTTTGCTTCTGCCTGATATCGGTCACTAATCGATACCCCGCGTCCTTTAGTATACAAGGATTTACCCCACCCGCCTAGTGGCTATTTATCTATTCTCCCACCACCAGACCCAGCGCAGACATTCACTACTCAAAAGGCCGTTTTCCCTCGTTCGAAACAGAATACACCTGTTCGATATGCATTCCGTACTACGGATGGATCGAACTATAACCCGCTTTTCCCGGATATGGGAAAGGCGAGAACACCTTATGCTCGCTCTGTTCCTGCTACCAACATTATTCCTGCTTCAGTTCTGCCTGATCCCGGACTGGTGTTTGATACGTTGTTGAAGCGGGAGAAGGTCAATCCTCATCCAGTTGGAATATCAAGTCTCTTCTTCGCCTTTGCGGATCTCGTTATTCACGACATTTTCAACACCGACCACCGGGATTGGACAATCAACAACACGAGCAGCTACTTGGATTTGAGTATCCTTTACGGAAATACTCAAGCTCAAGTAGACTCTGTGAGGAAGAAGGATGGAACTGGAAAGTTGTGGGATGACGTGTTTGCAGATGGGCGTCTCTTGTTCATGCCTCCTAGTAGTTGCGCTTTACTGGTGTTGCTCAGCAGGAATCACAACGTAAGTTGGGATTTATCGCGCATATATGCGGGTTTCTTAATGATGTGTGCAGTATATTGCCCAGAAACTGCTTGATATCAACGAGAACGGCACATTCCAAGACCCAGCAACTATTACGGATGATGAAGCACGGGAAATTCAAGACGATGAGTTGTTCCATCGCACGCGTCTTGTCAACTGTGGTTACTTTATGCAAATCATCTTGGGAGGTGCGTATCCCTCAGTTCATTTATATTTCTTTTTCTGAGTTTCGTCCAGATTATGTCGGTGCTATCCTTGGTCTTGTTCGTGATGGTAGTGATTGGAGATTGCGCCCTTTGATGGTACGTGCTAAAGCTCTACATACGAGACACGTTCCGAGTCCTTGATAGCATATTCGAGAGGGAACTCACGAGATCTCACTTCGCGGTGAAGGAAATGTTGTCTCCCTGGAGTTCAACAGCCTCTATCGCTGGCATGCAACCCTATCCGAAAAGGATGTTGAATGGACAGAGATGCAGTTCAATGAGACCTTTGGTCATGAAAAATACAAGAACGTAAGCTTATTCCCAGAGATCACATCACACTCGGCGGACTGATATACACATAGATCACACCAAGGCAATTCTGTGAAGGTGTTGCGAAGCATATGATGAAGCTCGGTCCTGTGAAAACTTGGACCTTTGGAGGGTAAGCTCCTCTCGTGGTGCAATTCTCCTCTTGGTTGTTCATATTTCTGCGTAGCCTTTCCCGTGGCTCTGATGGTCGATTCAGCGATGATGACCTCGCACGTGTCATTCAAGAGGCGACTGAGCGGTGTTCTGGATCTTTCGGGGCACGGGGAACACCAGAGGTTCTTCGTGTGATTGAAATTATGGGAATCCAACAGGGTAGGGCCTGGGGGACTTGCTCCGTAGGTTATTGATGACTTGATTCGAGCTGGCGCTAATGGTGCATGCGTACAGTTGAACGAGTTCAGGAAGTTTATTGGGCTAAAGCGTAAGCTTGTTTGACGCATCGTGTATTTGATACAGTTCTGACAGTTGAAAATAAAGCTTACGACACCTTCACGCAATGGAATCCTGACCCCCAAATTGCTGTAAGTAGCGATATCTCTGGGACCCCCGTTATAATACTCATGGCTCGTTGCAGAGCGCTGCAAAGGCATTGTATCGAGATATCAACAACTTGGAGTTATATGTATGTGAAATATGTGTAATGGGGTTTAAGTCGTGCTAAAAGTCTTCAGGTCGGATTACAAGCCGAGAAAGTCAAGGAGCCGGGCCCAGGAGCTGGTCTATGCCCTGGATATACTGTCTCTCGTGCCATCTTGGCTGATGCAGTCTGCCTTACACGTGGTGACAGATTCTTGACGGTCGACTTCACCCGTGAGTGCCTCTACCCCTCAATTGTTGCTTTGTTCACATTCTATTCATCTGTTCCCTCTAGCCTATAACCTCACATCCTGGGGATACCAAGACTGCCAATTCGAGAAGAATGACGGGTCCTATGGAGGAATGCTCACCAAATTGCTCTTCAGGACCTTGCCCAAGCACTATCCGGCTGGCTCAGTATATGCTCACTTCCCGTTCACGGTCCCCGGTGAGATGAAGAAGCATATGGCCAACGAACCTATTACAAAGCACATGACATCTAAGTACAACTGGGAGAGGCCCGAACCTCCTCGACCAATCGTCCATTTGAAGAGTTATCCTGCAGTAAAGGAAGTCCTCGTGGATCAGAGTACATTTGCGTCTCCTTATGATGAACGACTCTTTTCGGTTCTTAAGGAGCAACTCGTGCCGCAACATGTCGTAAGTTAAGTTCATAATGTCTTCGGTATTGTTGTGCTAAATGGATGTCATTAGATTCATGGTCACGTCACCGATAAGACTGAATCCATTCTCAAAGCTGCTTTGCAAGATATGAAGCATGGTCAAGCAGCTGTTAGTCAGATTATCGCTAACCAAGGACCCAGATGGGCCAAGTTCTTTGCGGAGAGGACGGAGCATCTCGTCAAGCAAAAGTCTGTGAACCACATCGGACAATCAGAGAAGTATCTCGATGTCGTTAAAGATGTGCTTAATCTGCTGCCGATACACTGGATTTCTGAGCAAATGGTGAGCTAAAGCGTAAACTATTCTCCCTTGGATTGATCTGATGGAATGTATAGACTGGGTTTTCTGTGAAGACTCAGGATCATCCTTCAGGAGAAATTCATGAAGAAATCGTCTCTGGTCTCCTCTCCGATGTCGGAAGGTATGTTCATGATGAGATCGTGATCTCGTGGTTGTTACTTACCTTGGAGTAGATACGTGTATCTGGCCTACGATCCGACTCATGACTGGCGTTTGCGTGAGAGTGCAATTAAGTTTGCGGAAGATGTCACCAAGGCTACAAGATCAAACATTACTGGTGCTGATGTGAGTTCCTTCTAATTTGGATATATGCGCCTAGGGGTCTAATACTGGGCGCAGTTTGTCATCAAGCAAACATTCCAGAGGGCTATCAAATCTGACGGAGAGAACGCGCACCAATTCCTCAAAGCCGTTAAAGATGCCCATCAGAAATGGACGTCTGAGCAAGTTGCGGCTTATATCTTTGCTGCTGTTGTTCCCACTGCCGCACATTTCTCTCAAGCTCTTGCGCATGTGGTTAATTTCTATTTGAGGCCTGAGCAAGCGAACGCTAGGGAAGATATGGTGCGACTTGCTGAGTCTACGGATAAGGCAGATTTGCAAAAGGTGATGGGGTATGTGAGGGAGGCGTTGCGTAAGTTTCTTTGTGTTAGTCTTGGATCGGAGAGTTGAGAGGCTGATTTGCGCGGGAATAGGTATTGACCCTCCTGTTTCGGTAGCGTTCAGGACGGCGTTGAGGGATGTTTCTACGGAATATGTTCAAGTTAAGGCTGCAGATCAGGTTTTGGTGGACGTGGCTGCTGCCAACTCTGATGTAGGTGTCTTGATGACTACCTTTGGATTTTGTTCTTACACTTGATGGCGCTTTAGCCCGCTGTCTTTGGTCCTGAGCCTTTGACCGCGTCCTTTACTCGAGGGCCAGAACAAATTGGAATTATCACCCTTGGAGAATATGGGTACGCATCATCCTCACATTTGGGAAATGCTGATCAATTGTTCTTCAGCCTCGTGTCTACTTCATTCATAGAGACTGTAAGTTGTCCCATTCGTCTACTGATTGTAAGTGACTCGGTATGCTTAACGACATTTCTAGGTTGCGCCTGGCATTTTGAAGGTCGTTCTTGGTCTTCCCGGTGTTCAATATGGCCCTGGAGTGTCTGGGCAATTTAGCAGGTATGTGATCGGTGATTTGTAGAATGAAAGGAAAGGTATTGAATATTTGCTAGATTCCGAGAACAATATCATGGTGTTAATATGAGCCAGTTCATTGGCACACATGGAGGAGTCCTCCCTTGGCCTGAATCACTTGTTATCGAGGTAAGCGCGCCATGCGGTCCAATGGCACTATCGAAACTCATGATCTGCGACAGTATCGACCTGGTCATTAGAGCTTAAGATTGGGATTGTACAAGTGGGAAAGCGTACTGTAGTTCAATCATGGGATTCGATTGTGGTTATTTGGTACTTAATATGCAGATTTGCGCTCGCACTTGTTAGTTGTGTTGTACTATCGTAAAAGACTGAAATGGAATCGTCATGCATTTATTTTACTTGACGTATACTTTAGAATTAGAATCGTGTACAGCAACTAAGCATAGCAATGCCGAGCGGCCCGATACATGTGGAACCAAGCGAATCATTCAAGTTCGTCGTGTAATGAGTTTGACAACGTTAACGCTTGTCAAAGACATCCCTTCAAATATATATAGTCGATTGGACGAAGCAATTTCCTTCATCCTCATCCCACCGCAATGGATGTCTCGTACAATGGCTACGTATTGGACGCCCGCTTTGACCGTCCTGTCCGTTATGAGGTTTCCGACATCTGCTTCCTTAGCAACTTTGTCATCCCCCTTGGTTACGTCTACTTCAAAGTAAAGAGCATTCACGTACTCTTCCTCTCCTGCCCACAAAGAAAACCCTCAGAGTGATTATTTCCCCTCTACGTACGACACGTCTCCAGCGTCCATATTCTTTTCCCTCCACTGTCTCCAATCTACAACAGGGTTCGCTTATGTAACTGCATAGCAATACTGCATTCTTTCTCGTTTGGGATATTATTTTATCACACGTCGCCCAATTAGGGGAGGTTGGTTGGAATTGTGCTCAGGTCACGTTAATGATCAACCGCGTCACGTCCAGTTATACTTGTATCATCCGTTCCCATCTATTCACCCTCATTCCCCTTCAACTGCTACCCGCCGGAGTCGATACCGTCAAGGACATTACAACAAACTCCTACCCGCCGAAGTTGATACCGCACTAAGATCTAATCAATTTAATAACCGAGGGACAATCTCGTCGGCTCAACCTTTATCAAGACCTTCGATTTTGACACCCCTTGGGAACGAGAAAGAGATTGGAGTTGTACTTTAGGATTGGACAGGAGCAAGAGACCACAGAATAAGAGATGTCTGGACTCGCGTCCCAGAATGAGGCTGCCATGACAGCTGCAAGACAAGCAGAGTTTAATGCGAAGAAGTGGGTTTGGATACCTGATCCCAGGGAAGGGTATCTCGCCGCCTGGGTTACAAAGGAGGAGGAGGACGGAGCTGAAGTCGAACTGGCTCCTGGAGGAGAGGTATGTTTTGTGGGCACAATAAGTATCAGTGACTTATGGTCGTCGTCTTCTTCCTTTGCTCTTGGTGTATTTCACGCTTAACTTGACTTTGGGATGGTCCAATGCGGGGAATATGAATGAGTAGTTTCGACGCGTACCTTATGATACACTCTTCAAAATGAACCCTCCCAAGTTTGATCGCGTGCAGGATATTGCGGATTTAACGTTCTTGAACGAGGCCAGTGTAGTCCATAATCTCCGGTTGAGATATGGCTCTGGTGCTATTTACGTGAGTAAATTGAGTTATCATTGAGTTATCATTGCTCTCGTGTTGTGTCTGACGATTCCGAATGATGGCTATGCATGCAGACATACTCAGGGTTGTTCTTGGTAGCTATTAACCCGTATCAGGGTTTACCTCTGTATACGGACGCAATCATTCAGCAATATCGAAGTAAACGTAGAGATGAGAATCCACCTCACATCTTTGCAATCGCTGAGCGTGCTTGGGTTAACATGGGGAATGAAAGGGAGAACCAAAGTATTCTGATCACGTACGCTATTATCCCTCTCCTCCATTTCCTTGTATTCATTGTGTCTGTAGCGGGGAATCAGGAGCTGGGAAGACAGAGAGCACGAAGAAAGTCATCCAATACCTTGCAGCAATCGCAACTGATGTCTATCACGATTCTCCTAATGGAACCGTTATGCCTTCCACTGGTTTACCACGATCAAATTTGAGCAGAGGCCATCATACTGGATCAATAATATCAAGCTCTGCGTCATCCGTGACGGATAGAAGTCGTCTGGGTCTCCTCGAACGACAGATACTCCAGGCCAATCCTATTTTAGAAGCATTTGGGAATGCTCAAACCCAGCGGAATAACAATTCTAGCCGTTTCGGAAAGTTCATCAGAATTAGCTTTGCACCGGATGGGAGCATTGCGGGAGCTAATATCGATTGGTATTTATTGGAGAAAAGTCGAGTTGTCGTGAGGAGTGAGGCCGAAAGAAGTTTCCATGTGTTTTATCAACTTTTGGCTGCAGGAGGAACTCTGAAAGGTCGGATTCAGGCTCTGTTACACTCTCACAAACTAACTTGTAGATCCTTCAGACGATCTTTTACTAAATGACGATACCGAGCATTATGCTTACTTGAACAAGAGTAGGCGAGAGGTAGATGGTGTTGATGATACGGTGGAATGGCATGCCTTGAAGGTCAATCGTTTCCTCAAGTCGTCCAGTCCTCCAACTTATGCTCTTACAGTCTGCGTTAGACATTGTCGGCTTCACTGCGGAGGAGCAATTTGACCTCTTCCGCATAGTAGCTGCTATTCTCCACATCGGCAACATCGAATTCAGCGGCAAACTCGATACGCCACAGTTCGCAGATGCATCACAAGTGGAACGCGTCTGCTACTTGCTGGGTATACCTTACTCGGACTTCCAGAATGCCATCCTTCGACCTCGAGTTCTCGCAGGTCGCGAGTGGGTACAGCAAGCACGGACCAGGAACCAAGCCCTCGAAGAACTAGCATCACTTTGCAAGACCATGTATGAAAAGTCGTTCGGATCACTCGTGGAGCGCATCAACCGTGCATTGGACCGCCCATCATCCAAATCCACCTTCATTGGCGTGTTGGATATTGCCGGTTTTGAAATCTTCGAAATCAACGCGTATGAACAGCTGTTGATTAATTACACCAATGAGAGGCTGCAACAATTCTTCAATCACCATATGTTCGTTTTGGAACAAGAGGAATACGCTCGGGAGGGGATTCAATGGGATTACGTCAATTTCGGGCTGGATTTACAACCCACCATCGACTTGATTGAGTCTAGTGGCTATGCTATTGGTATCCTCAGCTGCTTGGATGAAGAATGTATCATGCCCAAGGCAACGGATCTGACGTTTACGGAGAAGTTACATGCTTTCTGGGCGACCCATGATCCACAAGATGGGGAGCCTCATCCAGGCAAGCTCAAATACGAGCCTTCGCGTTTCCATCAAGGATTCATCGTTCAACACTATGCTGCCAAGGTGGAATATCGTACGGAAGGGTGGCTAGAGAAGAACAAAGACCCCTTGAACGATAATCTCACACGCGTCATGGCTGTATCATCACACCACTATGTCGCTACCCTATTTTCGGACTACAGCGAACCAACGGGTCCTGGCGCCCTTACTCAAGGACGCAGGCGGATGATCAAGAAGGGTGCATTCCGAACTGTGGGACAAAGGCATAAAGAGCAACTTGCAAGTCTAATGGCCCAGCTCCAAGCAACTCAACCGCATTTTGTTCGATGTATCGTGCCCAACGCGCTCAAGAAACCCAATCGCATTGACATCCCGCTCGTCCTAGATCAATTGCGCTGTAATGGTGTTTTGGAGGGTATTCGTATTGCCCGACTTGGATATCCCAACCGTTTGCCTTTCGTCGAATTCCGACAACGCTATGAGATATTAACGCCTGGTATTATTCCTCGTGGATACATGGACGGGCGGGAAGCTTGTAAGCGCATGGTAGCTGCCCTCGAGCTTGATGAAGCGATATTTAAGATTGGAACATCGAAAATATTCTTCAAGGCTGGTGTACTTGCGGAACTTGAAGAAACGAGGGATAAGCTCTTGAAGGATATTTTCTCAAAGTTGCAAGCTGCTGCTAGGATGTGGATGGCGAGGAGGCAGATGAAGAAGATTCTGAATAGAGCTGTTGCTATTCAGACTATTCAGAGGAATGCGAGGGTTTATGGCGAGTTGAGAGATTGGCCGTGGTGGCAGCTTTATACCAAGGTGAGAAACTGTCCGTTGCGTACAAAAACGCCTAATTTATGTATCTCAGGTTCGTCCTATGCTCGCTGCTACCCGCACCGACGAGGAGTTGCGCAAGAAAGAAGCAGAGTTAGCAGCAGCACGAGAAGTCGCAGAGCGCGATAAACAACAACGTGAATCCTTGGAGAACCTCAAGATGGCATTGGAGGCGGAGAAGAAGTCCGTTGAGGAAGCTTTGACGGCTGAACGTGCATCAGCGGTCGACAGGAGCGCACTCTTAGAACGAGCGAAACGGAATGAAGCCGAACTGCAGGAGGAGTTGGAGGCTGCTCGTGCGAATATTGAGAATCTCGAAGCTGGATTGGAACGCGCTATGACTCGAAATAAGGAGAGTGATGAAACGCGAAAAGAATTGCAAGCTTTGTTGACTCAAGCGACTGAACGATTGGAGATGGAGGAAAAGAATAAAGAGAAGTTGACCAGGTTTACGGAGGAGCTATCTCTTGCGCAGGAGGATATTGATTCGACGAAGCTGCAGCTCAAGGCGGCACAAGAAGAGGTTCACAGTTTGACGAGACAGCGCGAGGAGGATCTAGCCCGTGCCAAGGAACGCTTGGAGGCGGCATCACAAGAGTTCCAAAATAAACTTAATTCTGAGCTGCAATTCAAGTAGGTTGACAATGTTATACTAGGTGCCTATTCCTAACTATAGCATCTTAGGCGCGCACTCAAGGAGAAGACCGATCAACTCGAAGACGAGGCACGGCAATCCCAAAAGCAGCTGTCAGAATATGCGCATACAGCTACTGACTACTCCAACATGATTCAAAAGAAAGACCAGCGCATTTTGGAGCTCAACGACGAGATTCGGCAGCTCAAAAAAGAGCGCGAACAAGCTGCAACAGAGATCGCCTCGCTTCAAAACGATATCGATACCTTGGTTGCTCAGCTGAGTGCTGGAAAGTCTGATCATGAAAGGGAGTCTGCATCTCTTGGCAAGCTTCAACGAGAACTTGATGAATTACGTATGTTGCTTCAAGCAAAGACTACGGAGGATACCCGTCGAGATGAAGTTCAGAAGAGCAAAGAGGCTGAACTGGTCGAGTTACGCGCTCAGGCAACGCAATTCAGTCGTGACCTGGCGGAGGCTCGACAAAGCGCTTTGGAGGCTCAGAGCAAGTTGAAGCTGGATCATGAAAACAACGCTCGGGAGATCCAGCGGTTAAAGCAAGAGCATGGAAAAGCATCGGAGAAGGAGGTCGCGGCAAAGGCGTCTGTGATACAGTTGGAGTCCAAGTTGTCAGAGCTGGAGAAATCGAAGAGAACGCTGGAGGCTGATCTGGCGTCTCTTCAATTCAGCCAGACGGAGGTCGACAAGCAACTAGCCGATGCAATCGAGGCCAAGACAGTGAGTGACTAATTCTGAAGATTTCCTGTATCCTGACCGCATCGCTTTAGACCATAGAGGTACAACTTCGAGCCGCCCAAGCCAAGTATCACGATTTCGAAGATGTGGTTCTGCAGTTCCAACGTGATAAGGAAGTTCACCAGCAGCAGCAGAAGGCTGTGCAAGAGCACCTCAAACAAGAATCTGCCAAGCGAATGGAGCTAGACAAGCAAGTCACCAAGCAAAAAGGGGAGCTTACGCGCTTGAAAGATCGTAACGTCAAGCTTGATCGCGAACTGCAACATGCCAAAACCGAGTTGGAGGAGAGGAAAGTCATGCAGAACAAGACCATCGTAGAGCATGTTCGTGTTCATGAGGAGGCAAAGAAACTTGCTGAGCGGCAACTTGAGGCTGCGAAACAGGAACTCCGCAACCAGGATGGGTATATCAAGTCGTTGGAAAGGATCCGATCGAGGTTGGCGGGAGAGGCAGAGGATATTCAACTCTTGACGGAGCGCGATCGTGCGGAAGCGAAATCGAAACAGAAGGAGATCAAGAACTTGCAGGAACAACTCAGTCTGGCTGTTTCGGATAAGCAGCATGTGGAGTTGGAAGCACATCGGTTGCGGAACGATATGCAAAGAATCAATGCACGCACGACAGAGTTGGAGCAGGAACTTCAACTTGTACAGGGACTCAAGGCTCAGTTGGATGGGGAGCTAGAGACGCTGGTACGCGAGTTTGAAGCGCCGGATGGGGGTGTTGCTGCGCGACGTGGTCTCGAAACACGAATTACGGACCTGGAACAACAGCTTGCAGATGCTCGAGCGGAATCTGCTCAGCATACTGCAAGGGCTGTCAGGCAGTTAATGGAGAGGCAGCATGCAGAAATTCGCGCTCTCGTCATGAATGGATCCTCGGATTCAAACTTTCAAGCAAGGCTTCTCAGTGAACTGAAACGTGCAGACGACAATTTGGAATTAGAAATGTCTGCATTGGCTCACAGAATGCGAGCGGAAGGCGGATTGACGAATGGAGTAACGGATGCAGCAACTGAGGCGCCTCATGCCCCCACCCCTGCACGTCGATTACGAGAATCATTGGGAGATCGCGCTCGGAATGAGGAGCAGATTAACGTTCTCAAGCAGCACGTTCAGGCGTTGGAACTCCAGATGGTTGCATCTGAGCGAGTTCGGAAGCACCTCGAGACCACGATTCGTGGTATGACCGAAGAGCTGGAAAATGGCGACCTCTCGGAACAGTCGTTAACCCATTATCGCAGTCGATTGATGCACGAGAATGCGAGGCTGGGGCAGTTGCTGGATGACGAAGCTGATGCGAGGAGAGCTGCTGAGGCTGCACAGTTTGAAGGTGTGCAGTCGATGTGGGATAAGTTCAAGGGCATGATCTCAGTCGAGCAGGAGAGCTATGCTAAGCTGGAGGAATCACGAAAGGCATTGGTTCGCGCTCGTTTCTTGACAGCGAAATGTTATCAGACTCATATTTTGGCGCATATAGCTCATTCAGCAACGAACGACCCAAAGTGAACTCGAGATGCAACGAAGCCAGCTACGTGAAACCACCCAAGATAAGAAGAGACTAGAGGTTGAAGTTCAAGAACTACGGTCACAATTGGATTCGGCAAGTAGCGAAGTCCGAAGTGCGTATTTTAAATTAGCTATAGGTTTTTTGATCCTGATTTTCTCTATAGAAACACAACGACGGCTCCAGCAACATCACGATGATGAGGAGATTTCACTCTCGGCTACTTCCTCCAAGATCCGGGGTAAGATGTTGCGTGATGGCATCTCATGCAATTAAACCTAATCCTTGTACAGAACTCCAGACAGTGGTGGAAACGTTCAAAGCTAAGGAGGCCGACTACCAGAAGCGCCTTGAGAAGGCAGAGATTGATCGCGCCACAAGTGCGAGAGGGGAAGCAATCAGTAAGAGTCCATTAACGCGCTTCTACTTGTTTCGGTATATTCAAGGTCCTTTGCAGCTCGACGTACGCTTTCAGATGCAGAGAAACTGCATTCAGAAGCAGTCGCTTCACGCAAGGTGGCAGAAGAGCGCTCGGCACGGTCAGAGAAGCAGCTTCAAGAGTTACAAGCCAAGCTCGAAGAGGACGGCCAGAGGCTTGATGACCTGGCTTTGACGAATCAACGATTGTCGGAGGAACTGGAAGATGAGAGGGAGCACTTCCAGAAGGAGCTTGAAGTCTTTGATGAGACGCGCAACAAGTATCAAGGTATGTATAAGATATGCATTGGAATCGAGAATCACAGTTAACTTTCCTCTTGCAGCCACATTGGCAGACTTCAACACGCGTAAGTGGTTACATATTGGAGACTTATTTATGCTCAATGATGCCCATTTAATTAGAAACGCAACGCCTGCTTGATCAGAACCAACGTGATCGCGAGAATCTCAACAAGCTCAGATTGGAGCACCAAGAGCTCAAAACTGAATATGACAAAGAGTTATCCAACCGCGGTGGCTGGAAGAAAGAAAAAGAGCGCTTGGAGGAGAAAATTGCTGCTCTTGACAACGCTTACAAGAAGTCAATGAGCATACAAATAGAACAACAAGAACAAGTCCTATCACTTCACTCGCAACTCAACCAAGTCCGTACAGCGCTCGAGCAAACCAATCATGAGCGAGAGTTGTTGCAAAATGCCCGTCAAGCACTCAATAATGAGTTGAAGGCAATTAGGGAAAATCACGCTGATATCAGCAGGTTCTCTAGTGACCGAGAGTTCCAGCAACTTCAGATGGAGAAACAAGACTTGGCGAGAGCACTAGATGAGCAACGAGATAGAGTGGCCAACGCCCATGATCGCATGAATAGGGCCGAAGCGCGATTGCAGGAGTCACAGTTACAGTTGAATAAAGTACAGCAGGAGAACACAGAACTCGGCCGATCTAACGTATGTTTTTTTTTCTTTTTTCACCGGAATTGATTGAGAATAATTCCACTTACCGTGATTATAGGCCGGACTCCAGAAGGAGGTCGAAAATCTCAAAGTCAGGATAGTGGACCTTGAGACCAAATCGCATTCCCCGCGACCGACTGCAAGGCGGGATAGCCGCATAGAAGAACTGACGAACCAACTACAAGGAAGTAGACCCCGTGTTGACTCCACCCATATCCGACCCAAGCTACCAGGGGAACTGAGGGCGAAATTTGAACGAGTATGTTAGCTTTACCTACCCCAGATTCACAAACTCATCTTGTATCCCTCCCTCTAGCCATGAATACGACATGAACGCGAACTGAACGAAATGTAGATGATGTCTCCCTTTATTACAAGATTATTTGTTGTTGTATTCTTCTCACTTTCTTCCTCTCGGTTGCATTATCTTGCATTCTTGGACAATTGCATGTACTGTATACCTCATGTTGTATCTTGTTTTTTGTTTTTAGCGGCACGCCAGCGCATCTACGACGATTTCATCTTTTTGCAATCAATAATATCTCAATCTCAAGTCGTGTAGTGTATTGCTCCGCCACGATCAGGTTGCCGGCAGGCCGGCTATTCGGCTGGAGTCCTCCCTTCTCTTACAACCTCCAGGTTTTTTGCACATCCGCTCATGCTCTGACCTGCCAGGAAACAACATCTCCAGTACCATGCAGGGAAAACTCGTAGAGAATGTCGCACATGCTAGCTCTCGAGCTCGCCGCTCTCCCGTGAAGAAAATTCGGCCACGAAAAGCCTTGAAACACCCCAAGCCACTTCAGGATGCTATTAGGCCCGAAATCGATACCCACAACATGAATATAGAGGATTCACGACAATCCGAAGGGAGCCGGTCTGACGTGTACCAGGCCGAGATAAAGGACCTTCGGCGGAAGAGGGGACTCGCAATCAAAGAATTAATAAAGAGCCTTAGGCGTGAAATGCCACCGTCGACACCAAGGTTGAAAGCCGAAGCTCTATATAGGCCAAAGGGAGCTTACAGTCTGCTGCCATTCCGTGACTTGAGGCTGGAGGAAATGAATACCGTGAGTATGCTCTGCTTCGGCACTGGATTGGGTTGGTTAAGTGGCTCGCGTTATGGATTACAGGTGTTCGACGTGCCGTTGTATGCGCAAAATGCGAGGAAATTAACGCTGTGCAGGGTGCAAGACGCTATTCAAGACGCATATGGTAAGAAATACACGGTTGAATTATTTGGCAGTACAAGGTGCGCTCGGCTATTCCTGGAGCAGACTTATTGGAAATCATTATGGGATAGATATGGGATCTCGACATCGGAAAGTGACCTGGATATCGTTGTACTGGTCGGTGAAGTCACGTCAAGCTCTCACTGTCGTGGTTGTACTCATCGTATACGCCAAAGGATCCAAAAAGGAAGCTCGGCTTTCCACCAGGCTCAACACCTATACCTAAACTGCCCAGTGAGCCAATTTTCTGTCTATTTCCATGGCCTACTTGCTAATAATGGCCGCACTAGGCATATATAACGCGAGGTTCGTCACCTAGAGAATTTCCCATTGCAACTGTATCAATAATCCTATAATGACCAGAAACCTTACATGGACACTACGAAAGGCAGGTTTTGTGGATGTGCAACCCATTCCTTGGGCCTCAGTTCCCATTGGTAAGTTCTAATCAATTCTATTCCTGAATCCCAGATCTCTTAACCCTGTGCAGTGAAGCTGAGAGACCCAAAAACTAATTTGAGTTGCGACATCAACATTAACGAAAGACTCGGACTTACTAATTCGGATTTAATTGGAGAATATTGCCGTCTTAATCCGCTATTGAGACCTGTGCTATCTTTTATCAAGTTTTGGGCGAAACCCCTCGGGTTGAACGAACCCAGTACGAAAGGTGTACCCTCTAGTTTCAGCAGCTATGCCTTCGCGCTCATGACTATTGGACTCTTCCAGGTGCGAGACAACAGCTTTGTATTCCTTGTCACTTGCTCATAGACACATTGACCACAGGCACGGGGCCAACTACCCAATTTGCAGGGATCACTGCCACCACTCGATCTTACGAGTAATGAAGGAGTTTTCTGGCCCCGACACCCTCGCAAAACGAAATGCGACATTCGATACCACACCGATGTTGCTGTAGTCCCACAGAAACGACAGCTAGGGGAAGCTCTACAGGATTGGTTTGAGTACGTACATGACTTCGTTGTTAACGTTGTTCGGGATGGACTGTCGAGGGTAACGAGCTTAAAATACAGGTTCTGGGGTCGTGAATATCGGTATGACGTGGAGATGGTGGACATCAGGCTTGGGGGTGTACAGAGGTCAGCGACGGTGACGGTAGGCAAGCCGGATAAAACAAATCCTCCTGGGCAACATAAGACCAGGGCGCTAGTGGTGAAGGACCCCTTTATAACTAAAAAAGTATGTATTTGACCTGCCTTGGCCTCGATACAGGGATCCCACACTGACCTTGATTTGCCTGCCCACGAAGAGTGTAACGAAAAATATTGGACTTGCCATCCTTGAAACCTTCCAAGCGCGCTGCAAATCCACTGCCGAAGCAATGAGCGAGGGTCGAGTGCTGGAAAAGGTCTGTCCAGGACTCTCGCGAGAATTGAACAGGGTACGTAGTACTGCTATTGCACTTAGCCTCTATGTGGCTGACTAGAACTGTCGATCAGATCAAGCAGAGATCGTGATACCCTCTGCCCGACTTTGATAGGCACTCTCCGACCCAACCATTCGATAGAAATATAGACCATACCAGTACTATCCGGTACAACACTTAGACCATAGTAAATGCTACCCGTCTTGATATATTTTATAATCCCATCCGACATTCGGTAAATCCACATTGCTGGCTCGATCCGGATGATCCCCAAAGTCGGAATAGGCAAGACGGAAATTGAAGAATTTGTATAACGATACATTGGTAAAAATAACACCGAAATGCCGATCTCATAAATATAAGCCGGACCTCCATGCTGTATAGAGCGCAGCTGATAATGGCTGGTAAAGCGGGTTGCAATTGGTCATCAGGTCATCAGGCCCAGGAGACACAGCCATTTTAGATAGATCCTTTGGGTGAACCAATCAAACTTGGCTTTGTACTCTCAATCCCACTCTACCCTCGTACATCACCAGCACCATAAATCCCTTTTCAACGTCGCAGCCGGCCTGTACAACCCCCAATCTCCCAACATCAGAGGAAACTCATACATTTAACCCAAAAAAGCCCTCGAAATCTCATTTCATAACTCCCATAACACTTCCCAATGTCGTTGTGGAAGTCTGGTCCAAAGAGTGAGAGCACCATTCAGATCTCCTTCGAACTCATTTCTAGCACACAATTTAATGATTAGGCTCATGATTGTCGTTTCTATTATCTAGAAGTGAAAGAGGCTTCTCTCACAGTCAAGGAGAATGGGTTATCAGCGCACTCGAGATCGGCTACTCCTATACCCTCTCGTCCCACTACCCCAAGACCTCCTCAACCACAGAATGGAACAGATCAGTTCCGCTCTGGAATGCTCACCATTCGCATCTTTTCGGGTATGGTCATCCAGCAGCAATTCTATTCCTGTCCTCTCCGGTGCCGACTGATGTCTGATTCCTTGTAGGACAAGGTCTGACACTACCACCCGGTGTACTACTACCCGATGCGATCCAGAGAGCACTCGAAACCACACCCCCTCCAAGAAAGTATCACCGAGAAAGCATGCAGAGGAGGCGATATTGGTGGCTCCCATATGTCGTGTTGGAGTTCGATAAGAACGAAATCCTTATTGATGCTCTGGGTGGCGATCTATCGAGTCCAGTATGGAACTATCGGGCTGATTTGTACGTCGCCCACACCCATGCCGTGATCTATCCACCATCTGACCTACCATACCTGTGCAGCGATGTCTCCCGTGTATCAAATATCTCCGTCTCATCGTACCTGAGAACCGCTTCAATTCAAGGACAAGACGATATGGGAAATGACTTGTTGATGGCTCGCGTTGATCTCACCCCGTCATTGGATGGACATGTGAGCACCACCCTCGAACCTCATCATATCTGTGATCTTTTTTTCCTAATGGGATAACTTTCAAAGCATGCTTCCGACCAATGGTATACTGCAACCGCAGGATCAGGTTCCTTTCACCTCAAAATAGACTTTAAACCAACCAGGAACGAATCGCTTACCATTGAAGCATTTGATCTACTCAAAGTTATCGGGAAAGGAAGCTTTGGTAAAGTTATGCAAGTCCGTAAGAAGGATACACAACGGATATATGCTCTCAAGACCATCCGGAAAGCGCATATAGCGTCAAGGCCTGGAGAAATCAATCATATTTTGGCTGAAAGAACTGTGCTTGCACTGGTTAATAACCCTTTTGTTGTTCCCCTCAAGTTCTCGTTCCAAAACCCAGATAAACTGTACCTGGTGATGTCATTCGGTGAGTTGGGCCGTATCCGAGGTCATAATGATGTTGATCCGCGGTGTGCAGTGAACGGAGGAGAGTTGTTCTATCACCTCCAGAGGGAGGGAAAGTTCAGCGAAGGGAGGAGTCGGTTCTATGCGGCTGAATTGCTTTGCGCATTGGAGCATCTTCACGTCTTCAACGTCGTCTATCGGTGAATAATCGCCTGCACTCACCAGTCTCTCTGCTAATGCCTTACAGTGACTTGAAGCCTGAAAACATCCTGCTGGATTACACAGGACACATCTCGCTCTGTGACTTCGGTTTGTTATGGATAATCGAACTGTTTGCGCATTTCTTATTCCTGGTGTAGGATTGTGTAAACTGAATATGTCCGAAACTGAAAAAACAAACAGTACGTCTTCTCTCCAATCCCCGACAATGTAATATGGCTGAAATGTGCTGCAGCTTTCTGCGGCACACCCGAATATATTGCACCGGAACTTTTGGAGAGCCAAGGATACACCAAAACTGTAGACTGGTGGACTTTGGGAGTTCTCCTCTACGAGATGATGGTGAGCGATGCAGAGATGTAATTCCTTCTCCCTCGTATTGACGGGTTACCATATTAATCAGACTGGACTCCCACCATTCTATGATGAGAATGTCAACATCATGTATCAGAGGATTCTTTCCGATCCGCTTCAGTTCCCATCCGACATCTCAAGTGAAGCCAGGAGTGTTATGACTGGTCTTCTTCAACGAGATCCAACGAAGCGCCTCGGTACTAATGGCGGAGAAGAGATCAAGCGCCATCCTTTCTTTGCAAACCATGTTGATTGGAATCTGTGAGGAGTCTTTGACTGACGCTCTCCTCCGTCAAACTTACTGTCATCAACAGGCTCATGGCGAAGAAGATTCAGCCACCTTTCAAGCCTAGTGTCGTACGTCTTCCTGACCTTAGATTGATTTGTTCACTTCAATTGATGCTGCCTTAGGAATCTGCACTCGACGTGGCCAACTTCGACCCCGACTTCACCAGCGAAGAAGCACAAGACTCGGTCGTCTTAGAATCGGCTCTATCCAAGACTGTTCAGGAACAATTTGAAGGATTCACATATATCCCGGCAAATGAGCATCTTAGCGAGAGCGTTAGCTATGCTAGTGCTATGCACTAAGTTGCAAGGCCATCTATATCCCTGTTTGTTTTCATCGCTATCAAGTGGGTGTGCTCTCTTGATGGGTTCATGGTCACCTCGTGTGCCTTGGTTTCAATTTCGTTCTGGGCTTCATGTCAGACTCGGTACTTGATGAGCAATTGGCGTTTGTTAACACAAAAATACATTGAATACATAGCTACTTTCTCGTATCTGACATGGTATTATCGCATACAGTACGGACAGAGACAGTGTAGACAGTGTCTCATCGTCGATTCCAGACTCCAGTTGGCTTATATACCTCACCTAACTGTTCGTTTCGTTCAGCTCCCCCATCCATCTTCAGCTTCTTCCCACAGAGTCAGCCAGTAGTATTTATTTCGCACCATCATTAACTTGTTCAACCGTGTGACCTTTCGTGTTGTTTCTGCTCCTTTTTTTCTGATACGTGTCAGGTACTACTGATTATCATGTGCTATGCAGCGCAGTGAACTCTCTCGAACTAGAAAAGTCCGAGTCGTCCAGCTCTTTCGCCGCTCGGTGCTCATCCCCAACGAAACCACGCCTGTCGACGCTCGTCGCCACCTGTCAATTTGGCAGGATCGTTCGTCCCGGTTCATCACAAACCGTCAAGTTTTCTCACAACCTCGGCATTTCTCATCATTTTCTTTCGCCGTCCACCATTTTGACGAGTTTTGACGATTTATCTGTAGAGTTCCATAGCAAGGTTCTGGCATCTTGACGTTGACGAAGTCCTCATACATACGAGTGCACACAATAAATTTTCCCTTGCACCACCATGACCTCCACTGAGTCACATTCCCGTTGATGCCAAGTATCTTGTTCTGGGACGTCTAATCTCGCAGGCAGCGCACCACAGGCACTACAATGCATTGACTAATGCGGGAGCAGGAGGATTTGCGTTTACCAAGGCACGTCGTCGAACATTTGCCTGCATATATGTTATCATTTTCATAATTTAATTTGAGCAAGTCGGAGAAGAAGGTATGCTACATCTTTAGTGTGCATATCTCATCACCCTTATCTCGACATTTCTAGGTCTGAGATAAGTATTGCAGCAGACCATCAATTGACTCCATTCGGCAGTGTCACGCATGTAACACCAGCAGCAAAGCCACAAGCTTGGCGGACAGCCCTGTTGAAGCAACTCGACTTACACTCATCGCTTCCTCACCATACTTGCACGATTCCCTCGACTTTGACTTAGAAGCTCGTGTATCAAGTTTCAGACCTTACGGTGTAGGGGGACGCAAGTAATTCCCAATAGACGGTCCGTCCACCACAGTAACCCCAACATTGCAGCCTCATGCAGGTCTCATGATAGCTGATCACAGTCACGATTGTAGTTGGGCCGCTCAACGAACATCGATAGCGCCGAACACTGCTTTGACAATACCTCATTGCGTGTTTCCCAGCAAACGCTCAGCTCGACCACATCTGTGTTTCAACCACCAAACAGCATGTCATCCGCCATGAAATCCTCGGTTTCGAGACTCCTCCGCAAACTTGTTTACTATCTAGGCATGCCATCCGAGAACGAGGTAGCGCTTCCCGAAGCGTTTTTCGGCATCCACGTTATATAATACAAAAGAATAATTCAGGGGTGGTTTTTTGCACCTGGTTCAATGGACATGGGTGCTTGGCGTGTTGTAAAATTGGGTCTCTACAAAATTGGCTCGGTATCTGAGCACGAATACCTCTCTGTTAAATTACGGAGAGACATACTATAGAGCTATCGAGCGACTCCTTGGAGAGGTCGAGGATAAAGTCACAGAATCGAGCAACGATGATGCCACTGAGGCAGGACGCAGCGAGACAGAGACCGCTCACTTACCTGGTTCTGTACGTACTTCCTCATCATATGCCACTCCCAACACTCACCTTCCTGCATCACAGCCAGAGATCACTACAGCACCCGCATAGGCTGAGGAGACCTTGCTCAAGCAAGGGCCGGCCAATGCCTCTCTTCATCCCCGCCCTCTGCGTCCTCTCCATATTTGGACCTAATCAATGCCAAGCGTCCTCCAAAGGACATGGCCTATCGCCTAGGCTGGTCAGGAAAGTTTAACTCTGGTGACAAACTCTACCGCAAGCTTGAGTTTGACTACTTTCCAAATGACGACGATAACCATAGCATCCTTCCCCTTTGGCATCTCGTAGTCCTAGCCGAGACTCTGCACCGGCAGGATCGCAAATATCTTCTATTGTCAAAGAACTGTTACTGGTACGCTGGTACCATTATGAAGATCATCGAGGAAGAATACTCTCCGAAAGTACTGAACATTAAGACGACGGGGTCGGATCGTTTAGATAGAGAACTGAAATTGCCGACAACAGTGAAAATGAAGCAGCAGCGGCAAAAAGAAGAAAAAAGGCATAACATTGTCATCTATGACGAAGAAAAGGTTGATACTACCTACTTGAGGGAAATGTATCATCAGAAATTGGATGATTTCCAGAAACCCGTATGTCTTTGGGTCTATTGAAGTTACAAGTTACTGATCTCGGTCTTCAGATTCAGGCGGAGCAGGCGGAATTAAAAGCATTGAAGGACAAAATAAAAGCAATGAAGGCGGCGAGTGCCAGAATGAAGGCGGAGAGTGACAAAATGAAAGCGGTGAACGACAAAATAAAGGTGTTGAAGGACAAAATTGACGCGGGGGAGATAGAGGAGGACGAAGTACTGGCACAAGTCAGAGAACTCAAGGCTCAGCTTTATGAGTGCTGAGACAACTTGACAGGAACTACCAGCAGTAATTTACGCCTCGTTTGGAGGTTTTATGACAAGGCAGGATGTGGGCTATTTTAATGGATTTACCCGAGGTACTGAACACCTCTGAACAATATTGATGCGTATAGTCAATGTTTTAGTTTGCAGTCCAGATCCTCGTCGACTCCTTACAAGCACTGAAGACAAGATCGCCCATGGGTAGAAACCACAGCGCTGCACACTTTTTGATATTGTGATCGATCGTTAGCTAGCGGAACTTTGGTGGTATGCTTATCGCTAGCCTGGAAGTCCTAGAATGAATGTTTGAGCGATGGAGGTGCGACTTGGATCTCGCAAATATCTCAAATATGGTGCTGCAGCGAGTACGGATTTTTTTGCGAATAATAAGTGCTGTGGCACATCGGCGGGGTGTGCCAAGTGACCCCATTCTATGTGCTTGAATCGTAAAGTCACAAGCAGTATCAACCTATCCTGCTTGACCCAGCAACCTCTGCAACGCACTCCTTAACCCCTCACGGTCCTCATTCCTCGTCAAGGACCACTCTATTTTCTCCCCAGTCCCCTCCTCATGCTTCATCATGCTCCAATTCGGAGACGGCGTAGGCCGAATATGCGAAAAATCCTGAGCAGTGAATGGTTTGACCTTCGCTGTGGAACTGGTAAGATTATCCATTTCCTTGCTGCACACCACACACTCAAAAAATTGCGAGCCCAAACTGAAAGTCACAAAACCCTGATGCGAGACGCGCACGAAAGCATGCGAAATCTTCTATAAGTCGTCACAATTGTTCTATTGTTCAGTATTAACTCACACTAATATTATTTCTTCAGTGGAATGATTGAACTCGCAAGGCATATATTCCCCAGTTCTTCACTTGTTCATTCTATATCTCTGACTATTGGACAGCACGAAATGCGGCCCAACTACGCGTACAAAGATTAGTCCAAACGACTCTGCGCCTCTCTCCCTTCAAAACACTCGACGCGACTTCCCCTTACAACAAATCCAAACCACTTGACAAGTCCTCCCCTTTAAGAAAACAAAATTCGACAAGTCTTCCCCTTGTGATGAAAGTGGATGAAAATTGACGAAGCACTATATTTTGGTCTGGTGATGGGATTTGATGAGATATATTGAGGACTGAACTGAAGAATCTGGGGAATGAAATCACATCTTCTCTATTCCATCCTTGGAATTGGCGAAGATTCAACACGATATTGCCCGATCTAGCTGGAAGGTCACGTCTATAAACTCCCAGAGTTCTATGGTATCCCAAAGATCCACAAGAAGCCGACGGTTTTTTGTCCTATAATACCTTGCCACATGGCAATACTGCAGAGGGGAGCGGTGTAATGACGAGTGTTTTCTGTTCTTGATGAATTGCGCCGAGAGCTGCTGTATTTCGTATAGAGAAAGATCAATGCATTTGACTATCTACCATACAGACGGAATCCGACGTGATCTGACGAAAAAAGTCTATCTACGATGACACCTGCCGTGAATTGATGGATTTTACTCGTCATATTCTCATTTTCTCAGCAAATCTCGTCCAGTGATGATTTTCGACGAGATTGGATGTGTTTGTTTACCCAGATTTTCCGGGGTCCTGTGGTACCCCAACCACACGAGCCCGAACGGGCCCGAACGGTAATGGAAAAAGTGATTCTTGCAACCCCGTCATATTCCATCCAAACCCAAACCGTATCATTAGTCACCGTTGCTGACCTTAGACTAGCTATACATCTATATTGATATCCGTATCATTATGCTCCCAAATACTATCATGGATTCTCCCCTTCAGCCTGTGCTCTCAATTTTGGCTGTCGTATGCGCCTTGCTAATCGCTCGTAATGCTTTCCGACAACATAAGAAATTACCTCCTGGTCCCAGGGGAAATCTACTCACCGGAAACGCGCGTCAAGTTCCGAAGGAGAAGCCATGGGTGACCTTTGCGGAATGGTCAAAGCAATACGGTGGGCAGCAGTGATACACTGATACAAGAAACTGACTGACTTCGAAACATTCATAGGGGATTTGATATTCTTGAACGTGTACGGGCAAAATTGGCTCGTTCTCAATTCATATCAATCCACCATGGAGCTGCTCGAGAAACGGGGGTCCATTTACTCCAATCGACCAGTCTCTCGAATGAGGCAAATAGCCAGTCTACAAAAGGATGAACGCAGCATGATGTTTATGCAATATGCAGACCGTTTACGGTCATCGCGCAAGCTTTTCCACAAAGTCATGGGTACCGTTGCTACATTCCGCCGGTACGACGACATTCTGGAGGAAGAATGTAGAAGGTTTTTAAAGGTGATGCTTTCCAACCCAGAAGAGTACCGTAACCATCTGAAGCAGTGAGTACATGTCATGCTCCTGACCAAGGCAAGGATCATCGACAATGATTGGCACTTGTAGCTTTACTGCTTCCGTGCTTCTGCGCATTACATACGGTTATCAAACGCAAGACCATCCTGACCCCTGGGTGCAGTTGGCGACAAATTCAATGCGGATATTCGCAGAATTGTTCGCGCCAGGCCGATATTTGGTGGAATTGGTCCCTTGGCGTACGCGTCCTATCTATCAACGTTGTTAAGTTTAAAATACTTCATCCTAACACACGCACTAGTTCGTTATGTTCCCGCATGGTTCCCAGGTGGACGATTTAACGCTGTTGCCGAAAGGTATCGGAGCTTGCTTTTTCAAGCAGTCAATCAGCCATTTGAATGGACGTTGTCACGCATGGTACGTGGTTGAGTTGCCTTTCGGTTTTGAAGTTAACTTTGCTTGCAGCAATCCGAAGACTTTGCATCATTCGTGAGCGATAATGTGAACGATGCACCGGATTCTGATGTTCAGGATCAGATCAAATGGGCATCCAACGCGATGTATTTTGGTAAGTGTTTCATTTCACCCGTGACTTGCATGGGTTCACGAGAATACTGGTATTTCAGCCGGAAGTGATACCGTAAGAACTGTCCCAATCCATTGATGATACATACTCATGATCACTCATTCATAGAGTACCGTCGCCATGCACACCTTTGTCCTCGCAATGGCAAAATACCCCGAAGTTCAAGCTAGAGCGCAAGCCGAAATTGACCAGGTCGTTGGACATGATCAACTCCCCAGTTTGAAGGATTTGGATAATTTACCATATTTTCGAGCAGTCGTTTGGGAGGTTTTACGCTGGCACGCCATCGTTCCTCTCGGTTCGCTCCAAAGCCTGACCTTCTGGTACAAGTTTCATTAACCTTATACCAGGTCTTACCCATGTATCTGCACAAGATGATGTCTATGACGGGTATTTCATTCCAAAAGGGACCCATGTGATGCCCAATATTTGGTGCGTACCATGTCTATCAAGTGCGGAGAATCAATCAAGTTAGATCAGTACTACAGGTCTATGTTACATGATCCCGAAGTGTATCACAACCCACACGAATTCGACCCCACTCGATTCCTCAAAACCAAAGAAACCGATGAGGTTGAACGCGATCCCTGTTCAGTTGCTTTTGGATTCGGTCGAAGGTAAGCCTAATAATTAAGCCCTTATTCCCCTTTTGCTCACCCTTACTTTCAGGCTTTGTCCAGGTACGACTTTCAACAACCATCATTCGCACAAGGTCGTTGACGATTTACCGAAATAGGACGTGTGATGGCCGAAGCATCAGTCTCTATCGTAAGCGCCATGTTGCTTGCAACCTTCGATATCACAAAGGACTCCAACGAGGAGTTGGAGCTTGATTACATTTCTGGTGTTATCTGGTATGGCTTTTGAACTATTGGAGTCGATACACATGTGCTGACACTGGATGAATACTAGCCAGCTCAAGCCATTCAAGTGTACTGTGAAGCCTCGATCCAAGACAGCTATTCAACTCATCAACCAGCCACTAGGCAAGTAGGGCTAAGTTTCTAATCTGGCTGCACAAACAGAATGGTAAATTTTGGCTAAGATGAGCATTGGATCATTTAACCTATGTCTCATCTATTGCCTACTATAGATACATTTCCGATCTTCAGAAACTAGTGTAGCAAACTGTATCGCCTTCAATGAATTTCAATTTATTCTGCTGTTGATCTTAGCGAATGTTCCGCTGCTGCTTGGTGCCTGGACTTTTGATTGTTCAAACGACTTGCGGCCTTGAAACTTCAGCATTTCAGCTTCAGGACTTGATGGGCAATGCTCATAGATCCATCATATGCTCACATTGCATGTTCACAGGTTTTATTACACATGAACCTAGCAATTAGGAAACCCCCGCGAAGCACGGATAGCTGCTAGTCGTGATACAATGGAGCATGATATTATATTATGGCAAGGGGGGTCCGGAAACAAAGTATTGCACCTAGGGTCGAAACTTTTTATGTTGAGGGTCGTCGCTGGACTAACTATGTAATCAGGCATATTTCTAAATATAATAAGTGATATCATTGCCGAGCATGCTCTCGACGAGCCACATGCGTCGCCAACCCAGTTCCGCTTGGTTTGTACTGTCCTAACGAATTGTAATTGGTATTAAGTAGTAATTAGATAAATACTACCGGCTTCACATGATTAAAATACCTACCGAGATAGCCCAGTATTGCATGCTGAATCAGATTCAATCTTGAGGTTTAGTCTGGAATTGAGAACCCAAGATCTGGTAAGTAGTACTCACTCCTTGGTCAATCCCTTCAGCTATTCTAATTCTCAGATCACATTTACTACATGATGTGATCTCTTTTTCAACATCGCTCAGCACTCACGCTATCTGGGCATGGGACTACCCTTTTTGGCCATGGCAGTCATGGCAGCTCAACGACAATGACAACGAGTAGAGTTGTGGTCAAAATATATATTATATATATGCTAGATACTCTCACCTCGGTCAGGGCCTCGGTCTACCTTGCGACAACGCTAATGATACGTACGCGTACGCCGTACTAGTAGCATGTGAAAGCAACACGGCCGTGCCGCGCCGCGCCTCAGGCCTCAGTCCTCAATAGCGGGTTTTCAAGTACAGGGTTTCACGGGTCATCTGTACACCGCCCCTCAACTGAACCCATGATGGATTCCACAGTCCAACTCGTCCTCAGAACTTTGGCTGTCCTTTGCGCTTTTATCATCGCTCGCAACTCTCTTGGTCATAGGAAATATCCTCCTGGTCCTAAAGGATATCCATTTCTTGGCAACGCGCGCGAGATTCCGAAGGACAAAGCATGGATTACATTTGCTGAATGGAAGAAGCAATACGGTGAGCGTCATGGACCCGAAGACCGATAAACTACTTAATTGTCGATAGGAAATATGATTTTTTTGAACGTGTGGGGACAAAAATGGCTTATTGTCAATACATTCCAACTTGCCGTAGACCTCCTCGAGAAACGAGGATCCATTTACTCCAATCGACCAGTCTCACAAATGCGCGAAATCGTAGGCATACATGAACGCGGAGTAGCGCTCCTCCAATACACTGACCGTTTACGGTCGGCACGAAAGCTTTTCCACAAAGTGATGGGTACTATGCCCACTTTCCGTAGATATGACAACATCGAGGACGAAGAATGTCAACGGTTTTTGAGAGAGGTGCTTTCCAACCCAGAAGGGTTCCTTGAGCATGCGAAAAAGTGAGTAGCTGTCATAATCCCGTCCCACACAAAACTTGACAAGTGCTCTAAGTTTTGCTGCTTGTGTGATTATGCGCATTACATATGGCTATCAGATCAAGAAGTTACCCGATACCTTCGTGGATCTGGTGCATGCTGAAATGGATGGATTTGCAGAGCTGGTTATCCCAGGTCGATTCTTAGTGGACATGATCCCTTGGCGTACTTATTTGCTCTTCCTCTGTTCTTGGTTTCAAGTTAACGCTCCCACTAGTTCGTTATGTCCCCGCGTGGTTTCCAGGTGGGGGTTTTAAAGCGTTTGCTGAAAAATATTGTCACATTCTCCACCGAACTGTTGACGAACCGTACCAGTGGACAATGTCACGCATGGTATATGGATCGTTGCAGCACGTCATCGGCTGGTCAGTTGATTTGACTTGTAGCAATTCGAAGAGCTTGCATCTTTCGTAAGTGACAATGCGAGCGATGAAAAGGGACCTGAAGCGGAGGATAAGATTAAATGGGCGGCATACGCAATGTTTTCCGGTCAGTGTGCTTAATGACATCCTTGATTGCACTATTTTACAGATATCATTTCAGGTGGAAGTGATACAGTAAGAAACAGTTTTTAGCATACTAACAGTTACACTCATAATGACATGCCAATAGAGCGTCATCTCAATCCAATCATTCTTCCTTGCCATGGCAAAGTTCCCGGAGGTTCAAGTCCGAGCTCAAGCCGAGATTGACCAAAAGGTTGGACGTGACCGACTACCTAGTATCAAGGATTGGGACCACTTACCATATGTCCGAGCACTCGTTTGGGAGATTTTACGCTGGCATGCCATTGCTCCTCAAGGTACGACAATCCATCCCGAACCCTGGTCGCTTGGCTCAACTTATATTTATCTCATATGATCGATAGGTCTTCCTCATGTATTGTCTCAAGATGATGTCTACGATGGGTATTTCATCCCAAAAGGAACACATATCGTACCCAACCTCTGGTACGCATCATTCAAATTGAATATCTCCAGAATTATCCGACCAATATGTAGGCTCATGCTGCACGACCCCACCGTGTATCGTAACCCATACGAGTTCGATCCAACGCGGTTCCTCAAAACAAAAGAAACCGATACCATTGAACGTGATCCACGTTCAATTTGTTTCGGATTCGGCCGAAGGTAAGCCTAAGAAATAATCTGGTTTGCTGGTGCACGCATTTTCCAAATTGTATTCTAGGATCTGTCCGGGTACGATATTGGACATACTCAGTCTGCACAAACTCGCTGATAATTCATCGAAATAGGTCGTGTAATGGCCGAATCATCCATCTTCATCTGCTGCGCCATGCTACTTGCAACTTTCGATATCACGCAGAACACATCCGAGGAATTGAAGCTTCAGTATTATTCTTCTATTTTGTGGTAAGGTGCTTGGGATAGCGAGTATACGCGCATATACTGAGGCTGATTGGATCCCAGTCACCTGAAACCGTTCAAGTGTAGTATCAAGCCTCGGTCTGCAAGGGCGATTGAACTCATCAATCAACCATTGGCAAGTGAGGCCACAAGTTGAATAGGCTAACCAACCTATCTCGTGCAGGAATGTGCTTTCTGCCCAGGGCATTATGGCGGACGAGGAGTCCCCTCGCCTAGTATGTAGGTACAGTCTCCAACAAGTGTTATTCGCAGAATGTATGTTTCTATATGTAGAACATTGAGTCCTGAGTACCAGCTGTAGTGTACATTCACAAGCATGATATATTCATTGCATGATGACTCATAAGTATTTGGCAGTAAACTACGTTACGACAAAATTATGGCGTTGGGATATTCTCATCGGACTCGCGACCTTCCTGAGGCCCAAGCTGATTACACGGTGCTGCTTCCCAACATGCCTGAACCTCAACTCCACTTGGCCGCGCTGCTAGTTGATACGTCTTGAAGTAGATCTGATTCGATCAATTGATTGGGGTGAATATGTATGAATGGTTCGAGCCTTATTGTCGCCTGGCTTCCAGCCGAAGGAGCATGAACTTGCACTACAATCGTGTGTCTGAAAGTGGATATGTGCAATTAAAATTATCATACGGACTCGGAGTGCAGTCCTTAGTTATCCTTTCATTTGGCCAGATCGAGGTGGTTTCAATGGAAGTACTTTGATAAAGACATCGACACTCAGCAGTTCAGAACGACTTATAATCAAGAATGCGACCAGGAAATTGGCAACGTAAAATGAAGCGAGATCCAAGAGCTGTCTCTGGCCTATAGCACCTCGATGAGCTGGATGATCGTAGAGGGTCAAGACCAATGGCTTCCACTGTGCAGTACCGCAACCCCACCTTGCAGAATCACCAGGTTTCCAGACTCCGATAGCCGAAATCGATGGTATTTATTTCCCGCACTCTTCAAATCGATTGCCACAACAATATCTTGCACGATACGCAATTCTAGCAACCAAATGGTCGATGTTGTTGCGCTGAGGATCATCAAACTAAAAGACCCCCAGCGTCAACGATTTCAACTATTTTTCTTCTCGTCCAGCCTTCCCGAGGTTCCACTTCCTGCAGGGCCTAACAGCCAAAGAACCTCCGGGAACATCTTTGATCCATGAGACGATGTCAATCACTCTTGGATCGAGGATGTGTCGAGAGCAGATCTTGCTGCGCTTTGCTGACGTGCCTTGCATTGAGTGAGACAGTGTGATGCTCAACGCAATGCACGTTGGCAGGTGCGTGGAATATACCCCGAGCTAAAAATTGATCAACATCCCTGCTGGCTATCTTGAACGAGGAAGCGCTCGAGATTGGAACATGCACGGCAAAAGCCAAGTTAAGCGTACGTGTGAGAGCGTATGTCAGGTCTTATTTGTTCCCCCTGAAAACCGATGGCGAGATGTCTCTGCAAATTAAACCCATCATCGCCATGAAGTGCTAGTATTCTGGCATATCTTGACAAACAGGTGATGAATTCCGTACGCGGTACTAAGTACTTGAAAAAAATGACGATGTCGCGGTACATAATCGTCGCAACTAACTTTTACGGCAATCACTACGCCTTTCTTTCTCACAAATTTAGCTTTTGCATGCGCCTTTGTGATTTATGTTCACGGTTTTCGGGCGCAATATGCCTCTTTCTTGTCCTAAGATCAACTGCAACCATATTAGCTGCCTCTGACCCGCCATCGATATATTCACAACACGGATGTCCACTCTTCGACCGGTCCCGCGATGAGTGCCACGATCAGAGAGAAGCTGAGTGGTACCCCCAGTGACACGCTCAGCGGCACTCGCACAGGATAAATACAATACCTTTACACGTGTTTTCCCCCGAGTTAGTGGATCTTGCACCCCGAGACGTATGAAGTAGGTTGTATTGGTCTTGCTCTATGAGCATGGGATAGCGTTCCTCTGGATAGGATAGTATGAAATGTATGCGCAACTGCAAAAGTAGCAACACGATACATTTTGGATGTTCTGACGAAACACCAGTCGGGAAGCAACGAAAACACTACGATGGAAAGCAAAGCGACACTGTAAGTCCTTTGAAAATACTATGACGGGGAAGCAACAATCGACGATGAAGATAAAGGAATGTCGAGGCTGCAGGATGCCGGTGAGACGGGGACGTGGTGGGATATGATAATGTTGAGATCGAGATATCATCACAGGCATTGGAATTTTTTTGACAAGTCGTTTGTGGATGGCGCAGGCTTGTAAGCAGCCTTGCTCATGCTTTCATGTTTCTTGCTACCAACCTTGCTATCGCATCACATTGCCTACCCGTTTTGTACAACCACCAAAGCACTTCTGTAAGTTATATAGATCAAAATGGGTGATTTTCTTGACCATTATTTAGTTTGACGCTGAGAAGGTCATCCGGTCCTCCGCTCAGTACGCGGTGAGCGTGCCACTGAGCGCGCGCTCCATTTTCACTCATTCAGAAACTCAAAATTTGTGATTTATTTTCGGTTTTTGAAAATGCTATTTTTTCGACATAAAGTTTTCGTCTGTTGAAAATTACATATTTGGATCGGTTTCTCCTTTTTCGATAACTCGACATTTTCACTAGGTTTATATTTCAGATTTTTTCCAAGGGCACAAAGGGCGTCTAGAATGACATCTTCGGGGCAAGTCGAAATCCTATCGAAATGTTGATATTCGATAATATATTAGACAGATTTAAACTGGATATTTTCGCCAGCTATTTTGCCAAGTTGAAAATCTTAAAAACGAATTACCTATTTTCGACGGTAGAAAATCAGCTCTAGTGTTACGTGCATCACCGTGTTTGTCCACAGATTCATGGAATCACTGGCACAGCCGCATGTACGGTCTCGACATACAGTAAGCATCCAATCCGCGCAAAATCGTTTCTCAAAAACAGTGCGTATGATGATGCTTCATACGTTCTATCAAGCTATTCAAGCCTCGACTTGCAAGGGCGACCAAATTCATTGGTTTGCCATTGGCAACGGGAGCCACTTTGTAAATACTATGATGCTCAGTCGATCATTCGGTTGGACGCTCTCGCCTTGCATTCTGTCAAATGTTATACATTACTGCTAATCCACAATACATATCCTTGTGCCCATTGTACAGATTCCATTTAATTGCAGGAACCATCTCATGATCAATTCGTGAATGCCATGCGTATCGTGAAACACCACGAACATGACTCAAGCTCAGGCCTTATTACCATCCCTCGTTTCAACGCCCAACACACCCCAAATCGCTTTCCCGATAACAGATACACCATCATTCCTCCAATACCTCCTCTTATTCACATCCTCCGCCAACTCATCGCTAATTACTCCACTATACCTCCTCACTTCCACAATAGCATTCACAATCGATTCCGTAAATTCCGGGTGTCCTTGTACGGTGAATATATGGATATCGCTAAGTTTGAAGTCCAAGGGAGGTGATGAGGATGGTAGTGCTGATGACGCAGACGATGGTGGTGATGGAGAGTCATAAAATCGAACCATGCCTTGATTGTAACATGCCGATGTGGAACCGAGGAGATGGCATTGGGGGGGGACGGCCGGAACATGGTCTCTATGTACTTCTTGGATATTCTGCCGCACCAGTGCGCCACGAGAAAAAAAAAAGAAAAGATGACAAAAAATCGCGATGGAGAGCGGGAAAACCATCACAATCGCGTCGGTGATGAAGAGTCGTGTGCAAGCGGAACACCTCGATTGTTAATAAAAAGCCAATGTCGAGACCAGATGGGAAGGAGGGCACGTACGATGGTGTCTTGTCCGAAGATTTTCTTTCCAAGAGGTGTCAAGTCTATTGATGTAGGACCGAGTTCCCATTTTCCGTCGTTGGAGACGCATGTACCACCCAATGCTCTACCGACAATTTGGTGTCCGAAGCATATGCCTTTAGAGAAACATTGAGCGAGAGGTGCATCGCCAAAGAAAGTCGATGCTCACCAATCAGTCGTACTTGAGGATGCGTACGAGCGACTCTTTCCACGAACGCGATCAACTTGTTGATCCATACTAAATCATCGTACGCCGAAGCAGCTACAAAGCACAACCCATTGCATCTGAGCACAAATGAATTTAACCAAAAAGCTCCACCGACCTGAACCAGTGATCACGATCCCATCATACTCCTCCACCTTTCCATCATCCGGATAAATCATAGCATGAACCACATCGTAACAATCGATCACCACACCGTTCGCGTCCAATAACCCCGAGGTTGGTGGTAGACTCGCTTTAAGGAAATTGGGATATATGGTCGTATAATCCCCGTGAAGTTCCTGGACTTTGGCGTTGGGTGTATCGCAGATGAGCACTGCAAGTCGTTTCGCAGTCTGATCTCTCATTAAAGGCTTCCAAATCCGCAGAGGGAGAACGTAAGGATATGTTCGGAAAATGCCGTGACACATCAACGACAGCGGAATGCTCGGTCCGTTGAATCCGATGCTTAATACTCAGACCGAACGAATTGTAGGGGAGGACGAGCGGAACATTAAACGATTGTGGGTCTACGCTAAACAGCGAGAATTACTAGGGAGGGAATATTGAAGGAGGAACGTTGCTACATCCAGATAAACGGCCGCATTACTTGCACCTTTCTCAAAGGGTCATGTTGCCAGAGATCCCTTACCACGTAGAATATATCGCGGCAGTATCGTTATTTTGCCATCCAAATTGAATCACATTGATATAACAGCGTGACAGCGAAAACATGCCAGAGGCAACATCGATAAAACATGCCATTCAAAAATTTCATCTCTATCTCAGGACCAATCATGTTGATGGAAGCATCGTTCGTACCACCACCTGAAGCTAGAAGTGACGGTTGCCAAGGGCAGCATGCGACCGCCTTGATGGAATGATCAAAAATGAGCAACTAGAAGCAAAACCCAAACGAACATTGACTGCGGCGGTGTGGTTACGCTTCGTCCGCTACCCCTAGCACCTTCGCCCACATCGCCCACCCGTCCATCCCAAATATTGACCACATTATCATTTCCGCCACTCGCCAATAACTCTCCATCGGATCGCCATTTTAATCCACATACTTCGCCAGTATGTCCATGTAGTTCCATGACTTTATGGTTCGGTACCCGGACGTCGTGATGCCAGATACTGCCATCTCCGCACCCCGAAGATAAGATATGTTCATGCCATGATAAGCAAGGTATTGAGCTTGATTGACCGCTCATCGTTCTCAGCTTTTGACCAGTTTCTACGTCCCAAAGTTCAACGTCGCCATCCCTGTACCAACGCCCAAGAACATCCCGTCGTTGGAGAAGGCAACACTGGAGACATAAGTGCCTTCAGGCGCCTCCCCCATAGGCACAACGGTACCCGTATCGGCTTTCCAGAAATAAGTGGCAGCTTCGAGAGCTACAGCAACGGCATTTAGGTAGAAATCATCGACCATGCCCGGTGCATCGAGGACCCTTTCAGGTTGAGTTGGGATCTTTCTACTCTTATTCGTAGTTGATCCAGTGGAGTTGGGTAACGCGCCTGGTCTTTGGGCATATAAGGGTTTAGCATACTCACGTTGTTGAGCCAGGGTTGTGTCACATGAAGAAGTTGAGGGTGGAGGTTCGTGGTATCCCAAGACTCGGCGGTTTAGTGGGACACCAGCTGCAGAGGCAAAGCGTGCTGTATGGCCAGGTGAAGCAGATTTGGGATTCAAAGCGAGTTGGTCCAGAGTTGGAGCTACACCTGTTTCAGAGGTTTCGCGATTGGTGATGAAACGATCGCGTTGGTCCAAGGCCATTCACTTCTGTTGTGGTGGGGAGTAGGATCAGCATTATGATGACGAGCAAAGGAAAGGATAAACGCCAAAAGGCAAAAAAAAAAAACGAGAGAGAGAAGGATGGAGTAGATTTTGAACGTTTGAGTTCCGGCTTAGGCGGTGGAACATAATCGTGAGTGACTACTTCGAGTCTGCTCTCAAACCCGCCTTTACGGATCACTCCAGTACCCGCTTGACGTTGGAGAGACTCCGAAGGTAGGATCCCACTTGTAGTTGTACGCAAGGACGTGAGCGAGAATTGTTGTTGGCAAGTGCTGCCGCAGTCGAGGGAGTGATGAAAGGATTTGAGATATCAGCAGCTTTTGTTTTTGAGCAGCCGATGGAGATGTTATTGATCGCGTTAACAAGCGATGGTGTGAGCGGCGTCTTCACTTCTGAGCGAGCTCTGTTCCGCACAGCTGGAGTTTTGGTTTGTCTGTGCATTGAGAGCGAGTCGGGCTGAGGCGCGGTGCGACACGCTTATCCTATCACGTGGTCGTGCCGCGTGCAGCGCGTCGCATATCCTATTAAGACGAGGACATTGAGAACTGACTACAATCAGGTACAAATCGATACGTGACAACTTCTGCGTAACATAGATGAAAGAGCCTCAAAGATAAGAGACACAAACGGTGTACTAATCAAATTAACGTGTCTTGCGCTGTTTCTGACGAGGAGTGGGGCTATCAGGTTCGGAGGCTCGAAGTGTGTTTGAGAGGGGGAAATCATCTCTCGGAGTCAAAGTCGGGTCCAAGACAGCATGTGGATTTGTGCGACGCGGTGGAGTCTGTGGAGCCCTGGAATCCGTTTTGACTGCTGCCGTGGAATCCTGCGCTTCGACTGCCATCGTGGAGTCCTGTGCTTTGACTCCTGCCGTGGTTATCTTTTCAAAGAATTTCATTCGACGTTGGCGTTCGCTCTCTTCGGCTTGATCCAGCTCCTCAGATTGAGGACCGAGCTCCAGTTCAAGTTCTCCGATGGCTTTGAGGAACATGTCGTGTATGTTCCAATATTCAAACGCGCGATATCGGAAAGCAAGTATGAGGATGTTCCACCACGCTCTGAGCAACGGCTTGAAGTCATCGAATGATGGATCAACAAATTTGAGGATGTATTCCATCTCGCTTGGTCGCTTGAATAAAAGCATCTTGTTGTCCTTCAAAACTATATCGTCACCATCAAAGAGACAATAAACGATCCGGCGGATATCTGGGTCACGATTACCCTCTTGCAATTCATCCCGCCTTGCCCCGCCACTAGATTTCCTTGTGAGGCAGAGGTATAATAAGCACCAGAAGACGGACTCCATATCATGAGGCGCATCATGGACAACGGCATCGATACCCCATTGATAGAAAGCAGAAGATCCATCCATCTGATTAGTTAAGATCTGGGTGGCCATGAATGGTAGAGTTCCCTTTTGAATGGTCAGTATGCACCACATTGAAGGATGTTGTTGGCACTCACAGTTCGAAGATCGCTACGAGGTTTGTGCTGCGAAAACGAGGTCACTGAAGTTGGTACCTATCGAAGTTAGGGCATGATGGGTAGGGAAGGATGAGCCCAAATTCACCTCCCAGTTCAGGTTGTCAAAGGCGAATTCAGTCCCTGCCAGCGACACAAGCATCTTTTCTCGATCGTCAACGTACGAGTTTATCATGCCTATCAGGCCGACGATGGCCATCTCAGATTCCAGGTTACCACCTTTCCAGGAAAATACATATTCGTTGACAGACATAATGGTGAACATCTTGTCTGCGTGCTCCCTCGTGATTCCGCTGCCATAGAGCACATTTAAGCCTCCCAGAAATTTATTATTTAATCTGGCATCGGACAAGGTATCTGGGAGCTTGCGAGACTGGACGTTGACCTTGCGTCCTTTCTTGGCGTGATCCAGATCAATTATACTCCCTTGAGTATCAGCATCGATCCCCTCGTTGCTAATGCGAATCAGCATGTTTGAAAGGGAGCAGTCCCGCTGCAAGACTTGTCGTTCTTGATACAAATACTTGTGCCCTAAAAAGCACGCACTTAACATCGGATAGCCCCTCGAAGAGACTTATTTTCACGCACCTTCAATAACACCTTTGAATGTCCTGATGAGCTCCGATTTGTTCAGAAATAGTTTGGCACCAAACCCAACACCCTCCAGGAGGACTCTTGTAAATATCCGTTCATATGGCGTCTTTGCTGATACAGTCGCGATGTCGGGGATAATCTTTGACATGAGGATGTGGGTAAGTGATTCTTCGTCATCAGGTCGTAATTGTGTGGCCATCTGCGGCTTATGGACAAGAACGTCGCTGTCCGATATATGCCGCAGACCACGTCGCATGGAACGTTTCGTCGAATCCGCCATACCGTCAATAATCACATCTCCCGAGGCAATCAACTTGGCCACATGTGGGTGATCGACGTCTTGGTAAAAGTCTGCTTCTTTTGTTGGACCTGCTTCCGAATCTTTATCACGAATCGGCATTGCCGGTCTATATGATTGCTTGAGAACGAAAAATGTCTGTAATGAACTAGAGTGAGCGTGGTACAATGAAACAACGTGATCACTTACGCGATCATGCGGAGAGTGACGCTGTTCGTAAGGGATTACAACGAATGCAATCGTTGCGCGCCCACACATCACCTCTGCTTGGGCAATGCTAAGAACCGAAACAGTAATGTAGTCCTCGTGCGATGCCAATGAAGACTCGCTGACCGTCCCAACAGGTATGCTGATCACCCAATTAAAGGTGTAGATATCGGGAACAGGTTTGGTGATGTCAAAAAGCTGGGTATATGACGGAATGGGCTTGGAACCATCATAGAGCTTCATGGTGGTATCCCATCCCAACCGGTTAGGTGGAAGCATGTGTAAGGCAGCGATGACTTGGATAAACTTCTTCGGCTCCTGCATAGGATTGATGTTAGTCTAGTCGTCATTCAAACACTAGAATACACACAAACCTTATGGATGTCGATGGGCGTCTGCATCCCAATGGCCCCAGACCGATCAGAAAGCCATACGGTTAATTTGCTTTTGACAAGAACAATGCCAAGAACAAATCGACGGTCGAGTTGGTCGCGGAATATCTGCCGAATGTAGCGGAATAATTGTTGAACGGCTTCCGAGTATTTCTTCTCGCCTCCAACGCCTTTGACCTCTGTCGGCACATGTACCCTCATCCACCAAAGAGCGCAAATCCTGGTCTATGCAGAACTATGTTAGATATGAACCAGGAGAAGTCAATGTTGTCGCACCAGTTCATCCCTTTTCTGCTTCAGTTTTTTCAAGTGCTCGTTTTCCTTACTTTTTTCTTCAGATGCTTTCTGCTCTGAAGAGCGAGTACGCTTGCCACTTGAAGTCTGCAATTCGGATTCGCTTCTAGTGGCAATCTTCCCAATTTCCTTTTCAAGCTTCTTAAGCCTTGCCTCGTAGTCCTGTAGTTCTTTAGAATCCGTGGCGAGGACACAGTCGGGACGAATTTCGGCAGCCCCTTTGTTTTGCGAGTTGATTGTGTGGGAGTGTGAGTCAATCCACTTCATTCGCACAGCATCAGGTGACGCAGAGCTCAACTCCAACTTGTCCACCGCGTCTCGAATAGAATTGCAAACCTTGATGAACGGCTTGTAATACGATTTCTCCAGCCCACCATTTAGCTTGAGTCCCGCCCATTGGCGTTGTTTGTAGATACCCTTACTAGTAAGCTTGACCTGCTCGAAAACACTTGCGACTATTTCGGGCTTTATGTGGAGAATGCATTCGAGGAAGGCGTCTGTATTGGCAACATAAACACGTTCATGTAGTTCGCGTTTGATTTCGGCAGCAGCTGCGGGAGCGAGCGTGCGACCCACTGAATGAGATAATGTCATGCCCGGTTTCGGTGGCGTATCAAACGGTTGTCCTTGACCGTTCAAGAAACGTGGCGTAGCACTAGCCATGAGAGTTGTGGGTTAGTGGATCAGGAAAAGGAGAAAGATCATACCTTTCTTATATTCCAGATATCTATGTACCTGATGTAGGTGTCGACACGGTTGCCGAGAACAAACACGAGCAACCCAGAAGCTGTCACTCGGTGGCAATGTGCCAGAAATGCCCCCACGTGTTCATCATAAGAGTTCTTGTTCACGTGATCGTTCTTTAATCAATCGCGTCAGTCAGCCAGTTGAATTTCATTTCATTTCAACAACACATTATAATAGAGGACGTGGAGGCACGGTATAGTATTACTGCGCTACAGACTATCCAGAAATTTTGGAGTCTCATTCATATTTTCCAGGCTTTGGCAGACAGTGCCAAGACTGACAAGAGTTGATACTCAGAAGGTAGTGAGGCAAACCCTGAAGTTTGAAAGTCCGGTAGGATCAATGTGCTTGATGAAAGAGTCATGTACTAAGCCCGGTGATGCTATCTCAGAACTGCTGACTCGAAACGTGGTTCCTGCCCCTCGTCAGATCGAATGTGGAAACATTGACACTTGGCACGGGAGGCAGAGTCAGATAATCAAGGCACCGCAGTTGCCCGTTCAGCTGCAAGCTGACTGCGTCTGGCGTTTCCCGGCTTCACTCAACATGGAGAGAAATCATCATGAACAATAGTGGTTGAGTTTTGACTCAGACTGTTTTGTTGCCCATGTAGTAGGTGCATCGCCTTTGGCATTGCTCAAAGCTGGGTCAAAGGGACTGATCTGGAAGCTCCAGTCTGGATCCACACCCCCGCATTGTACCTCTAATCCCATTGAGATGAACAATGGACTGACAGCATTGTGCTGATTCCGTGTTGATGCGGGCATCAGACAAGTACAGGTCTTCCATTGAGATGCCTTAATTGCTGTGGACTCGTGAGGTGCCTGTTCGATCAGGATCCTTACCTGGGCCCTGGGGTTGTCTGAGTCCGAAGATATGGTACCAGTGCAAACAGCATATACTGCATACATGATGTGGATTAGCCAGCCTCTGATTTCCAAGAGGCTGTATTGCACACAATGTCACAACAGCCAGCTTGAATAGCGGAAGGTGGTTCGTATATCCCATTTCAAGAGGGTAAAAGGTTTTTTTACACCGCAAAACCCAACCAACGTTTGTAGTTATGTATTCAAAATATTTGAGCTCCAGCGAATTCGTGATTCAGATCATCTCACTCAGCCATTTCACTACGCTTAGGCTGTCAGTGGCAGGCAACAGCTTCTTATCCAGATGTGGCGCTGTGCTGATTCACGAGTCTCCCATCCCTCCCAGCACTATTAGCAGTAAGCGCTTGAGCAGTCAGAGCCACCGCCTGCAGCCCTCCATGTTCGTGGACTTATCTTAATCCTGTAGAAAATCAGGTGGTATTGGTAATTCTGTCTCAAAAAATGTCGACAGCTTAACGTTTATTCCCAGGGTGTGATTAGTATCGACTCGGCCCAAACCAGGCCGCTTCAGTCTCACACACATCTAATACATTTTCTCGATGTGATTGAGTATTGCGGAGAGGTCGTCCTCGCTGCATTTGCGTGTACTTCTAGACTTGACAGGAGAATCAGTGGCTTAGCAATCTGGTTCCTTTCAAGGTCATTTTGGCATAATGGTCTATGCTAAACCGTGGGGGGGAGGGGGACACGCTTATCCAGTGGTCGTGCCGCCCTAATATTTGTCTTCTTCTGTGGCTAAAATTAAGTCAAGTACATCCGAGTCCTGTTTGGCCTTCAACGAGTACACTGACGAAGAACCTATGTAAATTCTGCCTGTGAGAACACTGAGAGGGCTGCATTGCAAACCAACTTTACCAGTGACGTCGTCGACGTTGATACCAAGGATGCTGGACAAGGCGGAAACCTCGGAAGACTTGGTATCTTGTTAGTTGTTGCAGGAATAAACTTCGCCTGTGTTGCATTGTGACTGAGAGCCATAAGGAACGGGGTTGGCAGTGACAAAGACGGCCATGGTGGCAACAGCGAAGACAGCGAGATTAGACAACATGGTGGTAGTAAGGAGTGGTGTGGGTTGGTACAAAGAGATGTCTTAGCTGGTTGGTTGATTAGAAGAGCGTTCGATGGGGAGAAATACAGAGTTGGGGCGACTTATATACCAGCTGACGGCCTTGTGAGAGGTCAATAGTGCGTACTTAGCATCAGGCAAGGATAGCAAGCAAGCGCAACGATCCTGGAGCCCCCGTTTCATGTTTCTAGGCGGTAGTGCCAATGAAGAACGGAGCGGACATTAACAGACTGAAGAGAGAGCAGTCTACACCACACACAGCATACAACCAGATGATGATGGTCTAGCTGCTCAAGCTGCCTGTGAGGTCCTTCTGAAGTGCGCTCGGCGATATTGAGCCTATAGCTGAGAATACACCTGCCTAGTGGTGGTTCAGGTGGGTTTGGAGACCAAGCGTTCAGGCGTTGAGCAGGGCTGTACGTTGTTTGAACTAGAACGAGCTATTATTATCATTAAGCATACCCTCGCTCCGATCCTTGTTCCGTCCATTCAATGAGCGCTTCCAAACCTATGGTCTCGACTCTCGAGGGTCGGGTCAACGCGGTTGCGTAAACGCAATATTTAGGCGAGTGTCCGCAAAAAATCATGCGCAGTTTAGGCGGAGAGCATCCAAGCGATGGTAGTTACTATTATTACTACTGGCATGCAAAGGGTCAAGGTAATGCAAAATCGGAAAGTCCTTCACAACGGTAGCTCGCACCTAGAAAGTTATGCTCGGCATTTTAAAAGGAGCACATAAGCATTGTAGAACTCCATTTTTAAGCAGATTCAACTGATGCTTCATTTTGTAGCTACATGTCTTCCTGTGCGATTAGTGCAATCTTGGAGTAAATTGAGCCTACGAAAACCAGTGCTCTATAAAATCCTTTGAGAATTGCACACATACTGGCTTGCATTTCAAAAAATGATATACCAGTTTTCAGAACACATTATGAATTGTCGTTGAGTATGTTGAGGCGCCGAGTGGGCTTCGAAAGGCGTGATGGCACCACATTCCCACGCAGCACCCAACCGGACAAGTTGCGTGGCCACGCTGCGACAGAATTTGCATCTTACCCCTGCGGCAGCAGTATTGTAGCATCCTCTCAACTTCACTTTATCTCGAAATTACTACATAGGAGCGATCCAAGGACACCAACCCACTTGCACCGGACGTCCCGGTTTGGATTCTAGGTGTGACTAGGGAACCCGAGATGCTCTTTGAAATTTTTTGCATATCCTTAGTAATGACAGTAAACCGGAGGAGAGCATTAGCATCCAATGGCGGTGATTATTTCCGACTTTGTAAGACATGGCGTTTTTTTTAATGTTGACGTCCCAGGCTTCCGTGTATTTAAGAAGGCCTCGCCAGGATGCGTGACCGGAAATGGCCTACAACACAATGCTTATTTTCTTCCCCATCCTTTTTGTGAATTGTGGCTCCCCGCTGTGATTGATGTTCTATTACCCCGCATCTCCACATTTCTCTCTTCGGCCTCCAGACTACAACGACACCATGACGATGCCCCTCCCAAATTGTGTCATCATTCCCGCCCCGCGCGTACTTTAGATTAGCTCGACCATGGCCACTGAGCTCCTCTCAATCATGCGCGTCGGCGGATAGGACTGTGAGGGTGCAATACCAGAGAGGCTATCAGGCACCTGCGATACAGTTCAGCCAACGATCTCGCTGACATGATAACTTCGGCATCTACAGGGGGCGACGGCCGGAATAAAGATGAGCATGGGACTGCGTTGTCATGCGATTTTTTGGATGGGCAGAGGAAATTGCCGAAGAATGGAACCTAGGAAGGATATGAGAATGCGCTACTGCGGCCGTTGTGAGCCTCTGGGTGCCCAGTATTGATGCTCGAAGTTGAACTGGCATTTGCAAGGAAGTGTACCGGAGGACGGCTAGGCGAGGTTTGCACCGCCAGGGTCATGATCACTGTAAGGAGCAGGGGAGATCAGGTGGGAATGATGCCTCGGAGAGCAGAAGGTATCAATATCAAGAGCACAAGGTGATATTGAATGTGTTGAGGCGGTTCGGATAAATTCGGTCTAAATAGATTCCTGGTAGCCGTGCCTGTGTCTCCTATTAGTACCACCACTCGACTGCATCCCATCCTCTGCCTACTATCGCCACCACAACGACAATCACAACGACAAAATTACTGCCATATGCCGCCCATCACCACGGCCGAGTCTAATCAGCAGGAACAAGCTTCCTCTTCATCCGTTACCTCCTCAATACTCAAAGAGAGGAGATTCAAGTTAAGCAGGTAAGGTCTTGTGAGCAGATTTGGCGATCAACACCGACCCCTACACTATTCTCTTTATTGGTCAACTTTTCTTTTACTGATTTGATCGCCTTTGCAAAACCTAACTCTATTGCAGAGCTTGTGATCGATGTCGGTGAGTGGCAAACTTGTTTGTGAAATCAAGCTCTGAGCTCCAGTTTTCTTCAGACGAAGACGTATCAAATGTGACGAAGGACACCCTTGTCAAGCCTGTCTTACAGCCAATTCGGCGTGTACGTTCGAGGAACCAGGAAAAAGGACTCATCCACACAAGTCAAAGTGAGTATTTCTCACGTTCCAAGTGGTGCAAGATACGATTGCGTTTTGTTCCGCAGACGCACCGCTACACTGGAGGATCGTATGCAACACCTGGAAAGCCTCATACAAGCCATTCCACCTGCCGTTTTCGCTGCCGGTGGCCCCAATTTCCTCAATCATGCCCATCATCATGGAATAGAGCACACTCTCAGTCCAATCCCACCCTTCGGTTATCCCATGCAAATCCCATCGGGAGTTCCACCACCATCCCTACATGTGTTCCCACTCACCAACCCTTCCAACCATTTCCATGATCCCAAACTCGACGGTGCACAAAGCCCAAGCAGCGCTTTCCATGCATTATTCCCCGGACCGGCTTCGTCCTTCTCCTTTAATACACCCGATCAATTGGCCGAAGAGACTTCCAAAACGTCACATTCTGCGTCATACCTCTACTTTGACGATGAAGGCCACACGCGTTGGCAAGGCGAAACTTCTGGTTTACCTGTCTTGGATCTATTACTCGAACGACACGTCCCGCCCAATAAGAATTCGCTAGCAGATCTCTCTCAGCCCTCTGACGCTAATAACACCACTCACACCACCTCATACCACCGTACGCCTGCGGTTAATACCGACTGGTTTCCTAATCGCAAACCCCTCCGAACTCCGGATATCAATCCGCAAACGTTATGGCGCCTGATAACAGCTTTCATTCCTGCGGACCTCATGGATAGGTAAGTTATCACTGCTACTATCCTCTCTGAGAAGCTTTGAGATTAACCTGAAATTTCTTGACTTAGTCTCGTGCAATGCTACCTCTCTACGTCTTCTTACATTTTGCCTTTCCTACACGTTCCAACATTCCTCGCAGTAAGTAACGTCACGCGTTACACTCTTCTTGTCCTCAAGCCATTGCCTCCATTTCGCTTCAATTCTTGGCCCGATTTCTTTCATTTCCAACATCCTGCTAACTATCTTTCGCTCCAGGATTACGGAACCCCACAAAAATGGGGTGAACCAGGCTTTGCAGCATTCATCGTCTCGATATGCTGTCTAGCTTCAAGACACATAGACGACCCTCGAGTCCGCGCAGACCCCAACGACGGTGTATCCGCGGGCACCCAATGGTTCGAACTCTTACATCGCCTCCGCACCTTACCGATAGCTGATCGTCCGACGCTATACAACATCCAAGCCAACCTTATCGGAGCAGTCTACGCAGTCGGCTTGGGACGCTTATCCAAAGCCGCAGCGTTACTCGGAGAAGCTGTGACGATGTGCATCGATGCTGGGTTGCATCGTTCGGCGGATACCTATGATGTGTTTGATGCGATTGAAGAAGAGGTTAGGAAGCGGACATTTTGGTGTGTTTATATATGGGATAAACAGCTGTCGGCACATTTTGGGAGACCGCCGGTGTTGAGGTTGAGGGACTGCGATGTGGGGGAACCGACGCAGGTGGATGACGAGTTCCTTACGAAGGAGGGGATCGTGATGAATGGAAGTCCGCCGCCTGCGGAATGTAGACTGACAGCGTTCGTGATGACGTTGAGGATCATGGCCGTTTTGGAATCGGTGTTGGATATTCCTCCGCCGAGACAGGAAGATCCATCGTCTTTCATCCATCGCGCTGCTGCAAATATGTGTGGAGGTGAGAATACGAGGAGAGCGAAACAGTTGAGAGAGGAAGAAGCCATGTTAGATGAGCTGCATAGGATTGTTCCGCCGTATTGGGCTCATACGCCTGAGACGTTGGCGAGTGAAGATACGATTCGGGTTACGCAAGCGGAGAGACTACATTGTGCTGAACAGTTTGTGAGGTTGCTGATTTATAGGCATAGGTTTTCAGAGATCCTTGCAGAAAGACACCTTCGAAATGTCGAGATGGGTGGAGGGGTTGTGGAAGAACAGAGTGAAAGGGAAAAAGAAGCGTTGATTGCTGCTCATAATGCGGCGGTGCAAATTGTTGCAGCGCACCTGCATATTGTGAAGAAAGGCTTGATGACTTATTGTCAGTGGATACATGCGCGTGTTTTTTCTTCGTGGGTTGCTCATATTGCGGTTATTCTAGATGGTGTACATGTTATTCATCAATTGACTCAAGCCGGTCGAACCTTGGTTGCAATCCTTCTGTGTTGCAAGACCGAGGCACTGCAACATCTCATCCCTTCTGGTTTGGATGCCGTCCGATCTTGCGTGGGGCTGCTGAAAAGGTTCAGCGGTCGATACGTTTGCGGTATGCGTTCAGGAGATTTGATGGAAGAATTTTGCAGGTGTAAGTCTTTCTTGTCTTTTTCGTTTGGTGTTTTATATTTTTAGTGTGTTATTTCTTCATCGCTGTTCGCTCGGCCGTGTATTTATTTTATTTTCTCGCTTATCAAGGGGCCATATATCTCGCGATATATACATTTTATCTCTTCGATTTTTGATGCAACCGATCATGATGACACTGATACTAACTAAACATTTGGTTCTTTCCATCTTACCCCTATTCGTTTCATCTCAACAGTAACACAAATCCCATTGGATCTTCCATCCTCCACACCAGGTCCTAATCCAACTAGCAGTGCAGGCCCATCACACACTCCACACTCCCCTCTTCAATCCACCCCCGTCAATGGGTCAAGTCGACCTGCATGGATACGTCCTGTTCGCAAAAAGTCGCAATCGGTATCGAAATTCATGAATGGAACGACGACGGCGTCATCGCTCTCTGGTACCAGTACGGGTACCAATGGGATGAATGGAGCGACGTCGGATTCAGGGCCTTCGCAACATAGTAGTCCGGAAGGATTCTCGCCTTCGGATTTCTTTAATGCTGCCGGAGGAGATTCGAAATCTCCAAAATCGACGAGCAGTAATGGGACTGCGTCGAGTAATGGTATTGGCGCTGTTCCCACACCTGCGTTTGGAATTGGGTATACGGGGTTTAATGGTTTAGCGGCGTTGGGCATGCATAGTCATTCTCACGGGCATGGATTGGGATCTAAAATCCCGACACATTCGACATCATCCGCAGCTGGGGTGGGAGTAGGAGTAGGGGCTTCATCAGCTAGTTCCCCTCCGAGTCTCAAAGTCGCGACTAACGGGATTGCTAAACCTGGACCTGGAAGTTCCGGACCACGATCGACTGCTGCAGATGATCCGACGACACAGTTGCTCATGTCGATGTCACCTGTTGATATGATTGCGTTGTTTGAGTCTGGTGGGCCTGTAGGTGTTGCAGCCGCTGCAAGTGCTGGTGATCCGGCGAGGGGTGGACCGGATGCAATGGACGTTCAAGTCGCTGGAGGTGGAGTGGGGTTGTTTGCGACCGATGGTCCGTTTGGTGGGTTCCAGAGTCCCTGACAAAAGGAATCGATGGCAGAAAGGAGGATGGAGGAGGGATAGGACGTTTTGTTCCCTTTGTTCCCTCTCTCTCTCTCTCTCTCTCTCTCTCTCTCTCTCTTTCTTTCTTTCCCCCCCGCCTTTTTTGTACAATATCGTGGTCTCCTTCATTTTGATTTGGTTGATTTTGGCTGTCCCTTCTTTTTCAGTGATCTCTGACCATTTTGGAAATGGCAATCTTTTGCGCTCTGCTGCCCTCTTTGGTCTTGGTCTTGGTTACGGATCGTTCTCTTCCTCTCTCTTTGTGTTCGTGGACTTATTCTCGTGATTGCTGTTAATTCGTCAGCTATATGCACTTTCTGCAGTCTCAATCTCTCTACCTACCTATTCTTCCAACGACGTCAAAATACGCATACTGCGGCCACTACTAAGAATACCCTGGAGAGTCATACAAATGACAATTATAGTTCAAACTCAACTTCACGTTCACACCTTGATGAGGAGGAACCAACACCAACGAGACAGCCTCGTGGCTCCAGCACCTGGTACTTGGCATTTATTGTATCTCCCGAACTCCTGAGTTCCGGAGGTCTCGGAACGAGCCTTTTGTCTCTCATGAGTCACTGGTCACTTCCTGCAAATCAGCATCAGCATGATGGGAGTATGAGCCACAATTCCCTTAAAAGGAAGGGACAAAGGCATGGATGGCTTTGGGATGGATGATCTTCAAAGTTCGATGATGAGATGATATGAGAATTGGGAAATGGATGGTGACAGTGTGACATTGTCGCAGGAATTCAACTTAGGGAGGGATGTGAATGTGCATGCGCATTGACAATGTTGCATCCCTGTGTCTGCTGCTTGGGAACGTCGTCGATATATCTTGGATTGGTGATGGACGGATTAGACGGGGCGTGGTGATTTAGCAACTGTCCAACCTGGATATAGCTCGCTAGTTGAGCTGGACGAGATGAAAGAGGTTAGCACACGTTCAAGCTCAAGTTTCTGATGTATAGTCCGAGGTGGACGGAGTGACGGTGCACGAGCGTGTGTGTGAGAGAGGATGGGTGGGCTTTCAAATTTCAGCGATAGATTCTAACACGGGCCGTGTCTTCCTGGTGGGAAGCCGAGGAAAGTTTGGGATGATGAATTGGTACTGGTACCTTTACGCCCCAGCTCATTGCTGGCGTCGAGAAAGCGAATTTGGAAGTCTTTGGATCTGAGTTTGACGCGACCAATGGCTGGCCATGGTAGCGTTCGCGACCCCGCCGTTTACTCGTTTCCGCTGTTTCGGTAGCCTGTTAATCTTAGTGGTAGATCATGTCGGGTGATGACCTCATCATGCACCACGCGAGAGAGAGCGAGGCGGGAAAACCGAGTCGGGGACGTTGCAGCAAAGGAATGTGGCAACATGAAATGACACTACGGCGGCAGTGGCACGCGAAGGGCATGCGTTGCCAACCCCCCGGCCAAACTGCTTCTTTCGTCCAACTGCTTCTTTCGTCCAAACTCCAAAAAAGCACCGTGATCAATGGATTATTTGATGGACCCTATATGCGTCTATCCATACCCGGGTTCGTTGATAGGCGGCGGACGTGACATGTACGTTCGTTGATTGGTTCTTGTCGTTCCAATGGTACTCCTATTTATTTATTTTTTCTGTACTTTTTTTGGAGCTAGTTTTGTGAGTTCGAGGGCAACGGATGGGTTGGGCGGCGATTTATGTGGGTCCGCTCAAATTGGCGTTTCTGATAGTTGTTGTTTCCATGTAATTTTGTATTGGCGTTTTGTCGAAGAATAATCAGATGTACCGTTGTAACTATGTGTTTTCTAGGTCGGATAGAAGAAAATATCATGTGTTGACGCGAGTGCGTCGGCAGAGACGTCCTGGAACGTCAACGTTGCACTCTGCATAGCGATACGCGCTGTGGGCGAAATACTGATAGTGTCATAGTGAATGTCCTGAAAATTCCATGGGAGGATTTTCTAAAGGAGATAGCGGACGACAACCGGTATCAATATGGTCGTGAAGATGTCAAGGCCATTGTGAAGACGCTCTCTCGACGACTTGAGTGCGTCGAATAGCTACAGTCGACGTGTACTCTACAGTTTGGATAGCAGAAATGAGGGAACTGCCAAAATGACGATGTCACAGTGTGTTATATGTGTGACCGATCAACAGGGCAAGCCTAAAAACGATCGAGATGGCCGAAAATGGCAATATCCTATTCAGACAATTCCCTTTGTTGAGATTGTAGTTCGCTGAAGATGGACAGTTGTTTCAAAAATCCCATTTTGAAGCAAGTCCCGGAATGCAGACCCCAAGCAATTATCCCATCAAGGGAGACACCGAACACAATTAATCCCGGAGAAATACATAGCTCCTCCCACCATGAGGGAAATATGTTTTTTGCTGCTCCTACGTTTACCCCCAAGTTCAAGATTTTAGGATAATCGAGCTCGAGGCTCGACTCCACGGGACACCCCACGTTCCCAATAATATCCAATAGCCACCTATGCCTGGTGACTTATTGAACTCCGAACAATAAGGTGAGTTATGATGCCACTACGTTATGTTTACCCGATATGGATCTCTCCCTCAAGTAAAAAGGAGGAATCTTGATCCCAACACGCACAAGATACATATCCAAGGTGCATCTCATTTCGCCGTACGCCAGCACAATATCGCTTCCCACCCTTTTGTCTTCCCAAAGTCTTTTTGTTGCACCAGCCTGACCCCCCCTTGCCCCTTACCAAACTCATCCGCCTTCCCTTTCTCAAAAGCCCTACTTAATCACTCCTCCTCTCAGGCCCCGACTTCCTGATTGCGCCCTATCCCTGCCCCCTCCTCTCCTCCCACAATACGCTGGGGTCGTGCATACTCCCCTTTCTGTCGTTGAACCCGCTAGCTGGACCTCATTATGCCCCAACAACAGCGAGGCTTTCATATTACGTACCCACATCAAAACATGACGACAGCCTTCTCTTCTGCCGTTCGTCCCCGGAAATCATACGACGGCCGAGGAACAACTTCGCCCATCGAAGCCCTTCCAGTGGAACTGTTCTCATACATATTCGTGCTGAGCACCCTGTCCGAAAACCCACTAGATAGACAACCCTTGTTCACCTCGGCTACCCTCAAAACCGCTGGCGTGATTTGTCAAGTATGTAAGAGTTGGAGAGAAATTGCATTGGACACTCCCTCGTTGTGGGCCAATATTTGCGTTACCATAGAGTCGGTGGGGGGTTTTGCGTTGGAATCCGAAGAGTTGATAAGGAGAGAGGTGGATATGAGAACGTTGAGGTTGTTTTTGAAGTTGTCGAGGAAGTCTCCTTTGAACATCCTAATTGATGTCCGGGATCCGAATTGGGATTTCTATGAACCAGGGCATGTCTTTCCTTATGTTTTTCTCCTTGTTGCCTTGGAATATAACCCCCTTCCTGCAGTGTACCAAATTCTCAGTTCCATGGATTGTTTTCGCCATTCACGCCAAAGCACATGAACATCGTCATGTCGCTACTTCTACCACATGTCCATCGTTGGAGATCAATAGACGTCCTATCCGACCTCTGGGCCCCCTTACACACCGCCATCACTGCCATAAGTAATATTTTTCTTATACAAGGAGCACCCATGCTCGAATCCCTCACTTTAATGCGGTGCAACGAATACGCCAGTTTCGTGCCAGAGTTCCAACCTCGAGCTCTAGAATTTCCCGCATTCCTCGATCCTATAACAACCTCGTCAAGCCCGAAAATTGTCTTTCCACGTCTGCGCAATCTTTGTCTATGGGGTGTTCATGCAAATTGGTCGTCCCTGTCGCATCATCTTTCGAGAATCCCAAACCGGGGCTTGTCCACTCTCACACTCGCAGATCATTGTCACGAGGTTCTTCCCTCCGTTTCGGAATTTCATCAACTCCTTTCTTCGTCTCCTAATCTCCATTCGCTTCACATCTCTGGTTCAGGTCCGGCCAACGACGTACCGCAAGCTGACATCGCAGATGACGATGAGGAGCCGCTAGATGCTATCCAAGTCACGGAATACGTGGGCCCAGTGACATTGCCAAAGTTGAGGGAGTTCAAATTGGGGTATAGAACGATATCCGAAGCCATGCACGCTCTAAGCATGATCGACGCCAAACAAGCTCGAAAGCTGGAAGTACGAGATGGCTCGGATATCCTGGACGTCTTTGACGTAGACGCGGGAAGATTATTGGTATACCTCGGAACAGGAGTCGTATTGAAAGCCGACGAAGAAGCCAACGCTCACTCGCTCATCCACCAACAACCGTTCCCGAAATTGGAAGACGTGTCATTGATACAGGTTAAATCATGCCCTGCGCCATTCCAGACGTTTTTCTCCAATTTGAAGCGTTTGAAGACGTTGGAGTTGTCCAAGATGGGGTTACAGGCTGCGAAAGCGGTGTTTCCGCAAGTGAATACGAATGCTGCAGCGGGTCAGAGACGGTTATCGGAAGGGTCGATGGAGGTCGAATTGGCGCCTTCGTCGTCTCGACCTTCGACGCCGAGTCTGACACATAGTGGACATACGACACCCAGTGGGGCGAATACACCTTCCATTGAGCCAATGTCACTTCCTCCAGCGTTGCCTCCCTCTGTATCTGAATGTGAAGTCTTGGCGTCGTATGGACCTTATCCCTGTCCGCATTTGGAGTCTTTGCAGATTCACGAGTTGCATCATCTTCAAACGTCGGATATGCAGTACATACTTAATGGGATTGCGATGAGACAGTATTATGGCTTGAGGGAGTTAAAGGATGTGGACATACATATTGATGTGTTTAGTGCTGAGGAGGAAGGAAGCGTCGTTGTCGATGTTGGTGTTCCGGGTGGTAAGAACACCGTGGAGAGAGAAGGACTGGAGGAACTCCACATCCCTCTCACTGGCCGGGAGGATTGTATGATGACAACCACAGCGTCGAGTCGACGCCCATCAGCCATGAGCATAGATGAAGAATTTTCCCTGTCACCCCTCCTTTGGTGCGTTCACTCCGAGTCACTGGCACCAGCAGCATCATCCATGACGACGACAGCGGCAAAGACTCGCGTTCGCGTTACGAGAAGTATGCGTCATCCCGAATTTGACTTGGAGGATCACAATGACGAGGGTAATGAATCGGATCACGAGCCTGATCACGAAGGCAGCGAATTAGATTTTTCGACTTCTAGCCCCGGTCTACTGTCAGATGATGACGGGACGCTAGGAGTCCAGGAAAATGAGCACGAGCACGGACACGGAGGGTTCATGGATCCGACTTTGGGATGGGTACCTGGAATGGAAGGCGGTTCTGAAGAACAAATCCGCATGGATAGAGAACAAGTTAGGAGGTTATCACAGAGTTTACTGGAGTGGGTGAGAAGTAGGAGGATGTGGGAGTGAACGAAGGAGCTGCGTGGTATCCGTCCTCTTTTTCAAACCTTTTCCTCCCTGCCCCCTTGCGTTTGATCCTTTTGCCTTTGCTGTGCTGTCATCGTTTCAGAGCGTCCTCGATCTCCATATGCATTGAGATCGAGTGTTGCTGTTGCTGTTGCTACCATCTACCCACCCGACACATTCATTCAGTGCTATTCGTATTATCCTCATTTTCGATTCTACCTTTCTTGATCCTTCGTATAGTTCTTTGTACTTTCTATGGTTGGAGCCTTAGAGCTCTTTTTGGCATTCCCTTTGAAGTGGTCGTTTTTGTCTTCGTTATTTATTTCCCTCCACTTCGCTTTTGTTCTTTCTTCCCAATTTGGTTATCTTATTCCTTTCGTTCGTTTGTTCGCTCCTCTTTTCAGGCTCTCATTGTCCCTGCCTCTCTCTCTCTCGCTCATCTATCGCCTTTTCTTGAACACGCACCACATCGATACATACCAATTTTCGTTCTGCTTTAGCATATACCATTGTACAACAAAATCAAGTACATGCACGTACATTTCATTCCTGTCGTTCTTACTCGTCATTTCCTCGCTCTTCGTTGCCTTTGCTCATTCCATTCGTTCCATTCTTTTCGTTCGTTTTCGTGCACTTACAGCTCGACTCGTCATAGACTGTTGTACTATACGTCGTCCGTGCCTTCGTTCACCAACCTGTGATGTTATATTCGCTGCCGTACAACTATTGTTCCCCTTTAGGATAGTCCGCGTCCGCTTCAACATACTTGAATTAGGTAGTCATAAAAAGAATATAAAATCGTCGAAACCTCTTCCTCAATGCATGAAAAAGGACTCTCTGACGGGGAGTCGAACCCCGGTCTCACGCGGTCCCGTCTTGAGCTCCAAAGTCATGACAGGCGTGTGTACTAACCGTTATACGATCAGAGACATGCTATCGCATACGGGTCTCATCATGAAGATACAAGCGAGGGATCAGAGTGCAGTGGTGGCTACCGTGAGAAGGCTAATTAATCTGGCTGGTTCCCTTTTATAGAACATCACTTAAGGTCCCAAGGGGCAACACTATTAATTCTTCCTCCGCTACCGCATCTAAAGCATTACTACCACTATGCCACCCCAACCCACAAAAGTAACCATCCCAGACACGAAGAAGGTCGTTGTTGACGAGGATCTCGACGATCTAGATGGTATGTTGTCCCAAAACTATAGTTGTATCTCATATCTCACTGGGTTGATGTCCAATCGACCCTTTGTCCCCGCAAATGCCTCCGCATTTCTGATATCTGATTGTCAATGACGATGGTGGCATCGATGATCAATTCCCAATCCTTATTCGAAAAATATCAGATGTCTTGGATGAATTCAACGCGGGCTCAGGAACGACAGCTCCGCCCCCCACAGCATCAAAGACGACTTTTACGAATCGGCCGAGGACAAATACTCGTGTTGGTCAAACTCCGGTGTCGATACCCGGCACGAGACGCGCGGCTGCTTTAGATCCTGCCACTGAAGTGGATGAAGATGCGTTGTCGGCCGAGTTTGCAAGTGAGTTGGCGAAAGGTATGGAGGAGTTGATGAAAGAATTGGCTGTGGGGGGAGGAAAGTTGACTGCCGGGGAGTCCAGTGGTGGGAGTGGCAGTGCTGAGGCCGATGCGCTAAAAGCAGCTTGGGAAGCTATGCTTGTGGAAGGCATGAATGGTGCCATTGACCCATCTAAGCTCGCAGATGAACCAGATGGTGCAGCAGCGGGAAAGAAACCTGTTGGCGCTGGATCAAGTTCGAAATCACCAGTTGGCGAGAACGATTTCCAGCGAAAGATCAGACAGGCAGCTGAACGATTGAGAAAGAATGAAGAAGATCTCAAGGTATCGTCGGCGTTCTCGTCTTTCATTTCATTTGATACCCCAACTTAACGACGATGCGATTTAGAACAAATCTGAGGGTGAAACACCCAGTCAGCAATCGCTCGAGGCACTGTTATCGTCCCTCAACGATCTGGGACTAGGCACTGGGGGCAACGATGAAGAAGAACTCGAAGGGTTCATCAAGAACATGATGGGAGAGCTCATGAGTAAGGAGATCCTTTACGATCCATTGACAGAACTTTCCAAGAGCGTACGCATCCCCCTCGTTCACTCGCATCTTGCATCAGCGTCTGAAACTTCTATTGCTGGACAGTTCCCGCCATATCTCGCAAACCCACCAAAACCTCTCTCACCAGAAGACCGCCAACGGTACGAATCACAGCTAGAGACGGTTCGCAAACTTCTGGCGACATTCGACGAGCCAAAATATAACGACAAAGACCCTGTGGCAGCTCAAAAGGTCATGGACCTAATGACAGAGGTGGATATGCCCTTGCAGTTCCCAACACCACGATGACCTCATGCCTGCCGATTTACCTACAGCTCCAAAGTTTCGGACAACCACCAGAAGAAATCATGGGTCCGCTTCCAGGGGGTATCACTCCCGACGGCCTTCCAGAAGGTTGCATCATAGCGTAAAAGCTCCGCATCTGTTCTTTACAATATAGCTTAAGCACAGTCTGGACGTCGCTTCTAATCACCTCGGCCACAGTATGCAGCCAGAAGCAAACCACTAACTCGTAATTCCCTAACTTCACATCAAAGCTCCAATCCCTGACCTGTTTTCTCTTGCACTCGCACTCATATGATGGTTGCTCTCCGGATCTCGGTTTCGTTTCCACGGTTTTTCCACTCCTTGGATGTTATTTATCACACGAAAAGACCCGCTACAAGCGGCACTCTTGTTTAGTCTTCACAGTACTAGAAAATGGCTTTTTTTTCTATTTCTGTGGTTCTAATACATCGCAACTGGATATGATTATGAATGCGTCATAATTTCTTCGTCTTGTCTTGTAAATGGTCTTAAATGAGGAGTGCATGTGCCCGGCCTGCATACGGGTGGGAGTGAAAAATTGCATTAAGGGGGAATCGAACCCCCGGCGGGTCGAATTTCAAGCTGACGCTGGCAACGACCCAGGTTACCACTACCCCATTAATGCCCGTGTTTCGGAAATATTTTGATGGTTACAATGCATATATGACGTTCTAGGAGGTAAATACCCTGACAAACTTTTTTTGGTCACGAAATCTTCCAGCAAAGGCTTGCACCTTGAATCCGTCTGTTGCAGCTGTGTTCAGTAACTACTTGATATTTGTGACTCGTGCTCTTCTAGATGTAGTGAAATGGGACAATCTGACCACTATCTTAGCTTAACAACGGAAGAGAGCGAACGGAAAGTCTATGTATCCCTTCAATTTTGGTCGATCACAGCCTACAATCACAGACCAAGGAGCAGAATCAAGTCCTGATAATATCAAGGGTTGCGATCGGACTTGGCGTCGGTTCTGGTATCTAATTATGTGGGCGGAAACCCCGATATATTCCGCGACAGTAATGCAGGGGCCCGGGATTGAAAGGACGCAGCAGGTAGATGGTGGGTGTTAATCCATCAATAGAGATGCACGAATGTCGAAGCAATGCGTGATTGACATACCAGCAAGACAGCGTGAGGGAAAAGGCGCAATGATGCATGAAGGGGATCACCAAAATAATGCATTCGAGTGTCAATAAGGACCTGATCTAGCTGAGCAAAAGCGGTGGTAATGTATAACTCGATTTGTGGAGGGATTGGAGAATCAATTCAATGCACCAGAATGTCAGTGAACGAACGGCAGTAGTAGCGGAGGGTATGTAGTGTGATGCATGACTTGGATTAACGATTTAGAGGATGGAATATTCTCGTAATGCATCAGGGCCATTGCGGTGCATGAACATTGCAGTGGGGATGGAGCAGAACGCTAGCATATATAGTCACCGTTAGTATTGCATCACAGGTCACTTCTGATCATCATTATTGATGCATCAGAACTGCGGTATCAGGTGTATCGCTGCTAAAACCAGCGGCCCTACGCAAGACAAAAACACACACCAATGCGGCATAGTTCCTGACACTTCTTCATTCTCCATGCAGTTTGGCAGCAACAACGTTTACTGTTACTGCTTCTAGTTTGTACCTCCAAAGAGGTCATCTGCATGCCGGGCATAACTATAACGCCTTTTATCGCCTCCAAAAGGATTCGAGAGTCTTCGAGGAATGTTTCCGCATCATTTGAGGCCGTTATGGTTGTTATCAATATATTATCAGACGATCATTTGAAATTTGTACAATGTCAATCCCCGAAGGATACCTACCATTTTGGTCGCCGTATCCATGTGCTCGTGTGCGCATTTGCCCGGACATATGGCCTGGGACCAGCTCTCCCAGTTCCGCGACAAATTGTGCATGGAGCGGTTGATCAATGTATGATCATAGCGAGAACGAGCACGAACGGTGATGGAAAAAAGTGATTCTTGTCCGATAAACACCATATCACACTGCGGTAGTTGAGAACTAAAAGGGAGGGTGGAAATAAAATATTAAATTTCGGGAAATTTCTATACATCATATAACATCGATCTTGATATCAAAAAATTTGGCTGATGGGAATGGGATTCCATTTCATTTGATACATCATGTATTGTTTTAATTTGTTCTTCAGATGTTATGGTTCCTAATAGTTCTCAACTACCGCACTGCGTATCATATGCTCCCAAAATGATAATCTTGTACCCATTCCGTTCCCACGCTGCCTCCCTCACTTTCGCGATGGATGGGAACGAGACTACCCATATTATGCCGGGTTCACTGTCATTATAAAAATAGGTGAATGCATGAATGACACCCATGGATTCTCTCCTTCAGACTGTGCACACAATTTTGGCTGTCGTCTGCGCCCTGCTAATCGCTCGTAATGCTTTCCGACAACTTAAGAAATTATCTCCTGGTCCCAGGAGAAATCTACTCACCGGAAACGCGCGTCAAGTTCCGAAGGAGAAGCCATGGGTTACATTTGCGGAATGGTCAAATGCAATACGGTGGGCAGCAGTGATACACTGATACAAGAAACCGACTGACTTCGAAACATTCATAGGCGATTTAGTATTATTGAAGATGTACGGGCAAAAATGGCTCGTTCTCAATTCATACCAATCCACCATGGAGTAGTTCGAGAAACGGGGGTCCATTAACTCCAATCGACCAGTCTCTCGAATGAGACAAGCAACCGGTCTACACAAGGATGAACGCAGCATGCCATTCTACAATATACAGATCGTTTACGGTCATCGCGCAAGCTTTTCCACAAAGTCATGGGTGCCGTTGCTACATTCCGCCAGTACGACGACATTCGGGAGGAAGAATGTGAAAGGTTTCTAAAGGCGATGCTTTTCAACCCAGGAGAGTACAGTGACCATCTGAAGTAGTGAGTACATGTCATGCTCCTGACCAAGGCAAGGATCATCGACAATGATTGGCACTTGTAGCTTTACTGCTTCCGTGATTCTGCGCATTACATACGGTTATCAAACGCAAGACCATCCTCGACAACTATCATTCGCACAAGGTAGGTGGCCCTTCACCAAAATGGGACGTGTGATACACATATGCTAGCACTGTGTGATCACTCCCAACGAAACCACGCTTGTCAACGCTCGTCGCCACCCGTCAATTTGGCAGAATCGTTCGTCCCGGTTCATCACGAACCGTCAAGTTTTCTCACGACATCGGCATTTCTCATCATTTTCTTTCGCCGTCCACCATTTTGACGAGTTTTGACGATTTATCTGTAGAGTTCCATAGCAAGGTTCTGGCATCTTGATGTTGACGAAGTCCTCACATATACGAGTGAATTTTCCCTTGCACCACCATGACCTCCACTGAGTCACATTCCCGTTGATGCCAAGTATCTTGTTCTGGGACGTCTAATCTCGCAGGCAGCGCACACAGGCACTACAATGCATTGACTAATGCGGGAGCAGGAGGATTTGCGTTTACCAAGGCACGTCGTCGAACATTTGCCTGCATATATGTTATCATTTTCATAATTTAATTTGAGCAAGTCGGAGAAGAAGGTATGCTACATCTTTAGTGTGCATATCTCATCACCCTTATCTCGACATTTCTAGGTCTGAGATAAGTATTGCAGCAGACCATCAATTGACTCCATTCGGCAGTGTCACGCATGTAACACCAGCAGCAAAGCCACAAGCTTGGCGGACAGCCCTGTTGAAGCAACTCGACTTACACTCATCGCTTCCTCACCATACTTGCACGATTCCCTCGACTTTGACTTAGAAGCTCGTGTATCAAGTTTCAGACCTTACGGTGTAGGGGGACGCAAGTAATTCCCAATAGACGGTCCGTCCACCACAGTAACCCCAACATTGCAGCCTCATGCAGGTCTCATGATAGCTGATCACAGTCACGATTGCAGTCGGGTCACTCAACGAACATCGATAGCGCCGAACACTGCTTTGACAATACCTCATCACGTGTTTCCCAGCAAACGCTCAGCTCGACCACATCTGTGTTTCAACCACCAAACAGCATGTCATCCGCCATGAAATCCTCGGTTTCGAGACTCCACCGCAAACTTGTTTACTATCTAGGCATGCCATCCGAGAACAAGGCAGCGCTTCCCGATCCGTTTTTCGGCATCCACGTTATATATTACACATTAATAATTCAAGGGCAGTTTTTTGCACCTGGTTCAATGGACATGGGTGCTTGGCGTGTTGTACAATTGGGTCTCTACAAAATTGGCTCGATATCTGGGCACGAATACCTCTCTGTTAAAGTACGAAATCAGCATGGAGAGACATACTATATAGCTATTGAGCGACTCCTTGGAGAGGTCAAGGATAAAGTCACAGAATCGAGCAACGATGGTGCCACTGAGGCAGGACGCAGCGAGACAGAGACCGCTCGCTTACCTGGTTCTGTACGTACTTCCTCATCATATGCCACTCCCAACACTCACCTTCCTGCATCACAGCCAGAGATCACTACAGCACCCGCACAGGCTGAGGAGACCTTGCTCAAGGATAAAGTCACAGAATCGAGCAACGATGGTGCCACTGAGGCAGGACGCAGCGAGACAGAGACCGCTCGCTTACCTGGTTCTGTACGTACTTCCTCATCATATGCCACTCCCAACACTTACCTTCCTGCATCACAGCCAGAGATCACTACAGCACCCGCACAGGCTGAGGAGACCTTGCTCAAGCAAGGGCCGGCCAATGCCTCTCTTTCATCCCCGCCCTCTGCGTCCTCTCTAGATTTGGCGCTGATCAATGCCAAGCGTCCTCCAAAGGACATGGCCTATCGCCTAGGCTGGTCAGGAAAGTTTAACTCTGGTGACAAACTCTACCGCAAGCTTGAGTTTGACTACTTTCCAAATGACGACGATAACCATAGCATCCTTCCCCTTTGGCATCTCGTAGTCCTAGCCGAGACTCTGCACCGGCAGGATCGCAAATATCTTCTATTGTCAAAGAACTGTTACTGGTACGCTGGTACCATTATGAAGATCATCGAGGAAGAATACTCTCCGAAAGTACTGAACATTAAGACGACGGGGTCGGATCGTTTAGATAGAGAACTGAAATTGCCGACAACAGTGAAAATGAAGCAGCAGCGGCAAAAAGAAGAAAAAAGGCATAACATTGTCATCTATGACGAAGAAAAGGTTGATACTACCTACTTGAGGGAAATGTATCATCAGAAATTGGATGATTTCCAGAAACCCGTATGTCTTTGGGTCTATTGAAGTTACAAGTTACTGATCTCGGTCTTCAGATTCAGGCGGAGCAGGCGGAATTAAAAGCATTGAAGGACAAAATAAAAGCAATGAAGGCGGCGAGTGCCGGAATGAAGGCGGAGAGTGACAAAATGAAAGCAGTGAAGGCGACGAGGGACAAAATAAAGGCGGTGAACGACAAAATAACGGTGTTGAAGGACAAAATTGACGCGGGGGAGATAGAGGAGGACGAAGTACTGGCACAAGTCAGAGAACTCAAGGCTCAGCTTTATGAGTGCTGAGACAACTTGACAGGAACTACCAGCAGTAATTTACGCCTCGTTTGGAGGTTTTATGACAAGGCAGGATGTGGGCTATTTTAATGGATTTACTCGAGGTACTGAACGCCTCTGAACAATATTGATGCGTATAGTCAATGTTTTAGTTTGCAGTCCAGATCCTCATCGACTCCTTACAAGCACTGAAGACAAGATCGCCCATGGGTAGAAACCACAGCGCTGCACACTTTTTGATATTGTGATCGATCGTTAGCTAGCGGAACTTTGTGGTATGCTTATCGCTAGCCTGGAAGTCCTAGAATGAATGTTTGAGCGATGGAGGTGCGACTTGGATTTCGCAAATATCTCAAATATGGTGCTGCAGCGAGCAGCGAGTACGGATTTTTTTGTGAATAATAGGTGCTGTGGCACATCGGCGGTGGCATTATGTCCGGATAATTGAAACTGTGTTCTCATCCGAGTGCCACGCAAGGGCACATCAATTATGTGGATTGAATGCAGGGAACAGCAGCATATACGCGACGGAAAGCATGGATGAGGGCTAGGCTCGGGCAAGGTGACCTGTAACAAAAGAGGCAGAGCGCATGATTCCTCCTCCGGGTGAGTTGCTGCGGTCCGAGAGTGGTATATATCGTATCCCATGACAACATCGTTCGAAAATTCCGGCATCTGAGTCAACCGTTCGAAGGCCATCAGCGAATCCCAGAGTGAGATACTATGCACCAGCTCCGTGAAGAACTTGCACTGGCAACGAAGCTGCATTGATGCGAATATTCTGATTCCATTAGCCGGTCGAAGGATGCATAGGATGAACGAATCCGGTTCTTGGGGGCAACGTGATCACCTTGGCTAGAGCTTTCAGATTTCCTGCTTCTTTCGTTCTGTACTGTCCTTATAATTACAACAAGCGCTTCAAGGTAGTTCTCACATTCATTATATATCGCTTGGCACTTGCATTGGCGAGTTGGCGTGACGTATTATGTACTGAAAGAGCTGAAGAAATCGAATCATAATAAAAATATTAAGAGGAAGTCAACTCAGACGATTCGATGCCTTAGTTCTTGGTGATTTTAAGTTGGATAAGCATCTCTGTCAAAATCCTGGGAGTACTGTTCCCAGTACATCCAACGGAAGGAATCTGTAAGATAGTGCAGCTGAGTGACTGCTTTCAGTTAATTGTGGAGTTGAAGACACTTAGAGAGAATCGAGAGGGAAGGCGTTGGTTCGATAAACCTTGTTCTCATCAACGACATGGCCCAGGACAAGTGGCAATCCGATGGTTAGAGTTGGAGCATCGATAGGATATATAATAGTGTGGACCAGAAGGTCGCTTCCGGTGTCATATCAGTCGACGTATTCGGCATATTCATTGTGTCATCTGGTTATGACCGACCTTAACCAGAAACTGATTACGGACTCATCAATACCGAGAGAAGAGACGGACACTGAGTGTGGCAACAAATCTTATTGGGCTCGGATCGAAGTGACCACTTTATTAGTGTGCCAAAGATTAGCGAGAGGGGGCTACCAATACGGCATCAATACCGCTACGATGGCGAGAGGCGAAGTCTATCAACCCGTCGAACTGGGCCAGCAGGGCAATCGGTCCGCCATCGTGCGTGGAATGTACAAATAGTGGCTTGGATCATTCTAGGGCAAGGCGACTTCAAGGCGAGCTGTATTCGGGAATGAACTTCCTGAATCACCGTCCAGGATGATCTTCAGGTTCTCTTCAAAACAAAGCTCGCGATAGGTCACGACTAAAGCTCGGAGTGATCATTGGTTACAGACTAAAATAACTGTGAGTATGCACGCGAATAGGCAACAAATACGCTTCGCAAGCTCAATCAGCAAGAATTGATGACTGCACAGCAAACATTCCTCCTCCGGGTTAGCAGGATAGTGGGGCCACCAGGCCGTTTCATGACAGCTAGTTCTGAACCACTGGCCATCGATCGGGTCCATGGAATAGAGCTTTAGGGCACCCTGTTGTTTGTGTCCTGGCCTCTGCGATACCGACCGCCAGATTAGCTCAAGAGGGTCCGAGCGAGTAAAGTCAACACCCTGCTCGATCGCATTGACAATCGATACACAGTTCAAGATCAGACCAATGACAGAGCCAGGTGCGCCAAAGGGCCTTGAGAGAGCATGACAGTAGGCGCTTGTATAGCATTGATTGCAATTGGCTACTGCGCTCAATTTTCCGAGAGATGACAGCTGGCAATTCGTGTAATCAAGCGGTGGGGTATGTTCCGGCGTCAACATTACGGCTAAGGTCGGGATTGGAGGGAATATTGAAATGACAATGTGGACCACTGGCAGATCGGGTTGGCAGGATCAAATTTTTTGTGGCAGCTGTAAGCCTTGGCCTTCTACGTAAAGATCTTTGTGAAAAAAGCGGGTGCCCTGCCGTCGAGCTATTCTGGAGAGAACGATGCTCATGGGGTACATAAGGAAGAGCTCGTCGTTGCTAACAGGGTGTCAAGCTAAAGGATGCTGGATGCCGGGACAGGGTCTCCATTGTTTGGTCATCTGTTGGAGTTGGCGGGTTGAGTGGTGACCCAATATCACTTGTCACGGTTTCTGTTCTTACCTTGGCTCGAGCTCGTCACTCGCGACGACGCCAACGTTCTCTCGTTCATCGACCATCGGATTGTTAGTTTCTTGTGGGGTCAATCTAGACCACGGTCAACCCTTCTTACTTCGCAGAGCTCGTCCTTCTTTCCTCATCTATTTTTCTTTACTCCTCTCCTTTTTACTCCAACTTCATTTACCTCCGTTTTTTTTTCTTCTCTGCCATAGCACTTTTTATCATCCCGCAGCTCCATTGATCTGTCGGCGATACTGCTTTGTGTCATAGTGCAATTCAACACCTCCATCCTGGTTTGCCCAGTGATCACTCATCCAGATGTCGGCCTCAGCATCTTCATCGACCGCCTCTTCCTCAGTGGGTCTAGGCAATCAGATCTCAAACACAGCAGAAAATGGCGATGAGAAGAACAGGTCTGTTAATTCGTACCCAACACGCGCACAAAACATGAGGCTGAATCACATTTTCCCACTGTCCCCCAACAGCGTCGTCATTAAAGTGGGAATGGTCGGAGACTCTCAGATAGGCAAGACAAGCCTAATGGTTAAATACGTCGAGGGCAGCTTCGATGAGGATTATATCCAGACGCTGGGTGCGCTCAGAAACAGCGGCCGTTGATGCACACGATGTTGATAATCACCTTTGATTTTAGGCGTCAACTTCATGGAGAAGACGATCTCGGTGCGGCGGACCACCATCACATTCTCGATATGGGACCTTGGTGGCCAGAGGGAATTCGTGAACATGTTGCCCCTGGTCTGCAATGACGCGGTAGCGATCCTCTTCATGTTCGATCTATCGAGAAAGTCAACCTTAAACTCGGTGAAAGAGTGGTATAGACAAGCTCGAGGATTCAATAAGGTAAAGATTCTACCCCCTTACTCCTGCTCCGCGGTCCAAGCCCTTTTCCTCTTTTTTTGTGGATGGCGGTAGGCTGATATTTTGGCTCTGCTTGGTGCATATAGACGGCCATACCATTCCTGATAGGTACAAAGTTTGACCAGTTTGCGACATTCCCTCGCGATGAGCAGGAAGAAATCACCAAGCAGGTATGCTTACGTGCATTGAACAGATGGTCAGATATTCATGTTTGCACTAGGCCAAGAGATTCGCTCGAGCCATGCATGCATCATTAATCTTTTGCTCCACCTCTGCATCGATCAACGTGCAAAAAATCTTCAAGATAGTACTAGCCAAGGCCTTCGACCTGAAATGCGTCATCCCTGAAATAGAGGGTGTGGGCGAACCTATCCTGATATACGTCGATGTATGATGCTCGTTAGAGCAGAAGTGGTCAGGACGGAACCTGATCACGTTCGGTTGCGGTGCGAACTGGTGCCTTGGTGGAAATGGTATACCTAAGCGTTTCGTGATAATCAGTTGGGTTTGATAGCAAGATGGGGTGGAAATTTGAGCGGCGGTGACATTTAGGGAGTGTTCGTTATTCGGCCCTGTAGCTGTTTCGTGGGCCATGAGGAGGGTATGTCGTCATGCAAGCCTTCCAAGTCATCCTTTTTGTGTACTATGCATGGTATATGTCGCGCTAATTCATAGCTTTCGTTATCTCCTTTCCGTAGATCCAATTACCCGTGCATCCCTTCGACTGTAAATGTGCTGCATCACACCTCAAAACTGCGATGGATAGATATACACAACGACTACTGGCCTCGGCTCGTCTCCAGGCATTCTTTCTTCAAAAGCGCTGCCCACGACGCAAATGGGCTTAAATACTCCCATCTCAATCACAAAAGAAAGGCGAGGAATTCTAGTTCTGGCTTCTCAATTCATCGGCATTTTATCGTGTCTGAGGCTGCTCGGGTATCATTTTTATTACTGCCCATTGTCCGCCGTGTGCTACGGGTACAGTGTTTATCCAGACTACTCTTCAGGCCAGAGCCTTCACTACATATACATATTCCGCACTCCCAACTTTCGCTTTTACTTTTAATGGCTTCTCTACTCCACGCGTCATTGGCCCATTTTATCAATGTATATCCCACTTCTGCCGTCCTCCCTCTTGCTTCTCATTCCGCCACTTTGCTCTACCTCCTTCATCCGGCGTGCATGGCTCCACTTTCTCTCCACTTCTCTGTCTGTGGCTGCTGGTTCCCTTCAACCCCTCCGTTTCGCATTGACATGCAATTCCACGCCCTGGCTCGGGATCTAACTTCGCTCCACCACTTGTCAATCTAATACTACCATCTTTGCCCGTCGTGCCTGCCTTCCTCATCATTGTGCATATCCCGATAACTCCTTCAACCTGTCCACAAGAATGATCCACGTGGATTTTCATTCTGGCTTTTTTTCATTACTCATCATGACCTAAACATTTACCGACTTTCCCTCCATCCCTCAGCTCGTTTGCTGCTCACGTGGCTAATGCCGTCTACAGGTCCAACAAATTCTCGACTACTAACAGAACGATGTTACCTTGTCCTTGCAATTGTTATCTTTCGCAGTTGGCAAAGTTGCTTTTTCTCTGCATTGTTATCCAATCACCAAATCGTTGCCATTGTCCTGTTGTTGTCTAGCCTTGTTTCGCTGCCGTGAGTTCTTATATCTTCTTATTTCCCCCTCCCATATGACTTCGTTCTCCTTGTAATCACCGGCACCTCTCCCCATCTTCTCCACATTTTTTCCGAATCCTTGCCGTTTTACTCCCTGCAGACTCTCAGAAATCGAACATTCTGAACTATGGACCTAAAACTAGCCTATCTGTATTCTTCTGCACCTCTTCCATTTCCGTTACTTCATATTTCTCTCGTCACCTTTCCCCATATTTCCCACCACATGATCATATATACTGGAACCTGTTAACCCAATTATTGACACTATATCCCAATATATAAGCCTATATCACTCACATCCAAAATCCACTGCCACACCTAATCTCATACCTACCACTCCGTCCCATATCTTCCCAGCAGCTTGAATGCCCGTGGGTTTTCATCATCCGCAACACCAGCTGCTTGGCCGTTGGAGGTAGCGATATTATTCCCTGATCTTGTTCCTTCCCTTATTCAAACTATGGGCCATAGTGCAATTTGAGATTTTATATGGTGAAATTTTCGAATTCGACTGAGCTGGTCAAATGGTGTACATGTAACAGCATGTGGATGTGATTGGCTCGACACTCGGGAATTATCGAGGCACAGGGATGTGACGTCTATGCTGGCCGTATTTTACGTTGCCTCGACGATAGCCCCAGTAGGCAAGAATAATTATTCAGGTTTGCCGCCGGAAATCCTGGAGTTCGGCCACAAGTGGATGGTACTTAATTGCAATATATAAGTTCCCTAACCTGCAGGCCTTGCCGAGGTACACCCTCCCTGCATCAGTTGTGCTGTTGGTTCATGATCAGGGCACAGAGCTTCCAGGTCATGTACCACGCGAGCCAATAGCCGTCGGGATCCGCTTCCGGTTCTGATGTAGATGTGTAACGACGTGATGAGGGTCCACTTATATGAATAAAGCAAAAGAAACAAATGCATCCGGTCCAGCGAAACAACGATAAGATAAGGCTGCCTGCCAATCTAATTCTGAAAAACCTATTACTTCGCTAGCATCATCTGCGGTCGCGATGAGGATTAAAAAATAAGCGCATTGATCCATGAGGAACCATACCTTAACAAAGTCTACGCCAAAGCGTCAATGAGCTTAATTTCGTAAACGCAAGACTGTACCACGCACCAGCATAGGTTATCGAGCCACTGTCATCAGTACCAGCCTCACGAAGCATTTCATCCACCTCAGCATCAGACAATTTCTCGCCTGTTTCCCAGTTTAAGCTCGGGTGGTAATCGTACAGAATTGAACGAACCCAAGTTGGTCATCACATGACGCAGTTCAGCTGCGCTGATTTCTCCGGTGTTCCCTTTGTCAAATACCTTGAAGGCTTCCAGGATTTCTTCTTCACTATCTGTGTCTCGCATCTTACGGGCCATGAGAGTGAGGAACTCTGGGAAGTCGACTTGACTTCGTCCCTTGCCCTCTAAATCCTTGCGCATCTCCTGCAACTCTGCTTCCGTTGGGTTTTGTCCTAAAGATCGCATCACTGTGCCGAGCTCATTGAATGTGATCGAGCCATCTCCATCTAATGTAGTTCAGTGGAAGTGCCGAGGTGCATATGAGTCTGAGTGACTGCAGCCCTTGAAGCTAGATCGGACGCGCCTTTGTCGAACAAACTGAATGCTTCCTTGAATTCTGGAGAGCATCGAATTTTCAATCGTTAAAGATTATTATAGTGCGTAAAATCGTACCAGAAATCTGCTCTGTAATTCATCGGATCATCGTTCAAGTCGTTTGGATGCCCAGCTGACAAAGAAAACAGTCATACCTTCCGTCTGTTTTTTTTCTCCACGTTAATAACGTCTAAGAAATGAGGAAATTCTATCTCACGAGTTGTTCAGCCATTAAACTAATTCAATTCTTGACTTGTGTGGTGTAAGGTGTTGGTCGAAGAAGGTATGAAGCTGTTATCCGTTGCTTACAAAAGCGGCGGGATCACAAGGAGTGACGCGTGACGCGTGACGTCGCGCTATATCGCGATGTCGACGACCTTTGGCGCTCTTCAACCTTGGTCAAGAGCTGACTTGGGCTTTGACTGCCGCAGTGCAGCTCGACTGAGACCTACACTATTAGTACGCTTTGTGGGTCTCACTCACTGCTCTCTCCCTAAAGAGCCCGTCGCAGGACCGGAAACCTCCAGCCACGAGGGAGCACCGTTCTTCACCTCAAGTACACGATTACAAGATAGACGACTCATCTGTATCTGTAGGTTTGACCTACGGATGAAATGGTTGTCAAATTGCCTGCCAAATTGTCAGCGATAACGCGTTTCCCCAAATTGAAGCCGCGTACGAGATCTCGGCCATGAATTCATGATCCATGGCATAATGACCCTGAGGGTTCATTTCCCTTGAAGTAATCGCATTGGGGGGCTGGTAACAATCAAGTCATTCCAGAAAGAACTGCCCAGGTAATGAACGGAAGGTCCATGTCATCCGCAGCATCCCCAACCGATTCAGCCTCATCCCCATACCTTTACTCTATGTTTGAGTTCGCTCAAGACCCGGACTCTCATTTGCATATCCCCTAGAATTAATATTCTGGTTTCTACGGTATAGGTAAGATATTTGTCATGTATGTTCGTCTCTTATCATTAATACAATCTGGTTTCTACAGACTAGTCACGTCCGAAGGTACAAACCATCACCCACGAGGTAGTTTTCTCCTGACTCGACCCGTAGCCTGATCCATCCATGACATAGACGAGGTTTGGGGACATTAGATATCAAGATAGGGATGTGGTCAGAGGTTAAATTGAGTGGGAATGTGTTATGCCATGACAACAGCACCGCCCAATTATCCTGATATGCCACAAAGCCGCATCTTGGCCAGCACGGGTCCGCTCCCAGCGCAATTCGCCAACGACGGACGGACCGCAGGGCTGCACCGTGGTGTATGGTGAGGTCGGCTGCCAATGTTTTCATTGGATCGAACTAGGAACAATAACGGGAAAGATTTAAGCACGAAAGAGATAACTTCTTAATCCTTCTGTTCGATAGTAGCACCATCCGTAGTACTGGGGAGCTTGCAGCGCAAATAATCAGTAATATTACCGTGTTCTGCAACGAAAGATGATCCGAGTAGGGAACCAAGAAGTCATGGAGTATCAGATCTGGGGAATTGGAGGCGCTATCCTCCCTGAAATTGATGGAAGGGACAAGAGATGTCGACTAGGGATAGGCTCCGATAAATGGTTAACCACGTCCACGGAGCTTCCACACCCTGCCACTGAATGCTCCACCACCTGCACTCCACCTTCCAACGGATGGCTCGCCTGAGGATACCAAACTCGAATATCATCACATTTGGCATGTGCAGAGCGTTGTAGAGCCATCTGAGACGAGTACAAAGCCCCACTCCCCCATCGAATACACGATTGCGATGTGATCAATTCCCCATACTACTAGCCAATGCCTGGGACATCCATGGAATTAGAGACCCGGGCGTTGCACAGGCACATCCCCCTGCACGAAAATGGAGAGGTCTCCGCAGATCACCAACAAGTAACCCAACAAATCAGATGAGAGAGATGATGGTAAGAAAAGGATTGCTTGCCTATTGCTAGACTAATATTCTACATCGCTAGATTCTACATCACCTTTCCCACGCATGTCACTGGCAGTTGATTTAACGCGTCCAACCACCACCCACCGCCGCCGAAGCAATGCCGAATGGACAGCACTAAGCAGAACCTTCATAGCAGGTTGGGAAGAAAGAGTTGGACCACACTGCAGGTGGCGATCTATACATAAGTGAGCTCTTGGACTAATCGATCAACAGTGGCTCAACGAGACCATGTGCAGAGGTGGATTCAGCGCGCTCACACTCTCTTTTTGGGACTTTCAGCGACGATAATGCGTGCATACATCATCGTATCATATGCAGACGGGGTTGCATCTGATGCTCGGCCTGATCATCTCATGCTCAGCACAAGCCTACTCGAAACCCATGTTGATTCTGCGAATCAGATGACCGGTATACCCAGCAGCTGACATTTGCATCACATAGGTCGAAGCAAAACAAATACGTTTTTCAATTGCTTCATTATGCAGCATCAAGCCATCACTTCGAGGCGGGTGAGACTAGAAGGTGACATTTCTTGACTTCGCTTGCCACGGGGATATTTGCTGAGGTATTGGAGGTAAACAGCAGGATGTGATGGGTTTCTGAGGCACACAGCGTGATTACATCTCGGTTATTCTGTGGCCGCATGAAACACTACGCCGGCCATTGTCATATATCACACATTCAAACTATCATTCACCTTCATTGTACGTGGTTCTGCGGTATCAGTTATCTACATTGACGAGTAGCCAGCTGGTTCAGTCGTAGTTTGGGCTAACGTGCGGGCTGTTTTGGTCTCCTCATGCCTTGCTCTACCCAATTTGCATCCATCCAGAGGATAGAGCCCATGTGATGGTGCATACAGTTGCATCACGTCCGCATGGCCCAATTCATTCTGTGTCGTACTTCCAAATTGGACTTGGAACGGCATCGACCCGCCCAATGTAATAAATGACTGCTCCACAAAGCAGTCCAACTATTCGAAGATCAGCTCCATTTGGTATCCAGGCATATAACCGCTAGATTACCTTGATAGGCGCAGCATTTGAACCCCAACGGCCTGGCTCTGCGGTGCACGTTCTCCATTTATCGTTCTGTTACACTACGGCGCTTGTTTTCACTCTTCATCGAAACATAGCGTGCCCAATGGCGTCTTGTCCGAATAAACTGGATCTTATTAGAAGTGCACATATGGGTTCCCTGCCATCTGACTCTTCAAACAACGCGCTTTTTCTATGTAGTGCTTCCGATCTCAAGTCCGATTTCTCGGGTTCTCCAAGCGGCCATGTGTCGGTCCTTTTTGGGCCCTATGGCATGTCTGCCTGCCCATATGCTTTGATCCTTGTGGGGTTGTCTCCGTTCCATTAGCCATTACTCTGTCTACATCCCAATTTGTTCATACACGCCAGTCTACTTGCAAGGAGTATAAGTAGGGTATATCATCTCAGAGAGGTAGGTTTCGCCACCAGAAAACGCACCTCCTCCTCTACTCTACTCTGCAGTGCCAGAACCAAATGGCATTTACCTTCAGGCGTATTTTGCTAGTTGCAACCCTCACATGCGCTACACTCCTCGTTGTGGATGCTACCCAAGCTCACAGGCGTCCCGAGAACTACAAGGAAGCCGTGCACGCTCCTGATGCAGAGGCGAACCCAACGGTTAGGGTCGTTCACAAGCGTGCTAACGGCAAGGTATCCTTTGCATACTTCACCAACTGGGGTATCTATGGTGCCGATTTCCAACCCACTGACATTGTCTCCCCACCATTAACCCGTACGTGTCTTTCTCGTTTGTCAATCCGCCATGCAACTCACCTTCGCTTGTGTAGACATCCTTTACTCTTTCGCTGACACTGATTCAAGCGGTGCTATTATGCTTACAGACTCCTACGCCGATCAGGAGGTACGTCATTCCTGGAATATAGGACGTGCAGCCGATTTAATGGGAATGTGCATCACAGAAACACTTCCCTGGTGACTCCTGGGATGAGGGTGGTAACAACCTATACGGCTGCTTGAAGCAACTCTACTTGCTCAAGCTCAGGCAACGCAACCTTAAAGTCTTGCTCTCCATTGGTGGATGGACCTACTCCCAAAGCGGTGAGTTCTCAACACAGAGATCTTGCTTAAGTATGAGTTCTAACACAACTTCCTAATTTCAGGTCATTTTAACTTCGTCACCAACTCTGGGGCTCGTACCACCTTCGTGAATAGTGCCGTTCAATTGATCGAAGACTACGGTTTCGACGGCATGTACGTATCTGTCATCATGCCGGATCAGTGACAAATAGACTGATTGATGCCTTTCTTCACCAGTGATATCGATTATGAGTATGCCTCTAGTAGTGCTCTCGGTCAAGGATTGGCAGATCTCGTGACTTCTTTGAGAAGCGCCTTGAATCAACTTCAGTCCAGGAAGGGTGATTCAGTTCCATACCTCATAACCGCTGCTGTCGGTTCTGGTGCAGAGAGCTACAACAACCTCAGAATCCCTCAAATGAACGCCGCTCTTGACTACTGGAATCTCATGGTACGTTTCCATCATGTCACGCAAAGCCTTCAAGATGACGTCTTCCTAATCTATCTTTGCCCTTCTTCACCTTATATAGGCTTATGACTTCGCCGGGGCCTGGTTGACTGTTGCTGATAACCAAGCCAACCTGTATGGTGGTTCACGCACCGGAGTCAGCGGTGATGCTGCAGTCAGCCACTACATCTCTCAGGGTGCTTCCGCATCCAAGATCAACTTGGGTATGCCCTTGTACGGTCGTGCCTTCGAGAACACCAATGGTATCGGTCAGCCATACTCAGGTGTAAGTATACCACCCCCATAGCAAATCAATTAATTCAACTACGATGCCTAGGTCGGTCCCGGTACCATCGGGGCTGGTATCTATTCTTACACGTTCCTTCCCCGTACGTATGCTTCACTTTGGCTCTCTCGGTGGTACTCATCCTGCATCTTTTAGTGGCCGGTGCATCCGTCGTCGAGAACAACACCGATGTCTCCAGCTACTCCTTCGACTCTTCCAAGCGCGAACTCGTCTCCTATGACACCCCCAACATCGTTCGCCAAAAGACCCAGTACATAAACAACCGCGGTCTCGGTGGGTCCATGTTCTGGGAGGTAAGTTTCACCCCCTGATCAGAACCTGAACATCGTTTCTGATCGCCATCAAAAAATCGGACAGCTCTCCACGGATAAAATCGGTTCTCAATCGCTTGTTGGTGTTGCTGCTAATACCTTGGGTCAGCTCGATACCACTCAAAACCACATCAGGTAAGTCGCCTCGGCTAATGGGTTGTGCCACTCATTGTGCCTCACATACAATGGAATAAAACTCATGCACGGTTTCTAGCTACCCCAACAGCAAATGGGACAATATCCGCAACAACATGGGTAATGGAGGTGGAGGTGGAGGTGGGCCCAACCCAACTGACCCACCTCCAACAGGTTGCAATGGTGTTGCTGCCTGGAATTCAGGGGTAAGCGTTTTTATTTCAATTTACCTCCCTGGTCATTCGCAAAGAACGACATGGAAATGAAAATACATTTTTCAACCGCAACTGATTCTCGCTTCCCTCATTATGTGACTTTTCCAGAGCCAATACGTCGGCGGTGGCAGAGTTTCCTACAGTCAGTTCTTCATTTTCTTCCTTGACGTCGATTGATATGTGGCTTCGCCTATCTGTTACTTCCAGATGGTCGCTTGTGGACTGCCAAGTGGTGGACTCAAAACGAAGTCCCAGGAGGTCCATGTGAGTACCTGCCGCCCATCCATTCTCGAAAATTCATGGAGAATTCTTACTGACTCGAGTCCTAGCCGGCGTCTGGACCGATAACGGCGCATGCTAACTTGCTCGCTCTTACGACATTGGGCTCGTTCCGATACAGACTGGCAATAAGCACGGAACGCAGGGTACTGAAGAAGTTGATACGATTAATTATTCACAACAATAACCCTCTGTATAGCAGTCGAAAAGTCTCTGTATGTATATCTTTATCGCAAATGGGAAAGAATCTGCATGTTTGTATACTTTTTGATCATGAACAGATCGTGTGCAACGGAGAGGTCTCAGACCGCAGAGATAGATTTCCATCTGCCAACCAACAATTGCAATAGCTAAGTATGGCAGTGGTGCTTCCTACCTTTGAAGCGCCAGAGACACATGATACGATGGACGCTTTTGAAATGGTTATGCGTTAACATGCAACGAATAAGTCAGAGATTTGTCCAGAGTCGGTCGAGCTCATTTGTTCTGTGGATGAGGCATGGGCGCGCGCTCATCAGACCACGCTTCACACTGGCAATTAGGGCGGCAGCACTAAAGACAGGGCAGGATTAAAGCTCCCATCTCGCCGTCCCAAAATCTATAGATACAGGGACGAGCAAAAAATAACCGAGTTTGGTCTCTCCAACATCTCCGAACCTTTTTCGAATTTCTCCTTCAACTCTGTGTTGCCAATGACTTTCGCCGCTTGTGCCATTTGACGCAGGAGTTCACTAAGGCGGCGAAATACACGGATAATGCTTCCTTCAAATTGATCTGTGATCTGTTGAGTGGAGAAGTAAAACAGAAAGGAGTGAGATGAGGTCGATTGCTAAAATGGTGATTGAAACATGATCAGCATACCTTGACGATATCTGCAAATGACGCGCCTCGACACCATTGAATGACAACATCCATCAGCTCGACCTTGAACGAAGCGATGTACTCGTCTTCATCAATAGGCAACTTGGATTCTTTGGCCACTTTAGCTATCCGCCTCGCAATCTCTTGCATCACTCTTAACGGCGAAGCAAGTTCTTCCTTCAACTTTGTCGTCGCTTCGCTCTACAAAAACGAATGAGCACCAAATGAATTACATCAACAACCACGGCGCGCGCGAGCACGCCCGGAACTCACCTTTTCCTCAAACACAAAACAACTCAACAATGCCGCACACTGCTCCGGCAACAACGTATTAAACACTCCATTAAAAATCAACTCGGTCAACAACAACTCGTCCCCCGTGCTGATCTCACAAGCCACCCTCCCCTTCAAATCCACAATATCTTCCTGAGTCGTAAACGCCAACCTCCTCAACACCCTCTTTCGGCATTTCAGTTCCTCCAGCTGCAATACATCCAAAGTGGCTTGAATCCGTTTTTTGAGATTTCGTATCCGTTCTTGGCTTTCTCGCTTTTTGGTGTAGAGGGTGTAGAGTTCAGGGAGGCGGGGGTCTTTGTGGAGGGGGCTTGAGAACATTTTTTCTTCCATGACTTGGATTTTCTGGTCACCACCATCAGTATTGATCCCATATCATTGTACCGATTGACAGCCTTACCTTCACGAGTGCTTTAAACTTCTCATCTTTAATTCCCAAATTCTGTATGGGATCCAACAAAGCAACCCCATTCGGGAACCGTCTATGAACTTCCAACACACTCCTCCAAACCGTCTCCTTCGCCTGCTCCGATCGTAAATCCTTTGGCAGATACAACCTCAGATGACTCATGCCTTCAATCGTCGATAACAACACCGGTACGACCAAAGGAACGCCCTTCTCCCCTGGAGGACAGGGTTGGACGCCACCTGGTGTTGCAGTGAGGTTGATCCGGTCTTTTGAAGCTACACCCCCTGGTGCGCAGTTTAATAGAACGTCAATGACGTATTGCTCGTGTGGTGGGTATTCATCCGGTTTGGGTACCGGCCTATTCTAATGAACACGCATAGGTTCAATATGACGCCTGCGAGAAAGCCTGAGCTACACACCTTTGGTGGCTGTCGTTTTTGATAGTTCACAACAACACCCCAGCCAAAATCGAATTTCTGATACTTGACTTTGACCAGACGTCCAGGTTGCAGGAAAGGCAAGGCATACGTAGGATGCGTCACCACATCTCTAAAATCGCCTCCCATTTGTTCCAGTTGCTGTCTATACTCGTAATACTCCGCAACCTTGGCTTCATCCGGGATCACAATCTCTTGCTTCCCAGCCTCTTCTTCCACCAATTCTATTATTCACGATTTCAGCGTCAGTCATAAGCACCCTTGTCAGAGATGAAACGCCCACAAACCTTCTTGAAGCTTCGGAACACCCGCACTACTCTGAAACTGATAGAAACACCTCTCCAGCATATACTCCGGGCTAATCCCTTCCACTTTCATCAAATTCAACACCATGTTATACCCCAAATGAAACGCCGAATCCAATCTATCCGCCTCTCCCTTGATCATCTCCTTCGCCGCCGCAGGTTCCAACTTCTCATCACACATCATAATCACCACACCTCGATCATCCAATCCACGTCTTCCCGCTCGTCCAGACATTTGGATATACTCTCCCGAAGATAAATTCCGAAACTCCGACCCATCAAATTTCTGAACATTTGCAAAGACGACGGTTTTAGCTGGCATGTTTAACCCAATCGAGAACGTTTCCGTCGCAAAAAGAACCTTGATGAGACCTTCTTGGAACAGAATCTCGATCACTTCTTTCAAGATGGGTAATAAACCACCATGATGAATCCCAATCCCACGTCGTAAGAGTGGTAACAGATTCGTAATCTGCGGAAGCTGACGATCGGCCTCTGCAAGGTTTTCAATAGCATTGCTGAAAATGTTCGAAACGAGATCTTGTTCGTCCGCGCTGTTGAGTTCGAATTTGGACATGTTGAGAGCGAGACCTTCGCATTCGCGTTTACTAAACGCAAAGACGATGACCGGGTTGTAATTCTTCAACATGATCATTTTGATGATTTTTGTGATATCGGATGAACCTAAAACACAGAGGATTACAACAAGGTTTGTGGTATCAGAGAAGACTAGCTTGCGCAAGTCCAACTTACCCTTCTTATCCGATCCCATCCCCTTCTTTATCTTCCCCTTCTTCCCCCTCCCAGCCCTCGGATCCGCCGGATCCTCACCAGCCACATCCTGCAACTTTCCCATTGCTTTCGTAAAATTATCCTCCCTGAACTCTCCCTTCTCATTAACCACCAGATAAATCCCCTCCCCCCCAGCCGGGAACAAATAATGTTGCAACGGCGTCGGCCTAAAATCCGTATACACCACATGACAAGGCTGCTCATGCGATTTACATATCCATTCCGCGAACTGCATCGCGTTGGGGATGGTGGCGGAGAGGAAAACGTATCGGACGCTGTGAGGGAGGAGTATGATTGTTTCTTCCCAGACGACACCGCGTTCTTTGTCCCGCATGTAGTGGATTTCGTCAAATATGACCCAGGCGACTTCGCGCATGATTTCAGAACCGCGGTATAGCATTGAGCGTAGAATCTACTCTCTTATTGATTATCTTTGAGAAATGAAAGGGGATGCGGAAACTTACCTCGGTCGTCATAACCAAACACGTCGCTGTAGGATTAATCGTCACATCACCTGTCATAAGACCCACATCCCCAAACTCTGCCAACATTTCTCTATACTTCTGATTACTCAAAGCCTAAAAAGCCCGCGAACAGGTCAACAAACATGACCCATGAGACGAACACGAGATGCCCAAACCTTGATAGGACTCGTATAAATCACCCTCTGCTTATCCCTCAAACACTGTGCAATCGCATACTCCGCCACAACCGTCTTTCCTGCACTCGTATGCGCCGACACCAACACACTCTCATTCCTCTGGATAGCATACACCGACACTTTTTGAAAAGGGTCCAACTCGAATGGATATTCTCTCGCCGGGTTTGTAGGCGGAACATGTTTGGATATAGGGACGTAGTTGTATCCTGGTGGGACTGCTACTTGATGTCGTACCTATATCACCCAAGCCAAGCAAGCAAGCAATATATATATTAATGCAATGGGTATGAGTATCGAGGGAGAGAGAGAGGTGAAACGTACTTGATGACGAAGCTCCAACCTCGCATTAGCCTCAACGGCACCTGTCAACCCAGCACTAGCAGCAACCTCTCTCTTCGCCTCCGTCTCAAAATCATCCAACAACACCGGTTTAGGCGAACTCGACCTGTGCTGTACCACCAATGACTGGAACTTTGACTTGGGAGAGCCCAATTCAGGCTGCAACTCCAACAGATTGGGTGAGCCCGGCGAATCCAATCGAGGCTTCTTCATCGCAGACGGTCCAGCTTCGTCATCCACTCGCATAGCTTGCGCTTGCGTCTGCACTGCACGACTTTCACCATTCGATGCTGTCGTCGTCGGTGGAGAAAGGACGCGACCATCATCAGGGGTCGCTTTTCGTTTCAATACGCCAGTCTTCGCCTCTCGGTCTTCTTCTCCCTCATTCATCTGTACATCCTCATCGTTGTGCTCATTGTCATTGTCTTCATGATCCTCAACTTCAACCTCCTCCTTGGGTTCTTCATCAAGAAATGAAAAAAGGTCGCGAGTATCCATACTCAGTTATACCTAGTCAGTACACCGGTGACCAAATTGCGAGTGGCTGAGAAGAGATTTTGTCTGTCACACAGAACCTACATGTCACATTTGCATGTCACAATCACAACTCCGTGTTACACCCCCCAAAAAGGTAAAGCGATGCACCAACGGCCGCAACGGACAACGCCGAAAATACCACCCTTCCTCTTTCCTGTCCTTATCACAGACCCTATCGCTGATCTTTTGATTGAAGTTGATACAATTTTTTTGACTACAAAATTGATGATTTACAAAAGCCTATGTACATAGCTACCCAATCCTCAACTTTTTTCGCGCAAGTCAACGTTTATTGCACACGAGAAAAAGCATTGGCATGAACACGGAATCTCGCAACCTCGCTTGCGCTCTTGACCTTGAGAGGTGCAACAGGGCTAGCCCCAACTGCCTTGGCAATCCTGTTGGACAAGTCCTGGTCGACTGCGGCCCAGACGGAAACTATATGACAACACAGTAAGCATCAGTCTCCTCAAGTACAACCACAAAACTCACGTTGCCTGTTTCGGATTTCAGCCTTGGTGACGCCCTTGAAGTTGGCAGCAACGTTTTTGACGTAAGCCTCACGGGCCTTGTCGTCCCAAACCTTTTGCCAGAGTGCACGAGGTTGCTCAAAGTCGACTGAAAGAATCATCATCAGGATCACACATTTCTACGTTAAAACAGAAAAATACGTACGCTCGGTGATTTCACTGAGATCCCTGTAGGCACCACCAACGAAGTTCTCGTGTCTCACCCAGCGCTCAACATCACGGACAGATCCCTCAAGGGTACCCTTGTTTCTCAAGAACTCGAGGGGCTCGACGCTGCTCTCGTAGTTTGCCCTGCTGCCTTGAGAGATAAAGGTCATGGATCCATCTCTCTGGAAGTTGGCAACGGGTGCAATGGCCTGGTTGACGGGCAATTGTTGGTAGTTGGTACCGAGACGGTGGCGATGAGTATCAGGGTATGAGAACAAGCGGGATTGGAGGACGGGGTCGGCACTGGGCTCCATGTAAGGAATCAAATGAGATGGAGAGAAAGCAACCTGTTATCAAATGGAATCAGCAAAAAGGTGAGAATCAATCTAGTCAAGGCATACCTGCTCGATTTCAGCAAAGTAGTTTTTGGGGTTCTCATTAAGCACAATCTTTCCAACAGGGCGGAGGGGATACTCCTTGTGTGGCCAGACTTTGGTAAGATCCAAAACATTGTATCGGAATTGCTCCGCTTGTTCCGGAGTCATGGTTTGCTGAAGTGCAACCGGTGAGCAGCCAAGTATGGTAACTCGAAATTGTACTTACGACGTAGACAGTCCATGATGGAAACTTTCCAGACTCGATAGAGTTGAAGAGCAATTCAGTGCCGTAGTCTGGGTTCTCACCAGCAAGACGGACAGAAGTTGCGTTATCGAGGGTCTATCGGGTTATCAACTCAGCTGTCGAAACCATCGAAAAAATGTGAACACGAACCTTGAAACCACCGTCAGCACGAACGTGTATCTGGACGTAGACAAAGGAGCCATCGTCCTTGAACCACTTGAAGGTGTGTCCAGAGTAAGCGTGTTCTTGGTGGAAGCCATCAGGAGTTCCACGATCGGAGAAGAGGATCATGATCTGATGGATCGATTCTGGGTTTTGACCAAGGTAATCCTAAAACGCGTCGATCAGCACCGTGTTTCGTCATCCAAGACAAAAAGATGACATACCCAGAACATATCAGCGTTCTTAAGGTGGGATTGAGGGTGGCGCTTTTGGGTATGGATAAAGTGGGGGAACTTGGCAGGATCCCTGATGAAGAACACAGGGGTGTTGTTGAATACCCAGTCCAAGGTACCGTCCTCAGTTCTAATCTTAATGGCGAAACCACGAGGGTCACGAGCGGTATCAGCAGAACCGGATTCGCCACCGACGGTGGAGAATCGGATGGTAGTTCTAGCCTTTGCACCAACAGTGGTGAAGAACTTGGCAGAGGTGATATCACTCATGTCATGAGTGATCTCAAAGTAACCGTGGGCACCAGCACCCTTGGCGTGGACCTAGAAGGCAAGGTCATGAGGTATATGATGAATGAGCAGGATATGTGCGCTTACAACACGCTCGGGGATACGCTCACGATCGAAGTGGGCGAGGAGGTCGATGTGGTGGAAGTCTACAAGGCGATAAAGTCTGATTGGACTCGACAGTGGACAGGGGATGTCAACATACCTTGGAGGAGGAGGGGGCCGTTAAGGCCAGCGCGTTGGGAGCTGTATGGCTCAGCGGTGGGCGCACCGTTGGAGGTTGTGTAAACTTCTGGCATGGTGTAGTAGGAGGTCAAGAGCAGGTGCGGTAATAAGGAGGAATGGTCGAATTTATACTCCCCATGGGCAGCACCCGTCAGCGAACGTGACATTACTCATTCCTGATGATTGTTGCAATCGGATGACGATGATTGGCGCAAGCACGAGATCTGAAGCGAGATTACCCCAAACGGGTAGTGGTCGATTTCACCCCAGAGTTGTGTGTGTTGCGTGTCTTCCTGGATCAGCTGATCTCTCCCTACAATCCAGAATCCTCCACGCTGATGTTCCGGCCGCACATTCAACGTTGCTGCTCATCTCCTCGACAGAGACCATCCTGACAACTCTGAGGTCTTCTTCCTACTCATCGCATCTACGTCATCTCCTTCTGACAGCTGCAATGTTCAGACCGAGAAAGCGGGTCGAATCCGCGGTCACAACGCTGCCGCGATACCGAAGCCTCGGCAACTCAGGGATGCCTTGAGTTCCATTACTTGAGGCTCCCATAGCCGCTAATGGCCGTTGGGGTTCTCTGCGATGGCTAACAGGAGTTAGCCATCCTGATGTTTTCTGTTCTCAAGGGCTACTGTGATCCATTTGTCCAAGGTGCCTTCAAGCCGGTCGTGATACGATTGCCTTTCTGGTATGCCAAGGCGTAAGTACCATATGAGCGAGATTCCTTTCACGAGGAAACTGCGATGATCACCGACGTGCGCCTAGACAATCGTCAGCGACCGGAAGCAGCGAAGCATGTTGACCACAGTTCCGAAGCACCAACAAACCCGTTAAATAACTTAACAGGGGGGATACAAAGACTAAAGAGCTCTCTCCGACGGTTCGCCTTTGGAGATCTTCTTGCTTTTTGTGGCTAATCGATTAATCACGACAACGATAACAATCCCTTATATCATTCCACCTGTACGCCGGAATCTGAATCACAGGTTACGCGTCCAATAGCTGGTGGGGCCCCCTTCATTGTGAGGACACATCAAGTTGAGGGCATTCATAGTCATTCACCACACTACTGGACACCAACGGGCAATGCATTTGCCTCGTCCCTCATGCCAGCCTTTGTCACCCGTTCATCCTGCTTTTGGTGGGTGCTGCCTGTTTGCAATTTCTCTTGATTAACGGTGAATAATTTGATGTTCCACAGCATGCAAATAGTCAATATATTGTGACTCAAATGCTTCGTGTCTGCTTGATTTCAAGAAAATTCATTCCCTTGTTACCTGATCATATAAACCCCGATGTGTGCAATACATGGCCATTGTGTTGTGTTATTCATCATGCAACAATGTCCGCGGCACAGATCTTAATCTGGTAGATGTGACTGTCCAGTTGCTGACGTTGCTGAGCGCTTACCATTTTCTCAATATTATGTAGCCAATGTTGCCCGGCAGTCGGGATTACTGTGCGTGAACCGGAAACCAAGTACATTGGTAGTCCGGTTCGACGGTGAATGACTGTAATCGATTGATCCGCTGTATCATCAAAGACATCCTCTACATCATCCCGGAATCTGAATCACAGCCTATCCTGGAGCATTCTTCATTGTGAGAACAGTTTGACGTAAGGCCATTCAGAGCACGCTGTGTTCTCGTTACGTTCGACGTCAAGCACTATCTCCGAAGTTGGACCAGCGCAATGGAAGGATTCATGATCCAAGAATGTCAAGCCATCCTATATGGACATAGCGTAAGATTCGAAAATGGTAGGAGTCTAAGTAAACTTATACACCTCCGAATTTCGCCGAGGCAAAGGCACAAAACGGCAATTTCCGAAAACTGTACAGTCATTTCCCGGCCCCGTTCGGCATCCAAACCTTGTCTGAACAAGTAGCATTGCCCATTTCCCGAAGACCCTCAAGACCACACTCAAAAAATGTCCAAACAACGCGGTGCGTGTACTTCCAAGTTCTCAGATCCTGTGGTCCTCATCGTCGTCCTCGTCCTGCAAAATTCACGCCATCAAAATGCACGAACGAACTCACGAACGACCTGGATAACCTCCACACACAGGCGGTGGTGCATCTGGCAACAAATTCCGACTCACCCTCGGTCTCCCCGTCGGTGCCGTCCTCAACTGTGCCGACAACAGCGGTGCCAAATCCCTCTTCGTCATCGAACCTTTCGGTTCCGGTTCCCGCTTGAACAGACTGCCAGATGCGGGTGTAGGTGATATGGTCGTGGCTAGCGTTAAGAAGGGAAAGCCAGAGTTGAGGAAGAAGAGTGAGTCTTCTTGGATTTTCTCGGTGGGGGAGAGTGGTTTAATTGATGTGGCATTTTGCTCTTTCTTTCTCTCTCTCTAGCTATGCCTGCTGTTGTGGTGCGCCAGAGAAAAGCATGGCGGCGGAGAGATGGTGTTTTCCTCTACTTTGAGGTTCGTTTCTTGCCCAACTCACGCATGGACGCGACAATTGAATCTTGTATTCAAGGATAACGCCGGTGTCATTGTAAATCCCAAGGGCGAGATGAAAGGCTCAGCCATCACTGGTCCCGTCGCAAAAGAATGTGTACGTCCACTTTCCTCTTCCATCCATCGAATTCTCAGGCTCAACCCTAATCTTCTGCTAGGCGGATTTGTGGCCGCGTATTGCATCAAATGCTGGTACGGTCGTATGAGCTCGAGCTTATGTCCACTAGCCCAGCGCTGTTTCCTTGTATCCTACCATGTTTTCATACCAAATCATGAATTATGGCAAGCCGCATCCCAATTATCGTTTCTATGCTTTCAAGTCCTGTTTCCACTAAGATGTCTGATAACGCAAATTTTGAGAATGCGGAGATTGATCATCGATCATGAGTGTTATTTGTGATTGAAGTAATTGATAACTAAACATACGAAAGGGCTACACGGTGCTACAATATTGTGATAAATGATTCAAGATGTATCCATCGTCCCCGCTGGTTTAGGTGGCTTGGGTTTATTAATCTTTACTCCAACGAGTTTCGGTTTGACTGTCTTGGAGTTTATGAATGGTGGTTGGGAAGGTATTAGCGGAGCCGACGGTTGTTTTGATGCCACATTAGAGGAGGTCAATGACTGTGGTGGTAACCGTGGTTTATGGGTCGTATTTGACCCAGCACCTGTTGTTGATGAAGGCCGAGGAGGGTAAGAAGAATGAGAAGAATGACGGTGAAGCGGTTGTGGAGAAGATGTCGTCGGTGCGCCGATAGGTTTGGGCGGTAGAGATGGATGCGGGATCATTGTAGAAGTGGATGTTAATGATGAGCGTGAGAAAGATGATTTGCCGCGCCCGTGTCCGTTGGACGGATTGGTGCCCTCCATTTGTCGTAATTTCGCTTCCATCATTGCGATCTTGTCTTGTGTATTACTAGAACCACAATTCATACAGAAAGTGAGAACCACGAATCGAGACGAAATGGATAATGGTGAGGACGAAATGGGTTTGATTTGGTTTTGGGTGAGACCGAGTTGAACTTACCTTTCTCGTCGACTCGACCCTGCTTTGAGTAAACTCAACGCGGTAGGGCGGCCAGCTTCTGTCATTCCTCTGCGGTACTTCGATCCTGGTCCGCCACCAGGACCACCAGGGCCGAATGAGCCCATGGAATCGAGGGGTGCTTGGTGGGCGTGGGTGACGACGAGTTTTCGACCTCGGAGGAGTTTGTCATGGGCCATTGAGAGTGCTCTGGTTGCGTCCTAAGATGAGGGATTTTAGTATCGAGTGGTCGGATTTTGGGACAGTGGGATGTGAGAGGTGACATGTATGCTCGATAATTGCTCGCTCCCGGGTAAAAGAGAGTTTAGCCCTAATGTAGATGGATGTTCATGTGTTATGTGTCCCCATCATGTCGTTCCGTTAGGGATGAAGCGATGATGATTATGATTATGATTCGGAGAGGTTGGGAGGGAGGGGTGATCATCATTTAGAGCGTGGATGCAAAGAACCCGGGATGAGCGAAATCACAAAAAACTCAAGCAAAATAGGGAGCAGGAAGTGGGGAGTGGGAGTGGGGAGTGGATGTGGAAACTGGGAAAGAGCTTTCGACATACCTCTGGTTTCCCATATTCGATAAAAGCATAACCTCTCGGTTTACCTTTGAGTAAACCCGTTTTGTGGAAGAGGAAATCGAGTTTGGTGACTTTCCCGAATTTTGAGAAGATCTGGAGGAGGCTGTATCTGTGCAGATGCAAGCGCGTTCTGTTAGTTCCTGGGTATCATGTATCGGAAGGTGGTGGAGAAGGCGTAAAAGATACATAGTAACTTGGAGCGCAAAGAACACGGATACTTACTCGTCAACGGTAGGATGCAGATTCCCAATATACAATCTGTCTTGAAGGATCTGTCGTGGAGCTTCCGGTGCGTACTTTACAATAGGCTGGGGGTCTTCTGCGAATATAGGGAATGAAAGGTGCTCGTTTGGGATGATGACGGGTGGTGGTAGTGGTGGTGAAGAACGACGACTTCCACTTTTAACGGGGTGTTGCTCCAGTTGTGAGTTTGGACTTGGGCTTTTTGACATCTGAGTTTTGGGAGCGGAGGATGAGTGCTGGGTAACAGCCACGAATGAACTGAATGCGCCCCTGTAGCCAAACATGTACATTGTCGACACGACAGGTTCCGGGATTTAAAGCTCGAAAAAGCTCAATGTCCAGAATCTTGCAAGACGGGGAGCCCGTGAGTCTTGATAACAGGGTTTGGTTCCGAGATTACGAGCTCGGGACTATTATCTCACTCATTCGATTGGGCGAGCACAACTGGATCTGATCAACCTCAAGTTCAACGCTTGCGTTCGACGACTCCGACTCGTCCGTGGGTATGCGTAGAACCCCTTCATTGTATTCCAGCTCAACAGTTGTATCAGAATCAATCATGCCTGAGTGATGTTGAGCTAGCTAGCCCGAGCGTAGTCCACAAATAACATTAAATTGAACAGTACTAGTTAGATGGTTCATGTGAGAACCCGTCCCTTTTGGGATGAAATATCCATTGTCGACGTCGTCTTCTGCTACACATTGTGCAACACCTATTAACAAGGCGCATTAATGCATAGAGTAAGATCGACACTCAATGTCAGTCAGACACTGACCTAAAGGAGCGATGGAATGCCAGGGCAACACTTCAGAGACGAGAGCTCCAATGTAAGGTAATTTATCCCTGACTTTGATACTGGGAAGTCTGTCGCTTCCAACCACTTGATCGATTTTAGCTTGTGCCCTAGCCGGGACTTCTGGATATTTCGCCATAGTTAAAAAGAATACTTCTGTTGATAAAAATATTGGGCGTAAGGTTCGTTCATAGCATGAGGAGATCGAGTTAGTTTCTTACGGTGTCACTAGCACCTAGGAGAAAATGAGTAGACGTTGGGGAGATGTCAATCTAGATGGTACGTTAGACTGACCTGCATACATCGAGGAGGCAGCCCATTTGATGTAATTGTCCGCTTCATCGCTCACGTTATCGCTCACAAATGACTCGACTTCTTCGGATTCCTACAACTATGTGAGCCTCAGATGTCCATGGGAGTGAAGCACAGACCATGTGAAATGGTCCAATTGTACGGCTCATTGACTGATCGCAGCAATGAGTACTCACTGTTTCACATGGCTAAGAAACCCTTCTGGCTCAGAAAGCAACACTTGCAAAAACCGCTGACTTTCCTCCTCCTCGATCTCATCATACCGACGTAACGCAGATGAGGTACCCATGACCTTCGAGAAGAATTCACGGTATAACCTCAGGTGATCGTTCTTCTGGAGGAAAGGTATCCTCCATTCGCTTAACCCTATCATATTTCCCATTTGACTGATAGGTCGATTTGAATATATCGACCGTATTGCTTCGACAACTCGGCGAATGTTACCCATGGTGCCTCCTTTGACACATTCAGAGCGTTCCCAATCACTGGGTATCCTTTCGGACCAGGGGGGAATTTCTTTTGTACAAAACCGCGGTGAGAGAAGAGCACGGCACACACCACAGCCACAAGTGGGTATTTATCATGCGTGTGAAGTCGCTTCTTTTCATTCGGTGCATGGTCAACGTCAACGGGTCTGATGTAACACCTCTCCCGCAAGTGTCCCGGAATGCCGACAAGGATCGAGGTGCTGTGCCGAACATATGTATGAGGGTCGGACAATCAGGCTTCAGGATAACTCCTAGCAGTTGTAGGGACATCGTGGGATTAGTTCTGATGCTTCTAACTATAACTACTAGTACTACAATTTGATCCTCGATTTGTACCGTGACAAAAAATTTGTTATGTCCGCCATGCAAGTGTCTACGCATATCTAGTGTGAACCTCCCCGCAATGTGGGAACCGACTAGCGGATCCAGCCGGGTGACGAGGGTGGGTTGGGCACGAAAACCTAGGCCTGCCTCGCTGTTATGCATATGGTCGACGTCACGCGAGGCGGACTGTCCCTGAAATCTTGAGTTTTCGCCTCCGCAGCGCGAGCGGGTGCGTGAAAACGATAGAAAAACCCGCCTGTCCGAGTCGCTTTGAGACTTCAGGCTCGTAAGTCGTAGTTTCTAATTACTAGTTTAGTAGTTAGAGAAAGAGCCAAGAAGGATCACGCGCTTATCCAACGTTTCAACTTCTGCCTCTACGCTTCGCTTGTTCCTGAAGCGTCACCTGATATCCATTAATTGAAAATTCGCCGCCGTTGTTGGACTTCTCCAAATGCTGACAGGTGATATTCACCCATAACTGGGGAGCTACTGTACCACTCTCCTACCCAGGGACCTCGTCGTGTTGTATGCAATCACTGGTGCCAGTGACCCGCTTCACCGGGGTTGCCCGATAACTTGTAAACTTGCCTGCGCCGGACAGCGTCACGCAGTGATTGCATACAACGCGACGGGTTCCCCTGGGTAGAAGGGTGGGTTCCGGAAATGGCACAGCAATCCTGTGGTCATGCTGGCCCATACTAGGCTCTATGTTGGCATGGCAGAACTCGAGGAGTAGTCGAGCTCCAGTTGCTGTGTGTGCCACTCCTCGACACCCAGCGAGACATTCGGAACGACGTCAGAGAGGGTAGAGGGGTTTAATACTCCAACCTGTTATGTTAGCGTTAACGTTGCACGTATGGATCAATGGTATTTTACATTTCGGGCTACAGAGCGCTTGCGACGTACCAGCCCTGAGTGTCCCAGTACCCCATTTCCAGGGCGTGCGTTCTCCTCTGCTCCAGTTTGCAGAGACTGACACTTGGTAGGGATCAGCAAAAGACATGTGATCAATGCATCGGCACAAAATTATGAGGTTCCATCCCCGGAATGCGGACAAGAAGGTCTGGTGCACGTGCTGAACGATCTGATTTCTGGTTTGTGTAAAATCCCTATGTCTGAACTCAAAGCTCGCTGGCACTAGTCATCTTCACTTGGTGCATGAGATGAACACGTAGTGCATCGTAATTTTGGGATATTAGTATGACATTGTCAACGCCTAGTACTTGACAATGACTGTGACCGTGACAAGTAAGCCACCTCCAACTCCAAATATAGCTCAGCACGATCATCCTGGAGATTGACTTAGGCCCTCAGTGCAGATTTTTGCACTAGATTATCTTCTTGTTCACCATGACTTCATCTGCATCCGAGTCTGCTGCAATCTATGGTCTGGATATCAGCTCTAGGACGAATGCCCACACATTACTCCAGGCATCCAAAGTCCCACTTGAATTCACCAAAACCAAGCCATTATCCAATATCGCCAAGGGTGATATCAATGCAAATATCATAAAAACCCCGCCACCTCACGGTCAAGCCATCGTCAACGCCAAATTACGAAGACGCAACTCCACTCGTCGCCCCAGCATCTCCCCCCAAAGAAGAATCCTAGAAATCATCTTAAATTTCGTTTATTTTTTCTCCCTTTCTTACTTTGCGCTTCCCGAAATAATCCGGCTTGTCGAAGTTTACACATCTGGTTCGCCGAGTGGACAACTAGATCATCGTACGAGTGGATATTCTGGAAACGCCAAGAGCATTGTGGGTGACAGCATCGGTGTCACCTATGACCATGATTCGCGCGAGTTGGATGTGGCGGGTTTACTTGGATTTATGGATTCACTCCCGCAATCTACCGCTGAAAAATTCGCCCGGTACATCGTTACAACGGACGTCGGCCAAAGCCAAAACCAGAAGCAGGCTGTACAGTCGTCACTCACATCTCTACCTGCCCGCCTTCCAACTGCCCCTTCTGCCATCACACTACCCAGTATTCCACTAAAACGCACGCCACCTCCAAATTCTAATATCCAAGGAAACCAACCACCTCGCGAACAGCGTCCAACGGCGACATTCAAGTTCTTTCATCCCACTACTCCACCGCCTAGCCCATCAAGCGTCGTCTTATTACGACGCCCATTGACTATCATTCATTCCTATCCTTTCCCCACTGGGTATAGCGTTTCCAGACCAAGGGGAATAATTACGTTCGAGTCGATCCCTCCGAGGGATGTGGCGGACTTGCCTGCTATTCCCATTACCAAGGGATATGCCTTGAGCGAGTCTATGTCCATCTCTGGCGCGTATGAGAAGAAAGCCAAAGGAGCTGGCCCTGGAATGGTGGACGTAAAGGAGGAGGCATTTTGGTCGTTGATTGGATATGCGCTCGTTGTGTACGTGATGGGATTTGTGGGGTTAATTTGGGCTAGGCGGTTGATTCGTGATTTTAATGTTAGAGTGTGGGCAGAGGAGAAGCCCAAGGAGCAGGAAGAAGAGGAAGAGAAAAAGCAAGAGGAGAGGACGAGGGTTCGACCTGAAAGTGGTGAAATCCAGGGTTATGTGGTGGATGATGACGATGATGGAGGCGCTGGCGCCGTGATTATCCACGATGACAACTCCCTAGTGAGCGCCCATAGTGAGAGCCCTCCGCTGGAGTTGGCGTTGGTAAAGAGAATCGTTGAGCCGACCCCTGCGGGTATCACCGTCAAACGAGGAAGAGCGTCTGCGGTCCAGGAACCTCAACGTGGCCTCAATAGGCGTATTAAGAAGTCCATAATTGAATCTGGGATGAAGGTTGGCCATCCTCAGGCATGTTGAGATGGTTTCATATGGTTAGGTTGTTGATGATTTCCGTCCAGGGTGATTCTGGTTCGAAGGTTTTGGATGAAACACTTGGTGCATTACAGAAGTTGTTGTAGGGGGTAGGGCCTGGGGTATTCGCTATTTGGCGATGGTTTAAATGAGGGCGAGAAGGTTGCATATGATATTTGAAGCATAAATTATAGTTTCTATTGTGGTACATCGAGGTAGCTTGGTAAAGTAGAGACACTCTTGATATACCTTCAAGAAGGTGTTAGCTTTAGAGAAATGAAACCTTATCCCTGGAGTTGCGTTTACTAAGACCGCCTGAAGTGGGGATAGAGCGGCGAAGCTCGAGGGTGTAAGTGAACTCTCATGTCCAAGAATGGGTTGTCCATTGAGGAAGAATGACCCCGCTCGAACGATTAATGTGAGCCTGTGGAAGAATGGTCTTCGAGTAATGCAGACCTTGTGATCGTCGTTCTGTACGGTATTACCCGGTATAGCCGGGACTCGGTGCCGGTAACACGTGTTCCGGGGGGTATTGAATGGATCACCGATCACTACCCCCATTTGGTAGATCCCCTCCCCCTCTTAAACTTGACATGCACGCGACTTTTTGTCCCTCACCTTGGCTCCTTATCTTACAACTTATCAGGCCCTGCCAGCGAGACACGAGTGGTGATTTTATCCTCTCTTTCCTGTCTCTTTCCTTCCTACTTCAAGGTTCAAAGCTCCAAGAATTTCTTGCGAGATCAAGAGACGCGACCGAGTCATTATTTTACAGCCAACAACAGGTTGAAGAAAGGCCAAGATGGGAAAGTTTTATGATGAGATTCCGGATTTTCTCGTTCCGTGGATCCAGAATCAACACGTTTTTTGGGTTGCCACCGCTCCGTTGAGTCAAGAAGGGCATATCAATGTTTCCCCCAAGGGCGTGGAAGGTGTCTTCCATGTCGTCAATTCGACGAGGGTTTGGTACGAGGATCTTACGGGAAGTGGTATGTGGTCTCTTTGCAAGAATGTCTTGGCGCTGAACTTGTTTTGGTGTTGCGCAGGCGTTGAGACTATTTCGCATATCCGAGAGAATGGAAGGATTACGGTGCTGTTCAACGCGTTCACGGGGCCACCCCGGGTTTGCAGGTTATTCGGGATAGGTAAGTCTTCTTCTCGTTGTGATACATGAGGCTGATCTACCCTCTTTTCCAGGCACTGTTTATGAGTACGGAACACCCGAATACGACGAGTTCCTACCAGCGGGCAAACGGCATGCAGGATCGCGCGCAGTCATTGTCGTTGATGTCTATAAAGTCGGAACAGTACGTACTTCAATTATGATACATGAAGGTCTTATCAACGCGTATATACGCAGACTTGTGGATACGCAGTTCCATTTTACGGGTTCAAAGGGCACCGCTCTCAACTCCTTCATTACTTTGGTCGGCAAGAAGACCTCGATCGTGAATATTCCTGTGATATGCCAGCCAACGACGAAGCTGCATCCAAAGATGACCTAGATGTGCCCAATATCCCAGAGAAGGGTTTACGTCGATATTGGTTGGAGAAGAACACCAAGAGCATCGATGGTATCCCTGGGTTACAGCTTGCGTTCAGGGTTACGAGGACTCTGATATCTTCTGCTGTTCCCAAGAAACTTGGGAGCGAACAGTTTGATACCGATGGGAGGTATACGCACGATGAGAGGGTGCCCACCAAGACGATGCGGGTGATGAAGAAAGCGAAGGAAGTGGTTGATATGAAGACTATAATGGCGTTTGGCATAGGATTCCTCGTTTCTGGGTTGTACCACCACTATGCTCGAGCAATCGTTGAAGGAATTGGATCTCGTTATGCCACGTAAATCCAACCCCGCCTTTATCGCTCAACGTGTTTTTACTATGAAGTCCAGTATCTTTGCACACGTTTAATAGATCGTCCCATATTGGGGCCGAGTTGACTCACCGGGATTTTTAAACACCTGCTCTCGCTCAATTCAAAATGACGTCACGGCCAGCAAATGCACCGCTCTCGATCTGCCTTCAGAGACATAAAACACCGGTGTGCATCAACTTGACCCACCCATTTTCTCAAACTTGACGCCTGTGATTCAATTCCAACTTGGATCTATTCGTTGCTAGCCTTCCTCAGACTCATCATCATCGTCATATTCATATGGGAAATTGGAACTCGTATAACAGAGGAAGAGAACGACGAGATATGGGGGTATCCCCGAAATCATGTTTGCATACTGGCCATGTGTCATCTTCGTCGTCATCCAGCTGTCTCGATGTCGGTGTCGGTGGTGGGATGAATAACCGTCGAAGACGAGTCGGAGTTGGCTATGGGATCACGAAGAATGCGAAGAGTGCTCTCACGAAGACTCAGTCGTTGCCATTAACTCCGTCATTATCTCGATCTCGTTCGAGGTCGCAGTCACAGTCGCGGTCTGCGCATAGGCTATCGCGCTTCTACAGCAGTCATAGTGGTGATTACGCTGAGGAGAATACAGCGATGATTAGCCCCGTGGCTATGGATGGAATTGGGGTTGGAGAAGAAGATAGCCCTACGACGTGTCGGAATATGTTGAACCTACCGAACGAACTGATTTTGCTCGTTCTGAAGCTATTATCGTTGAAAGAGCTATTATACGTCAGAATGGTACGTCACCCATCGCCAGCGCATTGACGTCCGTTGATCAAGGCACTTTATTGACATCACATTGTTATTACTTTAATCCTTCTAGACGTGTAAATTCCTCGCCAACTTGAGCTCAACGAGGACGGTCTGGCTCAACATGTACAACGCGTACGCCCTGCGGCATTCGAGTGCGTTTTTGGAGCCTGAGAGGCCGATTGGGATGTATACTGATAGAGAGTTGGAGAGGTGGATTACGGTGAGGGTTAGTGCTGAGGAGGGATGGTTGGAGTGTGGTCCTTCCGCGGAATTCACTCGGAATGACTGGGGGAACGGGAGTGGGAGCGAGGATGTGAATGCTAGTGGCTCGGAGGATATCGCTACGGGTGTCCGTGGTCGTGAAACTTCAACTTTATGCTCTGTATCTCGGCGAGCTCGAGCTCGGTTTATTATTGACGATGAAATATACGATCCGAGTCGACCCACTGGGATTCGTTCAGAGTCGAATAGGGGAACACCAGCTAGAGAGGAGGGAGCGGTCCCCAGTGGACCTACGAGGATCAGAATCGTACCTCGAACGATCGAGGAAGATGAAGCTCCTCCTTCGGCATGTACCACTACCCTCTCCTTGTCCCTGAGCCTTCATTGCGCCAGAAGGAAGAGGCGACCTTCCAGCTCTCCGCAGGCTCGCACGGGCACAGGGGCAGGGGCGAAGAAGAAGCAGAAGAGATGGTCGAACGCAGCGTCACCTTCGATCGGGGGGAATGGGACTGGGATGTGTCTTGTCCCTGGTGGGAGGTGGTTACTTATCGGTGGTGAACATGGAGAAGTGTATTGTTGTGATTTAGAGCCATCTGTCGGTGGGGATGGTCCAAGAGCAGGTGATGAAGAAGGATTTGCGAATACGAATATGAGTACGCCGAGTCCGACGAGAGTACCAGTGGATAATCCCGGCGGTCATCATGATGGGCAGTTGAGAGTGACGAAAGTGATTGAACCGGAGAATGAGATGGATAGGCAGAAAGTGTGTGGGATGGCTGTTTACATGGAGAATGAGGACTGGTTGGAGTCTTCCCCGCCAGAGAGTGGCGGAGGAGAGCAGAGTCTGTGCTTTTGCCTCGGTCTTAGCTTGTGGACGTTTTCTGGTAGGTGGACTTTTGTCTTTGAGGCAGTTTTCGCCGAGCGCTAACAGATTTGTGTTTAGGTGCTGAAGGACCTGATATAAAGGTTCCCAGAGCCCGATTTTGGAGGCTAATGCTTACGAATGGCGATGTCGATATCTCGCGTACTTCAACGAGGGCCACCGGCACTTCAAGTTCTAAGCAGTCCCCCGAGATTCACGACACTGGCGCTGATAACACGGAGGTCTCAGAGCACCCATCCGCCACTGGAAAACAGGGATTGAAATCGCATTACCTCAACAGCTTTCAGACGCCGAGATTGGGATATATATTACCGACATGTTTGAGAGGAGAGATGTTCGCGCAGGTCGTGTGTCATGTTACGGAGATGTATATTGAGGTGTTCAAGTGGAGGCGGTGTACGGATGAGTGGCATGTTAGGAGCGTTATTTGGCCGAGAAGTAAACCGGTAAGTGTCATCGCCATCTCCATCACTAGCGCGTAGATGTTATAAATATATTTGACTGATTACCCATCGCTCTTTTCTCTCTCTAGCACAAAATGGAGATTCTGTCAGACACGCAATTATTGGTGTTTGCTTATGATGGATTATTGGTTTATGAGATACCCGCACTTGAATGGGTACCTGCTTCAGCGGTTCCTAGTCGACCTCTTGGAACGGAAGTTATCGAGATCCCGAAACATTCGTTTGAGATTGTTCTAGCGAGAAGGACACGATGTGCTAAGGACAATTCGACGGTGTTGCAGCTGATACAGACACATCCTGGTCGGGCACCTCATCTTGAGCATCAACACCCACACCAGCATCACCATCACAATCATGGTAGTGGAACTTCATCGTTGTCGCCGTCGGCGTCGCCATCGACATCTTACTCCCACCCCCATCGAATCGTCCCGGCAGATTATCAGCTGCCTTATCCTCCGGATATTGTGACGAGACCTCTGTGGAACGTCAAGTGCAGAGCTTGGCCTGTTATGCGTGGTGATGTGTCGAGAGTTTGGAAACATGAAGAGGAGGATGGGAGTGGGAGTTTGAGATGTGTGGTTGCGCTGCATGATGGGGTGTATGGATTGGTTATTCCTTGGGAGAGTATTGATGCTTCTGGTTCGGGTGATAGTGGGGAACGAGGCGGAGATGCGCCCAGGGACTCGAGCCTCATCCCAATTAGTACCACAACTCCGAGTCGAGACTCGAATTTGCCTCTTGTGATATATGGGGAGGCGCCAAAGTTGAGGATGGCGAAATTGTTGGATATGAAGTATTCGCCGGAGAGTGTATGCGTTGTTGGGAGGTTTAAGGGGTTTGTGAGACAGGGAGATGAGAAGTGTTTGGCGCTGACTTATTTCTGGGGAAGGGGATGGAGTGAGGATGATGAAGACGATGGTGACAGTGACGGGTGTCAAGATCGCCAACACGCTTTAGTGCGTGAAATGCCAACACCACTTGTACCCGCAAGTCAGATTACCAGTGTTCATGGTTTGGACTTGGACGAGGATAGCCTTAGACCTGAGTTGGTGAGAAGGAAGGAGAGGATGTATCCAGGTGGATTAAGCTTGGATCCGCCTTTGTGGGATGAACAGAGCGGGAGATTGGTTCAGTGGATGGGTCATAATCTTGTTGTATTGGACTCGGCTTTGTGTTACTCGCAAGGAACGGGTTCTAGTTGAGGGATTCGTGGTAAACAGTGTGGTACATCTATTACGACGCATGTTCGCTTCGCTTCGGTGGGCGAGGTTATCTTAACATAATTATAAGTTGCCGTACTGTAATACACGAAAAAGGTTTATTCTGAGGGTGTGGAGTAGGGTCGAAGGAAAAAGTTGGTTGGCATCAACATTTTTGGGGAATCGTGGCAGTGCCACTGTTATGTTGTGGACACACTAGGTTGGGCGGCTGGTGGAATATCATTAGAGATCTGTATAGTTCTTTGTCACTCATGATGATCTCCGCTGTAAGACGGACATGAGAATTGTTGTAAAGCAACGGAGAATCATATAATCTTGACACAGCCCCAACATTGATTTGTGAGTTTTTGGCGTAATAGCAAACAAGTCTCGAAAATTCTCTTTCTCCTGTCCCGTTTGAAACACTGTCAAGGAAACTTTTTGCTTAGGAGGAGCCAAGGGAGCTAAATAGAGGGGCCGTCGGCGAGGTACAAAGACCGAAAACGGCAAGGATAATAAAAATAAAAATAAAATAAAAAATAATTATGGGCATGCGGCTGTGGCTGAAATGGATTTCAGTCATCCAGAACTGTTCTCCTCCTTGACTATGTGCTTGTCCTCCTCTTTCTGACCTCAACCACCACGACCTCCCACCACATCGTTCATTGTGCTCTCTTGCTCACCCTCAGCCCCAACTCGAAATGCCTACCAGCTCGCAACAAGTAGCGTTACTTTTTCTTATTGTTGAGCAGTACTCATGATACACCCTTTTCTTCTTTTTCGAACCTGTGACAACAGCATCCAGATAGCGCCATTGCAACCTTGCTATCGCTGTCAATGGCTGCTGCATCTGCCATGCCTGCCCCTCCCAATAATCCTGGGAGTCACACTGCGGAGTCATCAGCGACCACCAGTTCGAACCTGAATGCCTCCACATCCCCGTTGGGCTCAAGCGCTATTAATGGTCAGAGCTATAAGCATCATCGTCGTCTCTCTTCGACTGGTAAGACCAGAAGAAGGCTGAGCGACGCTAGGGATGCTGCCAGTCGTCCTTTGTAAGTTTTAGATACCTCGCTTTGTTGCCTCGTTCTTCCCACATATGTGTCCTTTCCCTTCCCCTCTCCCACCGTCATTATCAACCCTGTGATATGACCTTTCATCCCTCAACACTCCCTTGTCGTTCCGAGGCACACATCCCTCGAATCGTACAACACGCATCATCGTTGTTATCCCCCCATCATTTATTGTTCAGTTCTTTTCCATTACTTCCAAAACAATTCATTCCAATCCCCATTATCCAAAAAAAAGTGTGAAAAACGCACACATGAGCGCATCTGACCTTGCCATTTTGGTTACATGGATGTTCCCTTTTTTGGAAATTTCGTGATCTTTTCTGGTGTTTCGTCACGACGACTAAGAACTTGAATCATTTAGGCCTGGGACTGTTTCAACCTCGGCTACGGCGGCATTGTCGTTGGCTTCTCTATCACTCTCAACATCGCCTCCTCTCGGAGCTGGAATCCCGTCTGGTATCAGCGCCTCATTGAATGCCGCTGCAACACTCCAACAACCTTCTTCGCTAAACTCGACGACATCGAATGTAGACGCCCATTCTATCCCCATTGGTTCTGCAAGCGATAGTAATGGCTTAAAACTATCTTCAGCAAGTCCCGGTGCGCTGGAAAGTGGCACCACCACTGGCGGCGATGCCTCCACTGCTTCGACACCGATTTCAATTGCAAATGGAAAGTACAAGAAACGGGGAGTGGACCATAAATGTGAAAGCTGCTCCAAGGTGGGTTTGCACACGTTCGCAACGGAAATCAAGTGCTTGTTGGCTATTTCCATGACGTCTTCCATTCCATCATATCATTGGTCTTAATTTTTTTTTTGGGGGTCGTAAATTTCTTGTCGCCACTGGGCGGTTCTCCTTCGGCGTCGGCTTCGTGTTCCCACCGTTTTCCACGTATTCGTCGTTTCCATCACATTAATGACTTTCGTCCAACAGATATACCGTCACCCCTCTTGTTTGATCAAGCACCGTTGGGAGCATACCCCTCATTGGCGAGAAGCCTCCAAGTTTGTGCTCAGCAAACATCAACAAGTACAGTTGCTGGAGGTCCGTGTGCTTCTGCGCCCTTACAATAAAAATGAAAGAATCAATTAATCTGACTTGTCGCTGATTTAGGCTGCCGCCATCCTTTCTCATATCTCGCCAAGAGCGGGGACATCACTCCCTGAAGATCGTTCACTCTGGCCATCATTTTTATCGGGTGGCACACTTCCACCTCCTGAAGGCGCAACTTTCTCGACTTCATCATCCTCCATGAATGCAGATGTGAATAACGGGGTTGGTAATGGTGCTACAGCGTCGACGTATGCGTTGTACCCCGTTTCTATTTCGGTGCCTGCTCAGACTCATTTCAGTCGAGCTTCGAGTGCGGGACCACGTTTACATGATTATACCATTTCTGCTTCGGCGATGACGGGTTCTCATCTGCAACCTGGCTTGGTTGAGGTACCCAACTCTTCGTCATCCGCATCCACGCCTACCAATGCGGCTGCTAATCCTACACCTACCGCTACGCAATCTATGCCTGTACCCATTTATGGTGCTGGTGCCGCGAACCATCACCATCGTCGTTATTCCTACGGTTCTTATAGGAGCTCAGTTAATCCTATCTCAGAATCATGGGGCGCTCATTCGTATTCTTCGTCGTCATTTTCATACGGAACCCCCGCTGCGTATTCATATCAATCATCTGGAGGGTATTATGGTGCACCTTCTGCCGAACGTACTGGTAGCGGCAGCGACAGTGTTGACGTCGATGGACGCGTCATGATCAATGGTGGAGGTCTCAAAGACAGCGGCAGTGGCAGCAGATCGAGGTCTGGATCTACATCTGCCGGATCACCTTCTTTGTCGTTGTCCATTTCTGCTTCAGCGTCTGGAGAGGGCAGCAGGAGTGATGACGAAGAGATGGAGAGTATTGATGTGCATATTGAAGGTGCAGACCGTGATCATGATGGTGGGATGGTGGATGAAGATGGCGTGGCGGGTCATGGACGTCGTCGTCGACGCAGTATGAGCTATGAAGGCGTTGGTATGGCCGGGTATAAAGGATATAGCGATCATGAATATGGTATTAGTATTGGTGGCGCTCGGAGGAGGGGGAATGCGAGGTGGAAGAAGGAAGAGATGGATGATGATTTTGGAGGGTTTAGTGTGAGGGAGGAGGATGAGGTTGATATGGAGGATGATGAAGATGAAATGTTGGGTGCGAGGAATAAAGCGAAGAAGAGCAGCAGCAAGAGCGTTGCGGAACAGGAGTGGGATGATATGGAGATGGAGATGGAGATGGATTGAGCGGGATTGTGACGATGGCCTCGATGTCTCAGCTCGACCAACACAACACATACATGCACGCCCGTTGCATCATGCATTATTTGAATATCAAAGAAGAGGAGGGATCACCCATTCGCCATCTATAACCGGACAAGCAATAACAGCAATAACAGCAACCGTAGCAACAGCACCATCATCATTTTCGTCAATTTTTAAGACATCGAACCGCATCCATCCACTTGAAGTGCAAAGTCATCTAAATGAATCGAACCGAATTTATCATGTTGGATTAAATCATACTTTTCTCCTGTGTCTTCTTCCCTTCTTTCGTTTCCCCATCCTTCTTTTCGTTTTTTTTCCCCCCTTTTGATCGAAGCGCTAGTCATTCATTTCTCTTCCCTCACATTGTACCGATTCGCGACATGTACACAAAGTTGGACGCTTGCTCGTTTTTACCATCTCACTTCTCGTCGTGAAATTTGTATGTACCTTTTTGAGTTTGTATACACACCTACGCACCACAAACCCAAACCCTGTATACGTCCCCTAAACCCCATTTATCGGCCCCGTAACCACCACCGTTGTCACTATCACTATCACTGGGACTATCTTTTATCACCGTCGTAATTCGTCGGTGGTTCCTTGTATACTATTCCCCATGCACCCTTCACCTTTACCACTTCAGATTTTGTGTTAGTATGTACTCCACTTGCCTTTTTCCTTCTTCCTCACTTGTAGTATGTCTATGTGCGCACCACCTTTCTGTGCCGCGCGCGCGTGCATGTTTGATGAGCGCCCAGCGTCAGTATCAGCTTCCAGTAGTATGCTTTTCCCTGCCACTGCCTTTATCTTCATTCCATCAATGGTTTTTCTCGCTGTTATCTCAGTTCCCCGTAGTCATGATCATCAATCATCTCCACCCTCTCACGCTCCAGCCTAACCCTCTTTCCTCGCTGGGCGTTCCTGCTCTCCGTTTATCCCCATTTCTCTGGCATCGATGCATCTGTGTAACCTGTTTATATTTGGTCTTTCCAGTGCTTGTTTTTCTTTATATTCAAGTGATGTACGACCATGCTTTTGAGTTTACGCAATAACGACTCGGATATCAATATATACAACAAAGATTCGATAGAATGTTATGTGTGCCATATCTGTGATAGTGACTTGTTTTGAATCTGACTGGTTCTGCTCATTTCCCGTGTACACGCGGTTGTAAATCGCAAAATTCGGTCAATGGCAGCTTGGGACTCCCGGTTCCTAAACTACGTCTCCGACAATGCGACATCATGGGTGCCCAGAAGTTTATAAGTCCAGGGGTATCTAAATATCAAGACGAATTCCATCACACTGGAATCTAGCACATCGCATTTCCCCCGCATCTCCTTCTATTCACCAAGTATTCCGTGCTTCACCGCTAACGCCTTCAACTGCAAACTAATACCCCATATCCTTTTCCTATTACGCATACTACAGCTTCTCCGACAAGCTTTGGCGTAGTTCAACCATGGTACTCGAGCGCTGAGGTCATCCGACTTAAACCCGTATTTCTGCCATTCATCGATCCAATGATCGAATTCATCTTTCGCCCATGGTATTTCACGTTGGCGAAGGCGTAGATTGGGGACAGGCAAGTACCAGGGTGTGTCTTTCTGAATTTTTCGATATGTAATTGTGTGGATATGGGGTATGAGCAGAGAATGAATGTAACGATTGAGGGACAGAAGGGTGGTCAGATCACGTATTGGTAGAAAATGGCAGAGAACGTGATAGATGTCGAAAGGAAGGGTAGCCAGATGGGATCCAGTGCTGGAAGACTGGACATGCCCACTAGATATGTTGTAATTGGATATCTCTGCGATTTGCATTGCTTCCTGGATGGGAAACCTGAAAATGAACGATTCTGTTATCATACCAGTAGATGCAAATGAATCAGAGAACGCAAGGAATATACCTATCAGGTCGGACCATAGTCCAAAGGTTACCATTTCCCATCCACGCCTCCTCGACGAGCTCATCTTCGGTCTTATCTGGATCCTCCATCAGTAATTTGATCCACCACTCAAGTGCACCATACTGGAGTCCATCACTTGCCGCTTCATCCGCCAAAAAAAACCAAAATCCAGCGTTCTCCTCCTTATGTATTTCCCCAATAGGCCCATAATTCACTCCACCGACTACGCCCTGCTTTTGCACCTCTGTTTGTTCAATCTTGGAAAACATGTGATAGAGGTCACTAGGCTCTAGTTCTGGACAGACGTGACGGAAAATTTGGAAGGACGTAAAGGTCATAATGTATCGTTTGCCAGCGGCTATCCTGTTTGAGATAAAGAGAAGGAGACTTCGATCGTGAACTTGTAGTTTGTGGTACAGCCTCGGATCCGGCTCCACGCTCGGGATTCTAGTAACATCAGGGATTAAAGCAATGCTGTCCTTGTTGGGGCGCTCATTCTCTGTATGTTCAAAATCCTGTACCTTCAGTCTTTCACATTGTAGTCAGGTAGGTAGTATGGAACGTACCCGGGACACTGAAGTCCTCGGTCCATTCGACAATTCTACCATCCTTCTTGCAAGGTGTCAGTAGGACAAAATCTCTCGAAGCCTCAACGTCTTCGTTCGTATACGCTAGTTTCTTTGTTGCCCATGCAGGGATCTCAAAATTGTCTTGGAACCCAACAGAGCGATGCGCATCTTCAATTTCGTCCAAAATCTGCGTCTCGGCGCTAAAGGAACTTGATGGGTGATCTCAGGGAAGCACATACTGCAGTATTTCCTTGCAAATGGCACCCGCCTGTCAACTATTGGGATTTGGTTTCAACTGGCCTGACGTGAATGCATGAAACAAACTTAAAGCACTTGCCGAGCAGAAAATGTAAGAGTAGGACATAAAAGGTACGCCGATTCACCTCAGAGCGCAAAAGACAGGACGGTAGGTTGATATCTGGCTCGGATTGTCGCGTGTTAGCCATCCGGCGGAAGTTGAACGTTAAACGATACAAAAATATTAACATTGACGGCTTAAGCCAGAAAATACAACACTTCTACCACCACCTAACTCCAGCGGCATCATGGCCTCAGCTATACTCCACGGAGTAGTCTATATATATCACTGGGCAAATACACATTGCAAAGCCCTTGAGATCATAAATCCTTAATCTCACATGCCACCATAAGGTATTCACAAGCCATGCCGTTCTGTTACAAGAGTACAACCGTGCTTATTATGTCAATATCAGAAATATGGACGAAAGGCCTCTGAAATTTAGAAGTTCAGGGGTATCTAAGCATCAAGACGAGTTCCATCAAACACTGGAGTTTAGCACATCGCATTCCCCTCGCATCTTCTTCTATTCATCATATGTCCCCTGCGTCGCTGCCAACGCCTTCAACTGCAAACTAATACCCCATATCCTTTTCCTATTACGCATACTACAGCTTCTCCGACAAGCTTTGGCGTAGTTCAACCATGGTACTCGAGTGCTGAGGTTACCCGATTTGAACCCGTATTTTTGCCATTCGTCGATCCAATAATCCAATTCTTCTTTCGCCCGAGTAACTTTGCGTTGTCTGAGGCGTAAATTGGAAACAGGAAGGTGGGTCTTGCTGAATTTTTCGATAATAGAAACCATGATTGTGGCCCCGGTTTCTCACGTGCTGCCTTCATGTACACATAATCCACCCCACTGGTTGCGCAATGTTTTTGCACCTCCGTTTTTTCAATCTCTGAAAACATGTGATAGAGGTCTGGACAGACGTGATGGAAGATTTAGAAAGACGTAAACATCATGATCCATTTTTCGCTAGTGAATGGATCGTTCGAGATGAAGAGAAGTAGACTTCGGTCGGTGTGAACTTGTAATTTGTGGCAAAGTCCAGTCGGATCCGGCTCCCTGCTTGGCATAACATTAAGGACTAAGAGCAATGCTATCCTTGTTCAGGTGCTCAGTCTCTGTATGTTCAAGGTGCTTTCAATCTTTCATGTGTGATAGCAAGATAGCTGGTGTGGAACGCACCCGGGAGGGAAAAGTCCTCGGTCCAGTCGGCAATTCTACCGTTCTTGCAAGATGTCAACACGACATAATGCATAATCTCTTGACGTCTTCGTTCGTATACGCAAGTTTCTTCCTCGTCTATGCAGGGGTCTCAAAGTCATAGAATTCTTGCGGATATTTAAATAGTTGTGTCGATATTCAATTTCCTGAAAATGCTCGGTCTCCAGTTCCCAACAGTGCTGAGAAACTTGCGGGGTAAGCTCAATGGCTCGGAAACACATACCGGAGTGTTTCCTCGCAAGTGACACCCGCCTGTTAGCTATTTGAGAATCACCCTCAGCTGCACTGACGCACATATATAAAACGAACAAAAAATACTTGCCGCACAGTGAACATAAACGGTCGTCATAATCTTGCGATAATTCACCTAAGTGTGCAAGAGCTGGGGGTTGAATTGTTCAGGCCTTGAGGGGGTAGTTGCAGCTGGCTCAGAATGTCGCTTCATGAATGCATGACGCGGCATTCAAACGATAATAAAAATTTAATATTGACGACTGCTACTACCTTCCTACTGGCATGTGTCTTCGGCGATATCATATACTATACTCAACGGGGTCAGCTAATCACTAGGCAAGTCCGCAGTGCGCAACTCCTTGAGTGGATCATAAACTCTTTATCTTCCCAAATGCTGCACTACAAGGTAATTATTCCATCCTCAATCGCTAATGCCTTCAGCTGCAAGACGATACCCCATATCCTCTTCCTGTTACGCATGCTACAACTCTTTCGACAAGCTTTAGTATAATTTAGCCAGGGAACTTGACGGGCAATATCCTCGGTTGCAATTCCGTGATGTTGCCACATATGGAGCCAATAATCTGTTTCTTCTAATGCCCATGGGATGTCGCGTTGCCGATAGCGAGGAAGGTTAGGAACAGGAAAGTACCAAGGCTCTTCCAGTCGGATTTTGTGGTAGACGATACAGTGGATATGCGGAAGGAGTAGAGAGCGAATACGTCGATTGAGGGAGAGAAGCGTCGTTAATTCACGTGTCGGTATGAAATCACAAAGCGTGTGATAGATGTCGAGTGGGAGGGCAGAGAAGTGAGCTTCCACCGCTAGAGGACTTGCCCTAAAGTACAAGCTGGGTGCACTGCATTGCAATAGTCCGGAAAGTTCGAGCGTTTCTCGAATGGGAAATCTGAGGTAAAATGGCATTTCGTGAGCTCTGCCATGATAGGCGAGCATATGCATCATAAGGCACACACCTATCAGGACGAACCATTGTCCATAGGTTTCCTCCTCCCATCCATGCCTCCTCACAAATTTCATCTTCCGTCTTATCGCTCAATGTGAGCAATCTGACCCACCATTCCAATGCACCATGGTCGAGATTTTCATCGTCCGCCACCCTATCTGCCAACGAACACCATAAGGCATATTGATCTGGATGGACATTTCCAAGTGGTCCATACTCCACTCCTACGACTACTCCATTTCGACGCGGCGAGGTTTCTTGTTTTCTGGAAAACACGCGGTAGAGGAGATGTGGCTCTAGTTCCGGGCAAACATGCCGAAGGATTTGGAAAGACGTGTATGTCATGATATACCGTCCTCTGCCACCCGAAATAGTAACAGGTCGATCTTGTTGCTTGGGACATCGCATCCTGTAGTTCCCGATGTCAGGATACCGATCCGGTGTAATGTCGAAAACTAGAGTGATGTTGTCTTCGTTGGGCATCTCGGTCTCTGAATGTCAGATTATTCCTCAATACTTCTTCGTTTCGCACAGGGTAGGGGGAGGTCAGGAGGTTGATGCATCTTACCTGAAGGGACAAGTCCATGTCTCCATTCAACGATAGCACCATTTTCCTTGTGGCAAGGAGTTAGAAGCACGTAATCGTCTGAAGCATCCACATCTTCCTCTGAGTACACAAGTCTCTCCTTAGCCCATCCGGGGAGCCAGAAATTGCTGTACAGCTCATGGAAGGGCTCGTAGGCATCATATGTGTCTTCTAGGTCGTCAGCAATCTGCCCTTTCCTCAACAACTCAAGATATTAAAACTTGTCAAAAATCCACCTACCACAGTGATATCTCGTCCCAGGTACCGACCGCCTGTCAACTTTTGGAATCCTGTAGCACCAGCGATATAAATAGGATGGATCTACACTTACCGAGCAGAAAAAGTCAGAGCCCATCCAAGAGCTCAGTGGAGATTTAGGAGACATACTCGCCGGAAAGCAGCGGAGCGCCCGCTTTCGCTTATCCTGGGTGCATCAGAGGTTGGGTGGCGTGCTGCACTGACACGGGTATTGCGTATTACTATTAATAACGGACGCGATGATTCGGCCATATACCACTGGTGACCCATTGCTTACCCGAGCAAGATTGCACACAAGTTGGAGAGCGCCGCCCGATTTGATCGGCTTTGCCTTTGCTCGTTCATCATGTCGATGATTTCGTATTCATAAATTAGTAATGGAGGAAATATGCCCAGTGGGTTTATATGATTTGTAAGGCCGGCTGGATCTGTGACTGATAGGTTGTACCCTTCGCCGTTGGCTCAGTAGCCCATGACCATCTTGACTTCACCCGACTCAAACCCGTCAAAGATCATGATATCTACCTGTTTAACATGACGTGAAAAGAGCCCGTTCGGTATCAATTATGCACACAAATTCCAATGTCAGCACAAATTGTCACCGACTGGTTTCCTATCACGCAGCTTCATCCATCGATTTATTCCATTTTTCACTTCCAAGCTCTTAAACTGTAAAACAACACCCCATATTCTCTTCCCATTACGCATCTTATAACCCTGAATAGAAACAAAAGTGTTGACCGAGCAGAAAAGTTCAGAGCCCATGCTGGCTGGGTGCACTAGATGATGCTTGGGATGACGTTGAAGATTGACCACCTGATGGGAATTAGTACCCGAACGCGCTTGATTAAATTTATTTCCTAAGTCGGTAGTTAATGAACCATTAAGTACGAGATATCGATGACGGGTGATGGACCTTATTCCTTTCAGGTATTAAGTGTAATTGGACATTCCTACGATACATATTTTACTGTATTTCTTCAGGCTAGCTCGGGCGACAAACCATCAAATACAGTCCAAGCAACCCCTACATGACGTATCTCCTAACCACGGAATCATCTCCTACCATCCAAACGTCGCTATCTCTGGCCTTGACATGCCGAACTGCATCACAATCTGGCCCGACAAACTCTGCAACAACGCCTGGCCCTTGAGGAACCACACTGGCATAATACGGTAAACCATCATTTGCGGTTATCGCCAATCCAACGTTCTGCTCTGATTGGTTGGAGGATAGGAAAGCCAAGTTTTCAATACCAGCCTCGTTCCTCATAAATGATGTGAGCGGTTGATGAAGTGAGCGCGTATCGTAAAGCTTGACAACCCCATTCGACGAAGCAGTTGCAAGAAGATTATGTGCTGGACTGTGTTCGATGGCTGTAATTGCACCACCCCGACTGATTGGTCCAGTACCACTTGCTGATTCTCCCACCCCATTACCCCCAGCTAACAACGGTGAAGGTGTCCTGAAAACAGTTTGTTTCGAGCCCAGATCGAACACCTGTAAAGTACCGTTTTGTAGACCACAATAAACCAGCTTCGTCTGAGATTCGTCACTCTCCCTTTCATCCCTAAGTATTTCAGGCTTAGCAACAGTGGGTGGTGACGATGAAGAGCTATGCTGGTCGTCTCCATGCGGGGGAAGTGGGACTCTGTCACCGAGTGTGCTTGCAGTTACCGACGTGAAGGCATGTAAGGTCGATATAACTGAACCTGATGGAACATCCCACAGCTTGACAGTTTGGTCTAAAGACGTCGAGAGGATGTTCTTCCCTCGTCCTAGAATACCCATTGAGGAAATAGGGCGATTGTGACCTCTCATTATCCTAACAGGCTGAACACGTGTGTCGCTATCCGTTGGAATTGTCCCTGCGGGGGCGCTCTCTGGTAGATCGGCAGGTAGGATGGACAGGGAAAAATCAGCGCTTGCTGATAAGAGAACGCGCGACGAGGGGAAGAAACATAACGAGGTAACATGGCTTGCATGAGGCTTCGAAGATCTTCGAGACTTGGGGTTGATACTGATGGCTTCTGGGCGTGATGGGATCTCCGTCTCGCGAGAAGATGAGCCAGTAAGCCTCGGTCCAAGGGGAATGATGGTAGAGATGAACACGGAGCCATCCAAAAATCCCGTTGCGTATTGGGAACCATCTGGCGCAACATCGAAGGCTGTGACTCGGTACGGCTGAAGAGAATCAGGGAAGTGTGCATGAGCAATAGCCCGAAACCTGTTAGGTAAAACAGCAACAACTTACACGCTGTGGATTGGACCTTTCTTGATCGCTGTATTCTTGTACTGGTGTGTATAGTCTCACATTTTGAATACCTAGTGAATCACAAGAAATGCCATAACGCTAATGTGTATAATATCAATCAGGAGTGCCCTCAACCCCCTGATCAGAAATCTAAACTGTTCAAAATCCAAAAAATAAATGCCTACCCCATCAGTCCCTGATTTAACATCAATTGCACTATCTCCCGAATCTCTTTCCATCGTAATATTGACAGCCTCTCTATTGACCTCATCTAATTCCACTTTGGCTTTAGCATGCACCGAGTTCTCGCCTGACTTATAGCAAGAAACCCAGAAATGGTCCGATGAGATGAGACCCTCGTGGACGTCATGCAGAACCTCCGTGAAGCTTGGTTGGATTGTGGATATTGGTAGCAGTATTGGGGATGTCATTTCGTGGTCACTGTAGGCTCTCAAGTTGAGATCAGGAGGTATGGACTGCGCAGGCGCGGTGGCGCCACCGTGTTTGGTTCTCAACCCCTTGCCAAGCAAGGCTCGGAGTTTTGCGGCCAATGGTTCATATAACTCTGAAATTATGATTTGCCACCTTTCGCACAGTATGCAGTCATTCGAAAGGCCGCATGTTAATATGAGGATACGAAGTACGACTACAGGGCCTTTACTAGCAAAGACAGAACGGGTAACACTACTACTACACTATGGGGATGTCACTATCATGCTGACACGGCAGAAGCAACAGACAGAATAGCTCGTTGAAGCGACATAGTCATAATAATTCCCAAAATAAAGGCTAACGCTCTTCCAAAATCATCGTCCTCGTGCTTCCATCCAAGGATTCGGGTTAATCTTGTACTGGGCTCATCGTATAAATGATATGGTGTTTGAGGGTGCTGACCTACGTGAGAAGAGCCTGATGCAGAGGGACCCGTTGAAGACTGTATTGATGAGAAACTGGGTGGCTCGACCGCCGATTTATCCACTGGAGCCAGACCATTCGTTCCAAGCTGACTCGGCACGGGATTGGTATCCCTCTTCTTACTCCGTTTAAATACCTCGACTAGACTGGTGGTAGGATTGAATTCCGGAAAAGGTACACTAGAACTTGGCGCCGTGACCATTGATGGGAGTCCGTCCAAACTCATCGAATTCTTCTGTGCCCACCACGCTTTCATGCCACCTTCTGGGAGCTTGGCGTGCGACGCTGAGTCAGTCCCATCTCCACCACCTGGTTTCGCGTGACTGGGAACCTGAGCACTTGGTCCGGTGGTGAAATAGCCCCCCGCAGCTGCGCGATCTATGTCTTCTTTCCTGATCGCCCACTCGTGTAATTGACTCCTATATCCTTGGAAAGAGAACAATGGAACAGCGAAACCACAGTTCTAGGCACAATGCAAGCGAAAGTCAGGGCCAGGATCAACATATGCTAATTAAGATATTGAGTAAACTCAACCGAAAAGGGTAAATAAAAAGTATCAAGTGCCGCCGGAAGCTGGGGACCAGTACACGGGTAGCTCGGAATGGTGTGTCCCACAGAGCGACAAGGGGCGACAAAGCGGGAAGGGTAGAATTTTTTGAGGGTCAGAAAACTACGCACAGTACCAACTTTAAACACGTCAATGACGATAGCTGCTCTTGATCCTGGTTGTCTTTGTTCTTGGGGGATTAGCTCGTCGTACTCTGGTGCGCCAAATTCATGCACAACGCCTGTGAGATGAGAAGAGAGCGAACGATATGGTATCAGCACCGAGCCATGAAATAGATCACAAGGAGCTGAATGTCCCATCAACGGCACCGTAACGGAGTTCCGCATATGCAGATGCGGATATGCAGTGATCGGTGTGATGGGTCTTGGCGTTTGGCAGGCGGGAAAGAGGACTCACCCTTCCCAAACAATCTTGCAATCTTTGGTGGCCCCTCAAATGCATTGAACAAAATTGTTATACGGCCATTCTCACGGAGGTGGGCAGTGGACTCCATTGCTAGATAAACATCATCTTATCAGTTTCATTCCACGTCACGTAAAACGCGGTGGGAATGAAAACACCGAGGAGGAAGTGCGGCGATGGATGGCACCACCGATTATCCCTCCTCGCTTTGCTACGACCCATCCGAGGTGGACGTACCCCTTCGCGAAATACTTAATGAAAGAGGGATGGCACGTACTACTACCAGTCAAGTCCTCGTACCAAACTCTTCTGGAATTTACGACGTGGAATGTGTCTTGAAGCCCTTTCGGTGATACATTCACCAATCCATCACCAGTCAATGGTGCCGTAGCGACCCAAAACATGCGTTGATTCTCAATCCAGGTAGCAAGGGATTCAGGAATTTCGTCGTAGAATTGCCCCATGTTGTTCGTTATTAACTGTCAAGGCAGGTTGGGATAAGTTGAGAAGAGATGTCCTGGAGATAGATTTGAAGCGTGTCTTTTGAGGAGTCCAGACAGTGTCTGCTAAAGCGTAGGTGGCTTAGTGAGAAGGAGCAGAAGGACCGGATCAGGAAAGGACGAAAGAAGTACTAGCACGTCAACAGGGCTGACTGATCATAAGTGTCACCACAGCAAGCGGATCTTACATTATTATATACCACCTGCTGCGCTTTTACCCGGAAAAAGGGGTTTCGATATCCACTGTAAATGCACATCAGTACAGAAAGAGGAAAAAAAAGATATCCAGAAAGATGGCTCTTGCACCTGCATAGCGGAATAACCAAAGTTGCGCTGCCGCTATACGCCACGACGGTGCGCTCCAGCTATCCCAGGAGTTGAGATGGACATGTGAGGCGTTTCAGCGTCACAAAACGATGTAGTTTATTTATTTCGCTATCTCAGAGCCTGTTGAAGGATGATGTCAGTCGAGAACGTTAATGAAGTCATATAGATACCACGGTGCTCACAGTCATGGGATGATCTTGGCAAGATAGGAATCTCACTAGCAGTGACGAAGGCATAAGCTTCCCATGTCCTGAAGCCCTGCTCGCCTTCGGTTTAGACTCTACTACATCAAACATCCCTGACACGTGTCCCACTAGCACAATATTGACAGACCAAGTTATAGTCAGAAACATTCCTTGTACTGATCAGAGCTTGATGGAGCACGCACCATTGGTGAATGACCCAGCAGGTTGGGCAGAGCATCACGAGAGCAACTGTAGCCAAAGATGCACTTCACCCACATTTAGTCCTGGGAAATTGTCCCAACGCGAGTCAGATGGGTTTAAGGAGGATCGATGGTTGTACTGCTTGGGACCTGTCAAAAGCTATAGTTCTGCCGGCGGTCGCCTCGAAACCTTCTTAATTGCTAAATTAAGGGGCACTGTCGTACACAAATTAGTCCTCATGCACATGCGTCGGTGGATAAAACGTTCACGTCAGGTGGATGCACTACTTAAAGAGTTGAACAGTCACGAAGTCCACGTGGTAAATCCTACCAACATTTATCCCAACACGTCGCCACCACACCCTTGATTCCGATTCGCGTTTTTTGACTGGTGTCCTTGGCATAATCCACTCGCCCTTCTACATACTCGTCCGCGGAGCGCCTGAAACAGTGAAAATAAACAGGGCGATCAGCCTGCCAAATCATCGATGGACGCAGTGTATTAACCAAGGGAATCATATCGTCATCACGACCAGCGTGGTATAAGCGTTCCAGCACCAGACACTTGGTGATGTAGTGTGTAACAGTCCATGATCGTCCCAACGCCACTCTCAATCGCCTTCATTAATCAGGTCCCTGAGGATTGGCTTATCCCGCAATATCTTCTCTCCGCTCAAGCGACGTGCCTTAATTTTCTTCATTGGCCGTTCATCATCAGTCGAATTGCCGGAATGTTGAGGATCATCTATTGGTCTCTTCGACGAGGAAGGCTGAACACTTGCTAGACATGGATGTGCAGCATCAGCGCCAGGGGGCAGTTGTAGTATCCAGCTCCGACTTTCCATGAGAGCGAAGAACTCTTCGAGCAAGGGTAGACTTCGCAGCGTTTTTTGCGAGCCGAAAATAACTAGCTTTGATTTCGCGCGCGTGAGGGAGACGTTGATTCGCCGCCAGTCCTTTAGGAGGTCACCAACCTGGCCACAGCATGTTAGTTTTGAACTCAAAGAGGCATGATCAATAATACTTGCCTGCCCAGACTCGTTCGAGCGGACCATGGAAAAAATAATGCAATCCTTATCCCTTCCTTGACTCCTATCCGCAGTGAGAATTTCGATGCCTGGATGCAGTTGTAACGAATGAGATATTAATTTGACTTGTTGGCGATAGAGCGAGATGATCCCAATTTGAGCTTCCTTGACACCACTCTGCAAGAGCGCCTGGACTAGCTGGCACACCAACTGTGCTTCCGTTTCGTTCTGCACGAGGTCTCCAACGCGAGAATCAAGGGCCGGAATTTGGTCAGTATTGACGAAGACAGCTTTACAACTGCACATATTGCGTCATGAGAATGGTTTCATGTCAAAAATTAGGTCCTGCACATTACCTTTCTGACAGGATTTTACTGATCCAACAGCCGCTCTGATGACATGTGAGCTTCTCGCCGTGGATGCCGGCCAAAAATGTTGTATTTTGGAGAACCAAGCTACGCTTTGCAACTTCTTCATTTCCGCACCGCAGTCGGTCGCCGTAAATCAGCTTATTCGAGAGTAGCATAATGTCCTCATTCATCCGATATTGATATGCCAAGTCTATCACTGCAGCTGGATGAGCATCCGACAGTCGCCGGAATAAGGATATATCAAAGCCGCCCTTCCGTGCAGAGGGATTTCGGACCTGTTACGTTCATAACGTTCATGATGTGAATGAATGCACAAGAAGTCATTAAACGAAAGACAGACCAGTGGTGGCAGTTGGAAATGATCGCCAACCAATATGAATGCATCAGCGTAGCGCATAGGACCAAGGCACGTAGGAAGGGTTAGTTGGGAGGCTTCGTCGACAATGCAGTAATCAAATCTTCTGCGGCTAAATAAACCACTGTTCACGACCTTAGCACAAGCCTCATGCAAGATTCGTAGCAATACTCACTGGTCTACGGATAAACAAGTTGTCGCTACAACAGGCGGGGTCATGAGCTGCTGTTCCAACTGCTCAACTGTAGTGGCCATGCGCCGAACCGAGAGTGTGAATTTCCGGACGTCTGGGTGAATCTGCATACAGGGGGACACATCAGAAAGTCCGTTCAACAGTGCGGTGCCAACGTTCACATACCTTGTCAATGTTCCCAAGGCGCAAGACGCCGAAGTCGGCGTCAAGCAGCTTCGCAAGGATGGTATCAACAGCAGAATGGGTATATGATGTCAAGAGGACCGTCTTCCCCATTTCTACTAAAACTTTGATGATCGCGGCGATCACAGTCGTCTTCCCGGTTCCTGGCATCCCAAGTATCAAGGCATAATCATGTGCAGTTAAAACCTTCTTCACTGCAAGCTTTTGGTTCGCATTGAGATGCGTTAGGTGACGAGCGACTTTAGCATCTGGTAGTCTTTGAGTCAACACATTATCTTGAGAAAACTGCGGCTGAACGAGGTCGACAATAAGCTCCAATCTATGCGTATCTCCATCCACGTAGAAGAGCTGAGCCAAATTCTCGCGAATTCTCCCCATCCCAGCAAACAACTCGTCTCTGTCGATACGAAAGATGACCTGGTCGGGGATTTGGCCCGCTCGACGGCCGAGTTGTGCACGTATCTTGGTCACAGAAACTTCGTGATCCACGCCCAGAATGGCCTCTGTCGGAGTGAGACCAATGATATATCCCCGGGCGAGAGCAAGAAAGTGTGGTTCCACCGAAAGGGTAATGGCGTCGCCCAAACTCATATGCCCATGCAGCAGGCTCGAGGAATTATGCCCTCGCGCCCGAATGAACCGATATGTGAACCGATGAATCCTCGCATCACTACCAACGGTGTGTTCCTGAGGAGGGGCTTGGTAGAATGTATCAAGGACCATATTCCCAAAACATCGCCCCTGCGACTCCCTCTCAGCCGCTCCCAAGGTCCATAGCTCCTTTTTGAACCTGTTAAGGTCGTGTTCCTCCAGAGAAATCAGATTCTCCCAGTGCTTAAAGAACTCGCATTGCTGATCGGTGAGATGCGAAGTATGATGCGCATATAGCTCGTTAATTGGCGAAGAATCGTCGACGACATTTTCTACTGCCTGTGAAGAAGTCAGAACAGGCAGCAGATGGGTGACCATGAGCCTACCTTGCGGTAAAGCATGCACGTGGGGAGGTTATAACAACGTTGACAGATTCGTTGGTCGTTGATGGTTGGTGGTAAAAATGACTCCTCGATATCAGGTATTGATGCATCATGCCCAACCTTCTTGCCCCGCACCCGCCGCATCATATATGCGGCCATCTCATTTCTAGCGTTGATCAGCCCTCGAATCTCGTTCCGGCCTCGTGGAACTCGTAGAACTTCTTCCTTTTGGGTATAGAAAAGGAGACCTGACGACACGTCGACACCATATCGTTCAGACAAAAGCAGGGTATACAGCATGGTTTGGGCTCGGTGTTCCATGGCGTTAGTCGCCAAGCCCGTTTTTAGTTCCAGAGGGAAGGGTCCGGATATCGTAGAACTTTCTGGTCGTAATATTGTGTATGGATTTTCTGGGCCTGGATCGGATATAATGCCATGAACAGTCGCATCTATTTTTCCCTTCAACCCGTAAGTAGGAGACCAAATATCTTCTTCTACATCTAGGAGCTCAGTGATGGCCAGCAGTGAGGGTTCCTTCGACATCGAACGCGTATTTTGCAACACTGCACTCGACTGATACTGTGTCAACACTACATATAATTTCATCTTAAGTGCACCTACTTTAGGGGCCGTCGCCAAGTAACGCTCAGCAAATGTATTGATACCCTTAGAACGGGCGAAGACTTCACGTTTGGCCTGTTCAACTGTGACGTTGTTCTTCACCAAATCGACAAGATTGTTTTGGATGGACTGGTCTATTTTCTCTTGTAAGCATTGCTGGTCCCAATTGCCCTCTTGAAGGCATAATTGAACAACCTCGTGTAGGATGTTACCCCAGAGCATCGCGGGCGTAGTATCGCTGCCCGATCGAACGAGTGATGTCAAGACCGGTCTACGGCGACATTGGGCAGTGTTTGATAGCGAAGTAGCAGTAAGAAGTAGGTCAGGATGCAAAATGAGGCTATTTTCTTTTGAAGAAATCGTGATTGAAGATGTTATACCATGGGCGGAAGGGGACGTAAAGTGTTCGAAGCTTCCTAAAACATTCGTGGTATCGCCTGGTAAGAGTTGTGTTAGACATTCTCTGACCTGATATTTATAGCATGTATGCGTACCAACTCGAACATCCAACATTACCCATTCGTCCAGTAACATGACTTGCCGTCGTTCTCCACTCCGCTCAACTTGAACGAGGAGCTCCTAAGCCATGGTTAGGGACGTGCATAAACACACCAAATGGCCGACCTTGGAATGAGAAGCGCCAGGATATTTGACTTCTTTCACAACACAACGGGCGCAATCCTCTTGTATATACGGCTTCAGACCAGCGATTTGTTTAAGCGCAGAAGGCTGTAGACACCGATCCAGAGTCAGCTGGTATCTTGATCATGCACCATCTACCACGTACCTGGATCTTATTATCCTTCTGCGGAGTGAAAGGATCTATATCTAAGTTCCAATCGTCTGCACCTTCCAAAAGTGCAGCAACGTCTATTTCTCCTGCACAATAAGTACTCTGACGAGCAGGCTCGGGGGAGGTATTTCGCCGACGTGGGGTGGTAGGGGAAGGTAAGCGGGTTTCATTTCGCGCATTTGGGGTCGTATTAGTTGAAACAACTTTGGCTTTAACTGGTGATGATGTTGGTGTAGGTTTCGCATTCCAAAAGGTATCGTCGAGGCCATCTAGGAGTTCTGTCATGAAGGCACTTTCGTCTGCTTCATTATGAATGATTGGCATTATTCTAAGATTGTGAGAGTATTTAGGAAACGAGAAGGAATCATGCAGCTGCAAAGGATCGCGAAAGGGTCTGCATCAGGTCGAGTACACAATCCTGTCGCGTCCTTGCTTTGCAGCCCCGTGACGGCGACCACGAGAACGATTAGTCAGACTACTGTATTAGTCAGCAGTTCAGAAGCGAGTCAATAAAGTCAACAACGCCGATTCAATTCGGTGGCCACGTTCCATTGAAGCGCTGCTGCAGATATCGATGAGTGGTCTACAAGCTACAACTGAATACTTTCTTTACTCGATCAAAACCAAGCCATTTTGTACAATTGCAGCACACCGAATCTCGTCAACGTGGCATTCTGTGACATCAACGTATTTAAGTCTCCTTGGCGAGCCGCCGTTCAAGGCCACGAGAGCCTCACTAATTTCTTGCGTCAGCAACATTCGTGGTAGCGGATACAAGTCTCTTGGCTGCTTCAGCGCTCTGAAATTACGTAGTTTGAGCGGCACACCTTGGCCAGCTCCCTGCTTGCGAGATGCCAGGTATTCAACACATCGTACAACCACTGGTAGTGGGACTGTGGATTGGACTGCTGATTAGAATTAGGATCTACCATGCTACCTACCTTTCAACAGGACGTTTTTACTGATGTCATAATCGATGGTACAGTACTCGACACGCTAGGTACCACCCGGACTAACCGCTTACTGGGTGCCGCTGCCCTTCCACCACACTCGTCAAGTTACTCGACCTTTGTTTTGCACTTCGAATGCCCGTAAGCCCGGTGAGAATATAGCCAGTTGTAGGGAAATACATGCCAAATCCAATGCTGCACACACCGGGGCCACACAACGGTCTCAAGTCCATCTCGGATGGTAAGCTAGGTCTCCCCTTATGGTTTAAAAAGATTTTCCTCCCCTCTCCCCACGCCCCGCCCGAGCTTACCTTTCCTGTCAATATCAATCAAGTTGATTAACAGAGGGAGGACTCAGTCTATATTTCCAAGTGCGGCCCACATTGGCACCCGATGCAAGCATATAGAATACCCATAAATCCCCTCGAGCTCCTTTTCACGTCCTTGCTGGTATTACATGGTCACAGAGGAATCCTAATACAAGGGCATTTGAGTCCTTGGATTTGAGACCCAGCTTTCTCTTGTGGTGATCCAAGCTAAAATGGGGTTAATCGGTGCTTGCAATCACTTAGGGTAGGGATTTTTCGAAGTCAATGCAAAATCCCAAAAACACACCATGCAAACGATCTCTGCATCACAGTTGGTGCGTCACCTTTAGTAAATAAAAGCCCTTGGCATTATCATGATGCGCTCTCTCTAACGATGGCACAAAGGAAGATTTTCCGGATATCGATGCACTATACGTTGGACCGACGTCGGACACACCATTCACCTATGAGGTCATTAAAATCTATATCCCAACGCCAACGTTTTCTAGAAAACAACGAACTTGCAGTTTCAGCATTCGACAGGGCTGCACTCGATAATCATTTGGAACGGGTTTGTGACATACCATTGAATGGGGTCTCGTAAGATATGCGTGACCACCCTTGGCAGCCAACAATCTAGCCTCGCACCGTAAATCACAGCCTACTGTAAACAGCTCGGCGTATTGCGGCTCTAACAAGATTCAGAGGTAATGCGAATTATATGACTGTGAATATTTGTACAAGTCAAGGGAGCGACATTAACTCAAGAAGGATGGTAGCAAGGCTAAACTGTGCCCTTAAGCTTTTCACTATCAGAATCTACAGAAGAATCATTCGCATCCGAAGCTAGTGACTTTTCATCGAATTCAATACTACCCCGAGTCTAGGCGCACAAGTAAACAGTGATGTAAGGCCATGATTTACCACAACTGTTCTACTGTGATTACTCACCAATGAGTCATCCTCCTCCTCTGGGCCAGTCATCATTATTACAGGAATAGATACAATCTCAGGCTGCCCTGCAGCTGAGCGAAGATCTGGCTGAGACTTCGGAGCCGCCTGGTCTGCATTTGGTTCTGGAATAGCCCTAAAGGAGCTCACACAACCTGATTCATAAGTGGCGTTCATCAACCTTCTCATCCCATGTCTACCATTCAAGGAGGCGAATAGAACGTTAGAGTATAACCTGGCAAACACGTATAGTCTGGGAACGGATGTTGACGTGAGTGCCAAACACACAACAGGTAGACCTGCGCTCAAATAACTCACGGGGTCAAATGCATAAACGTTCCAGGGTAGATGAGGAAGGTAAGCAACTGCACAGCGGCAACGATTGCAGTGAGAGTACCAGTTTCGACGCTGTGGACGATCAACTTGTTCAATAATTCTCGAATTCGCTTGCTGGGTTGGCCAATGTCAGTCCTGGCCAGCGTGAGCTGCGAACGTCGCAGTCAGAACAGGCTCATGAGAAAAATACGATAACTGTGACGCACAATGATGACCGTAGTCAGTGCAATCAGTGCATCTGCGCCGAAAGTGGCAGCAAGCCAGAGCTAGCCCGCATCACGATTAGTGTGTGAGTAAATCTGGGCTGATTCGTAAACACACCGACATCACCGGCTTGAATGCAACGATTTTCGCAAGTTCTTGATTGACAGCTTTGTACTATGAGCGGAGTGGCACGATTGGCACGGGCGCGGTTATTAAGCGTGGCAAGGCGTACCTTGTATATGAATGTAAGGCCACATATGCATGCCACTAAGGCTACCTGCGTTACGCACTAAGTCCGAGGAATAATAATCACCAAAGAATGGCACACACCGCGACCGTTAATAACGAGGCTCCCTTGCCGAACCAGTCTGTGCGCAAACACCATATTCTCCTAGCCAATCATGTCATCTCAGAAATCACATGCTTCCTTTGATCTACGCCACTCACCATGCAAAAAATATGTGGACAATCAAAGCAACTAGATCTCCATTATATCAACGCTACCTTCACAGAGTGATCAGGACGTACCAATGATGTTGATCGCGACTGTCGGAGGGGAGGTGTCAGGACAATGGTCAAATGCAGTATCCTGCCCCCATCTCACGACGATAAACGTCCAAGTTGTATTCGTGATCAAGAGGGTTGACACAACTTCGATGATAAAGACCCCATACGCTGCAATGGAATTGACGGTCAGCAACAACGCGACCTCGCTTACTTAGGAACGTATGGCTCACCGAGAACCTTAATTCCTCTTCTATCTCCCGAATGGAACTTGCCATAATAATCGTCTAGTGGAGAGGAGATTGAGTCGGAGTTTGCAATGAAAAAGACGACATTGCATACACAATTGGATAGTGAGGGCGCCAAAAAGAAACCAGTTCAGAAAACATCCAATAAGCTGAGTCGTTTAATTTCGTCGTCAGCCGCAGATTCAAAATTGAAAAGAGGAGATCGCTTACAACAGGCCCGGCCCTGCCAATTTTTGTTGTGATGGCATTGAGTGAAGAACAAGAAATGGAAGTCAGGCGAGATATCTTACATAAGTCGAATGGGAGCTGGTAGTGGCATTATGGGCGACACCTATACGTCTAGGGGAACAATCGGTGGGATGCCGTGTGAGGAAACAGAAGCATAGATTTTATACGGAGATATTAGCTCACCCCCATGCTGAGTGTCCTTCAATTCAGGGCTGAGCTCCGGTGGAAATACTCGGACAAGGGCCGAGTGTCGTTCCGCAACTTGAAGCGCATAAGTAGCTTTTTGACCTTAAAGCATCATTTGACCAGGGTTTCTCCAGAATAAATCCTTGTAACAAGGTCATTTACTATCCCTTGTGTTTCTGCTTTGGAGTGAAGACATACACCTTTGACAGTTCTAACCCTTGCGACTCGAGATGCATCGACAGAGGTTGCAGATACTTTCGTAACTTGAAGCACAGGATGATTGAGTCCATGACCTTATGCAGTCAGAAGGAGTGTTACCATTGTTGGTACAGTGGAGAGTAATCAACGTTTCTCCGTCTGGCATCGGCTTCATCGCGGTCAGCCATGGGACCCGTGGCATACGAAGAAACAGACTAAACCAGCGTTGAAACATTGATCTGTCGCATCCGAACCCATTGTAAGCCGTCCCTTCCATGATGTCCCTTTAGCAGGGTTGAATGAGGTGCCTCAAAAACGTATCATCTTCTAGTGTTCAGACCGGTTATATCTAGTGTGCGTTCCGTAATCGCGTTGCGAATAACTTTCACTTCTGATAAACCTCTGGTCGTATTTTTCGTGGCCATCTATATTATTACTGTAATAGGTGGCTTCAGCTCAAGATTCACCTACAAAGTAATTTTCAAGTTTCCGCTTTCGGGATTTCTGGAGCGTAGGAAAGTAATCAGAAAATAGTGATTCTATCACCACTATGGCGAATCTTCCCAACTTCGTGCACCATGATCAGAACTTACACAACCAAGCTGATTAGCATACTCCTTCGGACCCGTTCACAGAACTATATTGAGCCTGGTGTGGGGTTGTGGATCGTGATGCAAGGAATGATGTCCCTAAGCATCTATAAATAACTATATGCCGGCCAAGAGTACGCCAGTACAAATATAGGCATGGCCTAATGTAGGCTTCGGGGGATGTGGCGGCGCCGTATCGGCAAGTGAGCACCCACATCGCCATTCTACAGCACCAGACTTGGCAGATGACACCCAAGAAGTGGCGAGAACTCCATGAGTAAAGAATACTCCACTTGTAGGATATAGGCTTTATCACTACCTACCCCGTGTATGCTCCTGGTTTAGTAATCACCTCGATGACGCCAGATTTGTGCGAGAAGTCGCTGGGGGGTGGCCGACCTCAAGCTTATCAACACAAGAGTATAAGATTGGGTTCCTGGGCGAAGAAATGCTCCTCGTTTGCACCTACTATCACGGGTTCCCATTCAAGAACCTTCACAATGTCCGGCCCTGCTGCTACAACTGGCAATCTTTCGTTCTTTGTCTCACCGCCTGAAGGTGTACGTGCCTATGAACATCTCAATGAGGATCCCATCACAGGAGAAAGGAGGAAAAACTGGGAGCGGGAGTCCATAGATGTAGAAATTGAGAACATCAGGGGAAAGGAGGTCCAATACACATTGGACAAAGCTGCGTTCCAGCTTGGCAAGCGTCCCGCAACGCACAAGGCCTTCATTGATGATCTGGAAATCGAGAAGGAATACTACCCAGAGAGTATTCAATTACTGAAGGATGTTACTGGCGCCAGTCGGGTTCTTATTTTCGATCACAGTACGTCATTCCCCATTGGAGTATCAGCCAATTCTGATATTCCGTTTCGCCAAGCTATTCGTCGTCGCCGTCCTAATGAATTTGACTCTGATGAAAAAAAACGTCAACCTGTCTCCCAAGCTCATGTTGATCAAACCACGAAGGCGGCCATCGCCCGTGTACACCGCCATCTGCCCGCTGAGGATGCGCCAGCTCTCCTTCAGAGACGCTTCCAAGTTATCAACCTTTGGCGTCCAATCTCCCACACCGCTTACGATTGGCCGCTATCGTTGTGCGATTACAGAAGTGTTGATCCCAGCAAGGACGTTTTCCCCGTTACATTAATCCATCCTGACAGAGAGGGTGAGACTATGGGCATCAAGTATAACCCTAACCAAAAGTGGAAGTATTACTACGGTGTAACCCCCGAGGAATATATCTTAATCAAGTGGTAAGCGTTTGTGCGTTTAGCATAAGTCAAAGCGGTATTAATGTGCTCAGTTTCGATTCAGTCCAGGATGGAAGTGTGGCCGTATTCACACCACATTCAGGATTTGCAGATCCAGCCACGCCAGAGGGCTCGCCATTGAGAGAGTCTATTGAGTTGAGAGCGCTGGTATTCTACGATTAGATAAATTAGAGTTATAACTGATACTGATAGCACCTGTGACATACTGCAGCATAGCGGTTTACGACTTCACACTCTCCCACACCTTCAGAGCGACAGATGTCATTCCCTGCGACCATGGGTCATCCTTCCCATGGATACTTAGGGCATATGGCACTCCAGCATCTCCACCTGTGCTAACGGCTTGTATGAGGGGTAATTCAGCGAGAATGTTTATCCCCAAGCGCTGTGCAGTATGTCGGAAACCGTCTGGCGGGCCATACAAGTAATGCCGGGTTGTACAGGACGGGCAGGTGTAATAGGTTTGGTTCAGGACCATGCCGGTCATCTAAAATGAGATTTAACTGAGTGACCGTCGCGCGGATGGTATATTGTAACGCACAGGAACAGACACTTTCCGCAGCATAGAAATTCCCTTCTTCACATCCGATAAAGCAACGTCTTGAGGTGTTGACACAATCACAGCACCTGTGTTCGATTAAGACGCAGCTAATGCAAAAGCGGGTGACCGCGACCTACCATCCACGACTACCAATTGTCCCAGCGTCAGCGGTACGTCTCCTGTACCTGGGGGCATATCAATCACTAGGACATCTAAACCCGCTCCACCATTTCCTCCAGTCCAATCAACATCAAATAACAACTGTTGAACGGCCTTTTGAACCATCAAACCTCGCCAAACGACAGCCGTGTCTTGTGAGCTTCCCGTAGGTGACTTCGGAAGCAAATACCCCATAGACATTGTTGGAATTCCGTGATTTGTGATCGGTCGCATCGCACCCGCTGTGAAATAACGTATGTAAATGTGCTAAGAAGTGCACTAGTCCAAACTGATACTCCCACCTTTAGTTAACTCAGGCTCATCGCTATTCTGTAAACCCATAAGTGTGGGAACGGAAGGCCCAAAAATATCAAGATCAAGGATCCCGACGCGTAGCTTACGGCCAAGGGCAGACTCTTGCGATAATGCCAACGAGAATGCCAAATTTACTGAATCCACGTTTAGAGCAAGGGGATGATGAGTTTTTTCAAGAGCGTACCAGCGACTGTACTCTTCCCTACGCCCCCTTTCCCGCTAGCCACTGTTATGACCTTTCCTACATTTGGTATTGGCCGTTTTTCTATGGGTCCTCCCCTCCTTGGCATTTGTGGTGGTGCACCTTTCCTCGGAAGGCCCTAGCAAGTACATCTGTGAGGGTAACACAGGCATGTGCTTTTCAGGTATTTACCAGTGGATTCTCATGTCTGATGATTCGAGATGTGTGGAGATAGCGCTGAGCCCGAAACGGGACAAAATGTGAACGCGAAGGGAGTTCGCAAAGCATGATCGGGCCGGACAGGAGGCCTTTCCACCGTCATAGGCCGGCAATTACAGCACTGCAACGCCGATCACATGATCGGTGACTTGAAACGTTGAACTGGAAGTGCGCTAGCAAAATATGGACGCAAATTGCCACCCTGAAGAGTCTTTGTTTTCAATCAGGAAGGTACAAAGCACCTATGAGCTCCACAAGTTATTTTATACGATCAATAAGTCCTTGAGGACTCAATGACCCTGACCGAGCAACTATTTTAGTTGCCTCTAGAAAGCCGTTGGGAATACGAAATCGCCATTCTACGGGGAGGAGGGCATTGCGAAATCAAAATTCTGACGCATCCAATTTCCCTGTTTCACATAAAACCCGCGGCATTGTTGTGAAGCTCCGGGTGAATGAGGTCATTGCGAGTGCCGTATCAGCAGCGCAGGCGCACTTGGTGAAAGCGTAGACCCCTATTCCGATCCAGAAATGCAGCAATTCCATGGAAAGGACTCAGCTGCAGGCACTTACTGACAAAGCTTAACCACCTTATTCCGCTGCTTCCTCCGCTTCCTCATCCCTACTCTGTCACCTGGTCCAGCTGATAGGTCCCAAACATCTACTACTTACCTTACCCAATTGGAAACTCTTTGTTCATTTCATTTGAAGACATGATTTCCCTTACCACCGGATTGGCTGTTCTAAATAACTTTTGACAAGTAGTAATGAGATGGTGCTCTCCCTGTTGATGCGTCTCGAACACTTGTCCTTGTGCACCGCAATATCGCTGTGCAAATTATCCGGATTGGCACTTACAAGAAACCATATTTTAACTCGATATAGGCCAGTCACGGAGAGGTGGTATGATGGCAGATGATCACAGCTCTCTGGCGGCACCACTCAATCGATCACCTCAACCCTTCAGCATCTCGCTAACATTCCCAGAAATCATAAAAGCAATTCTCGGTCATCTTGCTGTGGGTCATCGCCCTTGCGACCCTGTATACATCTGAATACTGCCCACGCCGGACAAAATCAGCGCTCCGCGGAGTCCGTGGGCGCGGCGTTTTTAACTAGTCCTCGCGATCGGCGAGCGCTGGAGATTTTCGATCAAAAAATATGGTCGCCGAGCTTTGCTGACTCAAGGTACTTTGTTATGATATTCGGGAGGTATAGTCGCTTTGTGCCCAAGACTGGACAACTCCCTTATTCCGAACTGTTTGAGCAGGTAGGGTAAATGAACGGAATAACGTACACACATGGGAAACTCCACCCGCAAGAAAGGATCCGGAGTACTACAGGTTGCACGGACGGAGTAGCGCTATCGGGTTAGATTCCGAGTAGTAATAGGCCACAGGAAATACTGTGGTCCTAAGATCAGGAAGAAAGAAGCCCTAAACTCGTCGAGAGTCCAGCTGTTACACTTGAAATGGAAACGAAAAGACATACCAAGATGACACGTTGATGCCCCAATAACGATGAGAAATTGGTCCAATTCAAAACTCTAGCAATTTTTCCTGCAAGTTGGTTTTCTGGAATTTTGCCAGCCCTCCACAAGGACCATACCTATTCGATCCATTCTTACTCTGACCGCAATACCTCGGAAGCTCGGATATCGGTATCTCCTTTCTGACCATTGCTACTAGAGCAGGATAAAATGTGGAATCATATATATTGACATGTTTGCATTGAGTGCAAATGGTTCGCCGGTCATCTTGACTAATATTTCAAAGTAAGGCTCCTGGAAAATTGTCAAGGTTTGAAATGCAAGTTACGACGCGGACAAATCAACGAAGCTCTCTGAATACCTCTCACGTTTGTAATGGTAGAATTGCCTCGGGCGTTCCGAGTTTAAAGGGAGGGTCCTCATAAATTCCTGAGTTCCGAGTCGACCCTATCCGAGGCTAGGTGGTCATCCGTAAATACCTACTTGGCCCAGAATCCAAGTTCCACCTAAAGATGACTGCCTGCATATACCAATGTTGGTTAATTGCTACAAACTCGAGACATAACTGGCAGACGAAGCGCTAATCAGAGACACGCACCAGCCAATATCGCAATAGACGGTTCAGGAAGCAAGTGCTTCACGAAATTGTCCGATATGCGTGGTTGGGCATGACTACGGCAACTGGATGAGGCTGCAATGCTGTCAAAATGTTGAAGGTTAGCGAAAAATGACTGAGAAAAATAGGATTGTGTACGATTGGGGAGTCTGCATCCTGCATCGCGTTCGTATCCGAGTACCGATTTGCGAAACAGGTTCCTCCAACGCTTTGTATCTGAAATTCATTGTGGTCATTGAACGCGGTATATTCAAAATGCAATATAAATGCTCAATAAATAGTTTCGTGAGTGGGGAGCGTCAATAGAAGATACATATCTAACTTCTTACATCAAAGGGTCATCACTGTGCACCAGTCATGGCTGCATCTACCCCCTTCTTTCCAATACCCTTCTTGACCTGTTCCGCATAATCAATATTGAACATATCCCCACTCGTCTGCCCCATGCCCATCACAGCTTTATCTCCAAAGAAATAAGTAGAGTTATTCGAGCTACCCGCGATGGCTTTCAATTGCTCGAGACGTTTTAGTTCGACCAGGAGTTTGAGAGCTTCTTGTCTATGGGATTGTTGGACGGAGTTTTTATCTTGCGAGAGGGAGCGGGAGATTTCTTCAATTTGGCTCGCGACGGCTTGCGCTTCCATTACGGCTTGTTTCTGCCTAAAGAAGCGGGCGTAAGGACGTCAGATACAAGAGCCAGGGGGGGTACATACCGTGCCTCTGCTTCTCTAACCAATACCTTGAATGTAGCATCTGCTTCGTTGGTCTTGGCCGCTAGCTGAACCGTCAATCAGCACAAGTCTTCATGATGAAAGCCATCGAGCGAAGAGTTATACTTACGTGACCCTCACTTTCCAATATCACTTTCTGCTTTTGACCTTCCGCAACATTGATTTGGGCTTGAGTATCCAAAAGTTGCTTCCTTCTATGTCTCTCCGCTTCCATTTGAAGTTCCAGTTGACGCTGAGCGTCAAAACCAGAGCAACGTTTGGTATGTTGGTACATAGAGATAAAAGGAACCAACCTCGACTTCACGATTTGCAGGTTGGAATGTTTGGATCTCAAAACGTGAACACTCAACACCCCAATTCTGCAAAGACGCAGGCGTGAGCGTCTTACTCAAAGCGACATAATTTAGGACTTGCAGCGATAGAGGTTCCAATGACTCTGTTCAAGGTGGAATTTATCTCGTTGCGGTCACTAATGACCTACCACAACAACAGAATGCATTAGCTCATCTCATCAACGCGAAGATGGAAGATCGTATACCTGGTCATACGTAAACTGGCCTAAAATCGATCGAACAGCAGACATTCCTGTGTTTCGAATGTTTTCGTGAACGTCACTGACTTCGAAGCATGCCTAGGTTGCAAATTTGGCATAACGAGTAGTTGAGCAGGTCGAATTGATACACACTTTGTAACCATCTGTTATTTTGTAGAATAGCGATCCAGAGCAGGTCACTGGGACATTATCTGAGGTATATCCAGGCAACTAGGCGAGAATGTTCCCGTAGTCGAAATGAATTTAATCAAACGCGCGGAGGGAATGTTAAAAAGAAACTCACGTTAGGTATTGAAATTGACGACTCCCTCAAATCCACATTCAAAACTCGATGAAGAACTGGGATCGCGATGTTTAATCCAGGTGACAATCGAACTGGATTCCTTCCGAAGCTGTAATGAGATAACGGACACATTTAACCAAATCAAACAGTGACATGGAAAGTAAGACGTACGTCAATCTCCATCCCTCTTGTCCCTGTTCAATAATAGTGATAAAATCCCGTTGAAAAGTTTTCGATGCACCCAGCGTTGATGCAGCACCTTGAAGGCGGCCTACACCCGCTGGCGTGAGCGAACTTGATATGACCCGACGGAGACCTCCTCGCGATGTCGATGCCAGAGCACGGGACGTAGTGGTGGTTATCATGGCAGAAGCAAGTGGTCGAAGAAGTCCAAGCCGGGATGCCAACTGTAGTGCTGGAGTATTGAGCTCTGTCTGGTGGCCAACGTAGCTAATATACTCCTCGGCTGCTGCCCTTGGACAGCCCCAGGGTCAGTGGATAGATGATGCCGGCAGTCCGACGCGTTGACCAGACGGCTCTCATTGATTGGCTTCCCGGTTATATAACATTATACCCATATGGGCGCTCCATATTCAAAGCTCGAGGTCAGGGATTTTATGCCGGCGACTTGCGTGTTAGTGCCAGGTACCAATTACTCGTCACACATTACGGCTACGGCGGATGTTGCCTAGTATGTATTGCAGCGTCGGCATCGGTATTCCAACATTTGTCTCCGAAGACTCGTCAAGCGGTGACCTGCTCGTCGAATGGGCGGGCTTTGCAGAGATACATAAGAGCATCTCTGGTACCGCAAGTCTCCCCATGATGTAGTCCACCTGCTGCGACATACTACGTTGGGAGGTCCGAAGTCACGAGGAAGTCGCTCACGAGAAAGATTCAAGAGGTGGCGAATGTTGATTGAATGAACGGAGGATGTGAGCTATACAGAAATAGACATCAGATTGGTAAAGAATGAAATGGCTGGTTCATCGCACCTTCCTTCTTGTCACGTCGACCGTTGCTTCAGCTCATCCAGCTCTTTGTTGAGCTCATCCCGTAATCCTTTTATTGTGCATTCATCTTTGCCTTCATCTGTTCTTCCACATGGGCCTTCTGTGTTTTAATAGCTTTCATTTGTGACTCCCAAGGTGATGGCGGTGTGTTTGTGTTGCCATCTCCGCCTTTCTTTCTTCCTTTTGAATGTAATCAGAGGCCTGGAAACTGCTAGAGCGATCAACGATGGGGTGAGTATGGGAGACGACCGAAATGCAGCAATTTACCGACCCTCTCCAGATTGAGACTTCTCGATTCTTTCACGCGCACGCAACTTGAATTCCAGTCTACGCACATACTACGATACATATAGATTTCAACTGTCCTTGTTTTCTGATGGTTTATTTATTCTTCGCCTTTATTTAAAGCACCCCAGTCCAAGTCTCCACTAGATCAACACAACAATATCCGTTGACGGGAGTATACTGTTTCGTGATCATCTTGATAACTTCTTGAGCAACCAATCCACCCAAGAACGCCGCCGTGTTGGGTAGATCCGCTGTTGGTGCTCGAACACTTAAAACGGACCGGGGCGTGAGCATACACCAGGTCACACACATAAATGTGCCGAGCATGACTTACATTTCACCGACGACCGCGTCCCATTCCTCTGGGAGTTGACTGTTTGACGGGAGAACAGCCTGGGCTTCAGCGGTCAACCCTTCCTCGGTGGGCGGGACGCCAGGGTGTTCAGTCAAGTGGTTAAAGAGAGACGAAAGGCTCAGATGAATCGCAAGCTGTTTCCCTGACATTTCCAATGCATTCCCTGAAGAAAAAAGCGCGTAGTCAGCACGCCATCCGACAGGGAGGACCAACAAAAGGAAAGGGAAAGTCAGGGGAGATACACACCCAACGCCTCCCTGTCTCTATTCAATTTTCCCCACTTCTTGCCTCTCAATAGCTGGACCCCGTGCGAGTTCTTCACAAAGTCATCGAGCATGGCGTCGTCTACGCCCGCCGTGGTGGCTTTCTCCCAATCTAACAACTCCCTGACGCTTTGCTTCTCTTCTTCGGCTCTCTTCTTATACATTCTTTGCAAGAATACGTAGTTTGCCGTGTCGGCTTTCATATCTGGCAAGGTGCTTGTCAAGGGCAGCGTATAGGGTGGAATAGAGACGAATTGCTTGAGTGCAGAGAGGAGATGGTAGAAAGGCGGCGAGCTAGGAGTAAGGGCGGATGGTTCAAGGTGAGGGAGAAGCGCCGGGTCGGAGAGCAGAGAGGAGATGTCAGAGGGGACAGTGCTAGCTGTCCAGACTCGGTACGCTTGAGCGAGGGCTTCGTCAAAGTTTTCTTCATCAGGTTTACGCTTGAGTGAAGCAACTTTGTTCTTGAACTCATTTTTTTCCTGGTAATTTTGAGGCGGTTTGCCGTCGTGCTGCAAGAAGTTGGATGAGTGATTATGGAAAGGATCAAAGGCGGGCAAATGAACGTACGGATTTCTTCCAATCTTCCAGTGCACGAACGAGAATCACGATGTATGGAATATGACCATGATCTGTGGGATCCATGTTCTCCAAGTCCAATGACAGAGCATGTTCGAGCAATTCAGGGAATGGTCTATCAATGCGTAATGAAGGCGCGGTCTCCGAGTGGCTGTCGATGACTGGAGAGGTTCATGTCAATAGGGCATATCAAGGATAAGTTAGAACTCACTGTGATGCTCATGGAATTGAATATAAAATTCCGCTATAAATCCAGCGGATCTCACCACCACGAGGGTTGGATAAGCCTGATCCTTCCATAACAAGTCCGCCAGCCTATCCAACAAGTTCTGCTCCAAGTTATGCGTGATGATCAACGTGAAACTCGTCAACCATTCTGGATCCTGGTCCAACACATCCTCTAGTTTTCTCGTATCGAACTGGCTTTCAACACCGTCGTTTAACTCTGCTAGTAATCGTGCTCCTTCAGAGGCTCGTGGTTTACCGATGCTTGAAGGACCTTCAAGGAAGAAGTTGTTTCCGGCATCTTGAGGAGTTACGAGGTTGTGGTCTAGGATGGTGAAGTGGCCGACGCCGGGGAGCACAAGGTTCTTGAGGATGGAGGTGGAGGTGGCGGTTCCTGAGATTACCAACAATCGAGCATTTTCAAGTGCTGCTTGCCCAGATGCTGCCCAAAGACTAGATATAGAGGTCAATAACGTGTAGTTGCGAGCAATGAAAAAACCGCACCGAAGCTGACGATCATATCGACGGGTCTTCTGATCTGGCCTCCCGCTGAGGTAATGGGGCAGTTTAGCTGGATGTAGCGAGTTCTTAAGGTTAGACATACTCGAGAAGTGTTTGGGTTGTCGCAGATTCAATGTCTTGGGAGTCGGGCATGGTATAAATCGGTAATCAAGTTATGAGTAAGACTCGTAGGCGCCCGCCACAGCATTGACTGAGGTGAGTCAATTGCAGGAAATCACGCGAAAGACCTTGAGAACGCCAATCCGTCGTACTAGCTAATGTAGTTGCAAAGCCCTTTTGTTGCAACGTGTCCTATCGCGCTCGTCGTCAACAACGATGAGCAACGCGTCTGTCACGGTGTGACCGCACTCTTTTATCGCGTCCCACGATGAGCGAAACGCGTCAATACGGTGAATTAGCCACCCAACTCATCCTCGAGTCACGAAGGTCCAACCAGACAGACACTCTTCTCAAGTATAACGACAATCTTGTTCGTACTCTCATCCGAGAACAACGTGATCTCGAAAAAGCCGCCCAGGCCTTGTCCCAACACCGAGAACCTCCCCCAGCGCTTATAGTCATTCAGACGGCAATTCAGCGGAATAAACGATGCTTGCTAGCCTATCATGCACATCGTGTTGACCGACTGAGGGACTTGTATTGGACTGTGGGTGGAGCTTTACCACATCTATTATCCGACCCGGATATCAGAGCCAAATTGTCACCACACGAAGCGGATTATTTGCGATCGTACAATAGCTCGATAATGGAATTTCGATCAGAGTTTTCGCAAGAGCTGGATATCATGTCGAGCATTGTGAATCCACCGAAGGATTTGCATGTTCAAGTGAGGGTATTGAAGTCGTGTGGGTTGATACAAACGGAGTCGGGGGCTATCGATTTTCAGAAGGGCCAGAGATTTGTGGTGAAGAGAGCGGATGTGGAGAATCTAATCGTGCAAGGCTATCTTGAAGAAATTCCATAGATCCATGTTGTGTGTACTTTTTCGTGTCCAAACTCTACGTGTTCTTTCGTTCTTACCTCGTCGCATGTACATTAGAATGAAACATGATATCCTACTTTCACAGCAACTGGGAAAGACGCCCAGCAAACGTCTTGCTCCTTGGCCAATGAATCCGGATCAATTTACACCGCGAACGTCATCCCCGAGACCATTATTGTGGGTGGAGGCTCCAGCCTTCCTCTGACTAAGTCATCAAAAGTCAAATCATCAAATCAACCCTACGACGCGATTGAGGGGTTAACAGACCGATCAGCATCAGAAGACTATGCCTCAAAATCAGTCATCATTGCACCGGAAGGATAAATCCGAACCTTCTACGAAAAGGCAGGTCGTTAGTTAAAGGGGGGCGTCGCCTACCGGTGGCTTGTTATGCGGAGGTCGCATTCGTAATGACGACGTCAGTTCAAAAAAGCGAGTGAACGAAGACACTGCTACTGTTGAAGACTCGTCGTTGACTCAATATCGAACCTCAGTACGATCGGAACGGATTGGCGCGCGAAGCAGAATCTTTTCAGGGATTTGAAGGTGCGCGGTGAAAACTCTTGACGAGTGGAATCAGCCTCAGTTGTTGTTGATATTCATTTTGCTCTAGAATGATACGTCAGTCTCTACAGCAGTCGAACGGTCAAGGTCAGTGTCGACGCCGGAGGACTTCCAATCAGGACCCACCAATAATGCTGCGTGATCTTAGGGGCTACGAACGAAATTATTGTTCTGCCATACCACGGACTGGCAGTTTGACGAGATTACACCGCTGACTCACTGGTATCAGCCAGAATGTACTATCTCCCTAAAGGCGGTCCCAATATCCAGCCTACACGTACAAATTCGCGCAATGCGGCCAACAGAAACGGTTTATCATGTCAGGGTCATCCTCTCGACCACGACGTCACCTCACGAAAACAAGTGAGCGATAACACTGCCACTGTTCAAAACTCGTCATCGATCCATGTTGAATGCAATCAACAAAGTCACCTGAGCACGTATTCGAAAACTGTATAAAGGCCTGTTCGCCTCCCCGACTCGTCCTCCACCATTCGAGCTCTCCAACCACCATCACTCCCAGCTCAATATCTCGTCCAAAGCACGCCCAACTCTCAATCAGCGCGATACCCACCTACTCTCATACCCCAACGCTCATACCGGGATGCCTACTCGTGCTAGATCATTGTCAGCTTCGGCGGGCACTAGAAACTCCATCTATTATCATAATCGCCCAATGCTCAAGCTCAACCCGGCCACCATCGCTCATTATGCAGCTCTTGGTATTCCCATTCTTCTGACTTACCCATTGGCTAGCACTCTCAAGGCGGGATTACCCATGGGCAACAACTTGACGAAGACGATCGATGTTGCTCCATCTATGCGCAAGTTGCCTCGCAAGTTACCCGCTGTTGAAATTACCAAGGGCGTGAACGAAACTCGAGTTGTAGAAGATATATTCAATGTAGGAGCGTATCGACCTGTGGTGACTGTGATGAACAAGCCAGATGGATGGGTGACAATCACTCCTGATGTTCCTGTTCCTCCACCCATTCCATCCACTGCGGCACTGCCAGTCCCTCAAGTTAACATCGATGCTCCAGTTACTTTGGTCGCTCCGGATATATTGCCAGACACGGGTATGAATCCACGTCGCTTTGAGGTTGCATCACTCGCTCAACCTCTGGAACTCCTAGCCGCTCGAGCTACAGGCATTTTGCCGGATACATGTATGAATCCAGGTTTCCTTGCACTTCCAGCATCGGATGTGCCTCCTAGATTTTGTGCACTTCCATCGCCCGCACCAACTCTATCCACACCTGATGCCTCAGTCTGCCCAGCCAATGCAGACATTGGGTTGGAGACGTGCAAGGATTCGGATTGTATGGGATTTGAAGCACCCGCTATTCATCTTGAGCTTTCACTCACTTCACCCACACCCTTCGCTCCGGCCATGGCTGCTAGCTCAATCTCCCGGGGCACTCCAGGAATATTACCGGATACATGTATGAATCTGGGTTTCCTTACGCTTCCTGCACCTGTTGTACCTCTTGGCCTTCATGCACCTCCGCAGCCTCCTGTGCATCTGGAACGAATTGCGCCCCCTGCTGTACTTTCACTTCCTGCTGCTCCTGTTCGACTTGGACTGCCTGCATCCTCTGCTCCTCCTGCGCCTGTCATGGACAACCCCGGAGTATCTGCCTATATTTATGAAGCTCCTCGTGCGACGATGTTGAACACTAGCATCGATACGATCGCCAATGGATCTATGCTCGAATCGAATGTCGCTGCATTTATGTTTTGTGCTGCTGCTGCTGGGCTTGGACCTCTCTGCTTATATGGACGCGGACACGGGCCTCGACGTGTACGAAGACGAAGACGAGGACGAGGAAACAAAGTTGGAGGGAAATTTACGAAAGACGAAGATGTCGGAATATTTGGAGATACGGTAGAATCAACTGCACCATCGGATGCGACTCATGCCAACCCATTATCTCCTCCTCCTCCTCCTCCTCCTCCGCCACCTGAGTCGGGAGATGATGGCTTTGGTAGTGGTTCAAACAGACGCAAGTCCAAGAAGAAGAAGACAACAAAATCTACTGGTAGAGACGATGACAAGAACGACAAGGGAAGACCTCCTCCTCCTCCTCCTCCTCCTCCTCCTCCTCCGCCAGATGGTGGTGGTGGTGGTGACGACGGCGATGACGACAACGACGACTTTGCATGGTATTCAATTTTTCGTTGGGGTCCTCAACTCTTGATGGTGTTCTGGTGGGCAATGATGTTTAACTTTATCGCTCGTCCTCTCTGGCGCAACGCATTGGTTCCTATGTTTAATCGTGTCTTTGGTAATAGTTTTAGATCTGATTTTGGTTCTGGTAACGGAAATGGAAATGGTCCTGGAAAGGCGGCTTTGTATGGTGACACAACAGACGGATATAATCGCAAGAAGAAGAACAAGGCAGTCGCAAACGCTCCGGAAGTACCTGTGGAAAATCTCGTGGTCGTTTTCGAATCTGGATCCAACAAGGAGTCGCCATTGATGAATAACACTAGCGCGTTGACCGCCATCTCTTCATTGCTTGCTCTCTCTGCTGGAATCTCTTTCTCAACCTCGACTTACTCCACGTCCACCGCCAAATCGGGAATCGACACTATCACTGCCTTGGTTCCCTATAGTGCTCCAGAGGAAACATATATTGCCGACTATGTGTATGGTGTTGCGTATTCTCCATCTCCAGGTGCTATGGCATTACCGACATCATCGATTCCTTCGGCGAATATTGTTGAATATGTAGACCCGTTGTCTCCTCTGGCTGCTCCGACCTTGGCCATGGATTCCGCTGTTTTTCATGCTTCCACTGCTGCTCCTGCTCCTTCTAGTACTGCCCCTGATCTTGCTCCTGCTCCTTCTAGTACTGCGCCTGCTCCTGCTCCTGCTCATCCGGAGCATTCTCCTTCGACATCTCTTCTTCCTATATGGGCAAGTTACAAACCCGGCAAGATCTACGACCGCGTCGCGATGAGGATGGCTGAATCTGCTGGTGGAATTCATGCTGTCGCGGCGTTTGTCGATGACTATGATGTAGATCAATATTACGAATCCATTGATGGAATTCATGGCTATCCTCATTTCAGGACTGTCGATGGATATTATCATTCAGGAACATCTCGAGGATATCACGCTACTTCCGACCCTGGACTATATGACCCCAATGTTTCTAGTGTTCGTGAGCCGGAGAGTCTTGGGGATGCGGTTACTATTATGGTGATACTGAACATCCTGGCGCTGATTTATGCGTTGATGCTTCGTCCTACGGAAATTATCGAGTATATCGATGGAGATGGAAACGTGGTCAAGAGCAGAAATAATCGTGGTAATGGTCGTGGTGGTGGTGGTGGTGGTGGTGGCAGTAATCGTAGTGGTGCAACGAATGGATGTGATGGGAATTGTTTCTGGTGCCGAAACTCTCCAAGCAATATTCGTCGTCGTCGTGCCGAACAAGCTGGACGTGGACCTGAGGGCAATAAATTGGTTGACGAAGTGGCCGCTCGTCGATTGGATGAAGGTGCTCCTCATGAAGACAACCACGATCATGATCACAAGGATGAAGATGAAAACAAGGAGAAGGAGAAGGAGAAGGAGAAGGACCAGGACAAAGACAAGGTCATCAATGACAACAAGGACGACGACTCTTCGGACGATGACAATGACGATGATGATAATTGCGAAGATGGAGCGGGAGCTGTCATTGATGCTTCGGTCGCAACTGGTTTAAGCGGAATGTCTATTGGTCGTGATTCAGAGGCTTCGTCGTTGAACGACGTTGTCTCTGTTCCTCATTATCCTCTCGACATCACCTCGGACGATACTTGCAACGAATCTGACGACAACAAGACTGGTTCTTCTTCATCCGACGACGCTAGTCATGGTACTGGCAGTGACGATGATGGTTCTACTTCGACTGCTCATGGTAGTAGTGGTGATAGTAGAAAGTCGATTGGATTCACCTTGGTCAAGACGTTACGTGAGGCTCGATTAAGAAGATTGGCCGTTCGTGATTCCTCGATGGTAAGCCTCACCTCCACCTTTCCGCCACATCGCCTCGTTGTTCATTCAATGACTTATATATCAGGTCATGGCAGGAGTCTAGTGACATGAACACTGTAGACTCGTCCATCACCATGTCCAATTCCGTTCAATATACCCATCCCTTCACTGGTAACAGTGCAACGACCAATACCAAGTCTAATTCGATCTCAACCTTGGTGAACATGGTCAATGTCGCAGAGCCTGTTTCTCGCGAAGCAGTTGATCGCCATGACTATATGACCGCTTGTTCGTCCATGGGCGAAGTCGAACATGACGACTATTATAGCCGTGGTATGGCTGATGAAGGGATATTCGCAGGACGATACATTGACTATATGTCGTCGTATTGTGACGAGTTGAGTCATGAATGGGATAGGAAATGGAAGGGACTTGTGGTTAGAAATGTTGCAGCGAAGAGGAAGATTGAGAAGATTGAGGATGAATTGAAAGAGTTGAGAGAGTTGCTTGGGGCAGTTGTCGTTACGGTCGTGGATGACAAGAAGGGCAAGGATGAGAACCGCAACCAGAACCAAACCAGCCAAAAACAGGATGAAAACCAAAACGAACAGGACGACTCTGTCGATGACAAGCTGGATGATGCATTTGACTATGACTGTTCAATCGCCAACATGAACACTCTGCTATCGGCAGAATTGAATGACACTCGAGAATTTGCAAATGCGAATGAATCGATCACCGACGAGATCGAAAACGCCAACGCCAACAAGGACGATACTTCTCTCGAAGGATGGAACTTTGAACGAGATGCCCTTCGAGACGGACCGTTTGCTCATTTGATGACAGAGAGCGACAAGGATGTATTGAGCCATTACGATTCATGTGCTCGATCGAAATCATGTTCGGCGAATGCCTCAGAGGAAGAGGTGCTGTAGTCAAGATAGGGTGCGGAGGGGCACTTCACCACTTGCTAAGATGCTTCGTGATCCTCTTTTCTTTTGTTAAAATTGGGGTAAATTACTTAATCGCATTGCCGGTCAAGGATACCACAAAATGCCCCAAAATGAGGGGACGGACTGGAGGAGGAGGGGAAGAGAAAGTGACGAATGGGAGGGGAAGGGGAGAGGGGAAGGTGAATGGGGAATGGAAAGTGGAAGAGAAGGAACTTTTCTTTGAGATAGTGATCCTTGCGGCCTGAAGGCGACTAGCAGGACCTATCAATTCTTGTTTATATTTTCATCATCATTTCTTACCTTGTAGTGTTACTACTTCATATTTAGGTAGTTACTTCATACTATGTAGTTGTACATACATTGATATTAGGTAGTGATATCAGTAGTAGCGTACCGGTAGTCAGTAGTGGCATCAGTAGCATAGATTCGCGCCTCGGGATGTACGTACACGAGTATTAATGCTTGAATGTATTTTTCTACAATTCCGGTATTGGGAGTGAGGACTCGAAATGGTTTCTTGGCTTTATTCGAATTCCTCGAGTCGCTGAGCCACTTGAATAGGTTTTTTTCAATGTTGCCACTGTTCGCGTCGAGGGGAGACTTCGGCAAACCCCGCGTCGCGTTGCGGCGCGCAACGCGACAAGGTACGCGACTTAATTTGTGTACAGCGTTCTCCTCTGCCGCTGCTCAGCTACGATGTCTCAACCAAGCGCATCGTCAAAACGAAAACCCAAGCAAACCACCAAGAAACTGCTTAATGTCGTCAAGATTGGGAGCGGTCCCACGAAAAAGATGTCTTCAACGAGCAAGAGGATAGACCCATTGACTGCTGTGCGTAGAACCATCTTTGACCACTTGAGTCTGTCGATTGTAGACGATCGTTGGGATGCGATGGCTAATGAAGTTAGTGGATAGTTTGTTAACAGCGGGTTGCCTGGTTCTCAAGGCTCCACGATGAGTTCGTCGAAAGGGAAAGAGAAGGCCGATCAACAGAATGGTTCCGGCGGTGATGTGGATATGTGGGATTTTGGATCACAGCCGGAAGGGGTGGTTGATGATCGACTTTGGGTGGATATTTACGAACCAACGAATGAGGTTGGTATCCCAGCGTTTCGTGCCCACAGGTTGAGTCCGGTGTGTATGATGGATGTTGTTGACTTTGGCCTTTTTTGTAGGCAGAGCTTGCTGTTCATATCAAGAAAGTTGAAGATGTTCGGCGGTGGTTCAAGGAGGCGTTTGAAGGTGGACCTTCTGGAAAGTTGACGAAATATCGAGTGAGTGAGAGAATCGACATGCTGAAGAGTGCCTTGTCATGATTGAGGTTCTTGTTCAGAGGATTCTCGCATTAACGGGTCCAGCTGGAACGGGGAAAACAGCTACCGTCCGTGTCCTTGCTCGGGAACTGGGGTTCGAGATTATGGAGTGGAGGAGTACAGTGGCTGAAAGTACGACTGGGTTTCAAAGTAAGGTTTCTGACGTTCCTATGCTCAAGGAGTGGTTTCATTGAGTGCCTACTTAGGTAGTACACAGGGCGACGAGGACTACTCTTGGGTGGACCGAGAGGTCGAGTATGAATCATTGTTCACGAAATTCCAAACATTTCTCCAACGCGCATCGTCATGTCAAACCCTCTTTCCAAGTTCTTCGACTATTCAATCAACTTCAACGACGGCATCATCATCGAGTATTTCGGCCTCAAAAGGGCAAAAGCACATCATCCTATTAGAAGACCTCCCCAACATTCTACATGAACAAACTCAAGCACAGTTTCATGCCACTCTAGAAAATTTGGCTCGATTTCCGGTCACGCACCCACCTGTGCCTATTGTAATTGTTGTCAGCGACGCCGGTGTAAGGGGTGAAAGCAACAATGAGGAGAGGATGGGCAGTGGTTATGGTTGGGGTAGAGATCGAGATGGTGCGATTGATATTCGGACTGTACTACCAAGAACATTACTAAATGGTCCTTATGTCACTACAACCAGGTATGTGGACAAGTCTAGTTGGCGGGTTTGTATACTAAGCGATGCTTCGATCCTAGTTTCAACCCGATCGCGCCAACGTTGATGAAACGGGCTCTACAGGCTATCATAAACTCCCATTTCTTGGGTGGAGTCGGTGCACCATCCAAAGAATTACTCGACGCTGTGGTAGAATCGTCCAATGGGGACATCCGGAGTGCTCTCATGGCTCTACAATTCGCTTGCATCACTACGATCAACGGCGGCTCCTCCAAGTCGACTGGAAGAAAGAAGAAATCCGGCATGTCAACGGCTGTGCTGGAAGCGGTTACGAGAAGAGAACAGAGTTTGGCCTTGTTCCATCTATTAGGGAAGGTGCTTTATAATAAACGTTCGTCATTCCAAGTTTTTTTTGGCCGGTTGGTTGTCTTACGGAGGTCGGTTTTTGTTCATGTAGGGAAAGGAGACCCGTCTGGTCAGTCTGCCTCCGCGAAAGAGAAAAAGAAAGAAGAGGATTTAGATGCGATGCTGATGGACCCGCCTAGGCTTCCTCCGCATCTACGAGAACATGAGAGAAGGACGAGTCGGGTGGATGTTGATGTACGTCTTGCCTCCACTCTGGGTCCTGTCACTCATTGAGCGTGTCTGGATTTAGATTCTGTATGCAGACTCGCCTATAGATTCTTCGTTATTTTCGCTATATATTCAGCAGAATTATCCTCAATTCTGTAACGAGCTGGAAGAATGTGAGAATATAGCGGAGTGGTTGAGTTGGGTCGATTCAAATGGCGGTGAAGCGGTCAGTCTTGCTTTGCATGACCGCTTGGTGTCGAGGATTATATTGAAGCTGACTCGAATATTTGCAGTGGTATCAAGGAAATCCGCATAGATTCCATCTCATTGCGATGGGAACACTTCACTCGTTACCTTCACCCGTGATTAGACGATCTCAGACTGTAACAAAACCTGATTTCTTTGAGGCCATGAGCCAAGAGAAAACGGCCTGGGAGGACGTTAGGGATGTTCAGGCCCTGTTGATTGAAGAAAACCTCAAAGTAAGGCCTGTTCGAATATACAAAAGGCGTACTGATCGTCATGACTTAGGAGAACACATGGACGGCGGGTGGTTGGAATCAACGCGAAGTCACAACGGAGCTCGGTGGTATTTTGAAGGCGCTAGATACCTGTGGAATTGGTTTAGGAAGAAAGAAGGCCAAGTCCTCGAGGGGATATCAACGTCATACGCAGAGGTTCTATCATCTCCCATTCAGCCGTGAAGACCAAATGGGTGTGTCGAAGGCTTTATCGCCTGATGATGTGGATGAGAGAATGGCTGCTTATGAAGAGGAGGGGAATGCAAGGCTGAAGATGGTCGAAAATGAAGAGGGTGGGTGGTTGGATAGTGATGATATTGAGGAGTTTTGATTTTTGTGGAGGAATTGTAGCTGTACTGGCTGGTTAGGGGTGAGAATATGTGTTTGGATCTGAAGATGTTGCCAAATATTATGACCACATCGCCCGTTCCTCGGCGACTCGTTCTCCTTGATGCTCAGCACCTGCAAGCATGCTCATCGTGTATACGCTGTGTTTGCTCCTCGCCGGCGACCATGTAGAATAAGACTTACATATCATACTCTTTCTTATTACCCTGAACTGGGCGTTCGTGCTAACCTTCCACCTGATATGGAACCACATCATGACCCAAACGAACCGGTGGAAGTTTCGGACCAAGACTGGGAATTACGGACAGGTACATACAACTGCTCTCTTAAACTTGACCTGTAATTCAGCAACATTCGTACACAGGTCGAGCGATATACGTTCTCCAACAAACCCTCCCAGAGTTCTTCTCTACAGGGCTAGTCACATCCATAGACAAATCAACAGGCACACCCCGTAGCTCCAATTACCAATCCTACTTTCCCCAACACCTCTTAAATCCCAACAACTTCATCCCAGGGATTAACGCAAATCCACACGATTACCATGATCCAGACATCGTCCCTTCAGGACCCCACGGTTCAGTGCCAGACGGCTCTGCTTCGGAGCTCATCTATAGCGACAAAGTGAGGTTGTCGTACACACCCCCCGACGCGCTTCCTGCACCTTTCCCCCGGACGTTACATCTGGAAGGTTTGTGCATCAGGCCCTGTTCGCGTACTCTACCCCATGGCGTTAATCCCTCCTACAGGCTTCTCACTCTATCTCACCTCCTCACTATTTGTCAAACACACCATGAACGCACTTTACACTGACCTTCACGTCGTGCTCCGTCGGGTTATCGTCAACACCCCTTCTCGTCCTGCAACTGCGTCCTCACCGTCATACACACCAGAGGAAACAACACCATCACCAAAATCAAAATCAAAACGCAAGCCTCGCGCATCACGAGATAAGAACTTGCTGATCAGCTTAAGCGTAGCTGGTACCTCGCGCGTCAGCGGTAGCCCCGGTGAATGGGAAGTGTAAGCAATTCATCCTCCCTTCCTATCATTATAACCTTGAATTGACTGGACCTGTTTACCTCTCAGAAACTCGACCTACACGTTCTCCCCGATAACCGGTCTCATCCTCTCACACACCGTAAACTCCATCTACCCAGCTCCGCATCAAGCCGTCTACGATACTCTTAAAGGCAGCTTTGGTAAATTGTTTGGATTTGGATTGGCAGGTGGTGAAGTGCCTCCTACGCCTAAACCTGGTAGTGCCGCTAGCGTTGTCGTTGGATCTGGAGATGATGTTAAGTGTGGTGTGCATAGTGAAGAACAAGTCGACAACTGTCGCAGGAAAGATATGAAGCACGATAATTATCACGAGGGACGCGAAAAAAGTGGAAAAACCCATGGACCTGCGTCGTGAGATGGACTAGTTTGGACATGTCGGCTCGCTGTTATCGCTATCCAAGACGCCCCACTTAATTTTTTTAAATGAATATTTGCAAGTGAGGTCGGTTTATCGTATGTACCCATAGTTATTTGTCGAGTAATATCACCTTACCCCTTGTCCACTCACTCAATGTTTGCATGGACGATTGTATCAGAACCCAAGATTACACGTGAATATTTTGCGTGAATTCAAAGTGAAAGACGATGTAACTCGATGTCGATGTGTCCGTAAGGCAAATCGATGTAGAGTTTCATCATTGAAGTTGTGAGATTGTTGTCAAGACAGTTAGGAAAGGAAAATTATGTCTACTTGCCCGCTTCCCTAATTCGGCTTGCTCGAAAGAACTCATTGCCAATAACGCAGACACACGCTACCTCGACTCCGCCTTGTCATTCAGAGATCATGTCACCCACTACGCCAACAAAGCTTTCTCTACCGTCGCCGCCTTCACCATACTGGGTAATTCCATAAGAAGTTTGGACCTTATACACCGGCGTACGTTCTACAGATCCTGTATCTTCAGCCTGATGACGTACGGCTCTATTTTGTGGCTAACGACCCTTTAGATCAACTCACACGAGCTCGGAACATAGCCCTCCTATGGATCACAGGAGCTTTCCGCATATCTCCCAGACCAGCGCTGGAGACATTCGCAGGTGTTTCCCATGATACTGGAACGTCACAGGCAGCGAGGACACATACACTGGAGGTCGTGCAGCGAAAATCACCCGATCACTGCTATAATATATCCATTCAAGGCATCCTCTCCACGTCTAAACAACGCCCCATTCCAGTGCCCAGCCCCAGATTCGAATTACCCGTCCCCACTGGTCCACATGGTCATTGCGAAGAGCTTCACAAATGAATTGTAGACAAGAGGTCCCACCTCATCCCTCTCAACCAACCAGTCTGCCGACCCAAAGATCTCTGGCATACCGCCCAACAAAAGCGTTAGACGCATGGGACCAGTGGTTCACCTCTCGCAAAGCGGATATCACCGCTGCGGTAAATGGTGTCGAGGTTGAAGGCACCCCGTTGTGCATGTTTATGGATGGACCCGAACACAAAACCACGGTAGATGATCTTGACGTATTAACCCACGCCACGAGGCTCCACGACAGCGGTTGGAACTTCAGACATAAAATCCGCAGCGGTTTACGCTGATTTCGTGACAAACGGAGAGGCTGAATTGGTAACTCAATCAAAAGCACTCTCGGACCGGATATCTGATCCCTCCTACAATTCGCCATCACGATCGCAATGTTTGCCGATAACGAGAGTACCCTTGAGTCAATGTTAGACCCATCTCCCCACCCAGGGAAAGTAATGTCCCTACGAGCCATAGATTGCATCAGCCCTGGATAAATACCAACCCCAGTGCCAAGATCCACCTGTGGTACTGCCCGGGACACCAGAACATACCACAGAACGACCAGTCGACACCTTGGCCAAGCAGGCTGCGAGCGACCGAGAAATACAAAACCATAACACACGATAGCCAGCTTCCTGGCGCTCTCCAAACTGAAAGCACGACATGCGTGGCAAACGACTCGGAGGGACCGGAGAAAGACGGAGATCCCGCGGCGCTCATTCATTCGAATTCCCTGTCTTACGTATGATGAAGGCAACAAAATCAGTCAGAGAAGTACTTCCGACGGCCTCCGGACGAGACATGAATCTGCTCACCTACAGAGGAATATTACGATAGGTTCCTAACACAGCTAAGTCCAAATTGCCCGCATCACTGCAGACAATTACAGACGAGAGATTACGTCTTCTACAGTGCCAGTTCCACCTAGGCATACTCCCCGACACGGTCAACTCGTTGAACTTTACACTAATACGGCATGGCAGGGAGATCGGTGATTATAACGGGATGCAGGTTGGTCAAAATGGGGGGTTCCTCCAACGGCAAGTAGACCATACAGATCAGCGAGCGAGCCCTCTGGCCACCTGATGGCCACCAGCTTGCGCCAGTGAACTTGTTGCACGCGTTTCTGTACCGCACTGCGACGCCGTCAATGGCACATCTCACGAAGATAATTGCAAAAGATGTATAAATAACAATCACTTATTACTTGACGCTAGCTATATATATTGCTTGCTTGTTTACGCCAACTTAGCTCTTCCTGATTGCTTATAATTAGACAATTAATTTTTTTAGTGCAGGAGTAGTAACTGACTAGCAGCGGCCGCTGCCAAAATTTGGCCTTGATTTATGGACCAATGTCTCGTCTCTCGGGGTAGCGTGCAATGGCGCATATTTAGTCGCAATAAGGCATAGCATGCACATGCACGGCCACGCCGGCCTGTGTCTCGGTCACGAGACAGCACAAAAAATCTCCACCACCACACAGGTTGTTCCCACGCCTGGTAAGTTCGTTGTCAACATGAACGATACGAAACACTTTGAGAATTATCGACGGACAATGAAGAGCAATCAAAATTGGCAATAGGGACATCCATTGCAGAAAAACCAAGAGGCGACGAAACGAATAGATCTATTTACAGCTGTGCTATACTCGTAGGTTACGTAGCACGGTGCAGATGCAGCCGGAGACCCTGCAAAGCAAGGTGATACGCGTCTATGCTGATCGGGCTAAAGAAGGCCGATCATTGGTGGCGATGTTTCAATCTTTTTGTCGCATCTGTTAGCGCTTTTAGGCTAAAAGTGCTGTACAGCAAAGTTGCCTCTGCTCCATAAAAGCCAGAGCAGAAATTGCCAGGTCCAACGGTGACTGCATCTCTTCCCGGTCTGACAGGGAATTTCTGTTCTGCTAGTCTGTCGATCTTGAACATTGACGACGAGTTTCTAGAAGGTGTGGGTTATAATACAGCTAGATATGTGCGTTTTGATTTAACCTTCGCAAGTCAGAATGTCGGGTATGCAGATCCAGCCTATCGTGCTAGATACACCCTCCTCGCCGCTGAAACTATCCGCTAAACGATACACGCATCCTGTGAATAAGAACCTGGAGGGTCTCACTTTGCTTTTCGCTCATTGTCTCGGTGGACGTAAGTTCAACCTCAACTTTTCCTCGTCGCTATACTCAGAGAGTGTTAGACAAAGAACAGTGGGAGCCGACTATTTCTGCAATAATTACCACGCAACAACTGAAGCACCCCGCATCTCGCATTCGCGAAGCATGGGCGTTTGACTGGCAGAGTCATGGTGATTCTGCAGTACTCAACCACCAAGCACTCCGAGGTCGACAAGAAGCCATATGTGCGCCCTCTATCTCTTTTTCTTCTCTTTTGCTAATCTGGTCTTATGCAGCTGTGTACGAATGGGCAGCCGCCATTTCTTCTCTTGCCAGCTCATTCGTCATGAACGGACACCGCCTTGTCGGAGTGGGTCATTCAGCCGGCTGTGGTGCAATGTAAGTCATATATTTATCCTTTGCCATCATTCCCTGACTCATGATACCTCTCGTTTCTTTAGAATTCTGACGACCAGATATGTACCAGCTTCGACATACCGCTCAATCATCCTCATCGAACCTCCCTTCATCACCGAAGAACTTTTTCACAAGCATTATCAAGGAAGATTTAAGAGGTCAAGTTCAACAATCAGTTCTACAGCCAAACGGAAGGATACATGGGGATCAAAGCATGCAGCGAAGCAATATTTCTCTAAACGCTGGCCATGGAATACCTGGGATCCGCGTATCGTTGAGATATATTGCGTACGTTCTCTATTTTTTCCCTCCCGCATTTCCATGTTTTAACCGCCTCGATAGGAGCACGGTTTAAAGCCTCTTGAAGGAGACCAACCAAACGGCAGTGTCACCCTCAAGTGTGATAAGAATCAAGAAGCCGCCACATACCCAGACTTCAGTGTGTATGATGGATGCGTCACCCATCTCTCAGAAATCTCCCATATCACGCCTATACACCTCATTTGGGGTGACGAGGACCAATACGTTCCCAAATACATAAAAGATCTCATGGAGGACGCATCCCAAAATCGAATTGACGCATCTGTGACCAAAATGAAAGATACTGGCCATTTCGTGCGTGTCGCAGTACTTCCTTGCACTTCAGGCCGTCTTATACTTAATTTAGGTTGTACAACAACGACCGGAAAGACTTGCTCACAACATTTGCAACATTTTGGATGGAATTCTGATACATGATTATTCTCAGTCTTCCAAGTTGTAATGATTATACAACTGTTGTAATAAAATCGTGCAATGTATCAAGAGGCTATCACTGGCACGTCAAGTTCTTCCCAATGCTTTTCGTACCCTCAATCCAGATATGAACAAACCGCTAACCACAAATAATGAAACATGAACGTGAGACCTCGCCAGAGCGCTGCAGGCCAGCTATTTGATCTCATGGGAGCATAATAGTAGCCCGCAATCATACAGTAACTTCCAATGCCACACACGTCGTCATTCAAGTTGGAATTGTCAATCGCACAGGCTCAAGCCATGCCAAACCAGTGGGCGACGTGAATTGTTCCCTCAGCCCTCAGAGACATACATTAATCTGCTCCACCGAGAGAAGCCGAGAAGGAGGGGAAAGATAGGCAGAGTATGTCACCACGGTAGGAATGTGACTGAGCGTAAATGCGGATGCGAAGGCGAACATGTCATCAGAACGGAAGTGAATGTGGTTCGAGTTCGGTTCCGGAGAGACAGAAACCTGATGCAAGTGTTTTCAAACTGATGCACGACATGAATGCCCTGCGTGACGTTTGTCTGTTCGTTGTCTGGTAGTCTTCAAGCTGCTGACTTGGATAGACAGCTTGCATGAGATTCATACTGGAAAAGCGTAAGTGGTGATGCGATGGATGGCAGAGGTGATAATGGAGACATTACCCTTTCATCTGCAATCGCAGTTAACCGGTCTCACAACCGGGATCAGGCTATATCTTCAACCTTTATTTAAAACGGTCCGTGAAGCCATTGATGGACTGTACGCAATCAACAAGAGAACGGGCCTGGTAGGTGATCCTGAAGGCAAAACGATCGACCGCATAATATTTGATCGACGGGTTCAGCATGCAACTCCGGATACTCATCTCCCATGAGTACCCGAATCAGCCGAGTGGAGGTTTGAGGATCTGGGATGGACTTGTGCGAATGGGCTACCAGGACTGAGCGAGGAAACATTGGAGATGCTAGAGTTTCGGCACTTGGATTGTTCGGTTTGTTTGACACACCAAGAGATACTGTCGAGGTGGGTAGGCGTTATATAGTAGTCAGTACTCTGATGTAGGGGCTATTAGAAGACGAGACTTCGATACTGGGGCAATGGAACCCGATCATCGAGGTATGTGATGTATCGTTCGTGTTCTATGGTCTTGATGACCCAGGACGCGTGAGGTACATTTTAAGAGACAATTTCTCTTGTCATGGGCTAAGGAGTGGATTTTCCGAAGTGAATTGTGAATTGGATGTCAATCAGGATGAAGAAAAATTCTAGAATGCAACATTTTGGTCGTCAGTGGGGAGAACGATTGGTGTTGAGAGCCATTGAAGTGGTGAGGGCATATCATGTGGATGTTGGATGCTCTGACGGGGCGGAAAGAAGTGTTTATTTTGTTCAATTCCTTATCCAGGCTATGCGTCGTCTGTATGTATGACTTTGATTGTTTAAGACAAGTCACCAGGTTCTTCCTTGACTGCACTTCTAGAGTTTCAAGAATCGGAATGAGGCATGGGTAAGTGAATTCTGACTATCATACCGTTCGATTGAGGTACCGATGAGGACCACGCGAGAATTCCGCCTAATTAAAAGCACGTGTACACTGTCCACGACGCCCAGCTTAGTTTACCTGCTCGACATATTTAAACTTCTGGAATGAAAGCAAGCTCTACGGAATGGCAAATACATTGCTAGTCCAACAGACGAAAATACCGTCATCATAGGCTTTCATACCAAGAAAACGTAAACGTCATCAATAAACGACCATGCGGGTGCCTTTCCACCACGGAATGAAAGCGTATCCTCTCCCCTGGCGATTGCCTCAACGTGATAATATGTCCACTCGCCATATCCAGGTGCAATCTTCCCAACTACCTCGTCATTCCAGACCACTTCGACAACAGCATCTGCTTGCAGCTGTGGAGAACTGAGGCTGCTCTCATGGAAGAAGGTGATAGTGTATTGCCGACCTGGGATCGTGTCTAGAGGATTCGCAGCGGTAAGAGTACCAGAAGAGTTGCTTTCACCAGTGGCAGAACCTAAAAGACCGACGTTGTTGCCGGAATGCGCATAGGGTGGCCAATGGAAGATAGTCGCGGCGTCGGAACCTGGTGCTGAATCTGAAGAACCAATCCATCCTGGTGAAGAGGTATCATAACAGAACGACAAAGATCCGGAGCACTTGTCGAATGCCTCGAAACCCCCATCCGAGAGTGCTGATTTTCGGCGATAACCACGAGAGAACGTGACCTTGAGGTCTCCTTGGCCGGAGTTCGTGGCGGTGGACTCGTCAGAGGCGACAAAATACTAGTGGATATTGGTGTAACCATTTGTTGGCAGTTCGAGGCGGAAGTCTATAACTTACCATGCTACAGGTGTACGTCATGGGACTACCATTCACAACAGCCCGCCAGATATTGAAGTATTGACATGCCCCTCCTCGATGGTCTGCACCGCGGGAATTGCAAATATTGGCGCATGCCTGGACGTCATACTTATCCAAGAACGCGAAGCCCATATACTGTTTCCATGCATTAGAACGTATTCGGTACCTATGATATCCAGAAACAGTGCATACCCCAGGTGAATTATTAGCACCGTTGACCGGACCAAACACCAATTCGTATCCTTCAGGAACAGGAGGATCAAGAAGTTCATTAGCAGCCCATCCAGAACTTTCTTGAATATAGGTCAAGCCAGCAGGCGGTGGAAGAAGTTGTTGTCCACCGTAATTCGTCTTCTCCGCCGCGGAGTGAACGTCAGCGTACACGGCGCACTTCAAATTCGAAACTGGTAGGCCCACATTGAGTTCATAGTACAGATTGGCGAAGGCTGCCAAGGTTTCAAGTCGAAGCGAGAAGCGTACAAGAATTCGTAATGAATGAGATTGATGCAATGTCGACTTAGTCCTCGTGCTTTCCTTAATGAGAAAGAAGGAAGAACTTACCGCAACCCTTGACACTCGAACAAAAATCCAGACACGCATCGACGTTGTAGGTACTGTTGGGTATGACCGTATACGTCAAATAGCCTGTACCTTGGATGGATGCGTCCCTATCAAGCATTTTTCGCCCTGTGCCTCCGAAGACCTGGGTATAATCCACTACGGCCCTTCGTTGGAGGAGGGTACTGCCCGTTGAGAGACTATTGTCTATGATTTGTCCATGGAGAGTAGCTAATAGAGAATCCCCACTTTGACCGGCCCTGGTGACTTGGCCATCAACAGCAGTGATGACGGTAGGGGGGACCTCAGAGCTGGGGGCTGCATCGTCATTAGCACCGGTCTTTTGATTGACGAGTTGAATGGTGGCCGCAATTGTATCGGCATCGGTCTCGGTGCCGTCAACATTGAGAGGTTGGGGATTGCTATCATGTTGAGCCTTCTGTGCAGGTGTACCAACACCAGCCAGACCCCGAATACAGGTGGCTGTAGATATAGTATCGAGTTAGCTCGAGGATAACGCAAGGTTGCTGCTGATTGCATCATACCAGGCACCGTGGCTACCAACGTTGCAAGAGAGAGTAATCGGAAAAGGTTAGGCATGACCAGAGAACACAGGCGAGCTTATCAGAGAAATGGAGGTGTAGGCCGTTGGTAGGATGAGTACACTTGACACTTGTCATACCTTGACCACTTTTATACGTAGTAGAAGTCGAAGGAAGGTGGATCTATCTGAGAAAGGAAATCCTAAGAAGGACTGCACGCTCAAGGTACGAACGAATAATCGGTGGTTGCATAATGACAACCCGTGCAGAAGACTCATTGGTGCCTGGATAGAATCCCAAAATGCAAGACAGAAAAGGAAAACGGTGATAACGAAAACAAGGCATACTATCAGCAGGCCAAACTACGGTTGAACGTAGCATAGTTGCATCAAATGGCTGATTGCGCTTCCAATCGCGTTACCCTTCTTGGGAAATGCTCAATCCAAAATGCATGTATCGCACATATGCAATCCCGGGCCCACGGCAGAGGGCAATACGCATTGTACTGATCCAGGAATTAGTATAGAGAAAAAAATCCAAAGTGGGATTCTTACTTCCACAGAAAGTTCCGTTATTTTAGTTCCTTTATCTACGAACGTCAAAGTCCTAAATCCATCGCGGAAGAACGCCTCTCTGATTGTCCGGCCATTCTAGTTCGGAACTGGAATGACCGTATGGTCACCTAATGACCCATCAGGATGTGGGAGTCTGACACCCTGATGGGTCATTAGGTGACCATGCGAGAAGCAACAACGAAAGTCAACCAATGAGTTGCAAAACAAAACAACCAATGGAGTAGGTCCACTCCCCAAATTTCCGGCTTGTGGAAATTCATTATCCTATTCCTGTTCAACATGATTGTTTGACGTTCTGCATCATGATGGGTACCATGAGTATACATGACCTGTTCGTGCTATCGTTCCCAGAGGCTATGTGCTGCGATGCTGTTGACCAAGGTTCGCATCTCAACAAAGTTAAATCGCTTGTTTATCGTCCACGTGACAATCTGCATGTCAATTGACTATCCTCGCATCCATCTTTAACGTCCCGCGTACTCATTGGACTGCATCCTCGACGGCATGGATTCCGCGCCTTGCGTTGTTCCACGATCCCTAGTGAATCCCTTGCAACCGACTGATGTACTTGTTGCCCGACTTCGTGTAAAAACACTCAGGACCAACGGTAGGTGCGAGACAAATGTGAATAGGAGCTAGCATCGATAGACCGCATATCTCTACCCACTATATATCCGGAGCTTGGACTTGCGATATATGCTCCATGTGAGCAGGCTGCGCGTTGACATGAGCTCACACTGAGTAGCAAGTAGCATGACACCACGAGGATGTTAATTAGAATCGGTAAGCGGATGGGAGGTCTGATTGGCCGTTGATGATGAGGCGGATGTTTCACGACGGTGAAAGTTGCATAAGCGCCGTGATCCACGGGATGGAGAAAATGGGCAGGTATGGTTCATGAAGAGAGGCAGATGACTTGGCGCTGTCCAACAACGCATCGTGAGCATCAAAGACAACGGAGCTTCTAGAGGTAAGGACTGCCAGCCATTCTTCGATTGGCAACTCGGTATCCCGCCTGGGAGTTTGATTTGAAAACATGCACATGCGATTGCTGCAACATGCAGATATATATACGCATTTTTTGATTAATACCAGGCTGAGTTTTGATCCCAACGTGGTAGGACGTACTATTACATCTCGGTGGAAATTCAGGTCAAGGAATATACTGTCGCAAGATCCACGTCGCAGACTTTGTCCGTTTGGCTGGATCAGTCCCTGTCATTGAGTATCAATTCTGCTCATGGAGAACCTAGGTGCGATTTGTACGACTATGCGACCTGCATGACCTGTGTATTTCCATAAAAGCATCCTGATTTCAAGAGCGAATAAATAAGAGAAGTCAATAAAGCAGTAGAACTCGCCCTGAGAGCAGATACGTGCGACAGGATATGCGAGATACGGATAAGCTGTCCATGTAGACGAAGATCGTGCAGATTGTGGCTTGACAAATGACAGATTGGAGACAAATAGAGACCAGGCTAGGCATTTGCAGTTCCAATGCGCCAACTCACCGCCGACCTTTTTCCATTCTCGTCATACCCAGTGTAGTCTCGAGAATTTGGGTATATAGTAGGGCATGAATCTTTCCGAGTCATAGTGTGGTCATCAACGAAGCGTTCCAAGTTCCAACGATTTAAAATTGCTCGGCTTGTCGGCCCCGGGGTTTCTCGTAATAGTTGACTACTTTTATGTGGGATCACCATATCAGGGCTCAGTACTCAGTACTGAGGGACCAAGTTTACACCGCAAGGGCCCTGCTGAATTAATATTGCTTCTCGCACGGAAGCAATGCTAAATGTGCCATCAGAGGCAAAACGTAATGGCGTATAGTGCTTCATTTCGCATATCCAGCGATGTCCGCTACGCTCAGGAACTGGCTCGATAGGCTAATAAGTACTTCGCTTACTTTACAATATTGAATTAGCCATTCAAACGGACGTTGCTGGTGCTAAATTTAAGGAAAGGGGCCCCAAACGTCGTCGATCGTAATTGTGGGGTATGACGTTTAAGAGGCTGGCTGATACTATTCTTGACAACCTGAAGCTGATAATCTGGTATCGTCTTCGGGGTGAATGAGAATACAGCAGTTTACTAATTGAAAGACGGTCCCCTGGATGGAAAGGCACACATGGGGCGAAGCTGAGATGCATCTCGATCCAGTGGTACGCCAATCATTCCATGCCAGCAACCCTGTAGTACTTCGAAATTGTTTGGTGCTGTTAACTGAATAATATTATACGCTTTCGACCAGGATCAATGGGATTGCTGCCTTTCATTTTAGGGCCCGGACAACTAAGCCCCTGTTCAATGTTGCCGTGAGGGCGTGCGTGTATTCTTCTGAGAACCGCAACCGATGGCTTGACAACGAGCAAATTTTAGCCAAGCACACACACACACACAAACTCCTTGTTGGAGTGTGAAAAAAGAACAAAATTGTGAAGTAGATTAGTCCGGCAAGCCATGTCAGCTTGCACCTCTAGTATTCCGTCCAACAACATTAAGGTTAAGCATCACCAGGTATATTTGTCGACTTCGACGGTCATCAGAGTTATCGAAAGCAAGAAAAACAGCCCATTGATCAATCAGCCGAGGGGGATGAAGTTAAGGTATTGTCATGGCTGGCCATAAAAACTCAAAACCCTCTGGCTCTTTGATAGTAACACCAGCACAAAAGTAGGTATAATGTGATGGGCGGTAAAGAAGATGAAGCAATGGAGGCACAGCCGGGTGTGAAGGAGAAAACAAGCCTGGGATGACGAGAAAGGGAAACAAAATCAACTAAACCCGAGGTATCATGAACAGTCCCAAGTGGATCGGAGGACATGAACGGAGCAGTCACCAGCTTCATCATTGTTCCTTGAATCCTCTTGTTTGCCTTCTATCGAAACACTCTCAGGAGAGAAGTGCTTAGAGCTCATCGCAGAAGGGCAAATTATCATCATCAGAGCCATCATCAGTTTGGGCGGGTTGAGCAGGGGTAGCAGTCACAGGGATGGTGGCTGCAGGGGGGATATAGCCAGCAGGTGCAGGCGGGACGGTGACTGAGGAAGCAACGCAAAGAACCTAATAAGAAAAGAAGGTTTATCAGTTTAATTATCATCATCATAGGGACGATCGAGGGGCGCTCAAATGAAAATAGAATTTTTCGAACTCACCTCGCCGATGTAGAGGTTATCACAAGCTTCGTTGATCTGGGGGTTGTTCATGTAGAGAATAGTCGAGTTGATGTTGTGTAGGTCCTGAACTACGTTGCAGGTATCATCCTTCTTGACGACATAGGTGGCATCGCAATCTTCACTCTCGTATCCAATACAGATCTTGCTGCCTGGCGTAAGGTTGGTGCATCCATCGTCGATGACACCATCGTTGATCACAGCAAGTTGGTATCTGAAGCACGAAAATAGCTTAGAAATTGGGTAATAAGTGAAAAGAAAGAAAATTGTAGAGCATACGTGGACACGTTGTTGGCAGCAGAAATGCTATCGCAAATATCGTTGATCTGCACGTTGTAGGTGCGAACACAGGGTCCAGCGGCAACGGCTGTCGAAATACACAATCAGGACGTTGGGAAGGGCACGAAACTAAAAAATCGAAACTCACTCTGAGCCAAAAGAGGGACAGCGAGAAGAGCAGCGGTCAAAGCCTTGTTGAACATTGCTACGAGGTGGTTGAGAATAGGCTAGTTTTTAAAGAGTGTAGTTAAAGAATGATAGAATTCGGAATAGCCTGTGGGGTGTTTTCTGCGTTGCCGCCGTTCAAGGATGGGGTCGTAGGGGAGGAGAAGGAGAGGTGTGGTTGTAAGGAAGAGAAAAAATGTTTGTGCGAAATAGGCGCCTTTTTGATTTGCTGGTATCCGGCAATTCCCTTCTCGCCCTTGGCAGCTTGTGCACACCTTGGCCGCCACCCGTTTCCATGGTCCTTACGCGAATCCACATGCACAAAATTTTTGCATTTGTCGTCGTTCTCAAGGCAGCATGTATGGCCTTGAAGAATGGGAGACATTCAGGACAACCGGAACGCTGAGCGCTGAGCAATCAGAAGGAACATCTTGGCGAATACCGGCATTTCCGAAATTGCAATAAATAAACCCGGACAGTATTGGGGCACCGAATTGAGCACGAAATGCAGCCAGCGGCACAGATTTTTGTCGACAAAAGTTCCTTCCAACGCTTATACCGAACCGAGATACAACCGCACTACTGTACCTTGTCCATTTGCAACATCACAACGACCTGCCAGCCCTTGTTGTGGACCTGTCAATTTTTCCCTGAAAATCTCGTTATCAATATAACTAGCGAGCTCTGAAGATATCACGCCTGCGAGGCCGTGACACGGTCGTCCCCAATCGTGCGGATAAAATTGGAGCCAGCAATTTTGATCTGAAAATAAAAATAACGCTGACGAAATCATGTACCTGTCATCAATCCAACCCTAAAGAGCAGATATCGGGATAATTAGTCCCAGTCAGCAGCCACCGAACATCCATCCAAGTCGCAAGCTCAGGTTGGTTCTCGCATCTCACGCCAAATTACAATAATATATAATGTATCTAAAGGACTATCAAGTACACAATACAGATCCATACTACTGATACTAAGGCTAGAAAGTCGCTACATGCTACGGAACATGCAAATACCAATACCATACCGGCTCGATTGCTAGTACAACTACCTATACGAAGCAGTAACACTACAAGGTAAGAAATGATGATGAAAATATAAACAAGAATTGATAGGTCCTGCTAGTCGCCTTCAGGCCGCAAGGATCACTATCTCAAAGAAAAGTTCCTTCTCTTCCACTTTCCATTCCCCATTCACCTTCCCCTCTCCCCTTCCCCTCCCATTCGTCACTTTCTCTTCCCCTCCTCCTCCAGTCCGTCCCCTCATTTTGGGGCATTTTGTGGTATCCTTGACCGGCAATGCGATTAAGTAATTTACCCCAATTTTAACAAAAGAAAAGAGGATCACGAAGCATCTTAGCAAGTGGTGAAGTGCCCCTCCGCACCCTATCTTGACTACAGCACCTCTTCCTCTGAGGCATTCGCCGAACATGATTTCGATCGAGCACATGAATCGTAATGGCTCAATACATCCTTGTCGCTCTCTGTCATCAAATGAGCAAACGGTCCGTCTCGAAGGGCATCTCGTTCAAAGTTCCATCCTTCGAGAGAAGTATCGTCCTTGTTGGCGTTGGCGTTTTCGATCTCGTCGGTGATCGATTCATTCGCATTTGCAAATTCTCGAGTGTCATTCAATTCTGCCGATAGCAGAGTGTTCATGTTGGCGATTGAACAGTCATAGTCAAATGCATCATCCAGCTTGTCATCGACAGAGTCGTCCTGTTCGTTTTGGTTTTCATCCTGTTTTTGGCTGGTTTGGTTCTGGTTGCGGTTCTCATCCTTGCCCTTCTTGTCATCCACGACCGTAACGACAACTGCCCCAAGCAACTCTCTCAACTCTTTCAATTCATCCTCAATCTTCTCAATCTTCCTCTTCGCTGCAACATTTCTAACCACAAGTCCCTTCCATTTCCTATCCCATTCATGACTCAACTCGTCACAATACGACGACATATAGTCAATGTATCGTCCTGCGAATATCCCTTCATCAGCCATACCACGGCTATAATAGTCGTCATGTTCGACTTCGCCCATGGACGAACAAGCGGTCATATAGTCATGGCGATCAACTGCTTCGCGAGAAACAGGCTCTGCGACATTGACCATGTTCACCAAGGTTGAGATCGAATTAGACTTGGTATTGGTCGTTGCACTGTTACCAGTGAAGGGATGGGTATATTGAACGGAATTGGACATGGTGATGGACGAGTCTACAGTGTTCATGTCACTAGACTCCTGCCATGACCTGATATATAAGTCATTGAATGAACAACGAGGCGATGTGGCGGAAAGGTGGAGGTGAGGCTTACCATCGAGGAATCACGAACGGCCAATCTTCTTAATCGAGCCTCACGTAACGTCTTGACCAAGGTGAATCCAATCGACTTTCTACTATCACCACTACTACCATGAGCAGTCGAAGTAGAACCATCATCGTCACTGCCAGTACCATGACTAGCGTCGTCGGATGAAGAAGAACCAGTCTTGTTGTCGTCAGATTCGTTGCAAGTATCGTCCGAGGTGATGTCGAGAGGATAATGAGGAACAGAGACAACGTCGTTCAACGACGAAGCCTCTGAATCACGACCAATAGACATTCCGCTTAAACCAGTTGCGACCGAAGCATCAATGACAGCTCCCGCTCCATCTTCGCAATTATCATCATCGTCATTGTCATCGTCCGAAGAGTCGTCGTCCTTGTTGTCATTGATGACCTTGTCTTTGTCCTGGTCCTTCTCCTTCTCCTTCTCCTTCTCCTTGTTTTCATCTTCATCCTTGTGATCATGATCGTGGTTGTCTTCATGAGGAGCACCTTCATCCAATCGACGAGCGGCCACTTCGTCAACCAATTTATTGCCCTCAGGTCCACGTCCAGCTTGTTCGGCACGACGACGACGAATATTGCTTGGAGAGTTTCGGCACCAGAAACAATTCCCATCACATCCATTCGTTGCACCACTACGATTACTGCCACCACCACCACCACCACCACCACGACCATTACCACGATTATTTCTGCTCTTGACCACGTTTCCATCTCCATCGATATACTCGATAATTTCCGTAGGACGAAGCATCAACGCATAAATCAGCGCCAGGATGTTCAGTATCACCATAATAGTAACCGCATCCCCAAGACTCTCCGGCTCACGAACACTAGAAACATTGGGGTCATATAGTCCAGGGTCGGAAGTAGCGTGATATCCTCGAGATGTTCCTGAATGATAATATCCATCGACAGTCCTGAAATGAGGATAGCCATGAATTCCATCAATGGATTCGTAATATTGATCTACATCATAGTCATCGACAAACGCCGCGACAGCATGAATTCCACCAGCAGATTCAGCCATCCTCATCGCGACGCGGTCGTAGATCTTGCCGGGTTTGTAACTTGCCCATATAGGAAGAAGAGATGTCGAAGGAGAATGCTCCGGATGAGCAGGAGCAGGAGCAGGCGCAGTACTAGAAGGAGCAGGAGCAAGATCAGGGGCAGTACTAGAAGGAGCAGGAGCAGCAGTGGAAGCATGAAAAACAGCGGAATCCATGGCCAAGGTCGGAGCAGCCAGAGGAGACAACGGGTCTACATATTCAACAATATTCGCCGAAGGAATCGATGATGTCGGTAATGCCATAGCACCTGGAGATGGAGAATACGCAACACCATACACATAGTCGGCAATATATGTTTCCTCTGGAGCACTATAGGGAACCAAGGCAGTGATAGTGTCGATTCCCGATTTGGCGGTGGACGTGGAGTAAGTCGAGGTTGAGAAAGAGATTCCAGCAGAGAGAGCAAGCAATGAAGAGATGGCGGTCAACGCGCTAGTGTTATTCATCAATGGCGACTCCTTGTTGGATCCAGATTCGAAAACGACCACGAGATTTTCCACAGGTACTTCCGGAGCGTTTGCGACTGCCTTGTTCTTCTTCTTGCGATTATATCCGTCTGTTGTGTCACCATACAAAGCCGCCTTTCCAGGACCATTTCCATTTCCGTTACCAGAACCAAAATCAGATCTAAAACTATTACCAAAGACACGATTAAACATAGGAACCAATGCGTTGCGCCAGAGAGGACGAGCGATAAAGTTAAACATCATTGCCCACCAGAACACCATCAAGAGTTGAGGACCCCAACGAAAAATTGAATACCATGCAAAGTCGTCGTTGTCGTCATCGCCGTCGTCACCACCACCACCACCATCTGGCGGAGGAGGAGGAGGAGGAGGAGGAGGAGGAGGAGGTCTTCCCTTGTCGTTCTTGTCATCGTCTCTACCAGTAGATTTTGTTGTCTTCTTCTTCTTAGACTTGCGTCTGTTTGAACCACTACCAAAGCCATCATCTCCCGACTCAGGTGGCGGAGGAGGAGGAGGAGGAGGAGATAATGGGTTGGCATGAGTCGCATCCGATGGTGCAGTTGATTCTACCGTATCTCCAAATATTCCGACGTCTTCGTCTTTCGTAATTTTCCCTCCAACTTTGTTTCCTCGTCCTCGTCTTCGTCTTCGTACACGTCGAGGTCCGTGTCCGCGTCCATATAAGCAGAGAGGTCCAAGCCCAGCAGCAGCAGCACAAAACATAAATGCAGCGACATTCGATTCGAGCATAGATCCATTGGCGATCGTATCGATGCTAGTGTTCAACATCGTCGCACGAGGAGCTTCATAAATATAGGCAGATACTCCGGGGTTGTCCATGACAGGTGCAGGAGGAGCAGGGGATGCAGGCAGTCCAAGTCGAACAGGAGCAGCAGGAAGTGAAAGTACAGCAGGGGGCGCAATTCGTTCCAGATGCACAGGAGGCTGCGGAGGTGCATGAAGGCCAAGAGGTACAACAGGTGCAGGAAGCGTAAGGAAACCCAGATTCATACATGTATCCGGTAATATTCCTGGAGTGCCCCGGGAGATTGAGCTAGCAGCCATGGCCGGAGCGAAGGGTGTGGGTGAAGTGAGTGAAAGCTCAAGATGAATAGCGGGTGCTTCAAATCCCATACAATCCGAATCCTTGCACGTCTCCAACCCAATGTCTGCATTGGCTGGGCAGACTGAGGCATCAGGTGTGGATAGAGCTGGTGCGGGCGATGGAAGTGCACAAAGTCTACGAGGCACATCCGATGCTGGAAGTGCAAGGAAACCTGGATTCATACATGTATCCGGCAAAATGCCTGTAGCTCGAGCGGCTAGGAGTTCCAGAGGTTGAGCGAGTGATGCAACCTCAAAGCGACGTGGATTCATACCTGTGTCTGGCAATATATCCGGAGCGACCAAAGTAACTGGAGCATCGATGTCAACTTGAGGGACTGGCAGTGCCGCAGTGGATGGAATGGGTGGAGGAACAGGAACATCAGGAGTGATTGTCACCCATCCATCTGGCTTGTTCATCACAGTCACCACAGGTCGATACGCTCCTACATTGAATATATCTTCTACAACTCGAGTTTCGTTCACGCCCTTGGTAATTCCAACAGCGGGTAACTTGCGAGGCAACTTGCGCATAGATGGAGCAACATCGATCGTCTTCGTCAAGTTGTTGCCCATGGGTAATCCCGCCTTGAGAGTGCTAGCCAATGGGTAAGTCAGAAGAATGGGAATACCAAGAGCTGCATAATGAGCTATGGTGGCCGGGTTGAGCTTGAGCATTGGGCGATTATGATAATAGATGGAGTTTCTAGTGCCCGCCGAAGCTGACAATGATCTAGCACGAGTAGGCATCCCGGTATAAGCGTTGGGGTATGAGAGTAGGTGGGTATCGGGTATCGCGCTGATTGAGAGTTGGGCGTGCTTTGGATGAGATATTGAGCTGGGAGTGATGGTGGTTGGAGAGCTCGAATGGTGGAGGACGAGTCGGGGAGGCGAACAGGCCTTTATACAGTTTTTGAATACGTGCTCAGGTGACTTTGTTGATTGCATTCAACATGGATCGATGACGAGTTTTGAACAGTGGCAGTGTTATCGCTCACTTGTTTTCGTGAGGTGACGTCGTGGTCGAGAGGATGACCCTGACATGATAAACCGCTTCTGTTGGCCACATTGCGCGAATTTGTACGTGTAGGCTGGATATTGGGACCGCCTTTAGGGAGATAGTACATTCTGGCTGATACCAGTGAGTCAGCGGTGTAATCTCGTCAAACTGCCAGTCCGTGGTATGGCAGAACAATAATTTCGTTCGTAGCCCCTAAGATCACTGTGTGAACCACGTCATTCCTTCTTTTACTGGGGAAGGGCTTTAGGTGAATGCACTATTATTGGGGAGTCGTAGGAAGACATTCTCCAAGATTTTCATTGCCTGAAATCCCCGTTGAACGCGTCCGTTGAGCTTTATCCCACGAGGCACCTAGTTCTCCAAATAATGCAAATTGAAATGCACACGAAATCATGAAGTGCAGTCACTACAGGCATTGTTAGCATTGGTGTCACGTATAAAACGTACGTGCCTGCAGAATCCCTAACAATGCACCTCCTTGCTCCCCAATCTCCATTCCTATACACCACAGGAGAGAACAGGGACTGTAAACCCGCCTTCATAGATTAAATCTTGGAAGCGAGGAAATTTCTCGAACGTTGAAGCGAACCACAACGATTTGTGATGCCGGGGAATTTCGTCGATCATATTGAAGATGGTCGATAAAAACTTGTATATAGTGAGAGCATCGCTCACTTTTCTTCATGAGTTAAACGATAGTTCGCCTCAGACGAAAATCACATTCATGGCACAACTAGTGGAAGGAGAGGACATGAAGACCGGTTTTTGGTTGAGGATGGGCAATGCAGGCTATCCTAACGTTCTTTTGTATATCATAGAAGCATGATCATTTCGCCCTCACTAGACCAGTTTTAGGGTTTTGAATGTAGCTCCCCAGCGTCAAGTCATTCGGACTACAATGAATAATGTAGCAAACATTAAGTACAATTAGTATAAGCAACAATAAATGCCGGGTTCAACTCATCAAAAGAGCGTGTAACGCATCTCCACAGAATCTCCCAAAAAGAACGCTACTTCACTCCCCCATCCCTCGTCCATTGTCCCAACAAACTCTATCATCTCAATCAATCACGATGACGTCTTCATCTTCCTCCAGCTTATCATTCGCACTCTCCATCATCACCAATCCATCCTCCTCCAACCGGCGCTTCTTACTCGGACTCGCCAAGTCCTCGTCTGCGTTAAAGGCTCTACTGCGTTTGGTAGTAGGTGCGACCTCCGTGATTTCGTCGTCAGGATGACCCCGTTTGACGGCGGTTCTAGGTGGCTGTGAGGGTTCCTTGATAATGGGCTTCACTTTTCTTGGCGGCCTTGGGACTGGAGAAGGTAGTATAAATGGCAATCCATCCACAGGATGACCATGGCTATTGGCTATGGTAGGCGAGTCGTTCACACGGACAGTAAAGGGGACGACTTACGGAAGGTCACTTATGGTAATGGATACAGTGGCAAAGTCATCGTCCTCGTCAACGATAGACAAGAATTTCCCCTTGGTAACATTGAGACTTTCCAAAGTCCTCTCGTCGTTATCATCCCACTCTGGGTCGCTCAAAAGCCTTTTATCCTCGAACACACTCACATCCCTATCATAGCCGTCTAAAACTGCCTTGACGATATCGCCCAGTCGCGTTCGTGTTGGGTCGCATTGGGCATTGACGTACGTATCCCGACAGATTCCACAATTGGGGTTTGGAGGAGACATAGTAATGGTGCTTAGCGGAACGGCAGGCTTGAACTGCAGATGTACATTTCGGAGTTTGTGATACGACTTTCGTAGTAGCTGAAGTGCTTGCAGTACGATCAATCCAGAGATGATCGCGTTGGTCGTGGCAATGGCGGGTATGATGTTACCAGCCATTTCTGCACGAGTTCAGACCAGAGTTTGATCAACTACTTGGGTCACTCGCCTTTAACCTCCCATCGTGTTTTGGTTTCGATTCCGTAGGCAGTAGAACGAAGATTTGATGTAGCAGTCACAAAGTCTAATGTATCATCATCATCCTTGTCGAACGAAATTGTTTGTTCGCCCTGCTGTAACCGAGCTGCAAGACGATTGATGCTGGTGCGCGTTAACACATTGTTGACACCAATTTGATGGCGAGTTACCTGGATATGAAGAGGAGGACATTATCCCGAAGAGTAAGCCTCTGCTGATCCTTCAAATTTGACGCAGGCTGCGAAGAGCCATTGGCACGGCCGTTCTCGCTCACACCATTTGCCGCGCCATTCGGCTGACCAACAGCATTCTCCGACTTTCTCTCAAGCACAAAGGTCCCACCCAAAATCTTATCAAAGTCTAATGGTACAGGTGGTTGTCGTGAACGCCACATATCGGACATGCTGAGCAGATTCCGGATGTCCGCGTCAAAAACCTGGATAATTGGTCGACGTAAGCAAGGAACGCGAAAATGAGCATTTGTATTTTCCCACCTTTTGAAAAACCAGTTTGGCTGCATCATTTTGCCCACTAAATCGTAGTGCTTTGCGGACAGCCTGGAAAGCCAGGGCTTCCTTCCTGAGAGCAGCGATCTCTTGCGCTACAGAAAGATCAGGACGATGAGTAACCACGAACGAGCCCACAAAATTACGCGCAGACATACCATTTTCACCCTGCTTCTCTGCCTCATCAAGCTCTGCCCCTGCATCCTCGTCTTCTCCGAAAAGCTGACTAAAGACATGGATTAATCTTAGGACGGCTCGACGCTCATTTAACCTCACCCCATTAGGTAACTCTTACTCCACACGATGCAGTGAATGGGCTGGCTGGGTGTTGATCGAATAGTGCACACAGGGAAAGTTTTAGGGGTAGGTTTTGGCACACAGTCAAAACATTCCGTTCGGTCCTAACGAAAATCGGGTAAATCAAATCCCTTCAATTCGTCAGCGTGACGTACCTTTACTAGCGGCTGTACCTGACCGAGGTATCCTGCCGTACCAGATTCTACTGAGGGAATTTGTGCCGCCATGCACATCTTGTTGACGTGACGACGGGCGTCTGGGAACTGGGTCAGGCACTACCAAGTTATAACTATAATATATAAACACTCACCTAGGTTATCCAGAGCATTAAGGACAATATCGAACTGTTTGAACCATTCAATGTCGTAATCAGGCTCCTTTATGTTCCCGTGGATTGGCGTTATATGTACGTTCGGGTTGAAGTCTGCCGCGGTACGGGCGGCTACCTGAGAGCGATGCGAGGGTCAGGACGCCGTGTTAAGAATAAGATGATAGAGGGATGGCACTCCAGACAACGTCCGTTCCGGCAGGAGGCAACGATCACTTACCAATGCCTTACTCTGCTTCACGTCTTTTTTCCTGAACAGAAACTGGCGGTTGAGGTTGGACAAGTCGATCGTGTCAAGGTCCAATAGGGTGATGTGGCCGAAGCCGGCAAGGACAATATTTTTCACTACACGCGATGACAAGTCATTCTCTCCTCAGGGGCATACACGAATATGTCAAACATACACAATTCGCATCCAATGCCACCAGCACCGACCAACAACACCTTCGTGTTGGGAAGTTGCGCATGCAAGTCTGGTCCGAGAATTGCCTTTGCGTGAGCCGTCCTAGCTGCTGCCGTCGACATCGCGAGAGTTTATCCGGCTCTGGAGAAGCGTTTTAACTTTCAATAAATGTGAAGCGATGGAGAAAGTGCAGTGGAACGCCCCCAAACAGTCAAAGGCAAGAAGATTTCGGTGGTGTTGGGAAGGGATAGGCGCGGGCTGTCACACCGAATGCGTCTGGTCACAACACGGTCACATCATTGGACCCACTGGCACGTCTGGGAATGCAAAGTTCGATAATACTGTACAACAATGGCATATGACAAAAACGTAGAAATAGCACATAGTCAGATCATAATAACTAATGTTCAGAATACTCAAACCAGAACAATCCCATATAAGTTCAAATGTGGATGATGCCATTATTTTTGTGGCTTTGCGAAGTCAACGTGCCAGTAGAATATGGGGAATTCGGAGCGCCCACTTGTCAACCTCACAGGTGTGTATGAGTCGCATTAATGTCTAGTCGACGTTAGCACAAGCCATTTATAGACCGTGATACCACGACACTGAAAGCAAGACTCACTTCAGAAACAGCCTGAGAGCCTGAAGGACCAGCGGGCTGCGGCATTTGGTAGGACAGCAACGCTGTTTTCTCTGGTGAAATTTCAGGTAGCTGAGAAGAAGCAGAGGACCCTGTTCCTTTCCGTGTAAAGCTGATCATCCTGGAAAGAAGAATGACTGTGCACAATGCTACGATGAGCATTTGCAGGAAGAACCCTACAACATCTATTGGCAGTACATGTCAGTGCAGTTGTGTCAATGACTCGAAGGGCGGTGATGAGTTACCCAGAAATATTCCTGTAGAAATCGTGCTATCGTATCAGTAATACTGCCTAGCCTAATAAGCTTGAATCATGATTGGAGTGCTCACCAACTGGTTCCTGCTAACATTAATTCGAGAACGGGCCGGCTGGCCATAAATACAACAGCAGACAAGACACAACGCCGCGGAATATCTAGCTCGATTCATGACATATATTTCCCTTCGTCCATGTCGTCCCAGGGCCAGTGCTCCATGGTCTCCGCACGTTCCTCCTCCGACGTGGCCTCTGTCAAAGGGTCCTCCTTCATCTGCTTGCAGAGTGCCACAGCCTCCTCGTAGTGCTGGTGGGCACCCAGCCCTCCGACCCGACGCCGAGCATGTTCTGACACAGCTCCAAAACCTTGTCTGCTTCTCTCTGTACTTCATTCAGCTTTGTCATCTCGCGTACGTCCTCGGCGTCGAACACGACTGGACACGGCACGCCTTCCCCCGTAAGCGTCTCTCACTTCTCCGCTACCAGTATGAGCGCAACCTTCAACTCGAGAGTCTCGCCCTCCCACAGGTTACTGGCGTGGCCGAAGAGGCGGCTGCGGAGCACGCACATGGGGTCCGTCAAGGCATCGTAATGGGTCTTGTTGCACGGTAGGCTGGCTAGCTTCTTCCACCCGTTGGAAGAGACAACGGATTCGGACACCTTTTTGCATCTACGGTCAACGTTAGCCACTATTATCTCGAGAACGATATGGAATCGTGGATTCATACGGCAGGGCGTACCTTTACGCGGTATGAACACTGAACGACAACCTAGATGTCCTAAGCGTTAGCCAACATTGGCTCGCGATCGGTATGGAGTCGTGGATACGTACGCTGGGATGGAGCAAGTTCTCGTTGGAGGCGGATTGTACCTCCCCCTTCGAAAGGAGGAGAATTTATATCTCAGCGGACAAGCCATATTTCCGTGGTGGAGTTAGTCCCAGCGAGATGACATTCTCTCTGATGTCCACAATCAGCCATCGCGACCTCGAGGCACGTAGATGTTCTGTCCAGTCGCGGCACATTTCGGCACGCCGCAAACGCTTGTCGAAAACAGCTGCCCTGGAAAAGGCAGGGAGGCCACGCTCCACCAGCATCTTAATTCAATCGAAGGTCAGATGCTTTAGGTACACCGTTCGAAGTGCCCTTGGCGATTGCAGCGTCGGGCATCTTGTACCTGCCACATCCCCCTACATACCACGAGACACTAATGGTTCTCGATTGCACATCAATCTGGTATATGTGTCCCAGCAGCGCAATCTAATACAACGGTAAAGGCATGGCTTGGCCCACAACACGTCATTCACTCACCCCCTCAGCGTCTGGCGGAATTGCGGACATGATTCCGAAGTCACTTTGACCATTTAAATTGACGGTCATCAAGACGCCGAGCACTGATGCAAGTACGAACAAGATGGAGAGGACTTTGGTCACCATTACTTGGTGACGCGCAATAAGTTCTCCGTTGCTAGGCCCCATTCTGATGGCTTTCTGTTACGCATCCTTTCGAGTTCTTGAAATGCAAAGATAAGGATGAGGATGATTAAATCAAGATGACATTCAACGTAAAAAACACACTCTACTTATGCACCGAAACATGGCAGGTACGCCCCAAGTTGGAAATGCTGCTTATCTTGTAATTCATGTCAGGAACCATACCGAATCGAGGTACAAGGGCCGAGAATGTCAAGGGTTTGCTCATGTCATCAATCATTGAAGTCCAGAACGATGTTTTACACTGGCCATTTCTGATGAGTTGCGCTGACGTTTGAGTGAGCTGTAGAAACCTTGCACATCGACATGCACGACTGACATGTAGCCATAAGACGTTGCAAAACTGTTTCAAAGAGCAATGTCCTAACGCTCTCTGCCGAAAACAATATTAATACAAAATGCGATGGTGAGTAAATTAGAGTTTCCGTAGTAGATAGTGCAAGAATACATCCGTAAAATGAATCAACGGCCAACGGACCTTCCCGCCCGTTGTCGATCATATCACTGGCCCCCTTAAACTCAGGGCTGGGCGATCGAGGTCCTTTCCACCGAGGTTCGAGCTCTCTCACTCGGTTGCGTACTTTCACCCGTCATGGGTGTCCGTGAGTTTGATGGTGTACTCAACGATGATCGATATGGTCTGCCACTTGTTGTCGCAGAATGGATCGACCAGAAAGAATCGTAGGTAAGCGCAGGGGGACCTAACCCAAATTTATCGGGTGATGATAGTGATTTTGCGGCGGTGGGCTGTGCTGAGGATGTTCCCTGGGCTGGCCAGGTCGCAGATGATTTGAGGGGTGTGGAGGTGGCCAAAATTGGCCTTTTCGGAGTGGCTACCACGGAGTTCTGGCCTTGGTTACCAGACATAGCCTGTGGAGATGAAGCAGATGTCGAGGTGATCGTAACAGGGCGATCTTTGACAGCGGCAATGGATTTGGTGCTCCGTGATTGCTGTATAAGTGCATCTCCTACGTTGGATGCAGAGATTGGTTGTGTCTGTTCACGACTTTGTTCTTCTGTGTCAGGTGTTGCACCCACGGACAAGCTTGATGTTGATCGCGGCAGGCTCGGCGAGTTCGCGCCCAGCCTCAAAGGTAGAGCGGTTTGCGGAGATAGCGTCGAGGGTCTGTTCATCATCATGGTTGTGGTCAACAATTGTGGAGGAGGATAGGGCCGTGGTCCGCGTTGTTGGGAATGATGGAAGTACAAGTTCTCAACCTCATTGAGGTTTTGCCTTTGCTTGCAGTCAGAGAGCATCAGCGCAGAGCCTATGAGCTCCGAGTCAAAGTCAAGCATACCCATCCGTATTCAACCTTCAGCCTTGCATACTGCAGGCGCATCTGCAGCTGGCGCGACAACTAGTCGACACAAGAACCACGCGACGATCAGCATCAATGATAAGCGCCAGCTATGCCAAAACGAGTAAACACGTACGTGTTGGGCCTTTGCCCGCTCAAAAGTGTGTTTTCGTCGTCGTTCGGTCTCCATTGCTTGATTGTTTACTGTTGTCGCGACCATGGATGTGGGCCAGAGGTGTAGAGAGGCAAGTCTAGGTTCATCAAGGAGATATATCGCGATAGATTTTGAGGCCACGTTGCACTCGGTTACAGGCCAGGAGATGGAATAGGATTGGCAACGATAACGTAGCCAGACGGAAGGAGCAGAGGTGGTTCAATTATTATTAAACACGTGTCGAGATCAGCACGTGCTCTATTGGGATGGTCACGTGGAGCTGAATGATCGGAGTAATCCCCGAATCGTCTGATTAGTGCAGTAATAATAATATCACTGACCGGAAGCGTTTCCTCGAGCTAACACTATCGACCCTTCTGAACTCAATCGATTATGCTGCCACCTCCATTGAACTTCACCAAATGGCTAGAGGAGAATCAGCACCTCCTCCAGCCACCTGTTAATAACTTTTGTCTCTACAAAGGAGGCGATTACATCGTCATGGTTGTCGGTGGTCCCAACGAGAGAAACGACTATCATGTCAATCAGACCGAGGTATGTTCAATTATTTTCTTCCACCTTACACTGCGTCCTATTGATTGCTTCAGGAATGGTTCTATCAATACAAAGGCGGAATGTTGCTTAGGGTTGTCGATGAGAATGTATTCCGCGACATTCGGATTGAAGAAGGAGAGATGTTCTTACTTCCCGGTAAGAGTTTCGTGCAAAGTGCACAGTCAACTGCTCGACGTGGTTCCTCCAGCCAATACTCCCCACAATCCGGTCCGCTTTGCCAACACGATCGGCCTTGTGGTTGAGCGCATTAGACCGAAGGATTCCATTGGTACGGCGTTCCTCGGTGATACGATGCAAGTATACTGACTACGCTGTTGAAGATCGTCTCCGTTGGTACTGCAGATCCTCTGCACATGACAAACCTACCATAATCTACGAGTCCTCGTTCCATGTCACTGACCTTGGCACTCAGTTGAAGCCTGTCATCCAAGCATGGCAGGCGAACGCAGACCTCCGGCGGTGCAAGGAATGTGGCGAAGTCGCCGAACCAAAATAAGAATTGACGGGGACCACTTGACGCAATAAATATGCACCGATTAAAATAGTTGCTAAAAATATGTACATTACGTCCTGAGATCCGCCTGCCGTATGGCTCAATAGTATACAATGTCCTTCACAGGGTGAGAAGTGAAGCGGTACAAGGGAAAGCGATGATTCGTACGAAAATACACTAGCGTAGGTCAAGAGCCCCAATGAATCGTATACTACAATTTTGCCTTAATGATTCCGGATTCGCGACATGGTCGAAGTAGTTGAACAATGCCTTCTTGCTGTACCTTTAACCCACCCTTGCCAAAGTACCTCTGGCTCTCAAAGCACCACGAATAGTGACCAACCGGCCACCTCCCAATACCATCAATGTATGCCTTCATCCTATCTGCCTGGCTCTGTGCCCGTACGAACGGCAAAAGCATTTTGTAGTTCTCCAGGAAATTGCGTTCACAATTGGCATGGTATTCTTCGACCCACTTCAAAGCACCGTGAATATCCATCTTCATCTCTCTCATCACAATTGTGAGAATGTTATGGGCGTCATCCCCTCTTGTCTGCTCGATGTTGTACGATAGCACGTCCTACAGCGCAGGCTGTCAGTACCCTGTTTTGTCATCAATCCAATAGGGCCGAGAACTCACATTATCAAGAATAACCATATCGGTAACTAAATCGACCAAGGCCTCGACCGTAGGATTATGCAAGAATTCCGCCGGCAAATCTGTTGTACTTAAGTCCGGTGATACTTCTAGAAGGAACAATGATGGTCGAACTCCGATGGTCAATCGGCGAACCTGGAGGTACTCGTGTATTGTCCTGACTCGTTGGTGATCTCTATCCTTGGCACGTGTAGCGATTCCCTGGGCATATTCACAAAAGTTGGAGATGAACCTCCTGGCTGTGAAGGGTGGAATTTTGGTTTTCAAGGCGTTCGACCAGAACCTAAGGTGCATCAAAGGTCAGCGTGGTTCGTAATTCCGCTGCCTGATAAGACAGTGGATGTGAAAGGGCAACTCACTGTCTGGTCATTTCACCCAAAGCGACCTCGCCTGCTGGTCGAGGCTTCCAAGGGTTTTTTAGAGCATCCCTTATGATTCTGACGAATCCTTGGACCTCGTTTCCATTGCCGACATCAGAGAAATGGTCAATCATGAAATAGAGGTTCATAAGATCGCATGCTACACGTGTCCTGGCTAAATCGACGGGAAAAAGCACTTATCAAAACACACTCATCAAGTACTTCGACGAATGTACCTACCGCGATTGAGGTTTGGCCAAAGTAGACACGATGTAAGGCCTAGATATCGAGGCACGCCATCAGCATGATTGGTTGATGAGATCAACTTGAAGGCTTACTGAAGTCGCATGCTTCGAATTTAGCTTGCCGGTCTTCAGACAAGCATTGGAACGAACGAATCCAGGCGTTGGATTCTCGCTTTGCTTCATCGTAGAACGGATTCTGGCGCCGTCCCCAAGGCCAGTTCTTGTACACCATCGGAAGCTTGACCACCACATGGCCAATGGTTCCAGGAGCTTGGGACGAAGGGTTTTCCATAGAAAAGGCGTCTAAAGAACTAGGCTTGACGGTGGAATGGGCAATTGTAGGAGTAGATATCGTGACGGCGGGCATTGCAATCAGTGTAGGCGAGAATCAAAATGCACCTGGGGTCGTTGGAATGGAATCGCCGACCCTTTATCTATGTGTCCCTAAGAAGCATTGTTTTTATATATATATATATATATAAAGTCTAAGAACCATTGTCGCAATGTCTTTGCAGTACTCACAAAATTCCAAATATCTACCCACCCTGTTTAGTGCCCTGAAAACGCGCGCACCATAAATGGCACGGATTCGTGGAATTGCCGGAACTGGCAAAAACATGGAGGATCCCGATCATTTCTATTATGCACGCGGACGGTGATGTTATGACGGTGTTTATCGGACAAAAAACCACCGTTCATGCCCGTGCGCGCTTATTCACGCCAACTCGCGCTCACCTTGATAATTCCCAATGCAAATAAACGCTTTGAATATGCGGCTAGAGTAAGCAATCAAATTAATTGATATGTACTCAAGCGGTGTGGAAGAGAATTATTCCGTCAATTCGCCGTTGGGTTTTTTCAACCCTGATATCTATGTTAAAAGAGGGTTGCCAGAGAAAGCTCATATTTATCACGCTGCAATAAAGGGTTTCAGTACAAGCAACCTCAATGGAAAATATACGTCTGAATAGAGTAAAGCGTGAATCTTATCGGTGTTGTAAAATGTCCGGATCGACGTTAGGACATGCCTCGTGTTTTGGACAAAGTAACCAATTGGGGTATGAGAAGGCTCGTCAAATGGACAACATGAACCCATTTTGACCTCTTTTAGTGGCTACTGTGTGGAAGAACGTAGTTCATCCAAGTCATCGCTTGCGAGCCTGCAAAACCACCAAGGTTCGACTTGAATAGATAAATGTCCGTCACTAAATGCTGTCCACTGATAGCATGAAAAAGGCCACTGAGATGGTTTGTGGTGTTTGTACCATTTTTGATGCCGGAGGTTGGAACAACACTTCAAGCTTCAGGGCTGAAAGACGTCTTGAGATAAGCGCTCAACCACGAGGCTTTGGAATAAGCGCTTCACCGCGAGGCTTTGAGACTCAAAGCCTCGACCAGCGGGTTTTTCTTTCGTTTTCACCCGCCCGCCTCACTCACGAAAACTCAAGCTACTCAAGATTCCAAGGACAGTCATCCCACCCCGCGTGACCATAACAGCGAGGCGGAGTTTTCGTGCCCAACCCACTCTCGCTGTTGTCCTCGTCACCCAGGCAGGATCGGCTAGTATGTCACCCCCGCAGGGGTTCACCCACATTAGATATGCGTAGACACTATACATAGCAGATACACCAAAATGACATGTGTACCGACCGAGTGTCAAATGGATTTTCTTCCTCAATGAGCATCAGAACAATCCCAAGATCGATACTTCTGTTCGGGTGATTCGATAGGGTGAACTTATAGCCAAATGACTTCTTAACATGGCAGTTGAATTCTTTCGAAGACGGCATGCCAAGCTCAGCTGCAAGCTGTTACCCTAGTGCACGAGCCGGGCCAACGGATGCATACTCCGGTCTAAAATTGGATATTGGCGCGTCGGTGTTTGAGTTGGGGCCTAAAGCTGGGATCATGAAGTCATTGGCACGACCAAACAATCCACGAAAAACTCCTACTTACCGCGTTCTAAGCTGCTAGTCACTCCCATTCAGTTCACTTGTGCCTGCTAATGAAGCTGATGAAGCGAGTAGGATTTCTATGATTCAGGCTCCCCCCAAAGCTTGGTTCGCGCCAACCTGAATTAAAGGGAAATGATGAATGCTGACCCACCATTCGCAACTCGCGGTGACGTTAATGTTGACACGTCAGGTGGGTCATTCAAGTAATGTTACCCGGTCCTAAAATGAAATGGTAAGTAACTTCGGTACCGATTTGATTATGTAATTTTCGGTCGTATCACGTGAGTCAGACATTAGTAGACTCCCGCATAACTCATATCTATTCCTGAGGACATCGGTGCACATTCCCGTGGTTGGGTTGTCTCCACAGTGCACACGCAATCAGCCCCAGTATGGGACTTGCCGAGATTTAGGTCAGTCCTTCTCAGGGATAAGTATGGGCTATCTACTGTAGTGCAACCAACCATCCTCACTCCCAGCATGAACCCACGCGACAAACCACGGCTCCCAACAGAAGTAGAGCGATTTATTTCTGAGATTGACAGGAATAAGCCCTGGCTAATTCTCTTCTTGTTGCTCGTCGTGCATACGAATGGTAAGCTAAATAGTGTCGATTTTCTTCAGTCCTTCTTTTTCGATGGTCGGAACATCACGAGGTCTTACCGTACGACCCTTGGTATACGAGGTCCTCATCTTGGACACGATCGCAGGCATTCGATATTATCCACGCCACCCCTCCAGCTCACAAACTTCAGACGTCGAAGCACTTGCTTGCGCAATGACCGAGGTTATTTCATCTCTGGAATGTATAAACAACAGCACATACACAGAAATTCTCGATTGCATTAACATTGAGAATATTGCAATAGGGCAAGCCTGTAATGCACCCACCGGTTTTCTCCCTCCTGTCAGCCATAATTGACTCGCCGCTTCGAACCCCTCTGCGTCGCCTCAGTATATCATGGGAGAAGCCGATCCTGGGAGGTCTAGTCGACTTTAATCACGAAGCACGAAGCATATGACCTACTTCAATGTACTGGACCACCTTAAGCCTGGATTGCTCGATCTTTCAACAGGCTGGCACGAGGGGAATAATTTCGCATCTATGAAGAAATTGTGCTGCCTAGCTTTCCTCATTTCAACATATCGGTGCATAATCCTTGCCAGGCGTTGGACGAAGTGTCTAGAGGAATGTAAAAATCTGGAGTTGACGGTTGTATCGCAAATAGCTCTAAATATATTGCACCGTCTACCTACAACAAGGAAATTTCAGACGCAAGAGGGACAAATCGAAGTGGTGCCTGAGCAAAGATAGCTTTGTACTCATCCGTTACCAGCGGATCGATACTGGTTATATTCGGTTATAACCGTGGAAAACTGTTTCCTACAGTATAGTTGGGAACTGGGCAAGGTAATGGATATAATTGGATTAGAATAAAAATGAATGTATCTAATCTCGTAGTGGATGAAATGGGATATGCATTTGGGGATGCAATTGGACGCGTATGTGATCGATGCGGGGTGCCGTAGACACTAGGGCAGGGGATGTGTTTTGATGACTTTCCCACATCTATAGTCTCATTTCCACATCAATTCGATCGGGGGGATGTGCTTTGGGTGTGGTTCCTGCACTCTCGGGATCTGCGCCACAGGGCATCAGCATCACACGGCGTATTCGTATCAAGTCAAAAGCGGCCACTCATTGGATCTCAAGTTGATGGTAGATCAAAGCGTCCGGGAGCAAATCAGCAATGGATGTTTTTTTCGGTGGCACCTTGAATAGTCACGAGCGAGCTACCAAGAGTTAGGTCCTCGTGGCCGACGTGGGGGTCAGGGGGTTTCACCCTGCGGACGGAGAGCGTGCACCCCGAGGGAAAATGCATTGACACACTACCAGCTCGAGGGTGTACGCGGCCTTGGGCAATCTATTTCTGCCTGGAGGCCCCTTCACCCTAATACCCACTGAAAATTCTGGTCTAGAAGTCCTGTCGTCCTGTATTTGCTCTTCGTTTCCGATGACGCCGGCCCATGTGCAGGCAATCAGTTTCCTATTTAAGGCTCTTTTCCCGTCCTCTTTCGAGGGGAGTTTATCTCTAGTTCCTGAGTGCTGGATTACCCACTCGCATCGTGTGCGCCAGATGAAGTATGCAGATTCTGTCTTAATGACCCGGAAAAGACGTGTAGGGCCCGCTAGAGTGCGTCCTCTATTAGTTGTTGATTTCATGGCTGGGGTTCCCAGAATTGTGCCGAGGGTGGGCTGGTACCACTCTATCCCTATGAGTGTGAGGGCATGTTCCGCTAGCTTCCAAGAACAAGTTCGGCGAAACCCATTCATGTCTTCTACTGAGCAACGTCTCATACTACTGCATGAATTAGTTCCCATGCAATATCTCACAGTAGTCAGGATCAGAGGGTATTTCAGTGAGATGTCATTTTCCTTGCGAATCCTGCTGACTTCCAAAGATCAGATCTTCATCTGGAGAAATGGGGAGAGGCATGCCTGTGGCAAGTCGTAGATGCGCGGTAGTAGTAGTAGTGCCATCGGACAATCAATTTGTGGGCTCGCTACGGAGATGCCGGTGCCTGCGCCTATCCGTGCATTCCACAACTGCATCCATCAAAGGTGCAGACAATTATATTGTATGCAGTCATCCAAGACAAATTACAAGGTCATTCACGTACTTTTCAACCTGAGCTCCTACATCCACAGCAAACGGGGTACGGTTTGTCAGTACTGGCAGATCAAAGTTCCAGCTATTCTAACGCAGCTTCCCTCATGAACGCACAACCCGAACTACGACTTCCGAAAGAACTAGAACGACTGATATTCGAGACTGCTGCTCGTAGCGATAGGAATCTGACCTTAACCAATCTGCTCCAGGTTGCTCGTCGTGTACACGAATGGTGAGCCTAACAATGTATGATTTCCCTGCGCCTTTTTTCGGATGACTTGAGGTATCATGCATCTTACTTTCTCGCAAGCTACGGCCCCTAGTATATCGCTCCCGCTCACAGGCCATCAACGTAAACACCCGCTGATATTTGACAAAATCAAACTCTTCACCGAGCCGCATGAGCGACATCTGGGCATCGTTTCCGATTGCTGTAACGTCGAGGACCTTGCCAGTTCTCTTCCCTGCCCACCGATTTCCTCCCGTCTTTATCATCGATGATTGACTCACCTCTTCGAACGGCATCGCCTCTTCGTCGCCGCAGCATATCACTCCTGCAACTATTCGCGGCCCTCAGATTAACTTGACACATGAAATGTTGAAGCGCCTTACTCACTGGATTGGATCGAGGGGAACAATTATGCATGCATAAGGAATTTGCGCTGCCTAGCATTTTGCCTTTACGATGTCCAAGACCGTCTGCCTATCACGCTTTTATCCAAGTGTTTGGAGAAGTGCTCCAACTCGGAGGCGCTGATTGTACCACCTGGTGATCAAAGTCACTTTATTCAATTACCCACCACAAGGAGAATTCAAATGAAAGAAGGAGGAGTAAGGGTGGTGCCTGTACAGAGTGGTCCTGTATCTAAGATCGACTGTGACAAATGCTGAATATTGATATAATCGCGCTACCGGCGGGTTTGACAAAATCTGGGCTAATGCGGAACAAGTGGTTCGAGCAAGACGAGAGCAGTGAAAAAGCAAGCAGGAAATGCGTAGTGAGTGAGGAAGTAGGAGTTAAGAAATAAAAGCTGGATTTAGGGCAGCTTGTACAATATCGATTGCAATACAAGTAGGCTTGAAGACTTCCAGGTGTTCGCCACAGTTGACGCGTTAACACAAGGGTGTTTGTTAGCTTCTCACATTGCGGCTGAAATGGAAAGCCCACGTGGCCTCCACGCGAACAGGGATTCTGGGGCCGTTGTCCTTGACCTCAATCAGCAAGTCAAAGCAACCTTTCATCCTGCTTCATTATGAGCACCGCACCTATAGAACCACGAGCTGGAGCGCCAGATATTCGAGATGGTTGCTCGCAGGAATAGATCCAAATTCATTCCAATCCTCAGTTTGGTGGCCCGGCGCGTGCAAACTTGGTAAGCATCCATCACAGTCATACTTGCATCCATCTCAAATTGACTCATACCAATTAGGCTGATACCTATCCAATACGAAATCACCATCTTCCTCCACAGAGGCATTAATTCCTCTGATCCAATCTATCGCCGCCTCCACAATCTCTCTGAGCGTCCCTCCAACTTACGACTGCATCACGTCAAGCACTTGATGATATTCACAGTTGACCGTAAAGACTTCCTCTCAGAATGTTATAATCTGCAAGAACTTGCGTTCTGGTCGTTTGTCGCACCGCAAACATTGAGCGACTTGACAACGGCACTTCGTTCACCCCTTCGCACCTCTCCCTTTGGCCTACTTCGACTTAGTGCGGTGCTGTCTGATTTCTTTCCCAGAGGAAAAATCGATTTTCATCATGAAGTTTTCAAGGATTTGACACATCTGCAATGCCTCGATAGAGTTCTCGCTCCGGGTCAACAGGAATGGCAGGAGGGAAACAACTTGACATATTTGAGGAATCTCCGGTGTTTGGCGTTCGAGAATTATCAGGATAGGACTCCTTATTCCCACGATTTCTTGATCAAATGTCTCGAGGAGTGTCAGAACTTGGACTTGATGATTGTTGGGAGTAGTGACGGTCCAGCTCCTGAGAGCTTAACGAGAGTGCTGAGGGTAAATGGTCAGTTGGAAGAGGTCCCAGAAGACAGAGTTGTATTGACACCATATGAACGGATCGATATGGTTGTTGAGTGGTATATTGGGGCGGAAGGTGGAGATGCATTTTGGTCCAAAGCAGAGAGGATTGTCAAGCGAAGAAGGTGGAAGAGGGAAGTGGAGGCGAACGCGTGGGATCCTATATCAGAAGTTGGTTTGGATATGAACCTAGGAGATTGGCTTAGTCTTGCAGAACGATAGACTAGGATTAGACATGAATAGCACCGGTAATACGTGACTGGATCCTATCTAAGCGTCCACTGCATTTCAATTTGAGGACTATTGACAGCAGAGCACGGCTGGTCCAGAAGTGTTGGCTTATTGCTCTAGGATTCTTTTCAGGTTTGACTCTTGTGCGAACTCGGGGATGTCAATTTCCGCAACCCTGGGCACGATTCTCGACAGAAATTTGACGCCATGTTGACAGCCTAATAGATGCCACGCCACTCAATAGTTGTCAAGTTGGGTGTCGTGGCGATGAGCGTCCACGTCCGGTACATCGTCGCTGTCATTGGGGGTAATTGATTAAATATACTCCAAATTAATTATCCAGGCAGTATCTAGGTCCCTGCACTTTGCTCACCATGACCCTCGTCATCCCCCCTCTTTGAGTTGGCGCTGCCGACCAGTTTCCCAGCGACGCCGACCTTTTCCCGCGTTTTCGTCGAAAAGGGACGCCCCAACTTCCCAAAAAGTCAGCGTGGTCTGCAGTGAAGGCTTGACAAATGCTCGCATCATACCCTCATCGTTCTTTCCGTCTACCACTGTTCATTCTCGTGGTTTTATGCTCTTTAGCTCTACTTGTTAGCTATTTTCGTGACTTGTCGCCCGGCCAGGCCGCGAAGTTCCTATACCCCAACTCTCAATTGGCTGGAACCGTAACGGTCTACAGAACACCTACGGCATGCGCTCCGACGACGCGTACAGTTCTGGCGGGCGGTGCTCAACCAACTCAACAAGGACTGTATGCGGAAGCGAATAGGGGCTCTAATGACAATGTTCATATCGATGATGGTAGTCACGCTCAACCTCAAGGTTCAAGGGAGGAATTAGAACTGCACCTTGGGAACGTGCAGCCGCCGAAGAAGCAGCAGATTCCTCTAGCCAATCACTACTACAGGTCTGATGGACTGGTAGAAGTTCATCCTGATGGGCCTCATCCAATCTACAAGTTGGTCAAGCAGGCAGAGAAGGAGTGGCAGGAGAAGCTGAATAAAACGAGTAAGACGCTAGATGAGGCTGTCAAGGAGTATAAGAGGAGGTACAAGCGCTATCCGCCACTGGGGTTCGATGCTTGGTGTGTACTCTTCCTTAAATTAGTTACTGGTTGGCGCATATATCTAACGGAGGACAGGTGGACATATGTCGACGAGCATAATGTTCAACTCCCGGACGAATATGACCAGATCTACAACGACCTGGAGCCATACTGGGGTATGGATCCTAATGATCTGCAACGAATACAACACGAATGGGAATCCCAAGCGGACTCTTATACAATCGGCAAAGATGCCAACGGGAAGATAGCGATCGTTAACTACACTTTACCGCACGATGAAGGAACGACGAAGAATCTCCTGTTGGGGGGGCGGCAACTCGTTCAGCTGATGGAGGTTCTCTCAGAACACATCCCACCGTTTAGAGCCATATTCTCTCCGCACGATAACCCAAATTTGCCTTTAGATTGGGAATTAAAGCAAATGGCACTGAAAGCTGCAGCTGCGGGTACATGTATGCGCTCCCTTCTTTATTCGTTTTGCTTTATCTAACGTCTGGTAATGTTCCCAGATATCGACATAAACAATCCCCCAGAAGTCAAGTTACATGGCTGGATATCCTCATGCAACCCACTCTCTCCAGCATGGCGTGATCCCATACCGTGGAATACTTCCCCCTTACCGCCAAACGATAGCACTCCGAAGACCTTCATATACAATCACCGTCTGTCTATGGACCCATGCATACACCCTTCTCATCTCCGGTTGCATGGTCAATTCCTTTCCCATCGCACTGGCCCAGTACCTCATCGGTTCATGCCGCCGCAATTCTCATATGGTCCAACAAGCTTGCATCATGACATTGTACCAGCAAACCCATTGAATTGGCACGAGGATCTCGGGAGGGAAGATGATCCGGAGTTCCGTCTGAAGAAAGAAGAGAGACTACAATGGCGAGGAAGCAATACTGGAATATGGCATGCGAGCGATAGTCGATGGTGGGATGCCCAAAGAGTTCGACTCATTCGTTGGGCCGAAAGTGTGGAAGGTCAGGTCCCTGGAACATCGAAACACGCAGGATTTCGGGGCGATGAAGACGAAGTGTATTATTATGGCGATAACGTAACTGTGTTACCGCCTTGGACTCGGGAAGGAGAAACGATGGGAGCATATATTAAGGATAAGAGAGCAAGATGGGCACCTGCGATGTTAGATATTGCGTTTGCGGGCGAACCACTGAGCTGCGAAAAGGAAACTTGTGAGATGCTGAAGAAGACGTACGAGTTTAGGAAAGGTCACAACATCAAAGCGCAAGGGCAGTATAAATATATTCTTGATGTAAGGTCCCATCGTTACGTGCTTCGTCATGATACTGACTTTGATCACAGGTCGATGGCAATGGCTGGTCCTCTCGATTTAAAAGACTCATCACAAGCAACTCGTTGATATTCAAATCAACAGTGTATCCCGAATGGTACCTCGATCGTGTTATGCCTTGGGTTCATTACGTCCCTGTGAAAATCGACCTCTCGGACTTGTACGATTCGCTGTCATTTTTTAGAGGTGATCCAAGTGGGAGAGGAGCTCATGAAAAGATGGCCGAGAAGATTGCGAAAGCTGGGAGGGATTGGAGTTTGACATTTTGGAGGAAAGAGGATATGACGGCGTATAATTTCAGGTAGGCCGTTCGTTCTCTCCTCTTTCTGTGCGTTGGTTGATTGGTGAACTTCGCTAGGTTGTTTTTAGAGTATGCGCGCGTTATGAGTCCAAAACGAGATGAGATGTCGTATATCCACCTGAATGTTGATTAGGGGAGAATCAACAGGATGGTTGTCGCCGCGTTGCACTACCTCGCAGCCTTCCTGATCCTGGGATACGACATTGCAAGCCTGTCACTACTTTCTCGTGATGGTTGCCACTACCACCGTTGTTGGACCATCCAGTGCATTCTGGAAACGGTCTGGCCTACCAGCGGCGGCACAGGGCGGCATGGTTTTTCGTCTTTGGACCGTTTTCATGCAACTACTTTCTACATGCTGCACGAAGCTACTTTTCACTGTCGAGTGACACGTACACCTTCGTTCCTTCTTCGCTTCGCTATTAACGGATGCTTTACTTATTCACCATGTTGTTACCAGTTTGGACGCGCTGTCATCTGCATTTCCATTGCTATCATTTTTCTGCTTTGACTTCATCCTGCCGTTTGTCAGCTCGAATGCTCTACTTGCTGCTGCTCTCTATCAGCTTGTTCTACATTCACTCAACCACCGACTACGTTATAGCTATCTACCTATCTCCCGCCTTACAACCTGCCTATATCTCCGTTACTAAATACCATTACAATTGATTGCAATCCATTCATGGCCCATCGGCCAGTGTATCGTTTTCCTGGGCAGTAGTTCGTGCTTTTGTAAGCTCAGCCAAGTCCCTGTCGTCTCGAGCATTTCCCAGAAAGTTAGAAATTACCTGTCTGCTTTTTAACGAGAAGGGCAGGACATCGTGTGTGCCCTTGTTCTCTGATTTACTCTCAACCCAATAATATTTCTGATGATCTGATTAGTGCTTATCATGACTCCTGAGCGCCCGTCAAATTGCGGAGAATTAGCTGTCACCAGAATGCGTCGAGCTGTCAAGCATTCCGAGCTTGTTCAGGCCGCTGTGGTTCCAGTAATGCCAGTGCCACCACAGGTGAGACAATGCCTCAGGTTTGATATATTTATACCCAAACTTGTTTGCGCAATATCTCGACGTTCAGATAGCCTTTTCCTTTTCACATAATTCTCGTTTCATAGTATGTGGATAAGCTATTTGCACCTCCTGGCATGATCGCTCACTTGTACACTGTGTTCTCCAGCGGATTTCCACCTCTCAGTAATGGGGTTATGTATTTAATAAGCCTATTCTCTGTGCTCTTCTACCATTTGGATAAATCCAGATCTTCTGTACTTTAGTTAAGCCAGGCTCGGCCGAAGCGGGGTTTGAATTTCGAATCAAACGCGTTCTTGTGGTTATGTCACCCTCTTTTGCGACGTTTGGCAGTATGCAGCTAAATTAAGTAATATTCGAGGTCTAGCAGTGTATACAGACATGATGGAGTCCCAAACTTCCAGCCAAAGGCATGAGACGGCGAGAAATGGTCAAGTGTATAGTTGAGGGGCGAATAACCGGTTACCGGTTACTTCGGTAAAAAATAAGCCGCGGTGGACATTGTGAGCACCACGGATCAGTGCGGTCAAGAGTGTGGTTCACCACTGATCATAACAAGGGCGTATTTCTGTCCGATGAAGCCCGTCATATCAATCTGTGCGCCCGTAGTCATATGCAGGATAAAAAATTGAAAAATGCCTGGAGGAAACCTATATTAATGCAGCCGATGAACTCCACCTCAAAGACGTGGTCTCCAAGTGGTCTCCTTCTATCATTGAATCCTTCCCCCAAACCCTTTCTCTTGTCAGTCGGATTGCACCAGCAACGCCTTTTCTGGTGTTATTAACTGGATTTCGGAATAGCAATGGGCCAGAAGATTAGTCAATTAGCGCCTCCTAAGCCGAGATGGAGTGTTGATGATATGCCAGATTTGACTGGCAAGGTTGTTATCGTGACTGGTAGTACTTCGTATGTTTACTATTGAGTTCAAGCTCGACCCAATATTGACTTTCTTCAATTGTTTAGTGGAATTGGCAGAGAGACAGTGAAGGTCGGTCTACATGGCAGTGCCACGCCCTTGATAACGCTCAGCGCTGACCATTGGATCTTAGGCATTACTTAATCACAATGCCAAGGTCTATCTGGCAGCACGTAATGCTGATAAAGCTTCGAAAGCGATCCGCGAATTACTTGACGAAACAAAGAAAGAGGCTATCTTTCTCAAACTTGACTTGGCTAGTCTCAAGTCCGTGAAGGAAGCGGCCGAGGAATTTCAAAGGTACCTGCGAGCTTTTTCGCCTCAATGCCTGTTAACGCCTCAAGTAGGAAAGAGAGGGAATTGCATATTCTATTCAACAATGCGTGGGTCTCTGCATTTTACGTAATCTTTGCAAGGGCTTTACGAGATAGGAACTTAGCGGTGCACTACCGGGGACATCGGAGCCTCTGACTTCAGACGGTTATGATCTCCAATTTGGGGTCAGCGTCCTCGGTAACTAATCCCTCGTCGCATGTCAGGCTCCCAAACTTATCGTAAATCTTTTGTAATGGACAGGCCACTACTACTTCACGAAACTATTACTTCCTACCTTACTCTCAACAGCAAAAGCCACACCAGGAAACAATGTTCGGCTGGTGACAACATCTTCGATGATGCATTGGTTCACGAAACTCGATTTCAACACCTTCCGGGATAGTCCTCGGAGGAGAAAAAAGTATGCGTTCCCGACATTGTATGCGCAAAGTAAATTGGTTCGTCTCTCTCTCTGCCGGGTTTTGGTTGGCCCCCAGCAAGTATTTACATAGATAATATTCCTTTATCAGGGACAAGTTGTTCTTACAACAGAGCTGGCCAAACGGTATGGAGGCGAAGGCATTGTCTCAATGAGCCTCCATCCTGGGTCCATCGGAGACTCCGGACTGTTCAGACATCTACATCCTGTAGTTCAGTCCATAGTGGTAAGTGGATCTATTTTTCAAAATCCTTTACGACATGTTGATCTGACTTGATGAAGCCTGTAATGTTTCCTTATTCCGGTCCATTAGGGGCGCTAACTCAACTCTGGGGAGGTACATCACCAGAGGGTGCGAATTTCAATGGCAAGGTGAGGGACGCTCCCCCCCGATGCCGTGCACCCTATTCATTGAATTCTCTTCGCAATACAGCACTTGATTCCCTGGGCCCGAATGGGCACTGCATCTCCTACATCACAAGACCCGGAACTTGGAAAACAATTATGGAATTGGCTTGAAGAGCAAGTTGAAACTTTCGAAACTTTGAGTGGACAATCGTAGAAGCTATTTTATTGAGGCTGAGGCTTACATACCTTGCATCGATTTCTGTCACAGAATCTTAATACTTCATTGCGAAATATTGAACGTGAATAGGACTTGGCTTATTATTGAAGCAAGAAATACTCGTACAACGTTGTGGGCGTATGAAGATTCCGGATCAAAACCGGGGAAAGCTACTGTACCGGTTTTTCCGAGTGAATTATCCGGGTCCTTCTTGCGTGGCGCTCAATAATCATAATCATTTTATCGGTTACCAGCGCATCACAACAGCTGTGCATCAAAGACCGAGGGACGTCGCGTACCCTCTGTTGGTGTCCCTGATCTAAAAATAGGACCAGCAACTCTACGCTCAGCACACCGTGGCCGTGCTTAACAGCTCATTGACATGGACATTTTGGGTAGTGATGCATCAGCCAGAAACGTTTGGTAATAATTATCAATCACAACTAACAATCACAGCCAGCAATTGTCGGAAATCCATCACAAGTGTCCCTACAAAAGCTGGCATCAATATACTACTCCCCATCCTGTGTTTTCAGCGGCTGCCAATTCGTGAACTTTTCCTCCCTTTGCTTAATCTCATTGTCCCATGCGTCTACCCATTTTTGTAGCACTGGCCCTGTCCTTCATCTGGGGCGTGATTGGAGGTTCTGTTGGTGAGTGTCCGCATATATGCGCTTTTCGCTGCTCACGAAGCCCGCTTTCTTTAGGTCTGAATGCTTTGATTAAAGCAAATCAGGAGCAATCCAAATTCTTAAATACAGCACCAGCAGGGGTGACGGTGAACATTGACGTGAACGGTCGGTATCATCCCCTCATTCCCAACCAATCCTGCATATATGCACGTTCACTAACATCCTCTGTTAGATACATACCGTTCAGGCATCGTCCTCACCACTGTCTGTGCCCTCATAGCCCTTCTCAGCTTGATACTTCTATTACTACACCTCCTCGAGTCGTACAAGGCTTCACCTATATCTGCAAGTCAATCCAAAACAGCTTCCTCCAGCTTGGGGGGTGACTCCACTCGCTCGCTCATTGTTCAAGCAGTCCTCCTCGGGGTTTGTTCACTTTGGTTGCTGGCGACTCAAATACCTTTCACGCTATTTTTCGCTACTCGTTCAGCCAAAGTTACAGCGATTTTAAACGGCCTTGAAGTGCCGCAAAGTCTAATACAAGCGTTACAAGACGCGCAGGGTACAACTACCATTTATCATAGGATCGGCTACTGTGGGTACCTGCACCTTTGAACGCGTGTTCTGGAGCTAATTGTATCTCGTATACCAGTGCGCTTGGTGGCCATTTTACCCTGGTTCACGGTTTTTTTCACGCTGGCCGCTTCCGTCGTTTTACTGGTGGAAGCGTTACGAACTCCCAAAGTAGAGACCAAAAAGGTCACTGCATGAAGGCATAAATTCGAATCTTGTGGCATATTATCGTGAGGCTTTATACCTCATGAACTTTAATGTCGAGCTGTCAGATTTACTCTGTTGCTCTGTATCATCAAATTGCTAGAACGGCCCTCTCATAATGCCCAGACACTATTTACATACGATATAATGATGCATATAGACATTTATCACTGTTTAAGGATGCTCGCCTGCACCCTCGCTCCACAACCTTCTAGATACTTTACTACGTGTTGTAATCCGGGCTGCATTAGCAGCTCAGTCAGACAGAAGTATGCTTCTGCTCTCGCTTTCACAAGTAATATGATCAGCTTGTTGCTCGATACAGCTTTGGCCTTTGCGTTGTCGATGTTGGACGGACTCGCAGCCTCGTGGTGATTCTTCAATGCAGTATCGGTATACGAGCCACTCATGGTTGAGGTGTTGTTCCCTCCTTTTTGTTTTTCCTTTGACCGTTTGATGAATGGGTTGACGGGAGGCAGAGCGGGTTTACTGTATAGAGCTAGTTGTTCTGATGTCAAGTCACCTGCCGATGAGCTGAACCTGGTGGTACGAAGTTTATATGACGTGATGAGTTGTTGGTATCTAAAGGATGAGAATAATAAGTCGTTTTCCTCTGGATTGGAAATCAAAGGGAATCGTACCGGTAATACGCGCCTGAGGTATACAGTTGCGAGAGTCAGAACAGATCAACAAAAAGTATGCAGGCGACTGTTAATCTTACCAGATACCAAAGCATTATGCCACCTCGTCAAAAACCAAGTCCCAAAATAAACAGCCAACGATACATTCACCCATCTCACCTCCGAATTGATCCCTCTTACCAACCACCCGAGCACTTTCCTCCCGACCTCGTATTTCAACCCTAGGGCGACCAAGATAACGGTTTCGACTCCTAACCCTAGTCCACCGCCGATGGCTCTGTATTGCGCTTTGCCTTCCTCTTCGCCCTTTTCGGCGAGGAGACATTCACAGAGGCGACCGGAGAGGTAGGCTGGGATGTGAAAGAGGAAGGGAGGGATAAATAGAAGGAGAGCAAGGATGGAGCGTGAGAGGGTGTAGAGCGTTGAAAGAGTGAGAACAGGTGAGAATCTGGGAGGAGTGTAGGTTGTGGGACCTGCTGTTAGGGCAGGGGGAAGTAATAAGGAACAGAGAACGTTGTGGTCTATGTTGGTATAATGCAATAGAGCGCGGTATTTGATGAGAGCTGATTTTGCGCGGTTAAGCAGCTCAGGGTTGGTATTTGTAGGATCCGGATTAAGCTGATTATAGAGTCGTTGTGCATTCGAGCCATCAGACCCAGTAGATGGTATACCACCAAATAAGTTGATGAGGCTGGAGGGCGTCGATGGCCGACGTAAACACATGAGATGAACAATGAAGTGTTGAGAGCCTAGAACCTACATTTGAGACGTCGCTACCCAATTCTTTAATTCTAGTTCCCTTTCAGCCGACCATAGGATATCCCTCGCTGTCTGGGCTGCATGCAACGTATCCCTGAATGTTGATAAATAAGCGCCGTGCGTACGTTCATTCACTCATTCAGGTACACACCAATCCGCCGCGTTAACAGAGATGTCTTTAATTCTTATCTCCAGTTCGTTCATAATCTCATCAACGGCATTCCTAGCAGCAAGATCCTGAGCACTCGAGCCCGAATTCTCCTCAGCATCGGAGGTGGGCAGAGATGTCCACAACTCGCCCAGGTGTTCAGGAACTCTGATGGGCTTGCCATACCTATTTTTGTCACAATTTCAACCATTATCGCTCAGCTCTGTGCCCTACATAATGGTAATGCTCACGTTACGCAAACCTGCGACGATGACAAGCATAGTCATTGAGTCGAGCCAGGTGTTCAAAGTTTCCTTGGTCAGGCCTATCAAATATTGAGAAAGGAAGCTACTCACTCGAGATCGATATCTTGATTTATCCGCATATACGACACCAACGGGGATCATGACCAAGTCGACACCACCCAATTGAGGGTTATTTCCAGTACGAGCTTTATCATTGCCTGAGCTCAAGTAGTTCTCTTCAGATTTCTCCCTCGACTCCTTTCTCTTCTGTTTCCCACCCTTCCAAATCCATTTCACATATTCAACAGCAGCCCATGCGGCCCCAGGTAAGATCTGGACAATTCCAGGTTCGGTGTAACTCGTCCCTTCTGGGAAAACACCGATCACCTCACCCCTTCCTAAGGCTTTGGAAGTCGTGCTGAACAGGCTCTCCTGAGTCAAAACCCTTGAAGAGGCAGAAGTGGAACCGCCGCTACCCGCACCACCGTTGGAATTCCGATTTTGATCGTTCTTGGTACCATTCCCAGCGTTGTTAGGGTTACGCTTGACGGGGATAGCCCCGGAAGACGAGAGTATAGCTCCTACAATGGGATTCTGAAACAGTGTCGACTTGGCCCAAAAAGATATGTGTCTTCGATGTGGCATAGTCATAGCTGCCGTGGTAACATTCCAAAAAAATAGTTAACGACGAAACCAGTGTTGATGGTAATTTGCGGCCCACGGAGGATGGTGACAAGGAGGGAAGCGGACAAGGTCCATTTAGAGACAACTAGAGATGAACCGACCAACGGACTCACCCAATGTAGCAATGTCGAGTATTTCATTATGATGAGTTGCCACACTAAACACCCACGTTTCATATGGTCAGCCTTCATCCCAATGAGGTGTAGCGAAACTGGTGCAGCGATGCCCTCGAATGAGCTGGTTGGAACGACCCTTAGCCACCAGGGTGTAGTCCCTTATGGGCGCAATAATTAAGCAAGACTTTGCCGAGCCTGCCATGCGGAGAAACGTGGAACAAAAGATGACTGCAACTCACAGGATGATGGGCCCAGTCTTTGGCACATTTTCCTTTCCTTCCACATACATTTCAGAGTAATAACCATCCATTGCCCACTGCGAAATTTGACGCAGTACTCTATAAACAATCTTGAGCTCCATTGGTAAGTAGTGACGGGAGGGTCGATAATGTGCCAGAAAAGATGGGCAACGGGCCGCTCAGGGAGCAGCACCCCTTAAAGTTAACCGGATGTCTACGGTGATTCCCCTAATAAGTAAAACACGAGGCACGCAAGGTACAAGGTGCACGACCACGGGACAGGCTGTGAAACCTGATGCGTGTCGAGCGGCGACATTGAATTTTGAGAGACTATCTACTTTACTGGCGTCACATGGCGTCATACGAACAAGGGATTGAAAATGAGCTCCATATGCCTCCAAAACGCAACTTCCCACAACAATACAAGTGTAATTTCACAAACGACGACCGCGGCGACCACCCTAAATAGCGATGTTTAACCAGAAGTCATCAAAATATGCGGCAGTGATACACACCTTACGTCTCGTCGAGTCTGTGGGAACGGGGGTAACATCCTCAATACGACCAATGCGCATTCCAGCACGAGCAAGAGCACGGAGAGCACTCTGTGCACCAGGGCCGGGAGTTTTGGTACCCGTACCACCAGTGGCACGAAGCTTAATGTGAAGGGCAGTGACTCCGACTTCACGGCAACGAGCAGCTACGTCTTGAGCAGCCAACATAGCAGCGTAGGGCGAAGACTCGTCACGATCAGCCTTAACCTTCATTCCACCTAATTAACCCCAAAGCTCCAAATCAGAACCATCCCTAACACTTCTCGCAGTTGACGCGCAAGTATCGCAAACATACCAGTAACACGGGAGATTGTTTCCCTACCGGACAGATCGGTGATGTGGACGAAAGTGTCGTTAAATGAGGCATAGATGTGTGCAACGCCAAAAACGAGTTCTCCCTCTGCGACCTGAGGACCGAGGGATACTGCGGCTTCTTCTTTTGGTGCCTTGACTTTCTTGGGAGGCTGTTACCAGACGATCAAGGTGAAAGTCATCCAGACGTCAGCCAACACATCCAGCTCATGCAAGTCGATCCAAACTTCGAGATACGGCAGGATAGCCATGTCTCGGCGCTATGAATCACTTGTAAGCAAAACACACGTACCATACTGGCGAGTTACGAGTGGGCTTGAGGACGATGCGTATCGATGAGCGGACAACGCCAATATAAAGTTTGGCCGGCTGCAGAGGCATGTGCAAATACATGCAAGCATAGACAAAGCTCGCCATCATCTGCGGGGAAGGTCGTGACGACTGCTAATCTCACAGATGCTGTTCCCAAGGATTCAAGATCACGAACGTATCGAACCATTCTTATGCTCTTGAGGCGTCGTTACGTTGGTCCGATACCAACTCATTTTTCATCATGAATTATCCGCAAATTCCCAGAAGAGAGTCTGCAAAGGTCATCTGACTCCATAGTCATGTTGAGGCCAATACCGTGTCTCATTGGTGCTGTTGGGCATGCTACAAGTCCAGAGGGTAATTTTTAGTGCTTATTAAGGCGTAGATTATTGTGCAGGGAAGCTACAGCATATACGGATATAGCTGTTTGATGTAGATATAGATCGATGTGGACATCAGTCGGTGATGCAATGATTGCAATGGGTATAAAGAGAAGTATTCGGGCGTAGAGACTTCGCACACACCCCTCTCAATCACACAACCACCACAGATTCAAGATGTCTCACCCAACCTGCATCGCTGTCGCTTCCGCTAAGCAAAGGACTGGTGTGGATCTATGCATCTATGGTCTAAATCAATCCTTCGATCGTCCTCATCGCTTCTTCTAGGTCTTACGGACGTTCAGATTGCCGCCAAAGTGGGAAGCTCTGAAAGCAGAATCACGCAAAGTAAGGCTTCGCACCTATTCCATCTGCATCAATAACAAGAATCTGGGTGCCGTGCAGTCATCAGTGGCGAAGCAACACCCACAAGTGAGGAGTACAAGGCTCTAGCTGTGGCATTGGGAATCACGGAACCGGTAAGCACTAGTTTATCTGTCGACACATCTTCATGCTTTCATATCTTCATATACTAATAACCAAACTAGCTCCCACACGATAGCCGCCACCCTACTGCTTGAGCGTAGAATTATATCAAGAAGATTGTCGTTTGTGCTCAAATATGAATGTTAACATTACTATGTATCTCGGACAATACTGAACAACACTTTGCACGAGTGCTCTACACATGCATCGTTGTTAATCACGTCTTAGCCTGTGTTCGACAACATGCAGTGCTGGCCCGATGTAACCATCGATCCACCTTTAAGCGCTTGTCGCCACGTGTGGGCAGAGATGCCTATTCAAGCATTGTTCTGGCGATGATGAGCGAATCTAGGCACCGATACCCTCTTCAATTCTCCGAGCATTTCAGTTACCGCTATGGCCATGGATTCATGCACTGTACCACGTCTCCCACAAGAACTTGAGCACATCATATTCGACATGGCCGCCCGGAACGATCGAGGTAAAACGCTAGCCTGTTTGGTGCAAGTGGCTCGTCGCGTGTGGAGCTGGTGGGTCTGAACTCATCTCACCTATCTAACATCACTGAGGGGAGCTTTTGCGATCCATAGGTTGCGACCACTTCTACATGAAATCGTAATCATGGACGGAACCTATCTCTACCATGATGAATCGGTCGTTTCGGAATATGTCCCTCGATATCCGTCAGGATCACAAACACTCGAAGTCAAGCACCTTTTGGTCTTCGGCAAGCTCAAAATCTTCTGCAAACCTCATCAACACCACATGAACATATTCACAAAGTGCCATAACGTCCAGGATCTTGCAATATGGTGTGGCTCTCCACTTCCGGGAGATATTATACCAGCTCTATCAACAATCATCCACTCACCGCTTCGGACTGTACCCTCTCTCCAGCGACTGAGTATTTCATTAAGTCGACTATTTTCTCCAGAACCTGTTGATTTTACGCATGAAATCATGGCAAATCTCACACACTTGGATGTCCTGGACTACCTCAACGATCTAGGAACTTGGCAGGAAGGAAACAACTACTCGTGCCTTACAAACCTGCGATGCCTAGCCTTTCGGTGTACTCCCTTCCACCATCCATTTCCATTCGAGATTCTCACTCAGTGTTTGTCGGAGTGTAAGCGATTGGATGTGCTGATCCTTCCCCCACTGGAAGAGGCCGATCAACTTCCGAAAACAAGGCGAATGTTGACGCACGCACGCGATGGATTCGAATATGTGGAGGAATCAGTAGAGGATAGGGTAGTGGTTGATAAGCCGGTTTATTGGTCCACAGAGTGGGCTGAAGATTGGTATCTTGGTGCTACTGGAGGTGATGACGTCTGGGCGAGAGCAGAGGCTATCGTCAAGCAAAGGCGGTGTGGCAGTAGTGGTTTTTCTGTATCCTAGTGGACGGTCCCTATCAACGGATATTGCTCACAGATGTCTCAGGATACCGTCATGAGGAGTATATCTTGTAGTCTGATAACTGATTCCTAGGCTGGACTCATTCAGATATGAATCGCGCCCTCGAATTATAAAACCAATTGAATTGCACGTTCTGACCTCTACATATATTCTTATACTGCTTCGAACCTCTCTCTTCTTCTACGTGTTAGTATAGGGCCATGGCCATCCACCGAACCACTTTCATCACAAGCGCTAGAGCAGGTTGTATTCAAGCCGGCTGCATGTAGCGATAGGAACAAAACAATTTAGCTTCCTTGTTTCAAGTTGCTCATCGCGTCCACGATCGTTAGGACGAGCCTTGTCAACTCTTTTGGAGAAATGAGGGTACTGCGGTGTCGGTCACCAATAAATGAGCCTACTGTCCAGTTGGACACTAACCATTCTCCATCTGTGTCATCGACTCTCCGAGGAGGCTACCCAGCGAAGGGGGCTACCCAGCGAAACTCTACTGAAAACAGAACAGAACATTTAACTCACAGTTAGCACAGGCAATTGAAATTCATGTGACAGCCACGGTAATTACAACCTATGGATTGACAGAATGGACCCTGCTGAGTGAGACCGAGGGTGTCAATCGCTGCATGGAAGCGACACGGCCCCTTATAATGGGGTGCAACGTGAACCTGCCCGAGTCCGAGTCTATCAAAACGAAATAAACATATCCTTCAGATTCATGACCCCACTTCCGACCTATGGATAATTTGATTGCATCTCGAGCGAACGATAATCGCACATTATCCATGCGTCACCTTCGAGGAACAGCGGGAACCTGAAATTCATAACGCATATTCACAAAATCACTCGTTCCATCGACACGAAATGGTCTTTTTTGTGTCATTATCATGTGATGAAATTCCAGATACATTCAATTATAACACACTCTCACCGAAAGATATAGCACAGCGACGCCTCGAGGCCGCGTTTACAACCCAAGTTTGGGCAATATCCATATGTGGGTTGCCTCGAGGCACATCATCGTTCGAGATAGGAGATAAGCGCTTAGATACAATCACTATATGATGAAAGATATGTTTAAACTATGCAAGGCGTCAGTCAAAGCTGCCTGGCTGCATGGTAATCACTATACCATGAGCTCGATCATCTCACCAAAGGAGCGAGCATAGCCGGATAAGATAATCATATTTCCAATTCCTAATTGAGTCATCAATCATAAACACGGGTAGTGACGGTTGGTTGGTTAAAATTACCTGTTTTCCGCGCATGGAGACTTGAAAGTTCGTGCATGGTGAAACATTCAGTACAGTGTGACCCTCAAGGTACGTGAGTAAATGAGGTTCTTATGGAAGGTTTTAATGGAACCAGCCTTGGAGGTTAAGAAACAACACATACAGTACTCCTTCGATCCGTCAACACGCGGCTCCTCGTGGAGGGTAGACATCAACTTATTCAGATGAATTGACCCTCCCAAACTCCATAATAGGATATTAGACCTCCACAAGTCCCCTGAGGTGTCAGATTAATGAGATCTGATGTGGATCAGTCATTGCCAGCAGTTTGTCACTACCATAACCGTATCCAGAATATCGTTCAAATCCCGTGGTGTGCAGTACCGCATTTGCTTCCGTTGCGCGGAACCAAAATCGTTGGGCGGAAGTTGATTGTAGCGTGGCATCGGCAGACGGAAGCAGAACCGAAGCGAAGCGTTGATAACGAAAATAGCGATCCCAATGCTGCGAAATGTCCAAAGTAGTCGGCCAGACATCGGCGCCCTCGTCCACATATCGAATCACGCCAGACAAATCACCTGTGCATAGTCTGAAATCTTGTGAAATGCTGTTCCTGAGCAACCAAAAAATTTCTCGATAGGCGCCCGTCAAGGAACGTTTCACTACTTTGCCTTCCATGGAATAGAGTTGCCCTAGTACAACTGCGGGTAGCGAATCATCGAGACATGGCATATGTCCATGCAGAAAGGAAGCAATGTGGCATGGCGCCACCACTGGATTCCTACTATTAAGATTAAGCAGGTGCAAAGGACGCTTAGTGTCGTTTAAGACAATCGCGGAAGTGCGTAAGCGAAGACGGTAGCTGGATGATGACGCAGTAAGTTCAGGAAGGATGACGATGGCATAGAAAGCTCCCCAGCTTAATGAGACGTTGTGGTCTTTACAGAAGTGCGCAGATTCACAGGATGAGGCAGTCGTAAACACGGTGGGGATTCATTCAGCTGGCTTACAAATAACGAGCCGACCCTTCAACAGTTGACCACGAAGAAGTGGCTGGAAGATGCAAGCATAGAATGGAATGTTTGAGCAGATTATGACGAGGAGCTTCCAGCTTAGATCAGAATGGCGAAGGCCTACGAAGTGGACAATGCCTGATCCGATGGGATTGCAACGGGCGGTGAGGTTCATTTGAGACCGGCAGTGCGGATTCCGGTCAGTCACCGAGTATCACCAGAGCGTCTTGATGGGTGTGTCAGCGCCACCTGATGCACAGAATGGGCTTCTGGACAATTGAAGTTGCGGGCGAATCGGAGAGGGGGCTGCGCTTGACAGTTCTGTTGATGGGAGGATGACTGGAGCTCAACGTGGCACGAGGCTCCCCTCAACCCTGGTTGCTTTGCCGAAGCAGGGGGCACATGGGCGGGCCATGTACTGTAGGATGACAAGTTTGGTGACTATATGCGCCCAGATGGCCACAAAAGGCGACTATATGCGCGTTTGAGAGACAAAAGGAGGGGCGAAATCTGAGATCATTGAATGTTTGGGCTATTTGTTTGTACGCGGCTGTATAGGCCGTTGTACCTAATTTGGCATTACGTCTATCTTGGTATTTATCCATCACGCTCTCGCTTCAACTCAAATTTTTTTCTCCCCTTCCCTCCCGCCCCTCCCGCCCCTTCCCTCGCCACCCTAGAGGCGCTTCGACTGGCTGGCGCAATGATTTCCATTACTCCTGGCTCAGTCTGCGATGTGTGTGCGGAAGAGTACAGTCCTCAGTGCCTTCCGCACTCCATTCCTTGCGGTGAGCGGCAACTGATCCCATATATGGTCACCTTCATCCAATCCTTATCATTTCTCGTCGTCCCTCGTCTATAGGTCATGTTCTATGCGCGAGTTGCTGCAATGCAATAGTTGAAAAAACTCCTTCTCGTCTATCGCCTGTTTGTCCTTTTTGTCGTGTGCAATTTACGAGAGATTCCGTCCGTTTAATCCGCATGGATATTGCTACGAGTGGTTGGAGTACTCCAAGACGACTTCCTCCTGGTCTTGATTCCAATCATGCTGTGCCAAGCGATCTGTTAGCAAGGAAAACAGAGCGATTACTCTCATCTATGGGCGATTCTAGGGTACGTTCTGAGGTCCGTCGCCTCGAACAAAGAGTGGCAAAGGTTGCCGCAAAAAAATCCTCCGTGGAGGAGGTCACTCGTCTATTGAAGGACTTGGAAGATTGGATTACCTCTGACCTTCATCAGGACGATCAGGTGAGTACACCTCTCTACATCCCCCTCACACGACCTTAACGCGCTCTGTGTCAAAGTCAATATCATTACATCTTAGTGCCGCACTCCTACGTGCTATTCTTTATAATCATGTTGCATCAATAGAGTCAAGCGCCAAGTCGAAATCAGCTGAAGCCCAGTTGGTGAAGAGGGTGAACGAGCTCGAGGTCGCAAATGAGAAGCTGGAGTCAGAGCTACGTCGGTGCGTTCACATAGCATTGGCGTTTAGGGCATGATATTGACTCATACACCATCTGGTGCCTTTTTACTGTAGCCAGGTGAGTGACAGACATTCTTTGATATCCTAGTCCTAGAAGTACTGACTTTATTCTCAGCGAACCCAGTACCATCAAAAAAGCCATGAATGTAATCAGCTCCGCACAGATGTTAACTGGTACAAAGCACATAACCCCTCAGTGCCACCGCCTCCTGCCTTACCCACTGACTCGGAGCCTTCCTCTGCCCCTGTGTCACCACCGTCCCCGCCACCACCACAGCCTCAGCAGACTTCAGCTAGTGCTCCGCAATCACCACTTTCACGATTTACTTCAGCTCACATGAGATCGCTGTCAACGTCTACGTCAGCACGACCTACTACGCCTTTATCTTCATTTTTACGCCCACATACACCCGCACCTGCACGACCTTACACCCCAGGAACTTTCTCTTCGGCCTCTGCAGCTGCTGCACGATCTCACACCCCAGCGCCGGTCAACCGTCTCATGACACCAGTGCCATCCATCCCGACACCGCTTCGCGCCCAAACACCTGGGCCACCTATCCCACCTAAGCCCCGAAGGCTTTCTATAACTTCACCCCCGCCACAAATGATGCGCTCCACCTCGGAAGAAAAGCAGGATACTCATGAGCGTTGGCTCCCTGCACAATTACAGCAAATGAACATGGATGATCAAATCTCCACAAAAATTTTCCCAAGGTCACCATCAAGAGCGGCCTATGCATCACGCCAGTGATTGCCTGTTAGAGGTGCGGATAAGATGTCAGGTCACCCCACTCCGCCTCAGCTCTCGAACTTGACGAGGGTTTTCTGATGCCGTGGCCGTTCGTTACGCATCTGGTCGTGCCACAGCATATTGTCCAAGCTCTTGTTTTTTCTTATCTGCTTTGTGGTTTGTGGGTTATGCAGTCCATATCTCTTCGTCTTATCGCAATTCACCTTAATTTATCTCCTGATAGCTTGGGCTTTCTTGCTTCTTCAGATGCATATCTCTCCTCGCATTTATCTGTCTCATCTTGGGCCCGCTGATACCGCATTGGTCGGTTAGGCTTCTATTATCTAATTCCTGCCTGGCATATAGCCACGTTCCTTACCTCCCCATCTCTTATCCACCTCTTGCGATACCCTCATCCTATTTGTCTAATCTCTCAACCCCTTTACCTTATGTCTCTGCTTTGCATTTTTCCCGGGTTCTAGCCTTGCAATTGTGTTTCTGAGGCTTATCTTATTGAGGGATCACAAACCCTCTCTCTGTTTCACCCTCTCGTCTAGTCGTCTTTTTTTGGCGTACTCTGGTGTATTGTCCACTTTCCTATCTGAACTTATCCACACCCGTCCCCTACTTCTAAGTTCGGCTTCCTACTTGACTGCCTACCCTATCCCGGTATCGTCAACCCTTCGCCTTACCATCAGATCTCATCACCATATCCGGTGTATCCCCATTTCCATGTCCCCCCTTCATATGCAGCGTCGTTCTCCCCTCCCACCTATTCTGTTGCTCACCTTGTCATCCTGATTTCATACCCCATTTTCTCACCACTGCCCCTTACTCACACACCTTACGTCCCGTGCCCTACAGGTATATTATCACCTACATCCAGGTTCCTTTTATTCCTGCCTTTCATCATTCATACCACATATAGACTGACCACCCCTTTTGACTTTGACTTTGACGATTCACCTATTTCGCCTACCTCTGATTACCTTGTTTGACCCGTTGTTCGATGTTTAGCTTGTACTGAGGTACCAACGCCTTGCCAGTGATTTGAGCGCCGGCTCAGATAATCCTTTTACGATTTCTCTCTTACTTTGTTTTAGCTGTCTTTCTCTGGTTCATATGTAGCATTTGACTTTGATACATCACGTTTTACCCCTGATGAATGAATGATTCGAGTTGGAGTTGTGTTCTTCAGTTTATTACTGACATCACGGGTTTGTGGTTAAAGTTATTGTGTTGCTGGTTAGCGCTACTTCTAGTGTGTGTGTGCCTTGCTTTGTTCTTTAATGGTGGTGGATGCCGAGCTGAAGTTTCTTCAAGTTCTTATCTTGTCTATGCGATCAGTTGAATTCGCCGAGCTGCTTTATTTTATCGATATTTGACCAAAGCCTTAGCCGGCTGCGGTGCTTGATACGACTGCCACTATACCAGGCTTGCTTCGGTCTTTTGCAATTGTTGTGTTAGACTTTCAAAATTCATGATCAGTACCATCAGCGGCAAACTGAGCTTTAGGTGGCAACACCTTTCGTTTCATCACACTCGAACCTGCGGTAGCTTCTGTGCAAGTACCTTTATTTCGCTTGAACGCTTTGAATTTGCTATGAGCTTGAGACCCGGAGTATGGCTGCTCATTATTGTGGGACGCTGGGGTAAAGTCGCTGTGTCGGTCTTGGTGAAAAAGAAGGCATCTGCAATGACACTATACTCATTTACAGTGCCATTCGTTGAATGTTCGTGCTAGAACGCTGAACCGATATTGTTGTGGCATGCCAGTCACGGTCCGAGTCCGATCTCGTCGATCTCCGAGTCGTAGTGCCATCCAATTCCCACGCCGCCTACGCGATGTGCACATTCGCGGGAGGTTCTTCTGCAATATCGACGACGCAAGTGATGGAATTGATTTTGGGAGTCAAAGCAGTTCAGGAAGGGAACGGCGCTTCCTCCGGATCCTAACTTCGAAAACGGGCTACGCTGGTTTGAGATTTGGCTTATACCGTCTCCAGACTTTGTTGCTGGTATAAACATGGTATCCCCGTTTCATGATCAACGACTCGGATACACGCCACATATTAATATAAGTCCCTTGTTTGATGGGCACATTTGAAAAGCATGTTATTTCACTTTGGAAGGGAGGAAAGCCTGTAAATCGAAAATGCTACCGGTGGAGATAAATTTTACTGTGCCCCAACTTCAAAGACCAAACCTGTAAAACGTACCCGTATGTATCAGCTCTATATCAGCCACTGGCACAGGCCTCCTGTACAGTACACTTTGGCATCAATGCAGCGCGGTGTCACGGAGTGACTGCGCTCGTACCGCATCACGCGTCAACGCGTTAACTCGGACTTGCTCATCTGCATCGACCCACTAGATTAGTTGTGGAACGGCAATGAATTCAATTGATCTAATTTCTTCTGCAGCGCGCACCTCGCCGTTTGCATTAGTCTATATGCATCCACTCGATGTCTTTCAGGAAATTGGGCACTATCTTCGCACACACGACGTCGCCAACTTAAGGCTCGCCTCTTTCCATTTTCCCCAGGTATTCGCGCCATTCCTCGTCAACGCATTATTTTTAATGCTGCCAAATAATACGTCGGGACGTGGCATGCCAGACTCCGTCAACATTGCTGCCAACTTTATTTATTTCCCGCCGAGGTTGGCGCCATATATCAGAAGGCTCGACGTCGAAATCACCAGTCGTCTCTACTCCAACCAATGCGATGCAATGGTAGATGAGATGACACGGGAGATAGCTGGGTTGAAATCACTCAAGAAATTCTCACTGAGTTATATATATGGTGGTCATGGAATCGAGCCAGAAATGATACCACATGCGAGGACGGTAGAAGAAACATTGCCATCCCTAGTTCTTCAAACCAACCGAGGGACTTTGGAGGCTCTGGAACTCGAAGACTTATATATCCTCACTCAAGACACAGCACTCCTGCACCTTCCAAAACCATTACTCACGTTCAAAGCACTAAGGTTCACCCATGGGGAGTACCGCATCATTGCACAAGTGAAGGCGGTCCTTGCTCACAGCAATGTCACTGAGAGCCTGGAGATTCTAGTTCCACTCATCGATATCGATCCAATCGTATGCATTCAGGACATTGTCCCATCGGGGTCGACGGTCCCTCACCTCTCCCTGCGCAACCTCGCACTCGAAGGCCATACTGGATGTTTACAGGACTCACCTCTCACGAGCATGTCATTATTTACCCATCTACGCAGACTCACGATAAAGCAAATTGACCTCGTGATCCCACATCATCTAGATAACTTCTGGGATTTACTCAGAAGCACAAATGTCATATAAAGGCCTTCAAACCCTCATATTCGGGAGCTACTTGACGGATGAGGTGACATATACGGAATACGATCTAATGATCAAAGCGTGTCGTTTCCATGCTTTAACTCTCAACCAGTTAGCAATCGTATTCCTCCCTCCGACGCATGGATTGGGAAAAGATGGGAAGCCGGGGTCTTTTCTTGGTTATCTCCGACCTTTTTCCCGAATCTGAGATGTCTATCCTTGCTGAGTCCAGTGGTAGCTGACTCGTACGACACTTTTGCTCAACACATGCTAGATTTGTTGGAAGGCTTTCCTGCCTTGGAGCAAGTGTCTACTGACTGGGCAGCAGACGGTGATCGTTTGGGTTCATTTTCCCTTGTCGACTTCCAGAAAATATTGGTTGGAAGGACTGGTCGGCCACAATGCTGGAAGTGGAATTTTGACTGTTCTGATGACCATGATTACTCCGAGTGCTTTTTGGGAATTCAGCGCAGTTCGACGCTGGAAGGGGAATGGAACTTTGTCAGGATTCCGGCTAATCCTGAGTTCAAGAGGTAGTGGGACATGGTGGATTGACGATAACTTTGATCCCCATATGTATCTTGTTGGGATTGTAATTGAAATGCTAGTCTTGTATCGTGCTTATCATTGGCCTGATATGGATATATTGGAATCTACGTAGGGATTGGGCAAAGGACGAAGACAAACTGTTACGACGGAAAATCGATGTCGAGTGATGATGGGATTCACGGAAATGGTCTAAAACTGTAATTTCATATACAAAGGTCGTAGCCTGTGGCATAAGTAAGATCTCATGATGCCCTTGATATCTCGACGGCAGCAATAGAAACGCAGGCGGTGAAGGGTATCTTAACTCACCAATCATATACATGAGGAACAACCGGAAGCAAATCGGCCAGGGTGTTATTCCTATCGTTATATACATTACAAGCAGCCATCTCGGATCTAATTCGTTCTACTTCTCTGGGGAGGCTGGGACGTTCTGTGGGTTCATCTTTGACCTAGGATGATCGTTTAAGTCCAACGTACCCTAATGATTGTTTGTCCAGGCCTGTAGGGCGCATTCAAATTTCAATAAGACTTAGCTTTCCACCTATATGATCAATTAAGTTTGTAATAACACTTGACCAAGGCCTCATATACTCTTCCCTTGCTTGCTTCTCCCGCCTTTGTTTGACAACCTCTTCTGCTCTGCTCCACATATCACCACCATCTCTCTTTGCACCTCGATGCCAATCATCAGCTCAATCTTTGCAAGTGTAGGTAGGCGACTCAAGTACCCCCCCGTCTTCGGGTACAACAGCCGACTTTCCGTGCTGGGTAAGCATATTTCTGGTGTTGGACAGACGATCTATTTCGTCTTGAAATTTACTGGGAACGACCAACAACTCCAATCGTTCGCACTCCTCCGAGCAGTTTTGCAGGACATTGAGTGGGAAGGGGTGATAACACGTTAGAGACCTAAACCCAAGCATCGCAAACTCGGCAAACATGTGAAGTTATTGCCCTCCCTCCAGTCTCCTGGCTTCCCTATAGGATCAAGCACGTCCAAGTGGGTGATACCCTTCAAAACTTCGTGGGTATAGTCTACTTCGTTTGGGGAGAATAATGCCTCCAAGCATATGCGAAGCCGACGAAGAGGAAATGATATCGTTCAAAGAGGTGAATGGATGATGACTGTTGGATGTTGAGGATATTTTCGGCTAGCGGGGTAGCGCCTTGCAAGATCTTGCAGATTAGGACAATTTGGAAGGAAGTTGAAGTGGTTCGGAAGTGTGGTTGATAGTGAGCTTGTTATACACCAACAGGTGCTTGACGTGCAGTTGCTGTGAGCCCGAAGGATAGCGAGCGTAGCCCGGCGGCGTAATCGAACGGTCATGGAAGTTATACGTTCCATGTATCAAAGCGACCTCGTAGATGAGTGGCTTTAACCTGCAAATGGGTCAATACCGACAGTAGCAGCCATTGGACCACACAGGGATGTTAAAAAGTAAGGTTACTCACCAGGTTCTTACACGATGAGCAACTTGCATCAAGGTAGCAAGGCACCCTAGAGTCATCGCTGTAATCTGCAAGATGATAGCCTGAAAATTTTGCGTTCCAACTCACATGGGAGTCGTGGTTCCGTGGTCGAAATCATGACTGAGGCTGGGAGCGAGTACAGGAGGAGTTCACCGTTCCTGCCCTTATACAATGTGTACTGCTCCGTCAAACCCCTGTCCCTGCTGATCCCGTGAGTGGAGGTGTTAGAAATCTTTCTGCTGAAGCAGCGCGCACCTGGAGCCGAGTGGTCGATTATGCGCAGAATAAACCTGTGCTTATCTTCTCCAACAAGCTGACAGAAAGTTAGATTTGAGCCAGCATCGCGCAATAAGTGGGCTACACTTCACGGGAGATATGGATACCATGCATTTTCACGTGTTATTCCTTCATCTACCTCCGAGATAGCTCAAATATGAACCTCGAACACGTTCGTTGTCAGTCTGTCGGCCTGAGTGAAGAACTCTGAAAACAGGATTAAAAATACCGAAGCAACTTGCTCTGGGCTAGAAGAACTCTTTCTCAACGAAAGAGCCAGATGGCGCGCCCAAAATTGACTTTGGTGGGGCGACGGCAGGCACTGGCAACATGTAGTTCACGGCAAGGGAAGCAACACCCGACGCCACCCCCTTTCCCATGCTCCAAGAACCCGTGCCACCTTCAAATTCACATCACGCCATTGTATAACATGCTCCTACGGCTTTCTGGGACAAAACATGGCATTTGAGATGGCTGGTTCTGGAGATAACTTATTTGTATCAGTCGTCTGCAAATATTTAGTGAGCACGATCAGCCAGGAAAGGAACGTAGCTGTGCTGATTGATTGCCGTTCGGATAATTCAACTGGAAGTCCAGAGTGAGCCATGAGAAGTGTGTGACGATCCTTTCCGTCCATTGTTGCGACTTGGATCCACACCGTGGCCAGAGCACTGAGCTCAATGGATCCGATACCTACTCAGTAATTACCACGTCAATCCCGCTATCACTTGATTTTCTTCCAGTGGAGGTTCTTCGAGAAACTGGACCCTTCCTCTGTAAACGCGACGTCGCCAGCATACGACTTGGCTCCTCCTGTTTCTCCACGGTGTTTGTGTCATTCCTCATCAATAAATCAGAACTAGATATCTCCAAGCGAGATATAATGACAAGACCTCGGAGACCAGATTCCGCGTTCATACCAGATAATTTGATCAGATCAGCCTCTATTTACTGCGGCAACATTCACAACTCAAAAGGGTTGGACTCGCTGGTGGCCCGTGTAACTGATGCAACATTGGGATTTAAATCGGTCAAGAAATTGATTATTGACAGCCACGAATCAGAGAATTCAACATTCGGGAGGATGATGGAGCACCATGTGCTGTCTGTCAGTACCACACAACTCTGGACATCGGGCTCATGGGTTCTTGCCTGCTTACCCAAGAATCTATATCCCCCCCACTCTCAAAACCTTTATCCATGTTCAAATAACTTCGCTTCGAACAGGGGAACGACGACCCGCCGGCGGGCTTTGTCTCACAAGTCAACAAAATACTGGCTCGACAACTCGAAATAAATTGCTCGCATATGGCTCCAACGTCCATTCAGGACCTCATTTCATCAAACTCCACTAATCTTCACCTTCTCTTCGTAAGCTCTCACTCGACAGCGTGATTCAACGATTGCCCATCTCACTGGCACCCCTACTGTACCGCCCTCAATCACCCACCTGCGTAGCTCGATGACTTTTGGAATTATCTCAGGACCACGAATGTCCGGTTGCAGTATCTTTATCTGGCCCATACGATCGTCCTGACTCTGCCGGGGTACCTGGCTTCATAAAACGGTCTACGGGGATTCTACTTTCCTGATGACAAGTCCAGCAGTCTTTACACAAGACGAGAGTAAATCATCGGCGACAGCCTATCAATAACACGCACCGACCTCACCAACTTGGCAATAGGATGGACTATAGATAATATATTGGGCGAATATGGGAAACTATCGACCCTGTCTCTGTTTTCTTCGTCCCTCTACTCGAATTTGACGCGTCTGTATCTGGAATGTCCTGTTGCAGTTGAATGGTTCGGTAGTCCGACATTCGCTCAAGATATGTTGGATTGGCAGAGGGATTCATGGCACTCGATCAAGCTTTTATTGCATGGCTACCAAATGGCGACCCTCTTTCCTCGCTCTCGGTGAATAAACTCAGGGGACAACTTTTTGGAACGACTGGGAGGCCGCGGTACTGGAGATGGCATGCGGAACGAGACTGCCATTCATCTAAGGATATCATATTGGGATTTGGCACCATTTTCAGGGGGGTTGGCGGTTTGTTGGAATCCTTATCATGAAATTAATTGGTGGAATTCACAGTAGTTTACGATTCGGATTTCGAGGTTGTTCGGATATGGTGCCTTGAGAGTATTCAGGCTGATGATGACTACAATATCATAATATCTGACCCAATGCACCAATTCTCGGTTATTCTAGCGCGTTTGTGAGTTGAGCTGTTACGCGCGGCCGAGTTAGTAAAATAACCTTTTTACCTCCATCTTCTCCTCTTCTTCCATCTCCAATACTCCTTCAGCTCTCTGAAACGAACGTTCACGACCATCGTTACGATCAAATCTGACTGGCCATCAACATCCCACCAAGATTGACTGGACGACACTGCCACTACCGTCGGGCATCGCTGTCCACGTCGAACGCAACCCTTTTCTTCGACGTCTTTCTGAGGAATTGTCGATGTTATGCCACTGCTAATACACTCCTCGAGTCAATGCGATGTTTGTCGTGATCCATTCCAGATAGAACCGACGGAAAATGCGCCCCATGCTATACCTTGTGGTCATATTTTTTGCTCAAAGTGAGTGTGGCGCAACGTTCATGTTCTTCAAATTTCTCAACGCTACCTCTCTCCTTTTCGTTTATTGACCTTTTCGTATCGCCCGCTATCCACGTTCTCGAATCGTTGTCGATTACGGCCATCAATTTTCTCAACATGACCATGGTTCAACCAACGCCAGTTGTTTACTCCTCATCATCCCGCCGCTATGCCCACTCTGCCGCAAACCTTATGTTCCAGACCGCATAAAGCGCTTACACGTTGACAAGCCACTAGAGGGTACGGCCGCACAAGGAACGTCCGATGAAGAAACTCACTGGTTGAAGAAAGTCATGGCCAATTGGGACGCTGCTGAAGCTGATTTGATCAACATGTTGGAAGAGTTGGACCTTTGGTTGGGACTTTCGCAACCGACTTTGGTGTGTAGACCTCCTTGCAGCCGTATCTGCCCCTTGGCATCGTGCTGTCCTTTGCAAATCACACGAGCGCCTATTGCCCCACCCCCCGCATCTGGCTCCCTCTACTATTCCCTATCTTGTCCTATCCTTGTCATGTGATACTGATATTTGTTCGTTATTACTATATCATAGTATGCCGCCGTCAGGAAAGCCCGTGAAGCCATCGGAAAATACCAGCGCTTAAGGACCCGGAAAGAGCAGGACAAGAAGGTGATCAAAAAGCTCATGGACCAACTAGAGAAAATGGATCGTATGAATCAGGCGGAGAAATCTACTGCCAAAGCCGTAGAGGAAAGTCTGTTGGCTCAAATTCAAAGGCTTGAAGGGTGAGTTCTGCTCTCCATAGTTATTGACCGAATTCGTGGACTGACCACCTTTTCTATTTTACAGACAGGTGAGATGATTCGCCTCTTCGTGTTTTTGTGAATGACTAAAGCAATTGATTTTGCTTATCTGCAGCTCGTAGAGAAGGATGGTGAAGTGACGCACCTTCAAACCCAACTTGCTTCCTACAGAAACAACGTCAATCCTCTTCCTATTCCTCCTAAACCCGTAGAACCCTCCACCTCAAGCTCAAACAACTATACACGTGTTTTAGATGCCCTTGGTGCCAGTCATTATAATCCAGCATATAGCAACGGTGCGGTCGATCCTGGAGCCATGTCGCCCCCGTCATCTGGCCATCCGTTAGGGGGTATTTATACCCGATTTGATGAGAGTGCGAACGCTAGCGGTGCTGAGAATGGATTCGCAGGGTCGCAAAACAATGATGAGACGGTGAGGAAGGATAGAAAGGGGAAGGGGAAAGAAAGGGGGAGAGAGGGTGGCCATAGATCGAGAGAGCATCGCGACAAGACGAAAGAAAAGGATAGGGACGCAGAGAAAGAAAAGGATAAAGATAAAGATAAAGACAAGGATAAAGGAAGGCAACCATATACCATCTATAAGGAGCCTGAAGCTCCCGCTGTTGGATTTATCCCCCCTCCTTCATCCAGTATGATCCCACTTGCTAGGCCACCAATACCCACTCTGCCACGTCCCAAGCAGGACTCCATCTATACCAATCCGGATTCCATCTTTAACGCTCCAATAGTGCCAACAGCAGATAGTCAACCACCGCGTATGTCTGAATCTGCTATTATCGTGGCCAGGCTAACACCCTTCACAGCTAATTATGTACCCCTCGTACCCATGACACCCCCTCCAATGCATATTTCTCCTTCGGACTCCCCAGAGGTGCCCATTGACGAGGAATACTTGAAAAATTTCTTCAAGGGGAAGGAATATAAGGTGCTTTCTCCTGGGTTCATTATAGCTGCCGAGTATTTGGATGAAAATCGCGACCAGGCTGGTGTTGGCGTTGCTTCGAGTAGCCACAGTACTACGCCTGCTGCTGCTGCTGCTGCCCCTCTCGCAGGTTTTTCGACGCAAAAGCAAGCAAAGGCTGAAGCACCCACGCTTGGAAGCTCCTCGACATATGTTGCATCCCAACCATCGTCGTCCTATTCACATGCCAACGCTGCTGCAAACTCGGCATCTACTTCCAATACTCACGCTAGCTCCTCAACGCAATCTGCTGCCCAAGCTTTCCATCATCATCATCACCACAAGACATCGCGCAGGAAGGGTGGCATCGTGCATGATTCTTCGCTTGTGGACGGACACATGTCAGAAGGTGGCGAATTATTAAACTCGTCACTTCGTCACAGTCTCGCTGGACATCACACCGCTGCCAATGCGCATACAGTCGCTCAGTCACACGGTGGTCATCACTCTGGCCATCGCCGCCATTCTCATCGCCACCATGGGCATCATCAGCATGAACAAGGACAAGGTCATCACCGATCGAGAAGACATAGTAATGCTGGGAGGGAGAGTGTGCCCGTGCCACTTCGACCACCTCCACCTTATGAGCCTTTGGAAAACAACGCTAGCACGAGCGGTGCTAACGGTGGTGCTTATCCAGCAATTTCAGGATCAACAGGATACCCCGCATACCCGAATCAGTCAGGCGCGACGGCGGTGCCACCCTTCACGGCAACGATGAACTCGACGATCGATAACAACGCAACTGTTACGGCAGCGATGGTAGTAGCAGCTACTGCATCCTTGATTAATGGTAATCCATCCCACTTTGTTTCCAATGCTTCTTCGACGTCGTTGACCTCGTTGTCTTCATCTGCCGTGGCTCCTCCCATGTCCGCTTCGGCTTCTGGATCTGCTTTGCTTTCTTCTATTTATTCCTTGAATGGGCTGAATAATGGTTCCAATGATGTCAATACTCATACTCACGTTTCTCTTCCCTCTTCTTCACATCCTCATGGTCAATACCCACCTTCTCATCTTTTGGGTTCGGCTTCGGGTCTTGTACCTGTTTCATCATCTATATCCACTTCCTCGTCATCTTCTGTTATCCATGCTGCTGCTCCTGCCACTGGAATGCCTCCTCAGAGTACTATCTCCGGAAATGAGGGAGGCCGTGAGAGAGGTGGGAGTGCGGCTGGTGCAAGTGCGGGATTAGGATTACGATCAGGACTACAGCCCGGGAATAACGAACGAAACGCAAACGCCAACATACACAATCAGATCCAACAATATCAGCAATTCCATCTACAGCAACGGCAATTGCAACAATCGCAGCCGCCTCCGACTCAAGAGCAACCAGAGCGGTGGAGCGGATCATCATGGGGGACGGTCAATACGCTTTCGGGGAATACAAATACGGATGGGAATGGGTCAACGTCGACCTTGGGTTGGTTGCCTTTGAGGTCGTTCCCTGTCGTGCCGGGAATGGAACCTGTAACATCGGGACGAAGTGGGCAAGACAGAAGTCGTGAGCAGAGTCAAGGGCGAGATCGCCGTGGTCGTGGAGAGTCGTCACGAAGATCGGGGTCTGGGTCAGGCTCCGGATCTAGCCTAGGACTTGGATTTGTACCTTCGTTCCCCGTACTGGAAACCTCGGATGACGATGATGATGATGATGTACCTACAGGTATAAGAAGTGCAGTGACTGGCGCTAATCACACCTCGATTTATGAAACGTTGAATGCTGGGAGAGGCTATGGCGGAACTACACCTGCAAATGGGTTGCAACTGAGGCAGAGTGAGAGGAGGATGTCTTCTCCTATCCGGAGTAGGAATTTTGATCCCCATTCGACATCTTCGAGGCATCAACAAGAGTACCCTGCTTCAGCTACTCTAGCTGGGTCATCATTGTCAAATTATCAGCCCGCATGGCAACCTTCGCAGAATATCTACCAGCCTCATCATCGTCAACAGGGGTCCCCGTCTTCCATTGGTTCAGAAACAGGACGGATGGGCACGACTGGAAGGTATACTTATGATCCAAGGACACCACGAGCCTCGCTGTCTAACTCATCACATTCCAACCTCAATTCAACCAACAGTACCGTCAATGACTCGTCATTGATGATCCATCCTACCTTCTCATCTACAGCTGCCAACGCTCTCATGCTTCAAGGACATCCGATCATCGATACAGACGACGAGGATTCCCTCGAATCTCATCCCGATTCATCAGCGTCTAGGTCCGATCACCATCGATCTCCACCATCTCATCCAGTCCCCAATCGCAGGAATGTACCCGTCCGTCTACCTTCAAGTTCTTCCATCGCTTCCACCATCGATCTGGGTAGGAACAGAAGCTCCAGGGCATCTAGAACGGGATTGGGCTTGACTTTGAATTTAGACTTTCTCTCGATTTCGGAGACTGAGGACCCTGCGCCGCTGTCTGGTGATAATGCTCTGGGATTGAATTGGGATGCAGGCTCTGCTTCGGCTGCAAGTTTAGGTCATGGATCCAATGCAAGCTCGAGGAACGGAAGTATGAGGAGCCGAGGATCCGGGGCTGAACAGGATGGATACGTCCCTCCCCAAGTGTTGGCCCCGACGCCGATTGTATCGAGTAGATCCTTCCTTAGAAGCTGGAGTGCGGAGACAGGTGGTCATGATTCATGAACCTGTTTGGTGGCCGTTGGTTTTCTTTGTGCTTGGTGAGAAGCGGAATTGGTTTCCCGGATTTCTTCTTGGTGGAACTGATGAATTCTTTGCCTTGTTGCCGTTGAGTAGGTTTCACCTACTGTTGTATGGTCCCAATGTCGTCTCGTGGGTCAGATGGATATTTGTATTGCTCAAGTTATCGTGTTCCTCGCAAATTGCTGGTCCTATCCTAAGTTTGTCACTTGCTATCGGCTTGTACAATTGCTGTTGTTGCGCTATCGTATTCTTTTACCCCGCTATCATTGTCATTATGATCGACGTTGGTTTTGTATCATTCTTTTCGTTATTATTGGATACTGTGGATAGGTTGCTGCTTATACCCGCGCACAACCCTTGTTCTTTGAACATTTCTGTTGTTGTCATTCTTTACATTTTTATGGGATACTGAAAACACGATTAAATTGTCGATATTACGAGTAAAACACCAAATATGCCCCTAATCCAAAAAGTGCCACGAGAAAGATGTTCACTCCTTGATATCAAGCACCCTTGCCACCTCTTGCAGCCTCCATTTCTCCGATGACGATACGTCATGGTGGCCCAAGACCGTCAAACCATCCAATTGCCTCCCAGCCATCGCTTTCCTCCGTGATAATTTATTCCACAATTTATTGAATAGATCCGCCGGTCTGCCGTCCTGAAAGCTCATATCTGGTACGACCATGATGATCTTGTCGAGTTTCGGACACTGAATGGCATGATTTGAGAATTCTTCGCGGGGTATATTCAGATAAACGACGTCTCGCGGCGTGATCCCATCAAGAAAACCAGCATCAGCAGTTTTGACTTCGATCATTCTCAACTCTTTCATCCTCTCAAACAATTTTTCGTCTAATTCCAACTTCGTTCTACTTCCTGGATCGTAGTGTTCCCAAGAGAGAGAATGGAGTTGTTGAAGGTTGAGCAAGTCGATGAGGGGACGAATGATGGATTTGCTGAGAAATGATCGAGAGACGGTACCATGTCGAGACATTGGGAAAAACCAGATTTTGATCCGTGGCTTTGCACGGAGGCCAAGGAAGGGTTGAAGGGAAAGACATTGATGATTGGGGGTATTCATTAGGGCTTCTGAGTCATCCCATGGTTGTGCAGTGAGTCCATCAGGCGCCACGTATAAACAATGGATCGGGGTTTGAAGGATGGAAGGCGTGTCAGCGGTGAGGATTTGGGTCAGGACGGAAAGAAGGTTGAGGTAGTCTGGTTTTGAACCATTTTGACAGGTAAGGTGAATGGAGGCATTAGATGGAATATTGACGTTTGCCAACCAGTGGTTGGCCATGTAGGTTGTGGGGTCGGTTATCTCCAACTTTCGCAGCGATTGGAAACAAACTGTGTTGTCCACTTGGGGAATTCTACCCACCATTGAGGCATTTGAGAAGTTATCGGGAATAGTGAGGGTTAACTCTTCTAGGTGAGGGAGGAGGGCGAAAGTAGCCAATGATGTGAAGATTGGAGGTTTCGCACTGACCAGTATATTGAGGTGTTTTAGAGACCGCAGGGCAGTGAGAGAAGTCCAGTCGTTTGGGGTATAACGAATTAGCTTTAGCGTCTCCAAGTTAGGTATAGCGTTGCCGAATAGTCTGAATTCAGGTATCGGATTTTCCCCGATGGCCGTTATGGTCAGGGACTGGAGGTATGGGTGAGAAATTTCGATATAAGGCTGGAACATGGCGTGAAGGTATCGCAGATTGCCTCCTATATCTAATGATTGAAAGCGAAGGAAGTCTGGAAACGTTTCGTGCATGGAATCGACCGTAATCTGGGCATTGATGAAGGCTTTTATGTGTAGCAATCCAGCTTCGGCCCTACGTAGGCATTCATGAGTCCAAGGGTTATTGAAGAAGTTGGGAGACTCAATCGTGAATTTGTTCCAAAGGTTCGGAGAATGTAAAGCTACCGATCTCCAGTAGCGACAAACATGGGAGACTTGGGGAACGTAGCGTCGGTATACCCAGCGGGCATCTTGGGCAATGATGCGAAATAAGTGGCCGAGGATGTCGGGATAAAGTGAATTGATTGGTACCAACGTATTGTCGTCGCTAGAAAGCCGTCCTGGCTGATCTTTGACCTCGCCTACGACCATGATGAGTGGCAGTGGCTACCGCCTGAACAGGGTGAGAATTACTTCTCGCGAATTTGAGATTAAGTTTAGGTATTCAACAAACATAGGAAATCCCACGTGGCACCTACTGGTTCTTGAGCAAGCTCCCCCACATCTACTACTACTTCTTATTTCTTAGCCTGTTCCGTATTCACTGTTCCCAGGCCGGTGTAGTTGTCCAGCTTCTATCACGGCGCAGAGTGGGAGAAGCAATCATGACGAGACCCCGACAATCAAGGAAATGACCAAAAGCCATTGGTAACGACTGGTTTGACAAATGTACTTTACCTGTGTGGAAGCTAATTGGGAACGGGAAAAGATAAGGGCTCTAGTGTTTTGGCTGAAATCCTGGCCCATGACCGATGGTGGAAAAACTTTTCACTCAGGATGTGCAAGCCCGTCACTTGTGCTAGGGGCTGTGTATTGCCCCCCTGCCTACGCTTGGGTGCTAAGACACAACCCCAGCCACGAGGTTCGTTTACTCAGGCACCATATAAGCTCTACAGTGGAATCACTGGTATGCATCAAGACATCTTTCCATCGAACTTATTCAGTATCCCCTATGGACACCCCCCTCGAGCCTCGACTTCCACAGGAGTTGGAACGTATGATATTTGAGATTGCTGGGCGGAGTGATAGGGCAAAAACCTTACCAATCTTAACGCAAGTAGCTCATCGTGTTCGATTGTGGTAAGTTTTGTTACTCAATTGTGCTTTGTACCTTTCCAACCTCCCATTCAGGTTGCAACCACTTCTGTACGAAATCGTGATCCTACAGAATGCCCATCTCTACCATGACTCAACCTCCTTCTTGTCTCGCTTCCGACCCCGATACCCGACGGGCTCGCAGACTCTTCATGTCAGGGCTCTTTTACTGTATGGCTGTCGCGAAGATTCAGGAGAACCAGGCTGGAGGGAGTTCCTACCACTATGTCATAACCTCCAGGACCTCTCTCTGTGGTGCCACATGGAACCCGAAATGCTCTCCATGATTGCATCCATCGTCCGTTCACCCCTTCGCACTGCACCCCCACTCCTTCGTCTCAGTGTGTCCTTAATGACGCTATTCTCGCAAGAGGTTGATTTCAACCACGACATCTTGAAAAACATCACTCATTTGGATGTACTGGACCACCCTAATGAGATAGGCGAATGGAAAGAGGGCAACAACTACGCTTGCCTGCGCAACCTGCGCTATCTGGCATTCGCCTACTTCCTTCCTGAACTCCCTTTCCCTCACGAAACCTTGAAGAGGTGTTTAGAGGAGTGCGAGCGGCTCGAACTTATCATCCTTCCGACAAGTTCTGGTGTCAAGCAAGGAGTAACGCGGCTATCAACGACAAGAGTGAAGAAGGCGAACGGAGTGATTGAGGAAGTGCCGGAAGATAGGCTGGTGATATTCGAAGGACCTGGTGGGAACACGGAAGGTTGGGGCGAGGGCTGGTATAAGGGTGCGGCTGGTGATGACGACTTCTGGACCAAAGCGGAACGAATTGTCAAACGAAGGAGGTGGAAGAGAGACTACGAAAGGCGCTCATGGTATGATTTATTTCTGGACTTGAGTCTCGAGAGTTTCCTGGGCGAATAGATGAATAGCTATGTGTATATACGTAAGAAGTAATATGGGGGTCAAATATTTCAAATCATTCTGTACATCTGTACTTGTAAACGATTCCAGAAAATATAACAGGCTGGATTTGCACCACGCCTAGCCACTGCACCAGTGTCCCACTTATCCGTACACCTCAACCTCACGGACCACCTGGTCTGGGGTCGTAACATAACGGCGCCCCTCTGACCGCCCGTCCAACACCATCACATGCCTTGTGTCGGAAGTGTAGTGGTACCATGTGGCGCTGACCTGATGGACCCTGATCCCGGCTATCGAACGCAGTTTAGACCAAGGGTCGCCAACGACGATGGGCGAGTTGTTCGGAACTTTCCAATGTGTTACGTCATCAGCCCCTTTCTTACGCTGACGCTCTTGCCTGCATTGTCGGGATACACCCGTTAAGGACCCATTCGATTGTATATGAAATCCTACTAGGGTGCTGGTTTCCACCTCCGGAGGGTGATCCACTGCTTTGCATCCTCTTTTTTTCTTTTTTCTTTTTTCTTTTTTCTTTTTTCTTTTTAAATCTGGTGTTTGTGCGATCGACACGCCGAAGCCGCGTGTGGGGGACTAGCGTCCATGGGTACTAACTTACTTTGACGAGCCACAAGGCTACCTATCAAAGTTCCATAGCTGGTCTATCACGGGGAAGCCGGTTCTTCTACTCCTGCCGGAATGCGTCGTCTCCGCGTCCGACGGATATAGTACATCATGCATGCCTACATATCAAACTTTTAATTTATAGCCCACCAATGTCCGTATCGGCTTGAAGAAAACCCTAGAGCGTTCTCCTTTGCGGACGGTCCACTTGTGGAAGACCCCGGGTAAGTTTCCCTTGTTGTATTCCCTCTATTCTTCTTTAGCATATCCCAATATCCCACCGACCCCAATCCATACATCTCTCCTACTCTTGATCTATTTTCCCATACCACTATGATACTCTACATTTTACGAATGCGCCCGCGCCCTCATTTGCTTCCGTTATCTACAATGGCTACGCGTTTATCTGCCTTGACACGTTTGCTCTATCTCCTTATTTACTTCGTTTCGCCCTCCCCTTTTCTTACCGGTATTTGACCCTGAGGCCGTCGATATGTACATCACGGAATACAGTAGATTAATATATATAGATATATAAAACAATGTCCGTATCTCCGAAGTCTCGGCCAAAAGAGATCGCCGCCACACTGGTATTGGGAGTTGGTTTAATAAGCTCACATCCTTGATGCACTCACCTCGTTATCCTGTTTCACCCCCAGAACAGGCGTGACTCGACTGAAAGTGGCGCACCATGACCTATTTCCAGGAATTGGAAGCACCGACTTCTAACGCGACAGCTCAAAGGCCGCATCCCTTTCGCGCTATCAAGTCAACGACTCGAAGTTCGACGGGAAACGTGAGAAGCTGCTTGAAGAAGTTAGCATCTTTATCCGACATTTTGGGACCATCGCCTGGACCTCCGAAAAAGCGGCTTTGAGAGGATGCACGGAGTTACGGGTATCTGTCAGCCCTGTCAGTGTACCGAAGGAGAAGCCTGGACACAACTCGCATGAAAAATTGACGATCTTAGCGAAGGTCTTAAACGCGGAGTGAATGCACCAGGAATAGCTGGAGATGCCGGAGTCGTAGCAGCTTGATTTTCAAACGGAGGAATGGGTTCGAATGCCTTACTGTAACGTAATTGGCGGAAGCAGTAGTCAAGCGACGCAGCCTGCGCCAACCGCGCCTTGCGAGGTCTCCTCGGTGAGCTCATGTAGTCCGTATCTTCAACCGATTTAGCTTAGGAAATCGGATGAATATCAGATTTCCTGCAGATCTTAGATTGGCGTTGTCTCTGCGTCGAAGTATGCAAGAACGAGAATAAATGTATTTGCCGAGTTCACAGCTTCGGAAATATAACGTTTGTCGTGAAATAACTAAAGACGAATTCGTAGTACTATGGGCAGCAACGATAAGTGCGAGCAATCATGATGGTAGCAAAGGGTATACATTACTTAAGGAGCAAGGCAGGGAAATGAGGGGAGCGCCGATCCGAGGACATACATTCATGACATCGTGCAAATTTGAGGGACTACGATCAACCCCTCTCCTCGTGCAACACGCTCACATAGGTGGGAACGCACCAGGAATATGGAGCTGTCGTCTCTTCTCCGGATGGTGGAAATACGTCCCATATCTAGAAGCCCTGCTGGGAGTAGGGGCGAGAAATGCACCTCCGGGCGAGGGAGGACTTCTAGATCCCACTTCACCACTTGTTGCACCTGCTGACAAAAGTCCGTCGCCAGGTGTGATCGTCCCACTTCCGGAATCGCCATAATCGTCAGGTTCATCATATTCACTAATGAATCTCACGTTGTTCACTCCTACGCCTCCTTCACCATGCACAGCTGCTCCACCACTGCCTGCCAAAATGGACGCCGTTGCTGAATTTACCCCTGCACCACCTGCTACCAAATTGATTGGTCCAGTAACAGACGAAGTCGGTCCTGAGGCTGATATTTCCTCATCACTATCCACATCGTCGAGTAACCAATCTCCATCATCCGGTAGCATGATAACGCCCGTCGCATGATCGAAGCTCAACCTATGGTTCAAATGGCTTTCCTGTCCTGCTACTCCCGCTGCCCCTCTTTCGGCAATGGGTGAGCTAGATTGCGCATCTTGCCATGGATTTGCCACTAACCCATTCTCAGAATTTAAATTTCTCTGTCCAGCGATGGTTGACCCCCCAACAAATGTATCGATGTTCGTCAATCCCAATGCCCCAACTCCAGTTCCATTTCCTGCAGGAGGATTACTATATCTTGCAAAGTTTTTCATTGCGAAATCGTATCTCTTTCGAAGGGTTAAGACGACTGCGTCACTCAAAGCCGGCCTGCTGTGTGTCTGAGGGGTGTGTCCATTTGTAGCAGAGCCGTTGACAAGAGTTTGACCTTTCTTAAGCGGTAACCAAGGCTCAGGGAGGACACCATTGAGGGCGGGATGACCGTATCGTTTCTTTCCAGTGCTATTGGTGGTACTGTTAGTGCGTCATCCAATTGCCAGGAGGCTGGATCCTTACTTCAATACTCCACTGTACCAATTCGCCATCGGGGGTTGGCTCTGTATTGAATTAGGACGAGTTTGACAACTGAAAAGTAGATTATACATACATAATCCGTTCGCTCGTCCTCGGGCGCTACATACAACGTATCGTCATTCTCTGCATACCTCCTCCTGCTCAAATTACTATACAGGTGATCAGCAGTCCAATCCATAACCTCACAAAGCTAATAAACTCACCTTTGTGACCAAGTAACAGGATGACCAGCTCTCAACTGGAACACTTCCGCCGTTTCCACTCCTCTCTGAACTTCACACACGCTACTCAAACTTACGTGTTTGCTTAGGGGCCGGTACGTGTCTTGTATAAACCAACCCCATATCATCGTGCCGAACAGTAACGGTAGGAGACATGACGCAAGGAACCATGATTTTCGTAACATGAAGATACCAATCATGAAGAGGAGGAAGATGATGATACCCCATATTAAGCGAACGAAGGTGATTGGCCAGGCTTGACCTTGAGATTCGTAGGGCTTGTAGAAGACTACAAGGGTGTATATTAGTTGAATGAGCAAAAGTATGAAGAGGGTTCTGACCGAAAAGGAGCTTGTATTTGTAAACTACATAGGCATTTCCAAAGTACATCGCTCCAAAGATTAATATCAAAGGTTGCGTGACGCTGTAGAGCATCGTGATCACAAACATCAGGATCGCTTGTGGGTACACGACACCATAATTAATCATAGGTGGTGCGTTGAGCTCTGCAAAATCTGAAGGCAGAATGAGCACTAACTCAAGCGTGGTGATAGAAGGGAAAGATGCTTCGAACACTTACCTCTCGGTGTACGAGTAAGCAACATGCGATAAATTATGCGCGGCACAATGATTCCAAGATTAAGGAGTTGTAGCGGCACGATGCCAAGCGCTTGCAGAATGACATATGACAGGAAGAAGTGTCTAAGGGAGTCTTAGTGTCAAGAAATGCTCATAGGAGATAGCTATCAGGGGTAGTCATCCTCAAAGAGGACCCAAAGTAGGATGACAAAAGGCTTGGACAGGGATGGCTTACCGTGCACGACCAGCTTGCAGAGCGATCGCCAACTTTTCCGGTACCTTCGCTGGGGAATTAGCGAGATCGTAAACGAGTTGCCAGTATGTCGTTGCCAGGAGGAAGATGAAGACAACGTTGATGAGGAGGAACAAGAAATATCTAGAAGCACAGAAATGTCAATTATTGGCACAGATGGCGGTCGAGGCAAAAATTCAAACCCACTTCTTCAAAAGTGAATACTCAACCCAACTCCGAGCCCTGTAGCCCTGGACATACGTCAAAGCTACACGAATCAGCTGGCAACATTATTTGAGAACCAAGGCCACGCACCTTCCAGGAAAAAAGGGAGAATAGCGTTCAACGAAATCATTGCGACTGAAGGCAACGAATTTTGAACAATTGCTCGAACCCTCTCGTTCTGGTCAATCAATTTCCCCAGCCAAGGCATAACCTTCTTGATCTCCTTATAACTTAATAAGCTAGCCAGAGCGGTGATAGGGAAAATCCAGAAGAATAGTAACGCGCCCATCGTCATCAAGACCATGATATCGCGAAATCGGATGTTAGCGGATGTAGGTGTCATGTTGGACCAGACTATATCCCGAGGTTCAGGTGCAGGATAGGTTTTGCAGGTGTTGGGGTATGGTGAATGAGCTGTTTGAATCGCAACTTGCTATACATACAGTTCGTCAAAAATGAGAAGGGACAAAGAGGAAGGACGAGTACTTACCGCGCTTGACATTTGCTCGAATGTAACGAAGGCTGTCCCTGTAGCCCGGAACTTCCCCAACTTCCTTTTCCGCTTAACGAGTTCGTCAGCTTCGCGGAACTGTGTCTCCAGATACTCTAGGGCGTCAACCTTCGGTTTGAGCCAGCTGGTTCTCAATGTTGGCCGCTTTCTGTGTGGAACGACCAGTCTGCCAACACCACCCTCCAGATCGCCATCCATGGTGGGTGCATGCATGTCGGGGTTGTAGTCCTCCACTGTGCTTGGGTTTCCAACATAACTGACCCAAGCACTCTCAAGTCGCAGCAATGCTTCTGTTCTCCCGTCCAATAACCTCTTCAACGATCCGACCTCGCGAACAACGCTAACACTCTCGACACTTAATCCTATATTCTCGAAATATTCGGCCAACGGCCTTTCGCCTTGTAGGTGCCTCGGTAGATTCGTAACAAGGACCGTCCGTGCAGGGATAGAATGCACTAGTTCGAGAGAAAATAATTGTCGAGAGCGTATAAATCGACGATAATTCTTGTGGATGTAATGTAGGGCGAGGAGCGTAAAGAGGTACGTGAAAACCATATGGACAGACAAGTAGGAGTTGGCATCACTGATCAGATCATACCAGTCCCTCGACGGAAAGGGGGAGGTTTGGTTCCTATCGGGTTGGGGGGTCGTTGCTAGGTCGTTGAAGAGCACCCTCGAGGGAAGGAGGGAAGGCCAATCATCTCCGTCGTCTGGCCAATCGCCTTCATTGTCCACGTCTTTATTATGCTAGATGTGGGTACGTGTCATGAGGTCTGTGTAGAACCCGAGCAGCGTGGCTCCAAGACGTACCATCCAATTGATGGGCATGAGTGTGGTGATCGCAACTATGGAGCAGACGGAGAAGAGGTAGAATGAAGTTTTGAAGAAGTTGAGAAGCTGGGGGAAGGGAGGGGTCAAAGAGAAGCAGAGTGGGAGTGATGAGTGTAGATAATCACAACGGCAGCATCCAATCCAACTATCTGAAGAACGGTGACCTCCGACGTCTTCAGTGTTGGCATTATCCATCCAAAGAAAGCTTGATGTGCGTGTGCTTCATGAGGAGAGAATCCTAAGCAAGCGCAACCATGTTAGCGACTCCGGCGCCAGGGTCAAACGCGCAGACCTTTGAGTTTCGTGCGTGGTGCGAATATGATGGGCCATCTTGTCCGACAGTATGAGAACAGAAAGAAAGATGTGAGACCAATCGACAGTGATATAACGAGTTGCGTAGTAAACCATGGGCCTTCAAATTTTACTGGAGGCGGGATACGAATAGAGTTAGAGGTGATGACATCAATATCAACAGAAAAGGCGCCAAGCCCACGTACTCGTCGGTGGCGAGCCTGGCGGCAGGCCGCCTGTTTCTTTGTGCAGCATAAGCGGAGTAGGTAGATTTGAATCCCCAACAGAGTCGAACATGTCTACAGCGGAGGATGATGGAACATGAAAGAGATGAGGAGGTGGCCGTTGTTAGCGCATCTGCCGGACCTGTGTGACGTCGTGACCACATCTATTTGGCTGCGCCATCAGAACCAAATACCAGAACTTCCATCAATAGGGGGGTGAATTGTCGTTATGGCAGTCATACAAGAGATGCACTTACATCTAGGAGGTATCTCAGGGAAACTTGAAACGTAGAACTAAGTTCTGAACTTGGCCGATTCCTAGGGGTCGAAGTTTGTCAAGCTCTTGGTAACCAAACAACCTCACGTCACGTGCACATGCTCCTCAATTTGCTGCCTCGACGAGCTCACCCGTTTTCTGGTGTATGCTTCCGCCGGTATGCCTCTGCAGTCTTAAATCGTGATTCTGGACTCGCTCTGGATAAGGATGGATCAAGAATTTTGGGGATCTTGCAGAAAAGGATCGAAGAGCGGGCGGCGCTCACTGCTCAGGTGAGTTCATAGTCACTTAGAACAGCTCCAATGCTAAGGTGTTTGAAGATTTCTGATGATATGTCATCTCCAGGGAACATTGCTCGTATGAAGCAATTGAAGGATTCTGAACCTCTTCAGGAAGCGTGGGACGAATGGACGAACAATCGGAAGGTAGCGTTTCCTCTGCCTCATGTTGAGGTGTATAATTAAGCCTTCTTTTGTTGCCAGCTTCTGGATGAAACCGCACCATTACTTACAGATCCAGATGTTACCATGCGAAATATGGCCACGGACGAATTTCGATCTCTGACTGAAACTCTCACAGAAACACTAAATAAAACCTTCCCTTCTTTACTCATACCCCCTTCCACAACGTCCCAGCTTTCCGCTCTAATGGAACTCAAGTCAGGAGTTGGCGGCTCTGAAGCAAGCTTGTTCTTGTCAGACTTGTTAAGGATGTACTTGAGACAAGCTAACATTAACAGATGGAAAGTTGACATCGTGGCCAGCAACGAGAGTGAAGGGGGTGGAACTAAAGACGCTATCGTAGAGATCAAGGGAGATGGAGTTTACGATGCCCTAAGATGGGAGAGTGGTGTGCATAGAGTTCAAAGAGTACCAGCCACTGAGTCCAGTGGGCGAGTTCATACGAGTACCGTGGCAGTTGTCGTGCGTGCTTGTTTATATCCACGCCCTGCTTTTTTGAATGCTTATTTGACGTGATTTCCCGCGGTATAGGTATTACCTCTGGAAGATGAGGCTAAGCGCAACAACGACAATGACCTTTTCTCAATGGACGACATTCGGGTCGAAGTTATGCGTGCACGAGGTGCTGGTGGACAACACGTAAACAAAACCGAGTCTGCCGTGCGGTTGACGCATATACCCACGGGGATAACAGTCTCGATGCAAGACGAACGGAGTCAACACCAGGTATGTTCAACCTCGGTCTGTAGTGATCCTCACCGTGCTGACCACTACGCATGAAAGAATAAACGTCGTGCTTTTCAAGTCCTGCAGGCCCGACTCCTTGATCGGAAAATCACACAAGATATCGCACAGCGCAGAGACACCCGAAGAAATCTCGTCCGTACCGCCGACCGTAGTGAGAAAATTCGGACATACAATTATGCTCAGGTTCGTTCCGTACCTCCGCTGAAATAGTGCATTCCTTAAATGCTCCTCTGATCATCCATTTCATCCCCATATATGCGCTCAATGCTTACAGGATCGAGTTACAGACCACCGTATAGGGCTGACGTTGACCAATTTGACATCCATCTTAGAAGGCGACGGGCTAGGTGAAATCTTAGACGCACTAAAACGGGACTACGACGAGAGCGTGTTAGAAGATATGTTAAACTCGGATTAATCCACATCTAATAAACCCTAATACCTACGCACTGGGAGCGATTAATTCCATCGTGATTAGTTTATACTCCCTCAGTCCTTCCCTTCCATTGCTTGCGGCGATCGACCACTACAATTAATTTGGTTGACCCACTCCTCTGGATATTGTTCCGTGAAGCCCTTGATCCCACCACCTCGTTCAGGATAAACAATCATTCATAGGATCCACAAGTTCCAGCCACGCCAAAAAGACGGATGGACTGTTACTGTTTACAATTCACCGAACGGGAGATGCCGTTCGTGTCCTCTCAATGGGCAACATTGCTGCAATTATATGCATTGTCGTTGTAAGTGGGGAACTTCATCAGTTCCATTCTAGTAATGACACCGATATTGACACCCCTTTTCTCGATTAGCTCGTAATCAAAGACGCTACTAGAAAAGCTACCGGCGCGTGTTTACCGTCGGAGCGCCCTATTGGAATGACAGTTATGATTCACGGGTTGGTTATCCGAGACCCTTTGATACAACTCCGCTGCAGCTTTAGAAGCAGATCCTCGGAATGCGCCTACTTCGGTGAGTAGGGCAGAATATCTCGGGGACTGTGCTTTTGTCTTATGTCAATCTCTGGCTCCTAAGGTTTTCTTTCTGACCGATTTCTGATAAAGGATTGTCAGCACCCTTGGCATTTGCATTCTACTCCTAATTTGAACCTGAATTTTTCGACCACCGTCCGTCTGCGAGGTAATTCTCCCTCGATGGTACCGGGTTATAGCCAATTCATTTCGTTGTGGAAGACCCAAGAAATGTCATGCGATCAAGTTGAGCCTGAACACATAACACAAGCATTCGTCACGAATGCAATGGGGTTATCTGACTTAGAAAATTATCGAAAACAAGCGTTCGTCTTGGCTCCTCTGTCGTCGAAGCATTTTGTCGTTGTTTGTCATATCTACTGGTAAGGATGCAATGGTCTCAGTGAGTTCTCAGGATCCATATCGAGAAGTTGAACCCGTAACGACCTTTGGATTGATAGGCTTTCTCCCTTCTTCACCGCATTTCTTACGATTCCCCGCATCATGTCTGATCATACGCTGACTACCCCACCGTATCCCGCCCTTTGACTTGGCTAGAGACCGCGGAACTGAGTGCGGAGACAAAATCAAAATGGATGAACTTCGGCAAACGACCGCTTTCTTCCGTTCGGGCCCCATTGTGTGTTGCTCTTGGCAATGCCACAGATGTCAGAACCATAGGAACCTCTACTACAGGGAGGGATGCAAATTGTTTCGTTACTGTGGAGGTGCGACTCTGAGCTGGTAGTGCTATTCTTAGTGTGGTAATTGTTGCTGTACTAAATTTATCTTTATGTCAGGACAACAATACTTCGATTCAGGTCTTTAACTTGGGAGATAGATCTTGCAGTTTCTCGGTGTCGGATGCAATATGCCCATTGGGAAAAAGTCATAAAAGTTCCTGATGAGTTTTCCCATCTGTAACTCATTAAGCCCAGTCGCTGGCGTGACCTGCTGTACCAGCTCCTCCATTTAATGTCCATAAACCTTCTCTGAACAAAGCCACGATTGACCTCGCATCAACTCGGCGGCCCATGCACATTCGGGAAATTTTATCTTGGCATCGACAGATACGATCTCCTCATTTATTGCCCGCTGGATTTGCACATCGATTTTGGTCTTCAATAAGCTTATTCATACGAAATGCCAGCTTTTGTCATCGCCTGCGGGAGTCCATGTTGGTGATTCACTGTTCATCTTTTCGATTTGAAGGTGCGAAATGTCTTTATTTTGCATGGCTCTCGAAAGCGAAGTTCAACCGGAAATGCATGCGCCACAAGCTGGGTGAAGTCTTCTTCTCTCCCATGATCTGTTGTGTCTCACGTTCCAGCCCACTTAAAAGGCGCGCGCTTATCTTCAGCGAAGATTCAGCATGCCATCTATCTGGATCGTATCAAGGTCACTCTTAACGAAACTTCGGAGCCCACGCGGATTATTCTTTGAAAAATTCTCCGCTTCAACGAGGTTCGAGGTCTAGCTATAACGGCGCTTCGCTATTCAACTTCGTGGTGGAACACTGGGAGATGCAGTGTCCTCAGAGGCGGACTAAACGCCTGGTAACTCTACCTATGAGTTGGCTAGAGACGTATCAGATTTTCCTCGATCGACCGGGTTATTTGCTGTTTCTGAAATTATGTTGTTACTGAATCGACATCATCGTGCGATGGAAGGCAGCACATTCGACTGAACAAATCTTGCTCTGCGCGCAATTAACATCACTCACTCTTTCCCGGTGATCACAAGTTACAATCAAGAGACCAGGCTTATTGTTGCTATGTCTTCGTCCTGGAGCCATTGGAGGAGCAATCCAAGATATGGGGAAGGAAACGGAAGCGATGAGGTGGCCCTGGCCCCATCAGTTGGAGCAACGATGGAGAACTCAACCCTGGGGAGTAATAGAGATGTTTCCCCCTCTCAAACACACTTCGAGCCTCCGAACCTGATAGCCCCACTCCTCGTCAGAAACAGCGCAAGACACGTTAATTTGATTAGTACACCGTTTGTGTCTCTTATCGTTGAGGCTCTTTCATCTATGTTACGCAGAAGTTGTCACGTATCGATTTGTACCTGATTGTAGTCAGTTCTCAATGTCCTCGTCTTAATAGGAGATGGTTTTTCCACCGACGCGCTGCACGCGCGGCACGACCACGTGATAGGATAAGCGTGTCGCACCGCGTCTCAGCTTCCTCGTTCAAGATAGCCAGCAGGGATGTTGATCAATTTTTAGCTCGGGGTATATTCCACGCACCTGCCAACGTGCATTGCGTTGAGCATCACACTGTCTCACTCAATGTAAGGCACGTCAGCAAAGCGCAGCAAGATCTGCTCTCGACACATCCTCGATCCAAGAGTGATTGACATCGTCTCATGGATCAAAGATGTTCCCGGAGGTTCTTTGGCTGTTAGGCCCTGCAGGAAGTGGAACCTCGGGAAGGCTGGACGAGAAGAAAAATAGTTGAAATCGTTGACGCTGGGGGTCTTTTAGTTTGATGATCCTCAGCGCAACAACATCGACCATTTGGTTGCTAGAATTGCGTATCGTGCAAGATATTGTTGTGGCAATCGATTTGAAGAGTGCGGGAAATAAATACCATCGATTTTGGCTATCGGAGTCTGGAAACCTGGTGATTCTGCAAGGTGGGGTTGCGGTACTGCACAGTGGAAGCCATTGGTCTTGACCCTCTACGATCATCCAGCTCATCGAGGTGCTATAGGCCAGAGACAGCTCTTGGATCTCGCTTCATTTTACGTTGCCAATTTCCTGGTCGCATTCTTGATTATAATTTGTTCTGAACTGCTGAGTGTCGATGTCTTTATCAAAGTACTTCCATTGAAACCACCTCGATCTGGCCAAATGAAAGGATAACTAAGGACTGCACTCCGAGTCCGTATGATAATTTTAATTGCACATATCCACCTTCAGACACACGATTGTAGTGCAAGTTCATGCTCCTTCGGCTGGAAGCCAGGCAACAATAAGGCTCGAACCATTCATACATATTCACCCCAATCAATTGATCGAATCAGATCTACTTCAAGACGTATCAACTAGCAGCGCGGCCAAGTGGAGTTGAGGTTCAGGCATGTTGGGAAGCAGCACCGTGTAATCAGCTTGGGCTCAGGAAGGTCGTGAGTCCGATGAGAATATCCCAACGCCATAATTTTGTCGTAACGTAGTTTACTGCCAAATACTTATGACTCGTCATGCAATGAATATATCATGCTTGTGAATGTACACTACAGCTGGTACTCAGGACTCAATGTTCTACATATAGAAACATACATTCTGCGAATAACACTTGTTGGAGACTGTACCTACATACTAGGCGAGGGGACTCCTCGTCCGCCATAATGCCCTGGGCAGAAAGCACATTCCTGCACGAGATAGGTTGGTTAGCCTATTTAACTTGTGGCCTCACTTGCCAATGGTTGATTGATGAGTTCAATCGCCCTTGCAGACCGAGGCTTGATACTACACTTGAACGGTTTCAGGTGACTGGGAACCAATCAGCCTCAGTATATGCGCGTATACTCGCTATCCCAAGCACCTTACCACAAAATAGAAGAATAATACTGAAGCTTCAATTCCTCGGATGTGTTCTGCGTGATATTGAAGGTTGCAAGTAGCATGGCGCAGCAGATGAAGATGAATGATTCGGCCATTACACGACCTATTTCGATGAATTATCAGCGAGTTTGTGCAGACTGAGTATGTCCAATATCATACCCGGACAGATCCTAGAATACAATTTGGAAAATGCGTGCACCAGCAAACCAGATTATTTCTTAGGCTTACCTTCGGCCGAATCCGAAACAAATTGAACGTGGATCACGTTCAATGGTATCGGTTTCTTTTGTTTTGAGGAACCGCGTTGGATCGAACTCGTATGGGTTACGATACACGGTGGGGTCGTGCAGCATGAGCCTACATATTGGTCGGATAATTCTGGAGATATTCAATTTGAATGATGCGTACCAGAGGTTGGGTACGATATGTGTTCCTTTTGGGATGAAATACCCATCGTAGACATCATCTTGAGACAATACATGAGGAAGACCTATCGATCATATGAGATAAATATAAGTTGAGCCAAGCGACCAGGGTTCGGGATGGATTGTCGTACCTTGAGGAGCAATGGCATGCCAGCGTAAAATCTCCCAAACGAGTGCTCGGACATATGGTAAGTGGTCCCAATCCTTGATACTAGGTAGTCGGTCACGTCCAACCTTTTGGTCAATCTCGGCTTGAGCTCGGACTTGAACCTCCGGGAACTTTGCCATGGCAAGGAAGAATGATTTGATTGAGATGACGCTCTATTGGCATGTCATTATGAGTGTAACTGTTAGTATGCTAAAAACTGTTTCTTACTGTATCACTTCCACCTGAAATGGTATCTGTAAAATAATGCAATCAAGGATGTCATTAAGCACACTGACCGGAAAACATTGCGTAGGCCGCCCATTTAATCTTATCCTCCGCTTCAGGTCCCTTTTCATCGCTCGCATTGTCACTTACGAAAGATGCAAGCTCTTCGAATTGCTACAAGTCAAATCAACTGACCAGCCGATGACGTGCTGCAACGATCCATATACCATGCGTGATATTGTCCACTGGTACGGTTCGTCAACCGTTCGGTGGAGAATGTGACAATATTTTTCAGCAAACGCTTTAAAACCCCCACCTGGAAACCACGCGGGGACATAACAAACTAGTGGGAGCGTTAACTTGAAACCAAGAACAGAGGAAGAGCAAATAAGTACGCCAAGGGATCATGTCCACTAAGAATCGACCTGGGATAACCAGCTCTGCAAATCCATCCATTTCAGCATGTACCAGATCCACGAAGGTATCGGGTAACTTATTGATCTGATAGCCATATGTAATGCGCATAATCACACAAGCAGCAAAACTTAGAGCACTTGTCAATTTTTTTTTGTGAGACGGGATTATGACAGCTACTCGCTTTTTCGCATGCTCAAGGAACCCTTCTGGGTTGGAAAGCACCTCTCTCAAAAACCGTTGACATTCTTCGTCCTCGATGTTGTCATATCTACGGAAAGTGGGCATAGTACCCATCACTTTGTGGAAAAGCTTTCGTGCCGACCGTAAACGGTCAGTGTACTGGAGGAGCGCTACTCCGCGTTCATGTATGCCTACGATTTCGCGCATTTGTGAGACTGGTCGATTGGAGTAAATGGATCCTCGTTTCTCGAGGAGGTCTACGGCAAGTTGGAATGTATTGACAATAAGCCATTTTTGTCCCCACACGTTCAAAAAAATCATATTTCCTATCGACAATTAAGTAGTTTATCGGTCTTCGGGTCCATGACGCTCACCGTATTGCTTCTTCAATTCAGCAAATGTAATCCATGCTTTGTCCTTCGGAATCTCGCGCGCGTTGCAAAGAAATGGATATCCTTTAGGACCAAGAGGATATTTCCTATGACCGAGAGAGTTGCGAGCGATGATAAAAGCGCAAAGGACAGCCAAAGTTTTGAGGACGAGTTGGACTGTGGAATCCATCATGGGTTCAGTTGAGGGGCGGTGTACAGATGACCCGTGAAACCCTGTACTTGAAAACCCGCTATTGAGGACTGAGGCCTGAGGCGTGGCGCGGCACGGCCGTGTTGTTTTCACATGCTACTAGTACGGCGTACGCGTACGTATCATTAGCGTTGTCGCAAGGTAGACCGAGGTGAGAGTATCTAGCATATATATAATATATATTTTGACCACAACTCTACTCGTTGTCATTGTCGTTGAGCTGCCATGACTGCCATGGCTAAAAAGGGTAGTCCCATGCCCAGATAGCGTGAGTGCTGAGCGATGTTGAAAAAGAGATCACATCATGTAGTAAATGTGATCTGAGAATTAGAATAGCTGAAGGGATTGACCAAGGAGTGAGTACTACTTACCAGATCTTGGGTTCTCAATTCCAGACTAAACCTCAAGATTGAATCTGATTCAGCATGCAATACTGGGCTATCTCGGTAGGTATTTTAATCATGTGAAGCCGGTAGTATTTATCTAATTACTACTTAATACCAATTACAATTCGTTAGGACAGTACAAACCAAGCGGAACTGGGTTAGCGATGCATGTGGCTCGTCGAGAGCATGCTCGGCAATGATATAACTTATTATATTTAGAAATATGCCTGATTACATAGTTAGTTCAGCGATGACCCTCAACCCAAAAAGTTTCGACCCTAGGTGCAATACTTTGTTTCCGGACCCCCTTTGCCATAATATAATATCATGCTCCATTGTATCACGACTAGCAGCTATCCGTGCTTCGCGGGGGTTTCCTAATTGCTAGGTTCATGTGTTAAAACCTGTGAACATGCAATGTGAGCATATCCCTGTACACAGCTTGCATTTTCTTCCCAGGTTACATAAATGCCCTGTGGTTCGTGTATGAACCGGTCAATTGTAGTATGGATTGTAGTACAGATATATCATCTGTTGAAGTATGAATGTTCAACGGTATCCTCTGTTCTATTTATACTTGACCTATTTTTTACTACTATCCCAACATTATGAGGCTGGCCTCGTACCCGCTACTATACAGGTCTCAATGGGTTTTCGTACCCGCTACTGTACAGCTATGGATATACTTATGAAATTTTATCCACCGAACCACCTCAGTCAATCTATACGAACGACTGAGGTGGGTACTTGATATTCCTTTACTAGTCATCTTACTTATAGTCTCCATGTAGATCCTTTCTGTTTGACAGGTACCAACAGAGTGAATCTATACGTACGACTTAGATCCTTACTGTTTGACATCATCTACCAAACCACCCACCACCCCTAACTCCCCGCAACTTCTCTTCTTTGGGACAGGTGCCCTGTCGGCCCCTGAAAGAGTGAGTGGTTCAGGTTAGTGGTTCGTTTAAGGTCAGGGTGGTTTTCCTTCTCCCTCGGTCGGTCCACATGCCTTTATGATACCCCACTGCTGTGAGTGATTTCAGTAAATTTATCGATTTGAGAAACAAAATACATATTCTCGCGACTATGCAATACAAAAAAGACAGTTGCAAAATTTGGGAAATTTCTATTACATAAGTCACTGACGCGATGTGTATTTAGTGAATGGACAAGTGTGCGTGGTGATACATCAGATACATCATGATATATCAGCCATTTTTTGATTGCCTAAAATGTGCTTAGAACGATCCATCATTTGCGTTCTTGTAACTGCAAGGAATGATGTATCATCTTGCCGTCTAGGCCTGTTGGTACAGGGGTTGCCCGAGTCCTTGCCCGAGTCATTCAGATCAAATATTGGTGCTTATGTAAAGCCTTCCAATGCCTCGTACTCGTCTCCGCAAAGAAAACATCTGACCCTCGTGTCGTTCCTGAACAATCAAAAGTCCAGGCACCAAGCAGCAGCGGAACATTCGCTAAGATCAACAGCAGAATAAATTGAAATTCATTGAAGGCGATACAGTTTGCTACACTAGTTTCTGAAGATCGGAAATGTATCTATTGTAGGCAATAGATGAGACATAGGTTAAATGATCCAATGTTAGCCAAAATTTACCATTCTGTTTGTGCAGCCAGATTAGAAACTTAGCCCTACTTGCCTAATGGCTGGTTGATGAGTTGAATAGCTGTCTTGGATCGAGGCTTCACAGTACACTTGATTGGCTTGTGCTGGCTAGAATTCATCCAGTGTCAGCACATGTGTATCGACTCAATAGTTCAAAAGCCATACCAGATGACACCAGAAATGTAATCAAGCTCCAACTCCTCGTTGGAGTCCTTTGTGATATCGAAGGTTGCAAGCAACATGGCGCATACGATAGAGACTGATGCTTCCGCCATCACACGTCCTATTTCGGTAAATCGTCAACGACCTTGTGCGAATGATGGTTGTTGAAAGTCGTACCTGGACAAAGCCTGAAAGTAAGGGTGAGCAAAGGGGAATAAGGGCTTAATTATTAGGCTTACCTTCGACCGAACCCAAAAGCAACTGAACGAGGATCGCGTTCAACCTCATCGGTTTCTTTGGTTTTGAGGAATCGAGTGGGGTCGAATTCGTGTGGGTTGTGATACACTTCGGGATCATGTAACATAGACCTGTAGTACTGATCTAACTTGATTGATTCTCCGCACTTGATAGACATGGTACGCACCAAATATTGGGCATCACATGGGTCCCTTTTGGAATGAAATACCCGTCATAGACATCATCTTGTGCAGATACATGGGTAAGACCTGGTATAAGGTTATAGTTAATGAAACTTGTACTAGAAGGTCAGGCTTTGGAGCGAACCGAGAGGAACGATGGCGTGCCAGCGTAAAACCTCCCAAACGACTGCTCGAAAATATGGTAAATTATCCAAATCCTTCAAACTGGGGAGTTGATCATGTCCAACGACCTGGTCAATTTCGGCTTGCGCTCTAGCTTGAACTTCGGGGTATTTTGCCATTGCGAGGACAAAGGTGTGCATGGCGACGGTACTCTATGAATGAGTGATCATGAGTATGTATCATCAATGGAATTGGGACAGTTCTTACGGTATCACTTCCGGCTGAAATACCAGTATTCTCGTGAACCCATGCAAGTCACGGGTGAAATGAAACACTTACCAAAATACATCGCGTTGGATGCCCATTTGATCTGATCCTGAACATCAGAATCCGGTGCATCGTTCACATTATCGCTCACGAATGATGCAAAGTCTTCGGATTGCTGCAAGCAAAGTTAACTTCAAAACCGAAAGGCAACTGAACCACGTACCATACGTGACAACGTCCATTCAAATGGCTGATTGACTGCTTGAAAAAGCAATCTCCGATACCTTTCGGCAACAGCGTTAAATCGTCCACCTGGGAACCATGCGGGAACATAACGAACTAGTGCGCGTGTTAGGATGAAGTATTTTAAACTTAACAACGTTGATAGATTGGACGCGTACGCCAAGGGATCAATTCCACCAAATATCGGCCTGGCGCGAACAATTCTGTGAATATCCGCATTGCATTTGTCACCAACTGCACCCAGGGGTCAGGATGGTCTTGCGTTTGATAACCGTATGTAATGCGCAGAATCACGGAAGCAGTAAAGCTACAAGTGCCAATCATTGTCGATGATCCTTGCCTTCGTCAGGAGCATGACATGTACTCACTACTTCAGATGGTTACTGTACTCTTCTGAGTTGGAAAGCATCACCTTTAAAAACCTTTTACATTCTTCCTCCAGAATGTCGTCGTACCGGCGGAATGTAGCAACGGTTCCCATGACTTTGTGAAAAAGCTTGCGCGATGACCGTAAACGGTCTGTATATGGCATAAATGGCACGCTGCGTTCATCCTTTTGTAGACTGGCTATTTGCCTCATTCGAGAGACTGGTCGATTGGAGTAAATGGACCCCCGTTTCTCGAGCAGCTCCATGGTGGATTGGTATGAATTGAGAACGAGCCAATTTTGCCCGTACACGTTCAAGAATATCAAATCCCCTATGAATGTTTCGAAGTCAGTCAGTTTCTTGTATCAGTGTATCACTGCTGCCCACCGTATTGCTTTGACCATTCCGCAAAGGTCACCCATGGCTTCTCCTTCGGAACTTGACGCGCGTTTCCGGTGAGTAGATTTCCCCTGGGACCAGGAGGTAATTTCTTATGTTGTCGGAAAGCATTACGAGCGATTAGCAAGGCGCATACGACAGCCAAAATTGAGAGCACAGGCTGAAGGGGAGAATCCATGATAGTGTCATTCGCGCATTGACCTATATTTATACGCGACAATGAGCTCGGCGTGACTCAGATTGCTCATTCAGCTTATCATTTGGGAGCATAATGATACGGATATCAATATAGATGTATAGCTAGTCTAAGGTCAGCAACGGCGACTAATGATACGGTTTGGGTTTGGATGGAATATGACGGGGTTGTAGCGGTGTTGTTCAGGCAAGAATCACTTTTTCCATTACCATTCGGGCCCGTCCGGGCTCCTTGATCATTACGGTGAATTGGGAATGATACGGATATCAATATAGATGTATGGCTAGTCTAAGGTCAGCAACGGCGACTAATGATACGGTTTGGGTTTGGATGGGGGTTGTAGCGGTGTTGTTCAGGCAAGAATCACTTTTCCCATTACCATTCGGGCCCGTTCGGGCTCCTTGATCATTAGGGTGAATTGGGGCCAATTTGTTACAAGAGGCAACCAATGTAAATTTCCGTCGGAATACACTGACTGTGTGGTGGTGTGGTTGGGGTACCACAGCCCGGAAAATCTGGGTAAAGCTCTGATCCCCAATGAAACCAAACACATCCAATCTCGTCGAAAATCATCACTCGACGAGATTTGCTGAGAAAATGAGAATATGACGAGTAAAATCCATCAATTCAAGGCAGGTGTCATCGTAGATAGACTTTTTTCGTCAGATCACGTCGGATTCCGTCTGTATGGTAGATAGTCAAATGCATTGATCTTTCTCTATACGAAATACAGCAGCTCTCGGCGCAATTCATCAAGAACAGAAAACACTCGTCATTACACCGCTCCCCTCTGCAGTATTGCCATGTGGCAAGGTATTATAGGACAAAAAACCGTCGGCTTCTTGTGGATCTTTGGGATACCATAGAACTCTGGGAGTTTATAGACGTGACCTTCCAGCTTGATCGGGCAATATCGTGTTGAATCTTCGCCAATTCCAAGGATGGAATAGAGAAGATGTGATTTCATTCCCCAGATTCTTCAGTTCAGTCCTCATCATATCTCATCAAATCCCATCACCAGACCAAAATATAGTGCTTCGTCAATTTTCATCCACTTTCATCACAAGGGGAAGACTTGTCGAATTTTGTTTTCTTAAAGGGGAGGACTTGTCAAGTGGTTTGGATTTGTTGTAAGGGGAAGTCGCGTCGAGTGTTTTGAAGGGAAAGAGGCGCAGAGTCGTTTGGACTAATCTTTGTACGCGTAGTTGGGCCGCATTTCGTGCTGTCCAATAGTCAGAGATATAGAATGAACAAGTGAAGAACTGGGGAATATATGCCTTGCAAGTTCAATCATTCCACTGAAGAAATAATATTAGTGTGAGTTAATACTGAACAATAGAACAATTGTGACGACTTATAGAAGATTTCGCATGCTTTCGTGCGCGTCTCGCATCAGGGTTTTGTGGCTTTCAGTTTGGGCTCGCAAATTTTTGAGTGTGTGGTGTGCAGCAAGGAAATGGATAATCTTACCAGTTCCTCGTGTTGATAGAGCGAAGGTCAAACCATTCACTGCTCAGGATTTTTCGCATACTCGGCCTACGCCGTCTCCGAATTGGAGCATGATGAAGCATGAGGAGGGTACTGGGGAGAAAATAGAGTTGACGAGGATTGAGGACCGTGAGGGGTTAAGGAGTGCGTTGCAGAGATTGCTGGGTCAAGCAGGATAGGTTGATACTGCTTGTGACTTTACGATTCAAGCACATAGAATGGGGTCACTTGGCATTAATTACGCACACCCTGCCGATGTGCCACAGCACTTATTATTCGCAAAGAAATCCGTACTCGCTGCAGCACCATATTTGAGATATTTGCGAGATCCAAGTCGCACCTCCATCGCTCAAACATTCATTCTAGGACTTCCAGGCTAGCGATAAGCATACCACCAAAGTTCCGCTAGCTAACGATCGATCACAATATCAAAAAGTGTGCAGCGCTGTGGTTTCTACCCATGGGCTATCTTGTCTTCAGTGCTTGTAAGGAGTCGACGAGGATCTGGACTGCAAACTAAAACATTGACTATACGCATCAATATTGTTCAGAGGCGTTCAGTACCTCGGGTAAATCCATTAAAATAGCCCACATCCTGTCTTGTCATAAAACCTCCAAACGAGGCGTAAATTACTGCTGTTAGTTCCTGTCAAGTTGCCTCAGCACTCATCAAGCTGAGCCTCGAGTTCTCTGACTTGTGCCAGTACTTCGTCCCTCTCTATCTCCCCCGCGTTAATTTTGTCCTTCAACACCTTTATTTTGTCCTTCACCGCCTTTGTTTTGTCACTCGTCGCCTTCACTGCTTTTATTTTGTCACTCGCCGCCTTCATTCTGGCACTCGCCGCCTTCATTGCTTTTATTTTGTCCTTCAATGCTTTTAGTTCTGCCTGCTTCGCCTGAATCTGAAGACCAAGATCAGTAACTTGTAACTTCAATAGACCCAAAGACATACGGGTTTCTGGAAATCATCCAATTTCTGATGATACATTTCCCTCAAGTAGGTAGTATCAACCTTTTCTACGTCATAGATGACAATGTTATGCCCTTTTTCTTCTTTTTGCCGCTGCTGCTTCATTTTCACTGTTGTCGGCAATTTCAGTTCTCTATCTAAACGATCCGACCCCGTCGTCTTAATGTTCAGTACTTTCGGAGAGTATTCTTCCTCGATGATCTTCATAATGGTACCAGCGTACCAGTAGCAGTTCTTTGACAATAAAAGATATTTGCGATCCTGCCGGTGCAGAGTCTCGGCTAGGACTACGAGATGCCAAAGGGGAAGGATGCTATGGTTATCGTCGTCATTTGGGGAGTAGTCAAACTCAAGCTTGCGGTAGAGTTTGTCACCAGAGTTAAACTTTCCTGACCAGCTTAGGCGATAGGCCATGTCCTTTGGAGGACGCTTGGCATTGATTAGGTCCAAATATGGAGAGGACGCAGAGGGCGGGGATGAAGAGAGGCATTGGCCGGCCCTTGCTTGAGCAAGGTCTCCTCAGCCTGTGCGGGTGCTGTAGTGATCTCTGGCTGTGATGTAGGAAGGTGAGTGTTAGGAGTGGCATATGATGAGGAAGTACGTACAGAACCAGGTAAGTGAGCGGTCTCTGTCTCGCTGCGTCCTGCCTCAGTGGCATCATCGTTGCTCGATTCTGTGACTTTATCCTCGACCTCTCCAAGGAGTCGCTCGATAGTTATATAGTATGTCTCTCCGTAATTTAACAGAGAGGTATTCGTGCCCAGATACCGAGCCAATTTTGTAGAGACCCAATTATACAACACGCCAAGCACCCATGTCCATTGAACCAGGCGCAAAAAACCACCCCTGAATTATTCTTTTGTAATATATAACGTGGATGCCGAAAAACGCTTCGGGAAGCGCTACCTCGTTCTCGGATGGCATGCCTAGATAGTAAACAAGTTTGCGGAGGAGTCTCGAAACCGAGGATTTCATGGCGGATGACATGCTGTTTGGTGGTTGAAACACAGATGTGGTCGAGCTGAGCGTTTGCTGGGAAACACGTGATGAGGTATTGTCAAAGCAGTGTTCAGCGCTATCGATGTTCGTTAAGCGGCACAACTGCAATCGTGATTGTGATCAGCTATCATGAGACCTGCATGAGGCTGCAATGTTGGGGTTACTGTGGTGGACGGACCGTCTATTGGGAATTACTTGCGACCCCCTACACCGTAAGGTCTGAAACTTAATACACGAGCTTCTAAGTCAAAGTCGAGGGAATCGTGCAAGTATGGTGAGGAAGCGATGAGTGTAAGTCGAGTTGCTTCAACAGGGCTGTCCACCAAGCTTGTGGCTTTGCTGCTGGTGTTACATGCGTGACACTGCAGAATGGAGTCAATTGATGGTCTGCTGCAATACTTATCTCAGACCTAGAAATGTCGAGATAAGGGTGATGAGATATGCACACTAAAGATGTAGCATACCTTCTCCTCCGACTTGCTCAAACCCTTCCAGTAGCACCTCTTGCTGCATCTCGTAAGCTCCAACAAATGGGAGCTCATCAGGACATTCAAAGGTGTTATTGAAGGTGCGTGAAAATAAGTCTTTTCGAGGGGCTATCCGATGTTAAGTGCGTGCTTTTTAGGGCACAAGTATTTGTATCAAGAACGACAAGTCTTGCAGCGGGACTGCTCACTTTCAAACATGCTGATTCGCATTACAACGAGGGGATCGATGCTGATACTCAAGGGAGTATAATTGATCTGGATCACGCCAAGAAAGGACGCAAGGTCAACGTCCAGTCTCGCAAGCTCCCAGATACCCTGTCCGATGCCAGATTAAATAATAAATTTCTGGGAGGCTTAAATGTGCTCTATGGCAGCGAAATCACGAGGGAGCACGCAGACAAGATGTTCACCATTATGTCTGTCAACGAATATGTATTTTCCTGGAAAGGTGGTAACCTGGAATCTGAGATGGCCATCGTCGGCCTGATAGGCATGATAAACTCGTACGTTGACGATCGAGAAAAGATGCTTGTGTCGCTGGCAGGGACTGAATTCGCCTTTGACAACCTGAACTGGGAGGTGAGTTTGTGCTCATCCTTCCCTACCCATCATGCCCTAACTTCGATAGGTACCAACTTCAGTGACCTCGTTTCGCAGCACAAACCTCGTAGCGATCTTCGAACTGTGAGTGCCAACAACATCCTTCAATGTGGTGCATACTGACCATTCAAAAGGGAACTCTACCATTCATGGCCACCCAGATCTTAACTAATCAGATGGATGGATCTCCTGCTTTCTATCAATGGGGTATCGATGCCGTTGTCCATGATGCGCCTCATGATATGGAGTCCGTCTTCTGGTGCTTATTATACCTCTGCCTCACAAGGAAATCTAGTGGCGGGGCAAGGCGGGATGAATTGCAAGAGGGTAATCGTGACCCAGATATCCGCCGGATCGTTTATTGTCTCTTTGATGGTGACGATATAGTTTTGAAGGACAACACGATGCTTTTATTCAAGCGACCAAGCGAGATGGAATACATCCTCAAATTTGTTGATCCATCATTCAATGACTTCAAGCCGTTGCTCAGAGCGTGGTGGAACATCCTCATACTTGCTTTCCGATATCGCGCGTTTGAATATTGGAACATACACGACATGTTTCTCAAAGCCATCGGAGATCTTGAACTGGAGCTCGGTCCTCAATCTGAGGAGCTGGATCAAGCCGAAGAGAGCGAACGCCAACGTCGAATGAAATTTTTTGAAAAGATAACCACGGCAGGAGTCAAAGCACAGGATTTCACCATGGCAGACGAAGCGCAGGACTCCACGATGGCAGTCGAAGCGCAGGATTCCACGGCAGCAGTCAAAACGGATTCCAGGGCTCCACAGACTCCACCGCGTCGCACAAATCCACATGCTGTCTTGGACCCGACTTTGACTCCGTTGAATGTGATCTAAGTGATATATACGTGTGTTTCTGTGCCCTTTTGGTGTCGTAGGTCCCATTGCCGCGTCGATGCGCTAAATAACTAAATGTAATGTGTCTGTTATTGATCGACGGTGACGAAGAAGTGCACAAGGGTATCTCATTCGACCGCCTGCATTGGTTTGTAGTCTTGTGCCCATTCCGTTCCAGAAAGTGACGGATGGGAACGAGACTAACACAACAGGCAGAATCAGATCTTTGGTTGGGAATAAGATAAAGAACGGTAAAAAACTATTTCACGGACACAAAGGGCTTCTAAATCCTATTCATGTATTCCACACCGAACGATTCTGTTCTGCCCGTTGTGTAAGTGATTGATAGGTGATGCAGGCAACTAAATAAGCAACCGGATAATGATTGAGAGAACTGTGCCATATGAGTCGTGATTTGAACTGTCGCATTTATCGTAATAACCATATAGGCAATTCTGCTAATTCTTAAGTGTACAAACTCTCATTTCCAAGCTCTCTTTTCCTTCCAGTCGGTGGGACAATACCCGAAGTAGCGTTTCTGATGCTCGTGCCTTGCCATTCGTGTACCTTCTCTTCAAGGATCTTGGCCAACAGTTTCTGCACGTCATTCATTGTTTCGGTAGACCATTGGTCATCGTTCTCCTGCAAGACATCCGCCTGCACGGGTGGAATCTTTGGCGGAGGAGGCGGAGGAACGGTCGGATAGGGTAATAGAAGCAAGAAACCCATTGAGTTGGGATGGTCGTGTTGGCGAAATGTGAGATGGGAAACGAAGGCTGCTGCAGTGCCTTGAACTAAATTTGGGGGAGCAAATGGCTCTGCCGGAGACTAGGCAAGTTATTATGGTTATCGTGTATGCGATGAATAAGCCACCTACATATTGGGATGGGTCAACTGGAGTAGTAGATGTGCTGAGATATCGCATGGGTGCGTTGTCGTCTTGGTCTGGAGCCCTCGTTGAAGTCGTGTACGTTGACACAGCGTAAATATCAAGCAAAAATGTCCTATCGTAGATCCCAGTTAGTAAGCCCCAAATAATGATAGATACACGCACTTGTCGGGATTGAGTTCGTCTACCACTACTTTGACGTACGGGTGCATGGCCCATGTGGGCAACCTCGACAAAACTTCTGAGATAAGCACCACGGCCGATGTCCATTCTGGAGTGAACACTTGACCCATCTTTTCACCTGTCACTCATTTTGTTTGGCTATATGGGACGCGAGTACACACCTGTACGTTGTTGGTCGCGACAGCCCCAATCTGTTCACCTAGATCTGCACCCTTGGCCCATACCTTTCCAGCTTTGCCTGTAGCTACTACAAGCTTTTTCCTGTCCTTTGGTATAGTACCAATAAGCTTGACTTGTAATGGTTCAGGCTGAGCCGCCTCCTGGTTTTCACGAGGTAATGGGTTGAGTTCATCTTCGTCGTCTGATTCAATCATGTGTCGTGCAGGTGGCGCGTCTCCTAGTGGGTCAATATCCTATTTGTATTCAGCACATTGAGCATGGATTTAAAGCACAGTCCTTTCCAAAAGACCTACCATCCTGGATGAGCTGATTCGGGGCTGCGTTAGAGCTGATTCAGGGCTGTGGATTGTAAAGCCAAGATCCTTTGATTCAAACAAGGACAAATACGATACCAGGGTTGCCAAATCTGATCATCTCTGCCATACCCACTTAAATCCATCTCAGCTTACTTGAACTACCATGGTGCGTTATTTTATCGATTTCACGAGGTAGAGAACCTATTCAAACGTATATGTAGAGCGATAACTCGGGTGAGCCCCCAGGGAGTCATATTTCATGCATTGGTTGAAGTTGAATCGCAATGAACAGAATATAAGGAAGCTTTCGCGCTTTTCGATAAACGCGGTACAGGTGCCGTGCCACGGGAAACTCTCGGAGATCTACTTCGAGCTTTGGGCCAGAACCCTACTCAAGCTGAGGTTGCCGATATCGTGAATAGTGCTCCAAGAGAGGGTACGTGCCTTCGTTCCCACTTAAAGAGCTCGTGTTCCTATAATATTTATCGTCTATCTTTCTGCATCGTGTGCCTCTCACGTATCCTGCTTCCATCGTTGTAATTGCACTGATGGTGCCTTTGCATTAATGACCCACATAGTCGATTACAAGACCTTCCTCACGATTCTCAACCGTCCCGATGGCTTCAAGCCTGCAGGAACACCAGGTTAGTATCATTTCATCCTCTTTCACATCGATCTTATCTTCTTCTCTTCAATGCAAACGCTGATCGTCGCGTCGCATAACGCTGGATTATGTCAACAGAGGACTTTATCCGCGGTTTCCAAGTTTTCGACAAGGAAGGAAACGGCTTCATCGGTGCTGGAGAGCTACGATATGTCCTTACACAGTTAGGCGAGAAAATGACCGACGAGGAGGTTGATGAACTACTGAAGGGTGTGCAGATCGGGGCGTACGTCCTCAATCATCTGCGTATTACTCTGATTAGCAATGCTGAGAGTGTTTGGTTTCTTTCAGAGACGGAAACGTTAACTACGAATCATTCGTCCGCACTATCCTTAGTCAATGATCCGATACACTGGCCATGGAATACCATTAAAGATTCTTTTGTACTACTTGACACCATGACACGCGCCCTTTCATCGCTCCACCTCGGTGATCCCAATTCTGCCATTCGTGCCTTGATCCAACCAAGGTTTTTAATTTACAAACGAGAGTAGTGAGTATATTTCAACACCAGCGTTTGTCACAATCGCTACGCCTAAAGGCCTATACGCAAATTATTGGGCTTGACTGCGGGTATATTGCACTGGGCATCTCCAAACCCTACCGAACGCAAACTCCAACAGCAAGAGAGAGAGCGACAATGCGACCTCCCCCCAATACATTCGACCCTACAGCCGCATTATCCGATCCCTCACCGTCCGAGGATGCTGAGCTACCTGTCTCCGTTGAGAAGGGTTCTATGGTGTACCAACCTGTAAGGGGTCCACTGTAGGTCGAGGTGACAGTAGCCAAAGTATTCTCAATATTTGGATTGCTGAACACGTGTTCTTCAACACATCTCCCAGTTCCAGCATCAACGTCGAACTCGCAAACTTTATGCACCCCATTCCACATACCCGATGGTTCGAGTGAGAGGGTATATCTATTTGCATCTTTGACCCAAATTTCTGTCGAGTAGATAAAATATGTTAGATCTTGCTGGGGTTCATAAAGGTGAACAGATTATAATTGTAAGACGTATGGAATATGGTCTGGGGCACCGAATTGATAGTGACAGATCCCTCGTCGCCAACGCCCTCTACCACCCATAACTCATTTACATAACCTAATACATACGTCGTCGCACCTGCCTCGTTCACACCGATTGCTGAGGGGGAACGTAGTCCTTTCTGTGGTATGAGACGGTTCAGGTGTAATAGTAGTTGTGTACCGTTCAACGGCATACAGTGTTACAGCTGCCTGGCCTTCAAAACGCGACAGATCACTGAATCTGCTGAAAATCGTAGGTAAAGACTGGACTCACTGAGGTTGATTAAGCTGACGAGTAGAGCAGTTACAGGCGATGACGGAGCGCATCGTAGGTCCGTTGTACAGTATACCGATACCATTTTTTTAACAAGAGTCTTTTATGTTTTGTACTCACGCTTAAGACGCTTGGCAAGAGGTTGAGTTGACAAAGCGACTTGTTCAATCACAGTACCTTGTCCTTCCTCCGCTTTGTCAGTTGGGCGGAGCGTGAACGTGGAGTATATGAGATGAAGATCCGCCTTCAGCTCAACTCCAGCAGCCGACCTGGCCTCACTGAATCAAACCAGCGTCCCCAGATGTACGAATACTGACTGGTGTGGAATTTTAACTCCCTATCGCTAAAGAGTGAGCTCGAGATGGGCGCCTGCGCTGGCAGGACCAGTTACAAAACCTAGAAAGTCACAGGACTATGTCAAGTTATGGCTTTCGTTGTGTAGCACATCTCCTGAAGCAAGTTGTTTCTCAAAAATTCAGGGGAATAAAATTAATCCATTCGTATCTACTCTTCATCGCTCTCGGTCTTGTAAGCATCATCATCGTCTTCTTCTTCACTTTTTGAGCTGGCTCCAGACCCTGAAGAGGTGGCACCATTCCCACCCCTTCCCTCCATACTCGACCTTCCACCAGATCTCCCACCATTTGCGACCAACTCGACGACTAACTGTCCACCTCCTGTCATTCCTTCAACCTCTCCTAATAAAAGCCCAGACTGCCACTTAATGGTATGCCTAGGGTATGTAGAAGCAACGACAAATCCCCACCATTCCTCTGGATCTGCCTCCAACGCAAGTCTCGCTTCGACGGTCTGCTCCGCACTACCCATCTTCATCCCTTCTGGGGGTGCAGAACCTGTCACCAATCGGCCGTCATCACCGTTCAGCAACTGCGATCCAACAAAAGCATAAAGCTTCGTCAAAGTATCCATTTCTTCAAATTTCCTGAGAACGCGACTTCCATTGGGGAATCTAATCGCGAATCTCAAAATGCCCTTGTGGTTGCTGACCGGTTCTTCACCAACGACGTTATACTTGATCCACGTCTTCCAGTCGTTTTTCAGCTCCTCTTTCCTTCTCTCCCTCTCTTTTTCTTCTTGTCTTCTCCTTTCTTCGTCTCTCCTCCTCTCCTCCTCCCTCCTCTCCTTCTCTTTTCGTTCTCTCTCTTGTCTCATGCTGGCTTCGATCCTCTCTTTATCTCTTCTCATGGTCTCCTTGTAAGCTTGATCTTGTTCTTCTCGAATCCTGCGATCCCGCTCATGACCATCTTGAACCGCCCGCAACCTATTCAAAAATGGTGTAACGCGGGGTATGACTTGAGTTTGGAGATGATCCAGAAGGACTTGGGCCGAGGTTGGACCCGAAGAGGCCGGAGTTGATTTGCCTTGATGACGGGAGAGAACAGTTAGGGTCGAGGCTGTAGACGATGGTGAAGGGCTTGAACGGGATCCAAGGGCGTTGCGAGGTGGTTGAAGAGCTACAAAAGCGACAAATGGGTATGTGGTGGCTTGCAGCTTGAGGGAGGCTGCAAGTTACGAACATGGATAAATTGAACGTTTCAAAGTCATGGAAACTGAAATGACGTACCACCATGAGCATCTGCATCACCAATGTCTCCACCCCAAACGATAACGTTATTTTCATAGAAGAAATTGACAAAAGCAGGGTCTGTCAGGGTAGACCTAAACGCGATGATATTAGTGATGAGTCTCACGACATTATACATGAATTAGCGTACCTCTTGAACTCAGGAACATCATCGTGTTCATCGCTAACCAATACAATACACCCAATTCTGAATTCCTTTTGAATCCTCCTCAAGGCCTCCTCGTATGTTCCACTAGCGAAGTCTGGTAAAATCCTGGAGTCTCCAAGGCCATTACCGTCGGCGCCAGATCTCGAAATTAGGTTATTAGACGAAGGATTGGCTTCGGTACCGGTTGAGCTTCCAGCTTGCTGTTGTCGTTCTTGAGCCCTAGCTCTCGCGCGACTGATGCAAAGTGCTCCAGTTTCTTCTTCTAGCTCCCTGATCCAGCTTTCTTGACCTTTCATGCTGACACCATGTGCTCGACTTCTTGAGGAATTACCGCTACTTGACTGGCGAGGGAGAGGACGATATCCTGGCGTGAGGTACGTAAAGGGAAATATCCGAGGTGGGAAAGGGATTCGGAGAATTGAGAATACGAATTTTAGGATGCTTGATAGTAGCTGGAGTGGGAATGTTATGAGACTAAGGATGGGACGGGGAATTATGTCATATGCAGGTCTAGCTTGTCGATGCTAAAGCGTCACGATGATTGAGTGCGATGCATCCGCGCGACATTGAATGACATACCCTATGATGGTTTCTATGCGAGCTTGAGGGACGGGATAGCAGGCGTTGGTCTGAGTCATCAACTTCAAATGGTTCGTAAGGCGTCGATGAGGGCGGTTGGGGCGGCGGTGATGCAGGTTGCGCCTGGATTGAGTTTGCGTGAACGTTTCCACCACCACCGAAAATCATGTCTGCGGCTCTCTATCAGGATTATTCCGCAATCGGCAACACAGCGCGCACGGCGCACAGCACAGGTAAGAGCAGGAGCGAGGCCAAGAAGGGAGGAAAAGGAAGCATCATTCGTCAACAAGAGTAGGAAGAAGAATGCAACGGAGAGACAACACGTACCTCTACATCCCAATCCACGCTGTTCAAAACGCTAATGGCAACTTCGTCATCGCCGCCATTGGTAATATCTCGAAGCTGTAAGGCAGCTGCTCGTTGCGTGTCGGTCAACTGGTCCATCCTTCTTCTACAATTCCTTCTGTATAACTTATTCTCCGTGTTGTTGTCGAGAAGGCGCAGCTTCCAAGGCGGCAACTTCGCTCCCAATGGTATAATGTTCAAATGTGAGAAGTTCTATTCCCAGGTGGTCCGAGACTAATCGAGAGAAGTAGGCCCACGATTATCGAGCGAGTATAACTGTGATGGTCGCGGTGAATGGAGGAGGAGAAGAGCAGCGGTGACTGGATTTACGCTCTGTAGACTCGATGGGGCAACCTTTGACGCCACGCCACACGGTGAGCTGTTGTGTTTGTCTCTGTTTGATTTACTTTGCAGTTCCTCCGCCTGGTCCGGTCATAAAGGTACCAACGGGAACTGCCTATGAGCCTTCATCACCTGGGAATAAGGGCCAGGTGGGAAGTCACCTAAACCCGCTCAATGTCTCTCAAAGACAGGGGAAGCTCCTGTAGTGCGACCAAACACGATGCTGCGCATCTGGCCCAACTGTACTATCATGGTCATATATAGCATCGTTTGTGAATTCTTCAAAGAACACTCTGAAGTAGTCAACCTACCAGCAGATTTATTAAATTCACATTAGTTGCTCAAATTTCACTCAACGTCATTATTTCTCTCCGGTGCGTAACTCTCATTTACATTGCTCAATCTGTGCCACTGACCGTTATCGCTTCAGTACGGAGAGCTTACTAGGGGCGCACTCCGCAATGATCTTCAGGATTGATATCTACTCTCGCTATCTTACAAAGTCAGAATATTTACAAACGAGGAAGAAGCACATAATAATCATACAGCATTGATTAAATTCACGACGCTACAGCAAGCTTGGTAGGACCCTGTTCTTCCGCGTGGAATCGAACATCACGGCAACTGGTCGGGTATGAACATTGCCTTACTGCCTACTCCACCGCCGTCCCCTACTGAACCCTCTACTAGTGCCTTCATCTGCACGACGGCCGAGGGAGCATCAGGATCAGATCGAAGTACTCGAATGTAACTCGGAGAAGCTAGAACTAAGAGCAAGTTCCACGACCTCAACTCCGATTGTTTACCGTCTTAGCACCTCCGGTCTCACTTCGAAGTGGAAGTCGACCAAAAGTACAGGCAGTGATGTTGGAAAGACTTCCGTTTGGAATAGCGGACGCTTACCGTCCTCCGTTCGAACTACCATGGCTACACCGACGGTACCCATCAAGGCTCAGTCAAAGGAGAATTCATTGATTCATTCTTCGTGCTCGCCGCCGTCGACGGAGAACGAAAGAGAAGCACCGGAAACAAAGTTTACTTTCAGTCTAGGATAAGTGCGTAAATATATTATTTTTGAGCTATTGCCTTGCTGCCATTCACACGTCCACATTCCACCGGTACTTCCTTCGAAAGAAGCGGACTAGAACCCCACGTGAATATCACCGCCTCTATCACCACCGTCGACTCCACAGCCGCAAGTAAATTTGGTGCCACCAGGAGCCTGATGCTTAGCCCAAGAATATGCACTCCTCAGAGTATTGGCAAGGACGCTTCATCTGAAGGAGAGAAGATGAGCGAAACGAATGGTGCGGAAAACTTGAGCATAGAAGATCGTCTGATGACGTGGGCGATTTGGTGGAAGATGTGCCTGACCTCCCTGAGAGTTGACTGTGAGGATGAAACATACTAATTTGGAGAATAATTAATCAAATCTATTAGGCGCATTGTATTGACAGCGATCCTGTGAGGGTGATTTTTTCTCGACCAGGCGGACTTGGAATACTCTGCATCATGTGACGGTATGACCTGCCAACACGCCAGTTCCACTCAATTGGCGGCTCCTCGACGTTTAAAGACCAACGGACCCAGATCGGGCTACAATTCTTATGAGATTATGATCACAATCGTATTCAATCTTGACTCACGTCATCGTCAGGGTTAAGTCAGATTTGGACGCCAAAATCCTTTACCTTCCTTTGCTCAAAGGTCTCGTTTGCAAACTCGGGCTCGGGCTTCACTTTGATCTTGTACTTGTCGCGAGCCTGACATGTATCATGATCATGATGCATAATGTGTGAGGTAACTACAGTTGTTCTCTGGCTTCGCCTCGCTGTTCATAATTCGACCATGAAATACTTCCTTCGAAAGAACTTGTCCACAACCACACGAAGGTATCACTGCGTCTATCACCCTACTACTCCAAGTAATGAGCGTTTAATGTGCCGGTGGGTGTCACCATGAGCTAAACGTATAGACCAAGAAAATCTACGCCTAACATTCTAAGCAAGGGCGCCGCAACCAAAGAAGAGAAAGTGGGAGAAACGAAATATGCAAGAAACTTGAGGTGTAGGCGGTATAAGGAAGATTATTGCGCGGATTTAAGTTCCTAAATCGTCAAGGCATCTCACCTGCCACTAGTAGGTGCGTTGTAGGTGAGAGACCTCGTGAGAGGTGTCATTTCTTGCCGTGCGGAACCCTCCAACTCCTCTCGCATATATCACATAATCCTCGGACTCCTTCCTTCTCGATTACATTGATACCTACTCCTTCCATTCTCTTAACTCTTCTCCCTGTAGATCATGAGCCTCCACGGCGACCAGGTTAGGATTTGTCTTCGTACTGTACAGCCTCATCACACCCTCCGGGCTCTCCTGCTCCTCTCTTGACTTATCCTGTCCTTTCCCCAATCACACATGATCTCGGAACAATTAAACAAATATATCTAAGGCCATACCAAAGCGTGACACAAGGGCAAGATGATTATGGTGCTGAATGCAGGGTAAACCGATCACTGCGACTCGCCCGCTAGCCGAGAAAGTTCCGGCCAGCACAGCCTACTCATCCAAGCCAGGGTTATAACATACCCATTGTTTGGTATTAGCAGGAGATTCGAGTGAGCCATCATTTGGCGTAAAATGAGGCAGTGCATGCGTAATTCCAAACGCGCACTAGTATAACGTCGATGTCCCGTCCATACGGGAAGAAAGCACTGCCTCAATACCGTACCTGCACATACTTTTTATGCCAATAGAGCTCGAAGCTGCTATACACAAAATCATTTTGCTATAAGTATCACTGACATTAGCCAGGATGTTCCCCCGCAGCACACCAGACTCGTTGACAAGTGTCCAGCTGAGTAGAATGCGTTCCATCACTTATGTTGCTGCTTTCTTCGGATTAATTGGTCTCTGTAAATCTCTAACACTTTTCAACGTCAGTGCGGACAGTAACGTATCACGATGCGTCTATTTAGGTTATGCTGCTGTGACGCTATACGTGGTTGAAATCCTACAGATTCTAACGAGCCTACGTTTCTAACCGTAGCGCAAACTACGATTGGACCTTCAGCAATTGGCGTCAATGATGAAGGAGCTACGACCTATGTAGAAGAGGTTATTAAAAGTCTCATGGTTGTGGACGGCATAACTGGCACTATTACAGTGAACTCTGTCCCAAAAACCAGATCATGTACGCCATGCCATCTCACGCTTCGCGATGGGGTTAAATATGCTAATTTATCGCTTGTGATAGTCACATGGGTCGAGGATTCTAATGAGTATTCGATTTCCGAGACAGATGTCGCTCCCTACGCAGGCAGGTCTGAGGTGTGTACCTATCGACATGATGGAATGGGAGCTTGTGTACAGCAGTTCGTGCTGAGCGATGCGCACATTACATTCACCACGATGGGCTCGTACAGTGGACCTGTTCGTCCATGGATCACCATAGAAGCGAGCAATACCGACGGAGTACTTCCAACTGAGACAGCTCTAGCTGAAGACAACGGAACAGTCATGTTGGATGCCAAAGCAGATGGGACGATTGGGGCGCTCATTCTATTGGCTGGGGCGTGCGTGTGGCTGGTGTTGTGAGAGCCCTTCGCGAGACGGTGTGGATCTGAGGGGTTGAGTCAGCGAGTTGAGATGAAACTCTTGGATGTGGTTTGAGGTGCCATCCCTACGCTCATTGTTTTGCCGCATTTGGTTGGAGGGTACTTTTGGTCAGGTACTTTTTGTCGGTTTATACTTGTCATTAAACAAGTAGAGCACTAGAGTCAGAAGACAAGGCTGCGGAAGCGTGCCTATTGATAAAAGAATCTCGTGGAAGATGGCATGCTTTTTCCAATGGGCACGCTTTTTCCAATGGGCACACTTTCGACCCCTTCCTCTTCCTTGAGTGAAGAGGAAGGGGTCTGAGTCAGTAAGTGGTGTAGGATAAAAGTTTTGTAAGAGACAACCGGCCTTGGCAAGGCCAGGTCATCGTAGAAAAATGGATAAGAATGACGAACGGGATTGCATACTATGAGCAGGTGGCTCATAGCTTGCATTACCTGTCGTAGAGCCGTGCGCTATAGCTAGTCCCACTGGCAAAAGCGGGTGATTGTCGTTGCGAGATGTGACGCGCCGCCACAGTATTGTACGCATGGACCGTAGAATGAGACATAAATAGCCGGCCATCTTTTGATATCAAACACATACTGTATGGATATCGCATCTACTAAACCTGAATCACGGCTTCCACCAGAGTTGGAACGCTCGATATTCGAGATGGTCGCGCTCATTAACAGACCCAATTTTATACCGATATTGATTGTTGGTGGCTCGACGTGTGCGGGCCTGGTGAGTGCCTGGAATTATTTGTCCAGTTTCAAGAATGAAGGGATTCGGTACCGCTCTATAAAGGCTTCTATCCATCCAATACGAAACTGTCATCCTAGAAACTAAGAATCAGCTCTATCGCCCAGACTCGACTTATCGCTATTACCACGATATCCATTTTCGATCCGCAGTTTATAAAACATTTAATGGTCATTGGTCCAGATAATCAAGACTTTCTCCTGGGCTGCTATAACGCCCAAGAAGTCATATTATGGTTCTACGCCGCAACCAAAACGTCAGATAACCTGAATACAGCGATTCATTTACCCCTTCGCAATTTTCCGTCTGGCCTTCTTCGGCTTGATGTTCGCTTAACTGGACTCTTTCCTGGAGGAAAGATCGAATTTAACCATGGTTCAAGGAATCTTACGCACTTGCGATGCTTGGACACCCCTCTAGATCTATTACTACTGGGATGGAAGGAGGGGAACAACTTTGCCTGTGTAAAAACCTCCGATGTTTGAGATTTAATGATTACCCCGATCGGAGCCCTTACCTACACCATTTCTTGATGAAATGTTTGGAGAAATGCCATTATCTGGAGTTGGTGGTCCTTCCGCATATTGGCGCGAAAGAATATACAGGGTTGAAGAGAGAATTAGAAGTGAATGGTCGATTGGAGGAGGTCCTGAAGATAGGATCGTACGAACACCATCTAATCGCGACACTGACGATGTTAGGGAGTGGTATGTAGAGACTGAAGGCGGCGATGGCTTTTTGGTTCGGATCAGCGAGAAAGGAGGCAGAAAAGAGATGCAGAGTTAAAACCATGGAATGTAGACCCACAATCATCGTTCTGATACTTTCAACCAGCTGGAAGCACGATCCAGCAATCACCAAATATTCCCACGCCATCCCACTCGTACAACACGCCCTTTCGAATTAAAAAGACATCGTAACTCCCTTCTTAGCGTCAGTTCTTTCCCACCCGAGATTTCTACCAGAATCTTTACCGAGCTCGCGTTCAAAGCCTCCTGGTCATAGTCTCAATTCCTTCCTCAAACATCCCTTGTATGCACCTACTGGCTTTGAATGTCTCCACCCTCTGGAACCACGTAAACATTGGTAGTGGGCGGCCATCTGAGCCCTTGGAAAAACAGACTCTTATTGCGCTCGAAATAGAGCTGTCTCCACGTCTCCATCCAAACCAGGAATGATCCATTCCTAATCATAGCCCAAACGATGAACCAGCTCGCTCCATCTGCGAAGAGATTTGCAAGTTTGCGTATCGATGCTCATCCTGCAGTGATCGATTACCTTTTGTTGGATTACTCCAAATCTTCTGTACAAAATCTGGAGGCCTTGTATTTGTCCTCGTTCCACAGCATGTGGCGGTATACTCGAATTAATGCCAATCGACAAGGGGAATCTACTTCCCTTGCTTCAGTCATACGACCAGCTGCTCAAACGTCGATATTCCATGACTAAATGTCGAAGCTGAAAACTGTTGTATTTACATAAGTGCGAGCTTGGTTGGGGCGCGACCTGGTTAGATAAACTGGAGGAGTTGTCCATCATAGATATTCATCCTGAACTCCACCCAAAAATGCTTCTTGCTGCATTGGATGGGATGAAGGTGCTTCGGCGATTGGGGCTCCGTTATTGTTTCCACGTCGGGGTGCAAACGAAGGGATTGCTCGCTTAAGCTCGAGTTCGCTCGAACTCCCCTTCCTGGAGCAGCTTGTTCTTCCAAGCAACACAACATCACTCATTTTCTTTCTGGGTCACTGTCCTCAACACGGCCATAATTTTGAAATGCCCACTTGCCACGGGCTTGGATAACTACCTCGCTCTCCTCCGTGCCCTTTGTCAATGTTGTGATACGACTCAAGACACAAGCTTTGCCCGCTCCGCATTTCTAATAACCGGGATTCGGAGGCTTTACGTATCTGAATTCCTACAGGAAATGTACACCATCCAGGAGTTTTCTCGACTTGATCAAGCCCCAACGATGAGTTACGAAAACCAGAGTTCCTCTTCTCCCTGGGAAAGTTTCACTGCCTACCCCAAATTCGAGTTAACCTTCCGTTTTACCCACCGCACGGGCATTACTCAATTATGCCACGATATGGTCAACAAATTTATCTTTGGTGTGGTCGAAGAATTATTTGACCTCGGCGACTTGAAAAACCTTCAATGGTTAATTGCAGAAAGAAAGATATTTATTGGTCTTACAAGGTTTCAGACACTATCCGTCAAGACCATTTCGAGGAGTATGGGATCAGTGCTGGAAGTCCTGCTCCCATTCCCTATGCCTCGTACGGCTAAAGATAAACAATTTCTCTCTACGTCAGATAGGTTAGGTGGTATATGCCAGATGGGTTGGTCGCAATACGGGGAAACGAGAATGGAACGAGAGGAGACTCGCGTAACACGTTAATCAGGGGTAACGCCCATTCTCTGCATAAGAAAATAAGAGCGGTATTGCAGCTTATGCAGCCGAGAAAGTCGTCTTCTACTCCCTCGAGGAGCTCAGGAGCTTGGCCTCCCACTCTAGTGGTGCCTATACTTCCTGACCATCATACACCATCCAACCGTACCCTAAAGTTGTCACAGCCCTCGGTGGGAGTGACTGCCAGAAATACTGACACTAACAGCAATGCCGATTTCGTAGACGTTCGCTTCCCCGCACTCGTTATTTTGGACATCCACCACCTTCCGTTCTAGGAGGAGATGTTGAAGAAGTTCGTAGGATCTGTGAGAAGAGGAACGTTATTTTGCGGGGAAAGATACAAAAGCTGGATATTTTCAATTGTTTGGAATTTACGGACGAGGACGTTGTGGGTAAGGTGGTGAACATCGCGTTGAAATCACAGAGTTGTGGGGCGCGTGAAGACTAGTAATTACATCAGTGATCAGTGTGAACACAACTCGATATCGACGATATATGCCATATATTTGTACTCGGTCATGCTTATCTCGCTCTCAGGTTTAGGCTCGAGATGGAAATTGCATAATCTTCTTGGTGATAAGGGAAAGAGCTACCCATAGTGGTCGAAAAGCGGTCGGGTACGCTCATTGGGTCAGTACGGTGCTACTGTTGACGATTGTAAAAAACTGCGCCTCGTTCAGCATTCCAATCCTGAAAGTTCTACATAATTATCCGTGAAGAAGCCTCTATCAGTTGCTCCGGCCACTTTCCATGCATTGAAGGATTGATCTCTTCAAGTATTAGGTGAAGGAGGTTCGAAATAGGTCAAAGTGATAGTAGCTGTTGTTCAAGAGGTTTTCTGACGGCTTGGGAGTTATACTCAGCACACATATCACTACGATGGCGTATCATACTAGTAGTAGACATGGTACTCGGAAGTTGGGGTATGACATTTCTCTGATTGTGCAACACGCAGAAACACTATGGGTCGATTCCTAGTTAGATTCAACGCTCGACGCAGCGGCCTTCAAACGTTCGTATCTTCCCTGTGCTATATCTGCCATCCTACACATCTCGCAAGTGATCGTACCAGGGTAATGTACTCAGAGGTGCTCTGGACAAAAATCTTATAAATGTCGTAAACATCGACGGATTTTTCGAATGACGTAGTATGAATGACAGCGAACATCCCGTCAGACATTGGGCAGGTCTTCTCGAATGGAAATCATCTTCATGATGTGTGCACGAACATCTCCACCGTCCTTATCTCGAATAGCTCGAAGTTCCTTCACAGTCCCATCAGTGAACATTCTGTGTTCTCGTTCCTCAATTTTGACAAGTTCGGCCAACATCATGGACGCGGGTCTATAACTCTTTAGACAATAAAACACCAGGAGGCTAACAACCTTGTAGATAAACCGCCGTACTTGAGCATCGTTTCGCCGGTAGTTGTCGGGAGCCGTTTCCATTATTTTCTGGCTATAGGGTCGTTCGACTTGTGGCGATTTTGATCATTCCACGCGGGTTTTCGAACGGTGCCAATGACATGATGACGACGTCCAAGTTCATTGAAAGTGGTCAAAATTTGCTTTTGATACTCGAACCAGTTGTCGCCGTCGGTGTTCAAAATTGCGACATCCATCCAATCCTAAGTCTGTGTTAGCGTTTCCGCAAGAAAACGGTCCGACAATAATTTAAATGTGTTATCCCGAATATTGACAAAGGCGGGCTTGGGGGAACTCTGAGGCTTTTCGCGACGCGGAAGCTGCCACTTGGTCGAAGTTACGAAGCAGTCTATATGCGTAGCAAATCCTCGGGTGTTGAGAACGCAGCATTCTTGTTCCGCGTGATTTTTTCAGACGATAGGCAATATAATAGAGTAAGAACTCGAAACAATGTGAGCTATTCGTTAGTTACAGTCCCCGAGTGCGATAACAAAAAATGAGCCTATTCGAAGAGCAGATCAGCAATCGAACGGTGACCCAATGGATCAGTCCATGTGAATGGGTAAGGTCAAGCAATGAATCCGAATTATCAAAGCAATAGATGTCAGTGGAAGATATAAAAAATAAACACACTCCTTTTTCCCTTCGCGATCGGCCACCAAGTCTAACAAATGATGCACCTTACACTGGGATCTAACCCCATTTCCATCAGCTCCTCTTGATGAATCTCCTTCGCATCAACCTTCAATTTTTCTGCGACCTCTTCTGCAAACCAGTCGCTCATGAAATTTAACATCGCCCAATCGACATTCGCTGTACGACAGAACAAACCCACATCAGCGTCCAGCCAACGTAGCAACGGACAAGAGCAAGAACACATACATCTATTGGCAATCAACACATTCTGCGCCCTACACATCGGACAGTTGCCATTCCCTCTCTTCTGCATCTTCACCAAACACCGCACACAAAACAAATGCCCGCAATTCAACCGAATGGGTTTAAATGCGATCGTCGTACAGATCAAGCATGTGTAATCATCCAAATGGGGTATGATGGGCAATAAAACCTCTCCTATAGCATGGACGAAGGCCGTCGGTAGCCAATTGGTTGTCGTAGTGGACTCCGTTGAGGAGACCCGTTTGTTTAATAGCAGGGTATAGTTGGATAGATCGGGTTTGGTACCTGAGGTATTCTCTACCGAAGCGCCGGGCACGACCACAAGTGGAAGAGCGGTGCGCTTCGCATGCTTCTTTAGAATTTTTCGTGTTGCTTCTGTATTAGCGAACTGAAACTGCACGACGAGGTTCGTGAACTCTGCATACATATAAGCAGAAAATATGCACCACACCTTTTTGACATTTAGAATAGAAATGTTCAATCGCAAGAAAGTCTCCAAGGCATCCCTGCTCTTCTTCGACTTCAATCTCCTCGAATCGCACAGACCTCTTTTGGTAATTCTCTCCACAAACAATCGTAGTCGTTTGTCGCTGTCCTCTACCGGCAACTCACCCCGCCTAACTTCATTCCTGGATTCAAATACTTCAGATTCGATGTAAAGCTGGAATATTTCTCTCCAAGAAGACAGGTCACTCTAGAAGCATGGCGAATAGATATGTCATTTCCTGGTAGAAAACTGACGAGAGCGTACCTTCCTAGTCGCCATGAATCCATGTGAATGCAGACCAACAATCCCTTTAGAGGTATGTGATAAAGGACGCGCTGTTTCTCCAATAACCACCGCAAGCCGCTGCAGAGTCTGTACAAACTCGTCATGAACCGCCGTCAAGTGCTTTGAGAGGGCATCCAACGCCGTTGAAAGGGTGTTGAAGAATACTGTATCGGAAGCGAGGGGAATCACTACCTCACGATACTCGGTGTTTGTTGACCTAATTAGTGATTGATGAATTGATAAATAACAGGTGAAGTGGCAACTGAGGACTAACACAATGACATCATGAAATTCGTCCGTCTTTCTGCCCTGTTGTAGTGCCCACAGAACTGAGAGAGAAGCCGGGGAAACCACGAAGTCGTTTGCTTCCTCTATCACTTCGCCACTCGTCAATCCACTGTTTTCTGCACCAGCGTTTAGCATAATATCCTTCCCTTGTTCATTTGCCTGTACAGGTAGCCACAATCGTAGCTTGGGTTCAATCTTGCCTGCACAATCGTTAAATTCGTAAACAACCTTTAGCCGTGGTGATGTCGGTTCGTCATGAGATAGTAATGATTCAGAAGATGTTGGATGAAGATTCGTAATCGGTATTTTAAGTGTATCTTTGGATAATTTTGTCTGTTCTTCGTCGTTCTTCATTGAGGGACTTCCCCCCCGCCCACTCTCTTCGGATGATACCGACGCACTGTCGCAGCCTAGATGTGCTCCTTCCACTGACAACTTCACCGAATTTTTTTTTGTAGGTTTACAAGCCTCTCTCCAGGCCGTCTTTGAATTGATTACCGGATTTGGAGTCGTAGGCGCAAGAGCTGTGGACAGATGTCGCTCGTCAAGAAATGAGATGCTGATAGATGCTTTCATACCATCGCTAACTCCCTTATCGCCCTCTTCTGCAGTCAATAGAGTGACTACTCTGCCTGTGATGGCTTCCACTGTCGAACTGGGCGCCACTCGCGACCCTCCGCTCCAATTAAATGTCGTGTGACCACTAATTGCGACTCCCCCACCGACGTCTTCGCCCACTTTCTTCACAGAAGTTGATCCTCCACTTGTTCCACATCCGTCCTCGTCCATTGTGATGATTTCTTGAAGCAGACTCGGGTTCAAACCAAGTCCAGATAATTCCAACACAACTTGATTGATCAGCTTCTTGAGCTACGAACGATCAAAAAACCGCAAGATATTGCATTCAGAAGCCGTCAAATTTAATTTAAAGATGAACGTATCATTTCCATCTCTACTTGGTGTGTAAAATTCATCCTCACCTGACGGTATTGTATCGCATTATCACGCATCTCCGGAGGCAAGTCCAACAGCAGCTGGGCAAAGGTCTTGGAAAAATGCATTTGGGATATCGGTAGAGATGAGAATTTAAACGTGAAAAGATTTATGACTCGTTCATTTCAGAGCGGCCGGACCAGCTACCAGGACGGGAGGTTGAACGTTCAACATGCCAGGTCGGAGATTTATCTCGGTATATTTTATGTTTATCTTATCTTATCTGCAGGTTCCACGTGAGCCTTGTGCAACAGCCAACGGCAAATGCAAATTGTGGATACGCCAGAAGTTCGCCGTCCTGTGTTTCTTCCAAAGGCCGTGGTATTCCATTGGGTAGTCACCCTGATTTCTAGCGGAATACGTTGCCTTTGTTCCACATCCAGATGGTAATTGTGATCACTTGACCTCCACAAGGGGAAATTAATTGTTGGGAGTCCGATCAATCCGCTGCGGTGCCCTACAAGGTCTACACTTCGGACCGAGTAATTACTCCCGTTCACTCAAATTAATACCTAAGGCCTCGGGCAACATGCCCTCACACGGCCCCAGGAACAGGATGTCTGCCTCCCATCTCCAGCTGACTTCTCCAGGTTAAAAACCGCACTCCTTCTCATCGCGGTTTCACAGTCTTTACATAGCCCACGGCGGGATAGACCTACATAACAATAATCAGATCCAAATCAAGAAGCAAAACTCAAAAGGTAAACCTTACTGGTGATGTTTCCACTACGATCAGAAAGTCGGTCCAATTCACCAATTCAGAGCTCTGGCAATTTCCCCTTTCTTGTCTTGGATTTGCCAAACCAAGTAACTGCGCGTCTAAGCAGGCCACCGCATGGTCCATATTGGTTCATCCGGTCCACTTTGTCCCACCACAGCGAGGAAGCTCAGGAACAGGAATATCTTTAGGTTATGTTTGGAATGATGACTCGGTGATATCTGCCAGGGCAGGCAAAGAGGAGAATCATACGTATATTTGACGTGCTTGCATTAGTGCAGATAGTTCTGAACGCCGAGCCATGCATCAATCTTTCTTGCGCAGCTTTGAGTTTGGCTTGTGTGAGAAATTTAGGTGAAAGGGATTCCAGTGCACGGGGAGAGAGGGAATCGGAGTTCTGGGTTATCATGAATGGAGGTTAGTCCTTTGCGTTCGGAATATGCGTTCTCGAATAGATGGAATAGAAAGCGTTGCAATGGCCTTGTGCTCGGCATTTGGTTTGGCCTGACCATCTCATTGACTCGAAGGGCAGTGGCAGGCGCGCACAAAGCCAAACCTTCCGCGCAAATAGTGCTGAAATTTCCATACACGACTTAAATCATTTTGAAAGGCTTCAGGGATTACGAGTGTCGTAGCGTCCTGGATTGCGGGTTGGTATAAATGACCGCTGCGTAAGAGAGAAAAGGGAGCAGGAGAACGCGGTCGTCTCGGAGAACAAAGAAGAAGAAAGGGATGACGAGAGAACAAGATAACTTTAGAAAATTTACTTTTCGAGACGAAAGCGGGTAATCGCGATACGTCGTCAAAGGATTGAAGAGAGGGTTTACACTTTGACTTGAGTTAAATTTGATAACTTGCAGGCCTCAGGGGAGAGAGAAGGAGTGAGAGGAAGAATGGAAGAATGGGGGGATATAATTGCGCGCCCGAATCTATTGTTACACATATACGAATCCTTGGGACCGTAAAATTCTGTGAAACATGGTCAAGGCGTTCGAGAAACTACGTCAATGAACAGAAACTACGAGATGGCCATCCAAGAGGTAGCGCTGAAAAGCCACTGGGTGCGATAAGTGAAAAGGTTTTGGTCCAAAAAATGACAGCCTACGACGCAAAACTTATTCTCCGTCCACACCGCGCAAGTTGGAACTTGAACGGTCCCGATAAAACCTCTTTCGTCCACAACACATCAAGTCCTCTATCTTTCTGTAGTGCGCGCGAAGGCCATCAGAAATCTCAATATCGCTAGCGCTGATTCCGACATACACATGAGGCAACAGAATGGCCAGCACCAGCGAGGATGGCGACAGATTTCGCAGAGGCCAGCGCTTCTCGAAACAGAAGCAAATCTGAAGTTTGTGACATATCAGGAATGTTGGATTCAGACGCTTGCTATAGTTCTTATGGGAGGTCAACACCCTCAGTGGTGCGCTGTGGTGAGTTCACAGACATCCGAGTCTGCTTTCAGGGATGACCTTGTCCTATCGAACCCGCAAATACATCTTCATTCCTTTCATAAAATATGGATGGGCAGTGAAGTACAGAAAGATAACATGATGGAGGAAAGATGGCCAACAAGGAGGGATTTGGAGATATGAATCCGCAATTTGAGTCAATGGTGTTGCGATCTAGTTCGCAGAACGCGGACCTCTTCTTGCTCGTTACGCTAATTGAAGTTTAATGCCCGTCATCAGAGGCGATCTGTTCCATTCAATGAAAGGAACCGACCGAGGTTACATCGCTGGACCAGTCAAATACAAGTTGAGGGCCTGGCACGCTGCCGGAAACACCCGTCTTGTATTCAACTCGCTCGTTGGGCACGTTCTGCCTTCCAGCAGGTGTATGCTCAGTCGGCTTTGTCAACCCCACGACGAGCACCACAAGCAATTTACGCTCCAAGGTAATGCTTGTTCCTGCTATGGACGGGGGCCTAGACGTCCCGGGTGCCACTCCATATTGGAGAGACGGGAAAGTGGAAGGTTAAGGTGCTGTTTCAGAACATGTAATACTTATCCTCATGAACATCTGGGTGGTGCCAATGATGGCGATCAGATTTCGAGCCATAATGAGGATCGCGCGGGGGTAAGACATGATGCTCCACGCATATGATGAGTGGCATGAAAGATTGTTTGGCTGCCATACCGTAGTTCAAAAAAGCCAAATTCAAGCCCCGCACAAGCCAATGAACGAATAGGGACTACATCTGTCGCTCAGCGTTCAGCCGCTGTGTGCTTGGTAGTTCAAGAGCCTGATAGCGACACGTACGCCTTCATGATCCTGATACCACACATTCAAACTCGCTCATGAAAAGAATGCGAATGAACAAGTCTCAAAGGCGAAGGTATCCAAGTAGATTCGCAAGCAGTCAATACATCCAAGCATTAGACTACGCATAACGCACTCCGGCTCATCCGTCTGAACTGGCAAGCGCGTCCTAAAATAATTTTGTCTCATAAAAATGATCCATCCGTCATGCAAGAATTTACTACTGTCTGCACGTTATTCGATAAATTTGAAGAGGCATCTACTCGATCAAGCTAGACAAGATGATGATGAGTATATTGGGTCGAACTTGAGGTATGATAGGATAGGACATTATGGGCTCACCTGACTGGCTTGGTCGATGGGATGCGGATGTTATAGTGATTCTTGACACCATTAACACGGTGATAGGCGTTCAAGTTCTTGTGAAGGGTAATCTGGAAGACGGAAGCACTTCCTTGACTATAACCGATTCAGCCCACTTGAGCAACACAAATGTTACAAACGACCACTAACCGACTGATGATAGTGCTATAGGCCAAGAAGAATACCCAGATGCGGTACCAGCGTTCGCCGTATTTCTCGGTGATCTTATCCTTGTTGGAGACCCAGTTCTTGTACCATCGCCAGATAGTGGCGGAGTAGTGGACACCGAGAACATCAACGTTCTTGACTTCGAAACCAGCATTCTCAAGCTTTACGCAACTTAGGTTAAAGGAGGGAGTGCATTAAACGAAAACCAATATACCTTGTTGATAACCCAGCCGAGAGAGCAGGAAGCATCGGCACCAGGGAAGATGTACTTGTTCATGAACAATCCCCTGAAGTCAAGCATTGGGTCCACAATTCTGACGACGAGCATAAGTGTACGTACCAGACCAAATCCTCATATTGCCAGCTAGGACGAATACCAGCGACTTGGAAGACCATAATACCATCATCATCCATCATATCATAGACTTGCTTCAAGAACGTCGAGTAGCGGCGAACACCAACATGCTCAGCCATCTCCAAGCAGGAAATCTTGTCAAACTTCCTGTCACCAGGGATTTCACGATAATCACAGCATAGGATGCGAGCTTTGTCCGAGGAGACCTGAAAATCACGAGGTAGTAAATGAGTATCGTACGATAAATGAAACCGCGGGATGGGCTTACTCCATTCTTGGCAATGCGGTCGTTACCGAACTTGGCTTGGTTTTGAGAGAGTGTAACACCAGTAGAATCGCAGCCAGAATTTTTTGCAGCATAAGCAACCAAAGTACCCCATCCACAACCGATATCGAGGTGACTAGAGCCAAGTCAGGGTAATTGAACACGTCATCAAGTAGGGTGAGACACCCACCGATCAGTGGGCTTCAAGTCAAGCTTGCTGCAGACAGCGGCCAACTTGTTATCCTGCAGGGTCTCGAGTGATTCTTCGATGTCGGGGTTACCAATGATACCAGAAGTGTAAATCATGCGTGGGCCGAGGAACCAGCCGTAGAAATCGTCACCGCCTAAAAGAGAAGCGAATAAGCGATGTGGCTTCTTAGATGCTGAGACAGCGCTTACGGTCGTAGTGTTCACGAACTTGCGTTTCATCTTGAGAGCGAGAATGGGAGATAACATCGGGAATGAAGTCCATAAAAACGTAACGGAAGAGTTCGGGTGTGAAGTTGAGTTTAGACCAATCGTGGCGTAGCTCCATGATATCCAAGACGTCGCCTTAGAACGTTCAATGAGCCCAGAACAAAAGAATGAGGTATAGTGAATGGCAAAACACATACCGTTGAAGTCGATCTTCTGGTCAAAGTAAGCGTCATGGAAGATCTGCATGGGGATCTTTTCCTTTCCATGATAGAGCTGCTTCAGCTCCTGATCCTTAATCGTAATGTACTCCTCAATATCCTTCCCTGGCAATCGAACTTTCTCATTCCTCCGTGCACCGTACAAACTCATCAAGTACCAGTACGCGATTGCAACTGGTGGTCCGAGCAATGCGACCATGGAGAGGTAGGTCTTGAACCCGCCTTTGTTGACGAAAGGCAGGGACCATTTGATGAGATACGGTACACCAAGAATGGCAACTACGAGTTGAAGGTTGCTGAATTGACCATTGCCTTCAGCCAGGGCCGCCAAGGGTCCGTTCTTGATGGCGGGTGAGTTCGTTACCCGCACGGATGACGAGGACATTGAAGTCGTGTCGTGCAAGGAATACAAAAGTAAAAAGCGAAAATAAAGTTGAAGCCAAAGAAAGCGCTGCTACGAAAATGCAATGTTGCAACTTTTTTCAACGTTTCCTTATTTGGAGCTATTTGCCGGCACTACCGCGTGCTCACTTCACTCGAATCGTTACCCGCTCGCTCGATTTCACAACTGGCAGACCTCCACGTAGCTCTATCGTTTTTCAGGACTTTCAGGGACCTATCAAGTCATTCGATTATGGCTACTATTACCACAAAGGTCGTACAATGTCGTAGATGGCTTCTACGAGTACAGAAGTCAAAGTCGCAGAGCTTGCCAGTCGGCCAGAACATTGACGCGTATTTTCAAAGATATGATACACTCTAGTCATCGCAGCTGCAATTTTTATCATCGTTGCAGTCCGCAGCGCTCAGGGATGACAACGTGTCACATATGTCACATCATGTGAGCTCCTAAGCGCAGCCCTAAACGCAGAACCCCAGCCTCTTGAATGTCGCAAGCAACAACGAACCAGGACGTTCCATCCAGGCCACTACCAGCATGGGCTACCTCAGATATCCCAGAAGAGACGCAAGGCGCGATTAAAGCCTTGGAGATCTGCAAGAAACGAGAACCCATCAAACGTAAGTGCCATCTTGTGGTGTATTTGCGGTTCGATGGGTTATACGCTTTCATCGAGGCTCTTGTTTTCTCAACAGTGTGTTGATGATGAAGCTAATTACTGTCTTTGGATCAATAGATATTGTTCGTTTCAAAGCAGTTGGAAATGCGCCCATTATGAAATCCAACTTCTTCAAGATTTCATCCTCAAGTCGGTTTCAAGTTGTGATTCAGTTTTTGCGCAAAGAGCTGGGATGGAAATCAGGAGATCCATTGGTGTGTAGAATCCTTTCACTTTCCACCCTCAACGTCACTCACTGTGCAATATATGCGCCTGCCGTCTATTGGTTGGAATGGAATCGCTCAATGCATATAGTTCACTTATATCAACCTTGCTTTTTCACCCGCACCCGACGATTCCGTTGGAAATCTATTCAAGGTGAGCGCATAGATCCATCAACCCTTGCTTTTCCCGCCGTCACCACCCTCTTTTCTAACTTTGAATCTGTCAAAGTGTTTCTCCACGGATGGACATTTGATAGTAAACTACAGGTGCGTTTTCCAGCCCGCTGCCGACGCATCCATACTGACATTATCTCCCTAGCACCACTGCAGCGTGGGGCTAATATTCGATCATCATTCTCGGCATGATCTGTCTACAATCCATACTCGTCTTGAATTTCCGCCTTGTTCACCTCCTTGGATCGGTTTCGACGACCTGTGACCCATAGAATACTGGACGTTATAAATACATTACTCACACAACAGTCCGTCAGGGTTGTTATAATTGACTGCCTTGCAATCCTCATCATCATTTCACCGCACTGCTGCAACTGACATCCACGGCATTGAAAGTTAGCTCGTGATAATGGATTATCAATATGGATGTCCGAGGCATAGCATTTGTTGACGAATGGGCTCATCCCGTCGTCCGAGGAGATCTCATCCTGCAGCTAAATAACGTGAAACCCGTTACTCTGAAGGCGCGTCAACTCAAAAAGTCGGACTGCAACCATCGAGGGCAGGATTGTGTCATACCGCGGGGTAATACGACTATTAAATCTCACTTTCATTTAGACTTGATCATTCGGAATCCATACACTTGCCCGGATAACGATCGTTATTCTGAAGCATTTCCATATAATGGTCTTGCCCTGCCGCCCCGACATCCTCCGAGGACCGTTCAACTCTGAGATACCGGCGGGTTACCAAGCTCAGCCATTCCCGCACTCTAATATTCACCGGTACCGTGCCATGTGCGATTACCATTCTTGAAATTGCATAGCTCATAGGTCTCACCTTTGTTATCCTGCTAACTCCAGGATATTTGCCGAATCCATATCCGGGTTGATAAGTTCTAAGCAGCCCACTGCACAGACAAGGACGCGATACATGCATAACTTATCTCTGACTGGACCAGAGTAACCCAGACATATCATCAATCGAAACCGGCCTTGCTAACTTTCATCGCATTCAAAGCTAGACCAATCACCTTTATCGGGTAACACATCTTCCATAATGACTTTCAGGGCCACGATCACAACACACTTGGTGGGGAATCCGGAGAGGCCGCAGGCCAGAGAACTGGCCATTAAGCTCCAATGTTACTTCATCTGACAAGGAGAAGTAAGGAACGTTTGGGACGCAGCTGTTCAAGCGATTGGCTCGCGATAACCAACCCGTTTGAACGGACGTTTCGATTAAGATGTGCTTATACTTGTATATCTCTTTGGACTCCTCCAGCGCCAGGTGAAGTGTTTGTTTACCGCATCCAAGCCAAGTTCGAGAAGTTGCTCGTACTGGTAGGTCTTTTGACAGGCACCTATGTCATCTGACATATACCATGCACGAACCACGTTGAGATGAAAAGGCTATGCACGGATTTGTGGCGCTATGATGGAGCACAGAAATAGGGCATAATGATATATCGGGGAAGACATCATAGATATGCCATTCTGCCCATCTGCTGGTAGTGGCCGAAATCCAGGTTGACAACACCTGCCGAACAAGCTTTGTCTTCTGATGCATATGATACCGGTGATTACCAGGCGTAAGTCTCGTCAACACTTGCATTTCACTTGTTGTTGAACATGAAAGCTTATCGGTGTTTGATAGTTCGCCGTTCAATGCCTTATCCTGCCTTCATGCATTAACTCGAACATAGTTCCACTCCCCCCATTCAATCCAACTAACTTATACTCTCGCAGTTCACGACATAATCCAAACATACAGCTGCGGACTCGGTGTAGCACTTCAATCTGCAACACGGCAATATGTTGGCCAAGATTTACAGGGTATTGGTACTACTATACGAATATGGCAGCTAATCGGCCGGCGATTATTAATTATTCCACATCCCCCATCATCATGATTCCAATCCATTTTCGAGATAAGCGGAGTTTAAGCACCTTATCATGTGTGTAAGATTGTGAGCTGAATTTGCAATTGAGTTGGACATCAACGAACGTGAGACACGATGCCTCAGGGACGCATAATCTTACCACGAGAGGTGGATATCTCGCAGGTAGCTACCGAGTTGCGTAACCAAGAGATAAGGGTCTGCGAGACGTGAGAAGAAAGTCATCGTTCAGGTCATTCCCTTACAATATCTCAAAGAATACACGTACTACTGGCTTTTTCTTGGCCCACCCACCACGCCCAGAAACTAAGGCACTGATCAGCATTCCTGGACAGCCTCAGGCACTCGCGGATATTCCTGACTGTGCGACGGGTTTTTCGTACTCACCCGTCGTTCCACCGATCTCCCACGAGTGTGTGGCTAGTCGCAGCCCCTGTGGGGCTCCCCCACCCTTTCTATTAAGATAGCACATAACACCATAAGGATAGACCCATTGACTGCTGTGCATAGAACCATCTTTGACCACTTGAGTCTGTCGATTGCAGACGACCGTTGGGATTCGATGGCTAATGAAGTTAGTGGATAGTTTGTTAACAGCGGGTTGCCTGGTTCTCAAGGCTCCACGATGAGTTCGTCGAATACAGTAGCTCTCACAAACTTAAACCACCGCCCCGCTACGTTCTTTACAAAGGTTTCGGACACGAATTGCAGAGCAGTTACTGTATATCGTGCTCCGCGTTGACTCTATTCATGTTCGAACGCGCGTACTCCGTATGCAACCCCTCGCTGGTATTGGCTCTGTAGTCTGATCTAACGCCGGACCTGGAGTAAAAGTTAATTCCTTGAGGACACCTCGAGTGAGTCGTGGTGGAGCCGTAACAGATACGGAGATTCGCGTAGGTCGGTCCTGTGGATAGGTAATATCTCATTATAGAGATCATCGGCGGACCGCTCCGTGATGATATACCGACATCGCCCCGTCCTGATAACTCAAATGGCCTCCCATCTCCCCCATTCTAAAGTTATCCCAATCATCATCAATTGACAGCCTAGACATACGATTAAGTCCAGACATGGTGTACTTGTCCCATTCCCAGGGTTAGGACCTTATCTTGTCAGTTTCCCTGTATAGCTAACCACTGATGGGCTCATGGCAGGGTGCCGGTAAAATATCGTGACGTACGCCATCACCAACGCGGTTGCATACGGCGGTCCTGTCATCGAGCTGCGCTACACCCGTGGTGCTTCCACGTATCCAAACGTCCGCCAAACAAACCGTCACGACGCCAACGCCTGCTCTTCTCCTAGGATCCTCATCACATACAACATCGACAACTGGATAGCACGTCGACATCGCAGATACCTCGGGCCGGGTTTAACGGCATGACCCAAAAAAGGAGGATGGGCTTGATCACTTGTGTTGATGCGATCTATGTTAACGTGGTGGAAAGGGTGGCTTTGTGCATTGGTTGCACGCTGGTAACGCGATAGCGTGGAGATTGTCCAACGTGCCATGCTGGTCAAATGCTTTTGCCAAAGGAGAGAAACTGTTTGTAGTGAAGATCGTTCTTGATAGGAGCGTGAGCAGGGATCGTGTTTGCCGTCATGTGGATTCGCTTGGCGTTTTTGTCCTTCCCCCAATCCCTTTGGTAGGCGGTCGATCAGGCAGAGGCGGTCCGAGGGCAACAACGTTCGCTGAATTTGAAATAAAAACCCTTTCCAAGGACATGGTCGGCCGTTCACTACCTGGGAACGATCTCACTGCTTTGTAGCGTAGATGGTGAGATGGCCACTGCTTACACTCGAATGCGCATCTAATCCCCCCGATGAACGAATGTCAACGCCTATAATCAGTATGAAGTTATAGAAGAGGAATGCATGGATGTCATACCTCGCCTTTAAATTGATTGACTCCGTATATTCATGAGCTCCCTAAAAGGACTCTTCCCTATCTCATTCCAATAGGCGTCCTATCCTGTCGGATTCTAGAGGCACAGCCAGGCAGGTTCGCGATGATCGGCAAAACACAATTCTTTCATTCATAGCTCCTAGATGATGATTCTTTTAGTCCCATTCCCACTTGCAGGACCAATAAATTATACCGTTACGTACCTATGAAATGGAGAAAGCTAGATTATCTACCCTTAAGCTAAGGTCCGTAACCACTAGTATTCGTAGTACCTATGATTCTGTGGGTTCTTATCCAGCCAGCGAGAACGCGATGTCGTTGTATGCCTTAGAAAGCGATCGCCGAGCGTTGCACACGCATCAAGGGCTGGAGTATCGCTTAATGTTCTGCATTAGGAACCCTCGTCGTCGGATGCTGCAGCGCCCCAGGACCAGGACCAGCGACATATAGGCCCCGAAGGCTCAATGAATGCTGTGATTACTCAGGGGAAGGAAACTTTCAAGGTTAATTAAAACGGACTTAGCTATTTCGTTTACGTGAATTTGAAATCCTAGCGATCAGTCAACCCCAAATCCAGATTGCAGTATTAGCTGTGAGTTAGCACGAAATGACGGTCCGACCGATAATCGCGTGCGCACCTTGTAATTAAGCCGTTGGGCATCCTTCCCACAGTTGTGCGAGGGATACATTTTTATGCTCCTCCTTCCCTGTTTTCGAGAGTTTGCCAGCTTTCAGCATCGAATGATCATATGATGGAGCAGCGGCACGGCTTGGGAACTTGAAGATGGCTTACTTCTAGACAATGAACGCGTGTCGTCTGTGATGCATCATTTGACGGCTGTATAGGGAGAAGGAAAAGGTCTGCATCATTTGTTGAAGTGGCGTGTGGTCAGGGACATGTGGCGGCGGAATAATCTGGCCACGGGTTTCGATTTTTGGACAGGGTTCAGTGGGTCGCACGTCCGTGTCTCTGAGTGAGTCAGCATGTCCTGGAGCTCCGGTGCTGTGCGTGTTAATTTGGCACGATACTGATGAATTTGAGTGTCAATCAGACCAGAACCAGGTAAGAGGGTTGATGGTTTTCGGCTACCGACAAAGCCGTGGAATCATGTCAAAACACAAGGGGATTCCTAAGGCCTAAGTACTCACCGTCATTTTCTTTTGGGTCTTTCAGTACAGCTTACGCCAACCGCATACAACAACGATCCATGATCGCTCTACAACGTTTCTGGTGATATGCTAGTTCCTATATTCGCTGTTAGCGCTAGAAACACTTATTTCCCACCGCTCTAAACTTCTTGCAGATCGGCCGGTGTTTACGGGCATGATAGGCGAGAATGGCGATGCTGGGAAGGCTGGGAACTCATCCAACTGGTACTCACTAATGAGAACTCCCGTCCTCAATGGAATATCGCAAAAACTGTGCATCCCAGAATATCAGGTCCCGGATTGCATAACAGGGCGTTTTGAGGGGGTCAAGTTGCGTCACCATGGCCAAATGAGGCGGAGAATCCTAGGGAAAGTAGCTTAACTTGTTCAGATGGACATCTCCGAGTCCGAGGGATAAGTAATAAGTGCAGAGCTTGTCATACGACAACACAAGAGACTTGAAACCCGTTGGATTCACGGGACATCAAGCGTCTTGATGCTGACTGGTCTGACTGTTCTAGCATTTGATTGACGATCTACTCATTACCGGTATTGACCATTTTGGTGATATGGAGTGTCAATGACAGTCATAAGAATACTTAGTAGATTGAAAGCCTGTTGATCTGCTGGGCAAGGTATCGGAATATAGGTCGCTCGACATGCTTGGCGTGTTAGACAGAGGCTCTGGCTTGAGGAACCACCTCATTGCCACTGCTTAACGCTGCTCAGGATGACATCAAGTTTGGCAAATCTTATACCATATCCGGTCAATAACTTGACGAACCTATCTGAATGAACATCGAATTCTCTGAGGCCCTTGTATAAGTCCTATGACCCGGTAAGCAACGCGGGGCTTGAAAGGGAAGAAAGAGACCTCTACGTACCTGGTGCCACATGGACCCAACAGATCCACGGGATATGAACCTATAATGGGGGTGGAAGCGTTTCGATATGGAAGATATGCCTGTCGGGCGACAAACCCGTATTAGGCTTGAAAGATAAGTGAGGTATGTCCGAAATACTATCGTCGTTGCCAATGTAGTATGAGCGCATCATGTGGTGTGCTTGGCAGAGCCAAGAAATTCGAGGCAGTGTGCGACTCTAGCCGTGCTGGTGCTTATCGGACAAAAATCACTGTTGTCCATCACACTGTTCGCGCTAATTCACGCTAATTCGCGTACACTCAGGCTTGCTCGCTCTGGCTACGCCTATTATCTTGATGATTCCCAGTGCATCGAGGAAATAAACATTTTGGAAATTCTCCTAGAACAGTCAATTTTGATTAATTAGTAATATGTACGGAAGCCAATCATTGTACAAGAGGATGATACTATCGTTGAAAAGAGGTTGGCCAGGAAAGCTCATGAGCAAGCGTGAGGCCAAAAAAAAAAAGAAAACTTTACCGGATCGTTGTTTGATGCCAACCGTCATACCCTAGGCCAATTAATGCTTCTGACTGAAGATGTCAAATTTATTACCCAAAGGTTTCCAGGCCTCAGCCTTTCGTAAATGAGATGACGCCATTTACTCCTATATCAGACGAAAACAGCACCCTTCAATGTACCTGCCTTCGTCTAGACTGGTCGAATTCCTACCGTTGTTTTCACCCACAATGGGTTGATGAGCACCGTCGGGTACGGTCACGCATCAATATGTGGTAGCTTCTAGGCGTAGATTCGAAAAGAACATGGCCACATTGTGGAGTGCGACAACGAGTAGTGGAGAGCAGGAGGTTGTGCGCACTTCAACACGCAATATGGACATTGCCTCTAGAGCGGAGCAGGGAGAATATCGTAATAGGAATGTATGTCTCAGGGATGCTGTTGCGAGGGGAGCTGGAAATATTAGACGATTTGTTCACCGCATGCTTTTGTTGTCACACCTACGTTCTCAATACAAATCCATTCAAGTGCAATATTGCGACACTGAAAGAAGCAGGAGACGAAAGAAAACGCGCATTTTAGCAAGTGATAGTATAAGTGGTCATTCAGGTGATAAGCCTATTTCGCAGGGCAGATATGGCTTAGCCATTGAGCATAAGATCCATAAAATACGGGTTGCTTTACGGAGTGAAGTCATTGCTTCCCCATTCCCAATTAGAAGACTCACGTTGAGGGTGGCCGATAAGCTGGATGACTCCGTTGAACCCGATGATGTCAGAGAATAGTCTCGCTTACGAGTTCGCCTTCTTTACCAGGTGCAATCTTCAGGGTATCACGATGATTTTTCTCCATAAGGTGGGAAGGGCAGGAATGCTTCATGGATTGAATAATCTATGAAATCATGTATGGGACAACCAGGGGAGGAGGCGATAGATAGGCGGGTAGGGTCGAACATTCGTCGCGATGTTTTCTCACATTCCAGTGTAGCACCCTCCATGTGGGTGGATAATTAATTCCTGGATGCTGAATTGTCGAAAGTTTGGTTTGGCTTATTGTTGCGGTCAATCATGATCCCTCACGCACTTGTTAAGACATTATAGACTGCGCCTTGAATCTCGGTGTTTTAGTATGAAACGTGACTAGTCATAGACTCCCTGTGGTTACGACTCGGAAGTCACAGTCCTGTAACGAATATGATACATCAGGTTGGTGTTCACAAGCATACGACGCCAAGATCGATGAGTCCACCAGAGAGGGGTGTTAAGGACGAGGTTACGACAGACTGAGAGGACGCAAGTATTGTTAGGGATGATCCTGGTTGACGGGGTTGGAGCTAGGATCATGAAACCAGTGCCATGAACCCATAATTAGGACATGCGCATCGATGTATACGTGCAGGATTCGTGGACATAGAAGAAATTGACTGTTACGTTTGAATATCAGAATGATGTCTCGGCTGCAAAACCTTGAGGAAGGAGTATATGACCTCCTCCTCAAGACCCTGACTCTGAGAAAATGAAATCATTGGCGCTGATGAGAGCATGTTTGACCTGGAGGTTGCAGGACATCCAGAAATCTATAGACTTTCCACATACAAACGGCATATGAAGGGCAACATCTTCTCGTAATCCTTCAATCCAACTTGCGGCTTGTACTTGGTCGTGGCGGCAATCACTGCGGCAAACGTGGTTAACGAGGCTCTAACGTCATGATACCGCATAAATTCTGTAGTGTATCTTGTACTTGTGGGAGCACATGCTAGTTATTGTGCTGTAATAATTTGCTGTAATAGCATTTTGCCCACAAGCGGCATCATGCTCGATAATGGGATAGCAGTGCTAGAGGCGGATATACTGGGATGTCCGCCCGTGATCTGATAAGACCCTGATAACTTTAAATTTGCAAACAAATAGTCCATATTAGAAATTTACTTCTTTGGTTACTCCTTGACGTTCACCACCTCGCACGACGAATTCAGGATTGACGCGTAATTGTCTACTTCAGTCGACTCCAAGTGCAGACCAGCAGCATCATGCTCAAGAATCTCAACGGTAGGATTATCACCCCCGCAGGAGGGTTCTGACACCATCAAGCACGCCAGTGGTTTGGCTCAGTACTGTATGTGCTCCTGTATGGATGTGTCCTGCTTTGGAACGTCGCGAAGACTTCGTTCGCCTTTGGTGAGTGCATGTCAATAATGCATTATCACGCGATTATCTGGGGACTACACAAAAGCCTAGAAGATTAAACGCTGGGAATTACAGAGATGTCAACTAAGGTGCAAACCGCTACTTATGCTAGGTTAGCTGATGGAAAGATGGAGCGTTAACAACCACTAATACTTGGTCACTCACACGCGTTAACGCGAGCTCATTACACGTATTGCAGGCGTGCCAATGTACCAGAACCATCACTACTGGCTAATGCTAATTTCCCAGGGGTTCATTCCGACTATTGCGAATGCGGGGAAATACTGATCGTACTCACATCTTGGTGTGGATAATTGTCCCCTTACCCAGGCATCTGATGTCGTGTGCATGAAGGTGTTATTGACCTTAGTTTGAAAAGTAAGATATTGATCCAGCTATACGGTCATATCATCGGTTACGAAGGTCTTCGCACACGGCGTCAATGGCGATTACATACGAAACCGAGTCCCAATAGTATCGAACCGCTGAGTACTTCTTTAACCAACGTACCTTATCAGCATCCAGCGCTTTCGTTCTCTAAGCAATAGACTCCATTCCTCGACAAATGACAAAACGGACTTGATATAACTAAACTAACTTTGTTATTGTGATGGCGATGCAGTATGCAACGTCGCCTTACTTTTGGGCGACCCCCCAAAATAAAATAAAAATAAAAATAAAATAAAAATAAAGTTGCTTCCGTGCTCTTGAACGGGATAGAACATAAAGGTAGTTTGACGCCTGATGAGTAAGCCGTTCATATCGATGACCCCAGATCTCAGCTGCGATAGAATACTGATTGCAGGAGCATCGTCCTTAATGGGCCAATCATGAATCAAGACGCAATACCATGACCATGGATTCGGAATTCCAGTCATCGCACGCTCTGCCGTGTGTGACACAATCTACATGATTAACCACGCGCATGGATGTAGAGTGGAGATTGTTAAAAATATTGCAGTGTCTGACGAAGGACCATTTTATCGACGGCGTACTTGCGTTCTCACGAGCTGTTTGCGGTGTGAGCACTCCATCCAAGTAAGTACATGGAAAAGCCTTTATGTATCTCATGCTTCGGATGATGGCCCACTTTGGTCATATATTGACATCGGATAGTATCATAGGTCTGGCACTATGTTTAAGTTTATTCCGCAGTTCTACCGCTAGGTGGATAGACATCGGATTTCTCTTTTTAAATTCAATTGATTTCGTGCATGACGCTGAGTAAGTCCGCAGAGACTAGCACGTCATTTTGACATTGACATATGTTCGTGTCTTGCAACGCCGAACAAACTCATAGAAGTCGCAACACACTGAGCACTCGTGGGGTGCTTGTATGGGTATGTGCATTCATCCGTGTACGTGTCCGGATTTGTTACCAGAAATGAAGACGATTATCAAGCGTGCAAGGCTGGGTTAGTTTGGTTGCTCATTTCCTATCTCACTTTAACGGTCTCACCATAATAGGTGAAGTTCGTTTGCCTTCATCACGGCGAGTGACCTGGGGACACTTTCAAATCGACTGTATCGACTGCAAATGCATTGCAATCCGTATCCAATAACCATCTAATGGCATTCCATGCAGCAGATGTACCGGTAACTAAGGTGGATTGGCTCTCCACTCATGGATATGGGTTAGCAGTTGATTCCGGTATCAGCGTCCTGAGTCGATCAATTAAACAAAAACCTTGATCTCTTTCAAACTCAAAGGTGGGAGAATTGTTCATATGCCACTTCGATGTCCCCGAAACATCACATACTGATCCCTCTGACCGTGCCGTTTTACGCCACAACTGCATGATCTCCATTTATCAGCGCTCTGATATCATCAACTAGCCACGCGACGGGCACTATACAGTATCATGGCGTCGCGTGGTTGACCCTGATGCTCAAAGGCAACCATACTGAGTCGAACTGGATCGCTGAGGCTTTATACCCCTTTGTATGCTGAACGGATATCTGATGGGAACTTGCTACCTATTCTATCAACACCTGATTCTCAATGCACGGAGGTAATACAAGCATACCCGGGTCCGTACCACTTGTCACGACACTCATTCGACAGTTCACATGCCGCCCTAAAGAAATTGCTCTCCGGCCCGGTCGACCTCTCCAGCACCGCTAATTGAATTGAAGATAAGAGGGAGGGAGTTATGTGTGCAGCCGACTGCAGAGAAACTTGTGCGGCCGAAATACAAGTCGTACAAGAGAAGGGACGTTAACAGAGCGAGAAACCATTGTGAGGAGAAATGATGGAAAGGAGATCGTGCACCCGGGGCCATACATAAGCGTCAAGGACACTCCTAAACCGCGAGCCCGAGCATTTTAATTCGGATTAGACAAGGTCCTTTGCCCCGTGTTGGCACGTTGGTTGAATTGGTCGTGTCCGCTCTCGGCGGTATCTATCCTCGCATTTTCTCGTGCGTGAGCACATATCATATCGAAATTCGGAGCCAAAAGTCAAAAGGGAACTTGAATGAGTAGTTGGATTCCAGGGGTTTCCACTCAAAAGGCATGTTGAAACTTGCTAAGCCCTCAAAAGCTTCTCTTTTTACACTACTAGTTGCCCAAGTGAAAAAAGCATTGCCCGCAGCCAGAACATGCCGGGATGTGATTCAGTGTTGTTCTGGTCATCACTAAGTCACGTAGTCAGTCCGGTCAAATAGCCGTCATTTTGGCGATGCCGCTTAAGGTGGGATAAACCAGGGCCAAATGCATTGAGTATACACTGCCATCCGCCAAAACAAATCCAGCAATCATTCTGATCACGGCAAAAAACTGTTAACCAATGCCCAAGGTAGCGGAATCCAAGCCTTACATAATCTGCATTACATAATACAAAGTTGCCAAATTCAGGAACATCGAAACTTTTGTTGGAATCCCTACAGTGGAAACACAAATTGTGAAAACACAAATTGTGACTATAGAATGACTTCTAGGGCCTAGTTGTACCTTTGTGTGGTGCTATAGCATATGATGATTACAATCATTCACCACTTGCACTGAATGGGACACCACCAGGCAATGGGACAAATGGATTTCCGTCATCACTTACGTAGCCCTCCACCATCAGCTCATTCAGCTTTTGTTGGGCATTGCCATTGCTACCTCACATTCTGTTCTCATAATTAATGAACAATTATGAACTGCACTGGGGAGTGTGACTAGTGGTTCAATAAATTGTTCACACAGTTTGACCTTTGTTTGATTTCAAGAAAATTTATTCTCTTGCTGTTGTGTTGAGCTATTCACCTTGTAGTATGCACTGGACAAGAGTATTGTCATGCTTTCATGTGTAGTGCTTTCAGGTCCAGGTACCCATGCACCATGCAAGAATGCACTCTTTCTGCAGTGCAAAGCATCAGTGTGGGCTCTTCATATACAGATAAGTTAAGGGTTCACTTTCACAACCTAGATCACCAAGTGGGTTTACAGTTGGGAAGTGATGAATTGGTTACCTGAGTAAGGCAGCAGCCACATATGGTAGGTGTAACTGTCCCATTGCCTAGTTCAGAGCACTTAACACTTTTCTGAAGGTTTCAAGTCCAACTTTGGATAGTAAGACACAACTGCCTTGGTTCTCCCCATTCAGCGGTGAATAACTGTAATCACGTTACAACTCCCCTCTGTTGATGCAGATGTGGGTTTCAAAATAATACAACCTCTCTCCATGCCGTTTCGACTCAGACATATGGTTTTTTGAAGCTCACAGTAGTATCTTGCCCAATCTCCAATCTTCAACAACACTTCAAACGCAGAGAATATATATATATATATATATTCTAGCGTATTCCATGACATGTGGTCGGCTGGCAGCCTAAGTATAGGTACAATACATTGCTGAAAAAAGTACGAGGAAGAGTAGGGTATCAATAGCAGACATGCGTACAATATATTATGTAAGGGTCTCGAGCTGAACCGTGAACTAGTTAGGGACGGGTAGGTCTCGAGACTGGTCTGAGTATGGTAACAAAGATGGCAAAACTCAGCGAATATGAGTCCTAGATTCCTGCATCGATGGCGGAAGTTGGTACGCGCCTTTATTAGCAACACCATATCCACTTGATATTCGTGAAATTAGCTGTAGAATGGCTCCTCCCAAGCTTGGGAAACTGTTCAGGACCACCTTCAACGAGGGGTGTACATTGAGCCGGGCGGGGTGGAGAGCCGCGTGTAACGACGATCGTCAAGCTTTCTATGCAATCTACTGATTTCACAACCAATATTACGAGATTCACGATTGATACACGATGCTTCGGGTAATTTACTTCCTTCTCTCCGAATTTTCCATCTTGTAACTTACAAGCGTCCCTGTGCCATATCGATCCCTCGTTGGCCGCGATGCCTTGATCGATATTCTCCAGGCAAGAAAATTTAGGAGTTTTAGCGGGTCGGTCTCAGTCATTGCCGTACTTGCATGTGTGCCCACCGTTTCGTTTCCAGTTGCCTATGTAAATCGAACGCAGCACGATCGCCTCAAACTAGTTGACACTCATTAATGAGGATGAGCACCACCCTTTGTAATCCGTGTACATCCCATGTATTTCGCTTGTGCAACATGCGCCAAACACTATTGATAGGTGAATATAAAAAGGGCCACGACGCCAGCAAAGATGGTGTGTTTAAGTCGCTCCATTGAACGGATATCGCAGGTTAGATAAATGGGGCCTGCTTATTACGTCTCGCTGCGATGGCCTGAAGCGAGCCGAGTATTTAAACCCTTGCTTACTAGAATCGGCAAGCTACAGGAGTAAAGCAACTTATTGAACCCACCGCCACAACACAACCATCTCAAATCAACTTTGGCATTGAAGAGCAATGAAACTGTTGAGGTTTTGTTGTCGGACATGACGTCCTGGTTTTCCATACCGTTATCCGACTCCACCGTGGATTGCAGCAAACCTAGCAGGGTTTCGAGGTAACAGCCTTTGTCAGCCTTTGTCACGTGGACAAGCGTGAGATAGCTGACCTATTAAGGGAGTGGGCGGAATCTCGCATCCAAAAAGCCATGAAGAGATCGCCGTACTCACCCAAAACAGTGACAAACTAATTCCGCATTTCCGTTTTGGTAACTTAACCACTACCCGAATCACGTGATGGCGGCGGGTTCTCAGGATAAGTCTCTCTTCTGCTCAGCTTAACAAAAGTTAGACGCGCCCTGATAAGTGTCGCATGGCGTGGGTAAGAGCAGCGGCGAGAAGAAAAGCGAGTGAGAACGCTCCTCAGATTGGTATATTTTCATCCCTGGGGAACGTTACATGTACTGAAGGCGCCCGTTGCTTCGACCCGCCGATCCCGAATAAGGACATGAAACCAGATCATGATTCTATCTATAATATCTCAGCGATCTATCATTGGAGGTGGCCTCAAGTTAAACAGGTGGGTCGGATAACTGTCGGGGCGCGCCTTGGTTATTGATGGGATGTGGCCACATCGCACCGGGATAAAGATGAAGATGAGATCATGTGTTCGTGCCCTGGTATTGTCTGGGATTTAAGTTGAATGATTAGAGGCGATTGAATGAATCTCGGTCGCGCTGCGAGATCGCGTGGACCTGGGCGTATCCTGTCGTTTTGACCTAAGCCAACGGCTCGACAAATGCCTAGGCTTGCGGGATTGTCATTGATGCTTGTATGAAACAAGGCTGCCAGGGATTTTACACAAAATTTGAAGGCTTATTGATGGTTTCGGGATGAGCAACTCCTTCTTGGGATTATGCGCGCAGTATGACTCGAAGACGTCAGCGGTTGCAACTACAGCCGCGTATGTATCCGGAAAGGTCGTGCTCCTATCTCTCTCTCTATGGTTTTCTGCTCTATAGGGTTGCCTCCACTTGGCGGCTCAATTGGAGACGAATTCCATGGATTGTAGCGGCACTGATACCAATACCAGCAAACTGAGCGCTAACACACACTTTGCAGAAGGGGCCCTTCGATGGATATCGATATGTCACTATTCTATCATTATTCATAAAACGATTCACAATCAACATCAAGCTATGCCATATATCTTCTAGTACCCAACGCTAAGAGGCTTCTTTCATTGGGACACTAACTTTTCGTGTGAGAATCTGGCATCAGTACCTACGCTGTCTATACAATACGAGCAAAGCAGAAGCTACTGCGGAAGCCGCCCATCCTTATTTCACCTTATCAAGTCGGGGAATAATCGTGAATACGGGGGAAATCGCGTAAAGCGAGCAATCCAGTCGTCAAGCATACAGCGTGCCATAAGGACGTGACCATAGGGAGTTGAGTACCGCTAGTAGGCATTGGGATAAACCAAGTGATAAGACACACACGACATGGGACATTTTTAGCACACATGATAATGAGATGAGCCCCGACTCGGAGAGGACGAGATGGGTAGAACAGTGGAAAAGACTCGGAGACGCAATCGACTTGAGGTCACGATTTCAGATTTGAAATGATACTTTGCACAATTATGATTAAGGAGATCGCACTTGCAATTTGAAATCGCGGAAGTAACAATTTCGCTGAAAAGCGAGCACACAAAATAGACGTCGAGGCGGAACCGTATCAAAATCCCTAGGAAGGACGTGGAGATTATTATCGATGCTTAGCTTATCGCGATGTATCGAGATGCTACTTAGTGCGGTCGTCGAGGAAATCGCCGTGCCCGGGAATGTGCGCGATGGTTGCAATTGCTTGCATGTGCACCCTTAGCGGAAAAAAAAGGCTCAGACAGGGGTTGACAAAGCTAAGTTTGGAACACATCCACAATGGAGGGTTGGATCCTTCGTCCTCCTAGTACAGTATGTACTATCACAGTTTCACCGGCAACCGATCATATCCGCCACCACAAGGTACAACGCAAAGTCACGTTTTTCACCTATGAAATAGACGGCGGGCATATAATCGGCGTTCTGGTGGGTCGCAAAAACCCACTCTGATATACAGAATGGAAACTGGAAGCTTGAGTTGGTACTAAACCCAATTCATGCTTGTTCTTGTTCCTTATCAGCTATGACTAATTTGACGGGGTTAGCCTCGTGCTCTCATATTCGGTCTATTTTGATTATTAATATCGACGTTGGCCTGACAGATAGCGCTTTTCTCGTATTTCGCGGCCTCAACTTCCTACGCGAGAGCGGGGACAAAGAATCATAGTCGCGGTAAAACCTCTGGAAATAGGTACAAGAGATCCAATTCCAATTATAGCATGGGGCAAATCATCAATTTTAGCGAGAGGTAACTGACCTCTTTAACGACTACACATCCAACATTATCACAAGTCGCTTGACACTAACAATGATGTGGACATTGTCGATGCTCGTGTGTGTGTAGAGCGGGACTCAACTCCTTCTGATGGTAGAAGCACCGTACTCGTACATATGGACATACTAGTCGACGTCGGATACAGCCACTTCAATCATCTGTTTTGGATTCTGTTCCTTCGCCTTCTTTCATCGATCATAATATCGATCAGGTTCGTTCAACAGTTTTTAGAGACATATATATGCATGCGGACCTAGCTCCTAGACCTCTCAACCCAACCATCGGATGTGACTTTTCCTCACAATTTTATACCTCCATATGTGCACAGCGAATGACTCGCAGCTATTCGCACGCGAACGCGTGGAGACGATCGAAACTTCTTTGAGACCGTTGCTATCGTTGAGGACATGCGCATGGCGTGGACACTGTGTCTTACACAAAATTGACTTTTATTTCCGAGATTTCTCTTATGAACTCATGATGTATGACGCATCTGGATGATGAACATATGGCGGACCGGCATCCCCAGACAGGATTGCAACTTCCATCGGAAGCAAATTAAACGACTCATCCATCACCTCCTTACGAGCGCTCTCTCATCCATTTTCCCTCTTTCCCCTTACCTTCGGCTTCTTCCTTGTAGTTTCCCTCGAATTGACGCGTCATTTTGCCTCGATGTGGAATTGAATGAATATCTTATCAGCGAGATCATGATCCTGGGAATCGGGTACCTAGGTCCCTCTTCTGGATTTCCTTCTTCAAAGGTTTCACCATTGACATCGCTAACGCGTGTGCGCGTGCTATATCAGCGACTTGATTACGCGTACACCATGGCTGACTTACTAAAACTAACTGTAACTCCGCCTCAGGACCGCGGCCCAACCGCCATCGCCATTGAACAGGGACCTATTTCCGAGCACGCAAAACTCGTAAACTTTGACGTTGTACCACCGACGTCCATCCGATGCTTGGGAACTTGCTGGCATTGGTACATAATTACCTCGGAGCACGGACGGCATCATCCATGCATCATCAAAGACGATCCCACAACCCTTCTTTTTTTTGTTCTTCACGTTAGTGATCAGCGGTGGAAGGTTACGGTAGGTTGACAAGGGCCCGCTGGCTTTGAGAGCAACGGCACAGGGAAGTTATATTGTGATACGCGGGGGTATCGATGCAAGTCCGATCTTGTTAAAATCCTTGGCCTTCAGTTTGAAAATGGCAGTGCAAGACAACAGCCACTCAGGCTACAGGCTAATACTATGTAGCCAATTCTGGGCGTAGACTATAACGCACATGTACACATTAATCAGTGTCCAAGTAACTTCTTTAATAAAACAAAACAAAAACGCACTAGAAGGCGCTGCGTGATTATAATACGAGAACTGACATGTGGTTGTCACATATGGTTGGCGGTTGCTGGTCATGATATGCCCAGGAGCGACGCGGGACGTTTAACGTTTAGGAGGAGCGAGTACTAGTAAGGGCAAACAAGACAATAGCGCCAGCATAAAGTTAATGAAGATTTGAAACTTAAGCTTTCTTTCTTTCTTCCTTGCTTTCTCGGCTGGATAGTTATCCCGAAATTAGAAATCAAGACGGACATTTGTGGGAGCCTGGTCTGAGATAAACGAAAGGATCACTCACAGTTAATAGCGCCCACGTCCGACATGGCATAATCATGATGCGTGATGTGCAGCTTATACTAGTACTACTAGCCAAAAAAGAGATAAAGTGATAAAAATGGTAAAATGGTAAGAAGAGAGCAATGGACGGAGTTCAAGTAATAACGTATAACGCAACTCGTGATCAGGAACTGCCGCGAGCCCTCGTCAATACCATTCAGTTGATGTGACCGACTAAAGTGGGTGTGGGCATTGATAATGTAAATCTTCAAATGCTGGAATTCGAAATTGCCGTGCGCGTTGTGTGCGTCTACGGGCGTGGATGCGGATCCGGAAATGTCCGCACGTCAGCCGCTCTGACTAGGTTACTGACTCTGAAGTACTGATCCATGACACTATTTCTCCCTGCATGACCAACTCGAAGACTTGGCCTGTCAACGAGTCCGACTGCGCTGCGCAATGACAAACACCCGGTGATTGACATATCGTCATTGGCACAAACATGATCCACGATCCACAATCCACGATGTCAATAATGTCATGGTATAATGATTTGCCTTATCTACCTCTTCGACGATCCTAGCGTCATAACCCCATCTCATTCACCCATCGTGGCATATGACACATGACATATCCATCATCCATCATTATTTGTATGACTCAATCGCCAACCCGAACCCGTCAACGGGGCTAATCACATTCACTGAGCGAAACCATGCATCATGAATTGGAATCGTGATCGTCATCACGCATCTCCACTGTGACCAACTTGGGTTGACAAGTGACAATCGACCATCGACAGGTCCGTACATCATCGAAACACCACACCATGGCCACGTGTCCACGGATATGTCTTCTCCATGAGGATGTGACCAGACCCTTTGATGGTGACGAGTCCTCAGGCTCTTGCAAGCTGATAGAATCGACTGACATCCATGATCTTGCATCAGCATCGTGATTATCGATTATCTCTATATTCCTCTGTGGAGGTAGTAGAGCTTTTGTCGACGCACAAGGAACACCCGATGGCGCAATATGCAATATGCACCATCCTCTATCCACTGTCGCTACGGTGATTTTGAATTCTGACCATCCGGCCCGGGCTGATTCCGTGAAAGCGGATCATTGTTGTCGACGTATCGACGTCGTTGGTTCCATGGCCCATCTCCGGGGTTAGTTTAACGGGGTAAACCATATGCATCATGATGTTGCCAGTGTTAGTCGAGTTGAGACGTGATATCGACGAGGCTATGGCATAGAAATGCCAATGTCGACTTGGGGATTAACAACCTCTATCAGTTTGAGATAGACGACGAAGATTTACATCCATCCATAGAATGGTATGCGCAGGTATACGCACTGACACCAGTGGCGCCCGCAATCCAACACTGTTCCAACAAGATCTAGACTAACCTCAATTAGACCTTACTTGAAAAAATGACAACGGATAGATATCGTAGATAGATAGACGAGTCCATTCAATAGGTCTATTCCAAGGCACCCTTTTGGCCTTGACGTTGTGCGGGACTCCTCCCGCTCGCAAAATCGAATCAAGCGGAGACAGAAAAACGCGCCTTACCGCATGTCGCATGTCGCATGTAGCGCGTATTGATCGCAACCAAGTCTCATCTCCGCCTAACCTAGCTGGGTGGTCTCATGCCCCAGGATTCCGTTGCGTTCCGGCTTGCCGTCCGTAGGGAGAGAAGCCGAAGCGGACGAGTGATCCTCTCTCCTCCTCCTAGCTCCCCTTTTTCCGATGCCATCTTCTCACGTGCCCGACTGTGTCGGATACTACCCACCCAACCGCGGCAGAACAAATGATGTGGATGATCACCCAAATATTCATCCGTTGCAATCAATATATACAGTATATTTATTATTAGCATCACTCGGAGTCCTCGCGATGCACGCACGATTCACGCGCGCGATTTCACAGATTTGTTGTGCACGCTCTCTCCCACGCACATGCACGCAAGAGTTTTGAATTGGGACAAAAAATTGTCATTGAGAGAAAACCAGTAGATACGAGAGAGAGAGAAAGAGAGATAGGGATATGCATGCAGTGGTAAATCGGTCTATATGCGCAAATGTTATCGAGACAAGAGGTAGTAGGTAGAGAGAGAAAAAAAAAAGACAGAGAGATGCAGAAGAAAAAAACAAATGAAAATGCGTATGCATGTCGATGCGGTGTGAGCGTGAGTGCGAGCGAGTTAGTACCAGTAAGGATATATCAGCAAGGCAAAAGGGCAAGAAAGGCAAAAGGCAGTTTGTGGTGGATATTATTGTTCAATAAGCCCAAGGTGGTGGTATATAACGATGCGAAAGGCTCAGTTGAAAGTCTCCATCGTCATTTCCCAAGTCGAAATAAAGAAAAGAAAGGTAAAGAGGCAAAATTAAATCATCGAGACCCAAAAAACCCGAGGAGATGTAGATTGTGATATAAAATGCGAACCCGAATAACCCAAACCGAGGCTGACCTAAACACAGAGTGCGTGTGGTGGATGGAGCGAATGGATGGATGATGCCGATGCTGGTGGTGGACACAAAGGATAGCGAGGTGAACGAGCGGTATCTGTAGCGATATATGATAATGGAGTCGGATAATGCTATACGTCGAGTCGATTGGCGGTGGTAGGATATCAGGGAGTGTGGAAGGATCGTGTGCGAAAGCGTGCTGATGGATTTATTTATTTTTTTTTTTTTTGGGTTATATTCCTTTGTTGAGAAGCGAAAGCGAGGATGGAGACGACGACAACGCATGATGGGAGGGGGAAGGGGTGGTGCAGAGAGGACCTTTTGGGCCTCTGTGCCGAGCAGCCAGTGGGGAATGGGTGATCAAGGTTCTACCAAAGTCCCGAGAGATAAAATTGTGGAAGAGATGACACCAACGAGTCTTCCATGACTCGGGGGGGAAAGAGAGATGCCGCAGAAGGAAGACCCGAAGAAAGTATAGATACAAGACGAAAGCAAAGACGAAAGCCAGAGGAGTAAAGTCTATATGTTGCAGGAAAAGAGGTCGGGTTTGCCGATCATTAAATAGGAAGCGTGGGATAGGTGGGTGACTTGTGAGGTGCGCAATGGCGAGCAGTTTACTGCTTTGTCTTTTGCTGGAGAAAAGGTGAGCTGATGTCGCTCAGAAGCAGAATGTGAGGAGACATACAGGCTTGCGCATCATGATAGCGGCGTCGTCTGACCCTGACTTGCCTTGAGAAGGCTATCAAAGGAGGTTAGCAGCATGCGCGGGGAGGTTGGGAGATGATACGGACCGGAAGGTTGTAGGGAGTGACCGGCGCGTTTTGCTTGTTAGATTGTGTGGAAGCAGCGGCAGCAGTTTTTGACAAAGCCTTTTGGAGCTGTATGGGAGATGAGCGAGGGTCGATGGAGAAGAAGAGTATGACGTACCTTGGCTTCGCTCTCAGACTGACGCGCTGCGTACATGTGGGGATGTAGGGCGACGCTTTGCATGCTGGTGCATCGGGGGAGGGTGTGAAGTGCTTGGGAGATACTGGGGAAGGCGACGAGGTTGGAAGGAGCTGCTGTGCGGGCTGCCATTTGTGAGAGTAGAGCTGGTACTTGTGCTGAGAAAAGTGGGTGGTAGCGGGCAGACTCGACAAGTTTTATACAACGCACATGCGATCGCATACCAGATCCAATCTCAGATCAAGATCCCCTCCTCAGATCCTCCATTTATTTATTTTATTATTTACTCAAATTTATTTATTTATTATTCCTGATGGATTCCCCGGTGAATCCACATGTGACCCTGATTCCATCCACCTCGAGGCCGAGTCTCACTCCTCCATTCATTCCAGGGTGTGCTCCTCATCACCCCTACCTACGCCCTCCCCCTACTCTCGGACGTTTTCCCAGTTCTTCCTAATATTCTAATTTCAAAGAGAGGGGGAGAGCACTGACTGACACTCGCAGACTTGGTGAGAAAAAAAAGCTCACGCGATCCGGTGCAAAGCGGTCGTGCTTTCACATTCTAGGTTGGTGGCCAAGGCAATTCCGGGGCCCTCCCTACATCTGCGAAACGAAAATAATCCTGCCGTCCTTCCGTGTCTGTGTTCGCATCTTCATCGACGCATACTCTCTTTGTCTTTCACGCCTTCGCTGGCCATGGCCATGGTTTTGAGCCCATTTCGCCCCGCACATCAAACACAGGGTTCAACCTCGTCTCGTCATTCACTATTTTCAACATGACCATGTCGCGTCTTGCCTTGACGGACATGCATCCGTGGCTTTGATTCGACTTTTCATCTAGCCCTCTTCGACTTCTCATCTAGCCCTCTTCGATTAGGTACTCCTTCGGCTGACTCGGAATCGAGTACACATCTATCAACTCCTCCTAGTGGTTGCGACTTGTACAGCACTAACTTTCATAACCTTGTCATTCTGGGGTTAGTCTTACCACATGCTCCAACTAGTATCTCCGCCCACCCCAGTACATCCACCCATCCGTCCTATTGGACAACCTCACTGCCTCGCCCAGTCCAATAACACCATCAAACTATGACTCCCTAATAACATCACCCTCATCATACCCGTACTACCTTCAACATCGTGTATCATATCCACACTACATAGAACTTCCACATCGAATCTTCTCTTGCACAGCTGAACACAACCTATCCGCACACTTTACGCGACGTTTGATAGCCTCATACGACATAAAAACAGACTACAAACTCCTTTCTTCTTCTCTCACCTCTCTAACAACACCCAAGTTAATTACTCGTCGTCGCGTCAGGGTACCCTCTATTGAATTGAACGCTTTTCGAGAACCCTCATAGAACATAGAACACGATGAACCCTTAATCCTCGAGGCTCTTGTTAAAAAACAAAAAGGGTTCATGATGCAAAGTACCTGTGCACATGCATATGATTCAAACAACAGTTAATGGAGGCATCATGGGTGCTGATGGGCTGAAGATTCCCCACATTCAATGTTTGAGCGCTCCATTGGCTGTCGTTCGTGTTCGTTATCTACGCCTCATCATCGCGAGAAAATCTTGCAAATCGAGTGCGTTGCAATGTCATGTTCTGCCCCACCCCGCTGGTACCCAGTCAGCCCCTCAAGCCGGCTCATGATTTATCAATCCACAGCGCATTTAATCACAATCCCATGGCTATGTGGACCTCCACTCACAGACATATCCACACACGTAAAAACCTTGACCCTAATATCCCGTTCAATGGGTTCGGGGGGCCCTTTTCAATATAGCAATCCTATTTCCTTGTTGGGATATCCCCAATTGGGAGGGCGCGTGTGTCGTGATGCATGATCAGTGTCTCTGCCTCTGCCTTTCCCAAGTCAAGATCAAGCCATTGGATTTACTACTACTGTGCTGCTCCTCATGCGTCATGATCAATGCGATGTTCCAATCCTTTCTTAACTCGGATCGCAAACATCGAGATATCCATAAGCCGTACCTTATCGCCGCTTCTTGTCCCTCCTCCCCCTGTGGCTTGTAGCCTGAATATGAACCTGTGCTGGATGCTCCATCCATATCAACACCAGTTTCAAATTTGAAGCTCTATGCACCCCCTTTGACTCATGTTGCGTCGCTCAATACGTGTAGATGTGCAATTCTGTTGATAAATGAATCATGGTACTGTGGAGAATACCACATTTGCAGCATGATGACACGATAACACATCGTCAAAGACACAAAAAGCGCGCGCCGATTGTGAAACGAGTCTCGAGTTTCGAGCTTCGAAATCCGAATCCAGAAATCCAGATAGAAATGGCCGACGCCGAACAAACATCAAAAATAAAAACCCCGGTATCGATGTGGATTGCTCCATATATCAAATCTACCTGATCAACCCAGTCTATCTCACTTTTTTGACCATCGAAAGCTGTACCATGATTAAGAATGTATGGTATTATGTGAGCATGAGCATTGACATGAGAGGATCCGAGGTCGTCGGTTGGTTGAATGCATATTGCATATGCACGGCAATTGGCCATTGTTGTCCACCATGGGTCAACGGTTCACGAGCGGACGACGGGGAACACGGGGAACACGGGGACCAGTCCGACGGCACGATGGCGCGATTGACTCCATGGTACGATACATAGATATATGGGCTCCCGTTTCGAGAAACCTCCCATTTGATTTCTCGGCCATGGGTACGTTTTGGGGGATTTAGCTGTGGAGGGGGATATTCTATTCAAGTGCCCATGGAGAGATCGGTACAGTTGACCACCGTGGCGTTGGGAACTTGAATACGTGGAACATGATCGATTACCCACGCCATGCCATGCCCCATGGTTTTTGCCAGTGATCGCGAAAAGTACTAGGGATAAGTATAGAAGAAATAGGAGGCACTCCACATAGTCGGGATGTGGTACTTGATATTTTGATGGAACCCTTTTTAGGTTGTTTTCTTTTACCGAGCAGTGACGAGACTGGGTATGAGCTCGAGTCTCCATATAGATGATATAAAGCATGGCTACAGTTTGAAGTCCAGTTCTCGTCGAACGAATTCGTGGGACTTTATGAGGCTACTCCTCGTTTTTCTTTTGCTCCCGGTTTGGCATTGCCTTGCACATCGCTTACGGGCCTCGGTATTTTGCAAATGCCGGCGGTGGATCAGTGTAAGTGAGGCATTTGATCATTCTATCGTCAATTGTTCCTTGTCATATATTTAACTCGATGAGTCCAAGAAAATTGGAAATCGAGAAGCAAGGTCCCGGTAAGTACCGACAGAGGTTTCGTCGAAAATACCAGATTTCAAATGTCCAAATTTAGTGGCCGGTCGCGTCGACGTTTTTATCGTTGAAAGGTTAATCTTTCATTAATTTCATTTCCAGCCCGAGTCTTAGTGTCAATGTCAAGGCAAATGTCTGCGTCGGTGTTTTCACTTATACCCATACCCATATCCCTACCGATAACTCATATACAATATCCTCGCAGCTCATACACGTAAAAGTCGACGCCAACATAAACCTTCCCTTTGATGCCCCTGTTTTTTTTCCAAGTTCGATCGCCCTCGAGCTCGTTTCAATGCATTCAAAGCTCCGCGTCTAGTACCTGAACTCCATCAACAAGGCGCCGGCAAATTCTACGTACGTACTTGAAGCTCCACCCGGCAACTTGAACCCTGCATGGTCTTCATACTCACCAGTGTTTCAAAACACACTTTTGCGTTTCGCTCTTCTAAAGATACCTTCAGACCGCTGCGTCCCGCGTTGACTACAGCTGCATTTCATTTCATCTTGATCACTGAATTCATGGTACTCCGGTTCAGACAGACTTGAACACACGACACTCATGCTCTCTCTCCTCACCATGGACTCCTGACACGCACTTGTTGCGTATCTGCCAACGCAATTTAATTCATTTTATTCTAAAACGCTTGTGCCTGCTTTTGTTATCGGTTCCAAGTTCGGAGATACGAAGAAGGAGAATGTCCCATCAACCCCGCATCGCCCGGTCCACGCTCAACATCGCTCATATTCAGTTTACTTAAGATACCGAACAAGAGAACTTACCTCCGCTTGCATTCTCCTCCCCCCCACTGGCACCTCCTCACCTACTCCACCACTTTGCTCCGCACCCACGCACCTGCACTCGCTTGTACCCTCTCCTTCAAACACAAACCCTGTCTATAATTACACCGAAGACCGTGTCTCAAACGTTAACATTAACGGCATGCATACAGTACTTGTTGTATCCCGACCCCGACTCTGCTTTTTACCCCAATAGTAGTGGAGAGAGTTGTTTGATTTTGCGTAGGACATGCGGCCCGGGAGGAACGCCATCGTCCTTTCGAACTTGAATTTGCTGTTTCAGCTCGGGGATGTGAGGTAAACAAAACGCAAGACAGTGGCGTGCGTGCTTGTAGATCGACCTTGCCTTTACGGACTCCGACGGCACAGTCGCTACTGGATGGGGCCTATCTGCGTGGATGTCAGACCTAGGGTAACTCGTCATTGACCTTACATCGTTGCCCTCGCATGCATTTACGGTGGTCTAGGGCAGCTGACACTATGTACAACATGCACTACGGTCAAGAAGTTTAAATCATAAAAAACACTCGATGGGAAAACGTCGAGTTGAATGTGAGAATTTCTCACCATAACCCTTGGTAGGCAAATCCCTCCGAGCTCATGGGCAGGTCAGGTTCGAGTCTGCATGTTTCCGAGTTCTCCCACAATTGTGTGTGTATGTGTGCTGCTACATGCTTTTTTGGACAAGGATTGACAAAATGTCGAGTTGTTGAATTGATGCGATAGGACGGAGATTGGGAAGGGATGGATCCAGATGTATTCTCGTATCTGGTGGAATGGTGGAATGGGCCAACCACCACCCGTGTCTCCGCCCAATGGATTTTCTAGGCCATTCGGATTGGTGGATAGCCAAAATGTCTTGAGATGACGAGACCCTGGAAGCGCATGTAGGTATGGTGTCATACATGTCATAGCTCGTGTCCGTCGTGTTAATATGATCTGGGAGATATGTCGTGTTAACATTGACACGAAGCTCGTGCTTCGATGTGGAAATGAGATACCCAGTATGAGCAATTGCGGCCTTTCCCCGCCCTTCATCACCAATCATTGAGTATCTTCCATTCCAAGACCATTATTTCATCAACTTGTATTCATATCACGTGCCTTGCTTATTGCTTTCTCATAGAAAGTTTGCACCATGGCCTACTATCCCCAATCTTCGTCCGACGAGCGTATCTATGGCGCCGCGCACATGGACTGGGTCTGCAAAACTCGTTATCAGGAACAGCGTGATAGCGTGGTATACCTAACCTTACATGCAATCCCAGTTTAATCAAATTAGTATTCCACATTCCTTTCAGGTCATTAGAAACGATGATGGGCAACCCGTAGCACAAAATCCGAAAAGTCCGTTGGAGAAACGGAGAAAGGCCCGAAAATCCACTTAACCCAGGCAGTTCACAAGAAACCAAACTCAGCGCATTGCCACGGCCAGCAAAAGATACCACCTCTTGATCACCAATTTCCAACGATTGCCCATGAGATCTTGTGCTTAAAACCACTTCGAACTTAGTAGAAAACCCATAAAATCCTGACTAACTCCACTTTATTGATTCCGAACTTAACTGACCAACCCAGGTGTGTGCATTGAGGCACTGGTAGATTACACACTCGGAAAGGGTATGGTAGTTGCATATAGGATCAGCAAAAAAATTGATGGGGCCAGCCGCCACACTACCAGGGTAAGGGGTGTGTTTCCATCGAAGCATCTCGTCGAAGCGGCCCGCGTTGGAGGGCGAACGTGCATTATAGCACTCGCGAGCTGGCCACATGGCTGTGCTCAGAGTCGTTCGGTGCGTGAGTGTGGCAAAAGTTGAGTAACTGCATGAAATTCCTGATACAGATGACGTGCTTACTTGATTGGGTTGTAGTGCTCGTAGTTAACTTCACGCAGTATGTTTAGGACTTGGCACAGATATGAGGTCATGTCGAGACGAATGAAGATGTCACATTATACCTTCATTGGAATAGATAATCTGGTATGAGCGAACTATCTTAAGCATAAGAGCACATGCTAAAGCAGGTACAAGATGGTGCAACGGGCAGAAAAAATAGACATACTATTCCATTTCGAAGAAGGATTACACATTCCCTTGTTTAGGAATGACGGAAATCCTAGTCTTCCGAGCTAGTCGAAGGACACTACATCCATTCATCTTGGATGAATGTGCCATCAAAGTTTCTCAACCCACGTGCCTGGAAACGCCGAAGGGATTGTACGCATTAGGCAAGTCAAGCGCTTTACTTCGTAACTTGCCTCCCTTTATAATAGTGATAACGTGTCACTGTCTCCGACGGTGTATTCATCTCCATGCTTACCGGTGGGGAAGCGTGCTTGTCCATGCCATAACTGTTTTCAATTTCAATTCTAACTTGGCAACATGGGTGTTGATGTTGTGCTCGTCATGGAATATCTTGTGAAACACAAAACAGAATGGGACCACAATTATTCAGCCAATAACGGAAGATGGGCTCGTCATGAGGTTATCAACCAGAAGGGATTCCATGCGCAAACAGTAGTCCCAACTAAGCCGTTTGATAACCTTGAGTCTCTTGAACTTAAATTATTAAACCTTCCAGATTTGGTGTGGACTTCAATTTTGAGCCCGAGTTTAGTTCCGAGTTGAAGACTATGCTGAATAGTTCCATGGTAATCCGAAGACACTCAGAGGCCGTGAAGCGTAAGCGGTGGTATATACGCCAACCATAACACAGATTAAATGGACTTGTGTGCACTCCTACCACTCCATGGTCTTTGAAGCAAACTAAAAATAAACACGAGATTTATCCGTCCTCAACCCGGATGTTAACCACTCTCCGGTGCCTAGCCAGTAGATAACAGAGTGATATATCAACCCTGGCCACGACCAGGACACTTGTAATGGATCTATTCCTGGTTACTACCAGGTGATATATCACCACCAAAACGGTAATCACCGTACCGTGCAACTGATTTATCACCTGTCAAACCGACAAGCATGTCCTAGGCGGGAGAGCTTCCATATATAGAAATGGGCGCGATGCCCAATTTGTTTCGCTTGTAGCAGTATCCAGTACGTTGTTACCTTCTTCATTTGGTGAGATAAATAACATTCTTACCTCCAACCATAGTTAGGGCACTCGCTGCGCGTCCGCTAACTCCCAGAGGAAAGGCGCTGTCGGCCCTTTGGGCCCACAGTTAGCGGTTTGTGTTAGAGGTTCGTGTGAGCGGTCAGGGTTCGTTAGGTTCGTTTAGTTTAGGACGGTTTATTGTGTTCTCAGTCACCCCCATTTACCGTGGTCACAGCTGCTAATCACTTCAAATGAATGTTTTGCTTTGAGGGAAAAAGAACATATTTTTGTGGCCATCTAATGACAGAAAAGCCAATTGGCAAACCGTAGAAATTTTGACAAGTTCAATATCTATCATGACTTGTGAGAAGATGATATGTCGTTCAAACACTGCACAGAAAATGGGACCGCGGGAATTATGGCCCCAATTCTCAGAGGTGGTATATCATCGGCAGCTCCCTAATTCTGGGTGATATATCACCTATCACCATTTGGAGCAGTCTGGCGATTACCAGAAATAATCCATCACACCCGGGCTGGTAATTACCAGCTTTGATGTATCATTTTACCGTCTACGCCTGCCTTGGAAGATCCTACACTGAGGCTCTTCGTCCAGGAACCCACGCTTCAATATTCCAAGGAACCGCTCACCTTGTTTTAAAGCCTATCAACCCTTTTTGCCGAAATCCAGACGCACTCTGATGTTGTATAGTGACCAGGAGCAAGCATTATCACATATCGGAGTGGCCGGTAACAATAGGTTATGTGCCTATGTGCCTATCCTTTCTCCGACTCGTTGCCGCCGCCGCCGCCTCCCACCAACACGATGTGCGTGTCAATTCAATGGTGAGTTAGCAACAGGCATGTCCAAAGAGGGAAATATGGAAAAAAGACGCCAGGCCGTCGGCTCGGCTAACATAACTACGACCTGGACAGACAAAAGTTGAACAATCTGAATTTGTATTCAACTCCTAAATTGATATTCTGCTAACTATTCGTCCACGGCCGCCTCTGCCAAGCGAGTGCTATCGAGCCTCCCTTATTAATCCAGCCGATGGGTAATCGGTAATTTGGCTACGCACTAGCCTGGTTTAGGATAATTGGGCAGGACCACGAAAGGTTTGTTTGAAGACTCCGAAGTTATTAAGGGATGGCGGTAGCAATCAAGTTATCGTAACGGAGCCAGATGATCGTTCTGTGGCTAGACGGAGTCGTAGCCTGCGGTCTCGTTTTCGTTTTCGTTACTCCACATTGGCTTAGGTGGCCTTGCACCTGTGGAGTCCCCGAGGGTGAGACCTCATATTTGTGTCAGTTCTGGTCTTCATTGACGGAACTAATCACCGCTTTCTGAAGGAGAGCAGGATTGTAAGAGCCACAGGTTGAAGTGCCGGAGATGATCATGCGGAGGTTATCCTGGAAAGGGTAGGAGTACCGTAAGACATAACCTAGCTGAGCGGCCTCGTGTTACGATAACAATACGAAGAAGCCGAGTGTTCAGTCCCAGTGGTGAACCTTGTCCATGCCCATGGGCTACCGTTCTTATGTACTATATGGTGCCTGAATGTAATCTTCGATTATAGAAACTCTGCCGAGCCTATACGCATGTGTATGCCCACATCAGTGAGGTGAAACAGTGGATTGAGAGGCCTAGGACAGACGAGTGATCACAAACACATTAGCCCATTCACATCGTTGGTGGAAGTATGGACTAAAACTGGCGAAGAGCCAATTGATAGGCCTAATATCAGCTTCCAGGAAATCCAATCATACCTCAGACATGATGGCCATCACGAACTAACAGATTGCCTCCGCAGCTGAGGCCTGGGATAAATAGCTCATTCCTCCACAGATTCGTCGAACCCTGCTTCATTATATGCAGCCGAAGGGTGGTGCTCGTAACCAAATTAAAATTCGTTGCCTATGACGTTCTACCCCATAGAGTTGCATGCACCCAAGAGGTGATAAAGCTGGGGACAATCTCATATGTTCGGCCCAAGGATATGGTCTGCAGGTGATTGGTTCCGGAGCCATGTGAGGCATAATGTTGAACCTGCGTCAAGGACCACCTCCTATGAGCTGTAGTACCGAGGATGTGCTACCGTGGGAGTGCGAATCTGAGGACACAAGATGTGTCCATGCGAGGACGAGTCTATGGGGAAATATCTCTACCAAACGCAGAATGCGGGCACTAAGATGTACCCGCGCTGGCCAAGGGCCCGCAAGAGAATTGAAGATCGAATCCTCTGGAACATTCGGATTTAGTGTTGCCATGATGAGGTGGCAATACGTGGTGCTGCTGCGAGTGATATTCCTCGCAGTTCTTGTGCTAGCCTCCCTCGAGGGGCTGAGGCGATTCGGAGGCTTTGTCCGAATTTGGCCTACTCATCCCAAGTCTGGGTTGAAGGATACACTGAAAAGTTAGGACTTAGCTTGTGACTGTCGTTGACAACGATGTATAATGTCTGATGCTGGGCCCTTGATTCTGAATGAATGATTGCCAGGTGCTCCCCATCCTAAACGACTTATCTCTCAGTCCGCTGCTAGACCGCCAACTTAGCAATACTCACTCCGAACGCATCTCAAATGGATTATGATACCGCCACTGACCCTTACGGTGGAAAATGGGCATGCATACACGCTTTGCATAGCGGATTGGTTTTATTAAGCAGCACCGAGTTTGCAACAGTAATGTGATAGCGTTGTTTATATTTATTATAGCACACGAAATGAGCGGTGTCTCACTGGATAGCGAGCTCCTCGGTTTGATCAAAGTTATGCCCTTTTTAAATTGTCGCAACTTGAACTTATAGAGCAACACTAGTAGCCCCCGGAGTCGATCAGTAAAGTCGTCCATGGCAAGAGCACAAGAATTGTGAACCTCGCACTAGCGGCAAATCGATTCTAGTAACATTGGAGTTTCTTTGTTGCCAGCCCGTACCTCTGAGCCGTTCCACCGCCGCCATGTTGATGCCCCTCAAAGGACTCTGGGATAGTTAAAACTGTGCACTGCATTCCGCATCTGATGCGGACTTGTATACCAAACCGTACATTGCACCTTGAACATTGGATCCTCAGTCAGAGCACGGATTCAATTTTATGTGCGGAACTCCGGAGTATTTAATCGCACCTCCACCCATAACGGCGTTGTCTATCCTTCTCACGATTGCTACACATGCATGCGCCGACCTACGAGCGCTCTGAAACAGGTTGTCATCCTTTCAAATGCTGTCCCTCGTCGCGTACCCGTCTTCGATCATATATCCGAAGTCTCGCTTCATCTTTTCTGGTGCTCACCGCAGTAAGTCTTCCACACCGCCTGTCCCGGCATAATCGCACTCCGTGGTACTTGATACATTTAGGTCACCGATCAAGGGTAGAAAGTCATCCGGCTTACATCTTGTACGGCAGCGGCGCTCCTCACCGGTGTCACTTTTGCAGCGACAAGCGACATGAATTCTAAAGCATATAGGGGACCACAGTCTTGAGGAGTCGGAAGTGATATTCCACGCTCGCAAACACGTGCTGAAGGCGATCTGTGGAGCGATGCAGCTGGTAAACCAGGAATACGAGCTTTAATAATGTGATCGAGGTAGGATTATTCCTGACACAAGCGCCGTCCACGGTACCATGGCAGATGCAATCATGGATCTTCGCCGACTCCATCGTGAGCCAAGCTGCCATCTGTCGTTCAATGCAACATGCTCTAGGGACGATAGTAAAACTCACTAAAATTTATCAAAATAAGATTTCCCGATGTGATGCCGAATATAACAGGTCATGGGCACCCTGCTTTTACGTTGAATAATCTAGACTCAGAAAGAGCCAGCACCCTCGGACCGAGCAGCACTTACAACGTGACGAAAAATGATTGGCACCAGGAACCCAACGAGAGTCGTATTCATTCACGCCACGACATGAAGCCTGTCTTTCTGCCTGTTACGGCAAACCAAATAATGGTAATCGTCTTTGTATCCACAGCAGCTGGTTCTTATGGTTGAAATCTATGGCCCCTAAACGTCAGGGATGTGTCATACGAGGCTCCCTTGGTGTGCGCTGTAGGTGTACTGTACATGAGGCAGCCGGAGTATTGGCAACCAGGTAAAAAAGGCACATGTCTAAACTTTCCGAGGCACGGGAGAGTCATTAAAAGTGGAGATTCTAGGGTGTGCAGTTAGAAGTTCGCCATCGGTATCTTGTTACGACATTAGCTAGACCTCTTGCAGTAGTATCCCCATAAGTCTTCACTTGATTGCCAAAAACATCAAACACAAAATGGGGTGAGGAACACATCCATTCTCTCCACCTAGCAAGATAAGTGAAGGCTTGGCACATCAATTTATGATTGTGATTGGTAGTGGTATTGTCTTACTTTTTGATACGTCTTGGGCTAGCATGACCAGGGCATGTCGAATGAACCAAGGGAGATTGAAATTGTCGATGCACGGCAGATTCAGTAATCCAGTTTTATGAGTTGGGATACGATGCGTAAAATCGTTCAACCCAATGGCGGGAGACAAGGAAAGTGTGAAAACGCCAACGTGTTCGTTGTTTGACCAACCCGACCAAGGCTTACAATTGCCGGCCAACAATCTGGAGGAACTCCTACTATACTGTATGGAAAACTCTGGTCGCTCGCTTAATGCTCAGATTAATGTGCTGATCAAAACATCCACCGTCGGGCCGCCGGTTCGGATGCACCATCACAGGAGGCTACGCAGCAGATTAAGATTTTGCGTACCGTACATGCTGCAAGTCAGAGTCATTCCATCAGTTAATTGCATCGAGAGCAGCGATTTTGCCTTTACAGTCTTGGCTTTTGCCTGCACGTTCTTGCCGGCCTTTCACAAGTACGTGGAAATCAGGATCGCATTCCCTTTCAGTCTACACAATTCTTTCGATGGATGCACTTACCATTCCTCAGGTTGGTCGACCAAAGATGTCAATCAACCTATAGCGTGCACCGCCAATTGCTGTGTATGTATGATGGGTGCATATCCCCATCACTGACATCATGACTCTCATGCTCAGGTTCAAGGGTTGGTGGTAAATCAAATACATGCGTGCTTTCAGCTGCATGTTCATCGTGTTTGGGGCATCCTCATCAAGCAATACTCACGTCAATCAGATGACGGTACTAAACACGCCACACGCCTGAATGCAGTCCCTTGTAAGTTATATGATATTGTATCCTTACCGTGCTCGCCCAATAAGTTCCATGTCAGAACCTACATGAATCGATCAGCCACTCTATGTCCTCCTCCTCATCCTCTCCACAATACATCCTCCCTTTCTGTGACTGTGTTTCAATCTTTTAGTTCTCATACTAGTCCCTTGATACTACACATCGCTGGTGGCATCACTAAGTGCTCCTCTATGGCTCAAATGCTAATCGTGCGGCTTGTCTCTATTATTACAGAGGTCAATTATCAACCAAACCCGTGCGGCAAGAAAAAAACTACTAGATCATCAGCGACTTCCCAATCTGCGCAGGGGATTCCAGCACCTCCTCCTGAATCAGTTGGACACCAACCCAGTCTCAGGGTAGGAATCAGGTATGCAATACCGCAAGGATGGAGTAAATGTTCCTCCGAGGCACCTCTTGATGGGTCTTAGCACAGATTGTACTGCATGGCAAGCCCCATATGTATCGCTGATTGTTCTTGAACTTGGCTCCATTCATCCATTCCGTTCACGACGGGAAGATATGAATGGTAAATTGCTGTTGAATACAAGGTTTTCTCTCATTGCGGGGGTTTATTAGATGTGGACCCCTGATGTACGCATAGACTTTGATTACTCCAGCAAAGGGCACAGATTAACCTTTTGAGATACATCATGTACAACCCAAAAGGAGGAGCAACTACAGCTTTGTTGTGCTCCCAAATGATTTGAGGAGGGATCAAATGCTGCAACTAACTCAGCTGGTCTAGAGCAGCTCACTGGCATCCTTGCTAGCATCACAAGTTGACTGCTTTGACCAACGAAAAACCGGCTTGTTCTTTTGCTATGAATTGTGCTTGATGAGTTTGTGAAGCCTGGCAGTACTCAAACGCGCCGCAGCAATGCCAACGATCTACCTGAACGCGCTCGACTCATTCGCGTGATGACTTGAAACCAGGTGGCGAGCCTTAATCCAGAGGTAGTAAGCACTGCTTATTATCAAGCACCCGGCTGCAGGGATGACATAAAAACATAGGTTAGCACTGGCTCACTCCTTGAGTCATTGAGGCGACCAATACTCTCGCAATTCAAGACAGTATGAGTCATGCGTCTGCGCGCGAGGCAGTCTTCAGAAAGCTATCGAGTCATTCATCTATTAGACCTTCCCTTGAACTCCGGATCTGATAACCAGCACCCAGTTATTCTGTACTTAGCATTATGGAAAGATCATTCATACCGGACATAGTTTTGCGGGGAAGGTTCAAGTTGTTTATTATTGTGGGGAGCAGTATTTTGACGTTTGAACCGATTTAGAAACAATGTTCTGGACAATTACCCTCACCTGACAGGAGGCGCTCATCGACAAGGACGCTTTCCGAAGTAGATGGAGGATACATGGCCGCCTGCGCCTCGGCTAGAATCCTTGTACCGCTTTTTCAGATCTCTGGATTCCGCTAAGTCTCCGTCGTTTGAGGATTCTGGATCTCTCCGAGAGCCCAACTATCGAGATGCTGTAAGCACCAGTTAGCTAAACCCTTTGACCACAAATGAAGACGGACTTATCGACATCAATGCAACTCACTGCACGACGGCAGAGTAACCCAAAAAAGTCCAGTCGAAGGTCATACAATTTGATACCATGGATACTCACCCTCAAAGGACAGCGAACGGCGAATGCAGATCATGGATGAGCATCTCGTTTACGATGTTCAGTTGAGGGGAAGTGGCTATCCCTCCATGCTTGTAGAATGCTATTATTTTCGATGCAATGCGAATCGCTGAAATTCAACGCGGCGAAGACGGCGACCTTGCATTAAGCGCTCTACACGGTGGTCATCGTATCCTCCTCAACACCCTAGAACTCAATTCCTCCACGCCGAGTGCGCTGCAGACAATAGTTCACCCTCTGTAAGTCAGTTCGAGTTGCCGATCACGCCTTTCGGGTTTATACTTTACCACTAGCGGTTAATGATCCATTTTATATTATATCTCCATTGCACCTCCGTCGCCCACAGTGGTACCTGCGCCTTTCACGCCAACCCATTTTTGGTCATAAGCAAACCGGTCAAATAGCGAAGTATCACAAGGTCGCCATCCAGCCCTAATCCCCGGCGTTTACTCGAGCGCAGTCCCGACCAGCCCAGTGATTTCGCTATTCGGGGCGCCACTTGACGGAAATGATGAGAGGACAACTCATGACCGCCATTCAAATAATACCCGAACACGAAAAACACCCCTTCCCCGGATTGGCGTTTAAATTGGTCCTGCTACCTGGAGAAGGTCACATCTACATTCAACTTGTTGTTCGATAGTTCGCTCTGCGGGAATGTTCGCATCCGTTCATTTTTCTGCCGAGCAAGATTAGACAACTGTGGATTGATTGGTTGTAGTAGGCAATTAAGCCCACTCTTCATCAAGATCTGCTAGGTCACTTCCCGGCATCTAAAGGACCAAGCATCACAATCAAGCTCGCTCAAAAGGTTTAGAACATTCATCTGTCCTTTGTCCATGATACACGCGCACGTTCATACATACCCTGTTTTTTAGAGCTCCTATTGACGTTTCCCGAAACACTACCTGCCAAGCGGTTTCCGTTTTGTCTCACCTTCAATCGACCCACTTGTGTGAAATTCGAGCAGATGATGATACACAAACACACGTTTATCTTCCCATCACCGTAGTGCGCCGACTCCCGACTACGTCTCAAGTACCGTACACCATCTGACGTAGCTGTGAAAATAAATAATCTTTTGATTCTCTCGTCTAAAAAAAGGCCCTGCAAGGTATTTGCTATCCTTTGGCCATCCGATATCTGCGAAATCGTCGATCCCCATGCAAAGCCCCACCCATTGGAGCTGGCTTCGAAACGACACCCGCCTACCAACTTATGAGCTACTTTCCTTTGACTCATTGTGAACTCCACCCCTAATTCATTGGATTGCGTAAGTGGATTAGGTTTCCCATCCCGGCGATATGCATCTGACCATGTGCCCCATATATTTAGGTATCATCCGACCGCATCCTTGGAACCTAATGGTCTTATTTCCAAACTACGCAAGATCGCACCACAGTCGGGGATGTTAGCATCATTACCCACAAATTCGCTTCATATTCGAGCTCCTTTCAATGGCAATGTGATCGATTTGGAGTAGCGCGTCTTTACTCCCGATACTCATTGAAGCACCCCATTACCCATCTACTTCCCCAAACCCTCGACCCTAACTACAGCAATCTAACGAATCACATCGCGTTTTCCAATAGACCAATCATCCTAATTATCGCAACCCATTGAAACTCGGAATTGAGTGCCGAACGCTCGTTCCTGCACAAGGTTTAAGTGCAAGCGATGTGCGTTGAACGTGGGCAACATTCTTGCAACAACATTGGCGAAGTGTCGACTATTTGAAATACCGAGGGCAATTAATCAGATATGACACCACCCCGGCATCCATCCAAGCCCATTTCTTATCTAGTATGTAAAATTACCCACTCCATCAAGGCTCTGGCCGATCAACGGCATGAAGCTTGAAGTAAACGTAAACAGCTGAACCTCGTTTCTTTTACTATTTCCCATCGAGGCATTGGAGTTCAAAGGATTCCACTGGGAACTCGAGTCGGAAAAAGGACAGGATGATTGGACGCCTCGGAGTGGTGAGACCCGGCTTACCTTTGACCACATCCCAATTGTAAGTAACCCATGTACGACATACTATTATTACTACCTCCGTACGATCGTACCATAGGGGCTGCTCTTAAATCGTACCTGCCCACCTCACATGCCTGTCATGCGGTACCTCGAGATACTATATTGATAAAGAAGTTCTCCTATAATTCCAGGCGCAAAATTCAGGCAACATGGCATATCGCGTCCACAACCCCTCGGCAATTTGGTTGAGATCGAAAGGGTCCTTGCCCGCGCCCATGGCGTTGCCGTACAACATCTACTTATACTGTTGAACAATTGCAAGCCTGATCTTACCTGACCGTCCTCATCACCTTCCTGCGGCTCACAAGCTTTGAATGCCATGTAAAGACTCAGCTTCCCTAACGATCTTCGACCGGAGTCAGTTGGGTCCCCTGGCCATAGGACAGGAGCCAAAATACAGAAAACGCCCAATGGCAATGCGAACGTTCCAGGATTGGGGTCCGATGTAACCAGCTCATGGGATGAGATGACCCCCAGATACGAAAGACCAGCTTCTTTCACAACGTATACTCCTATTCTTATGTCTACATATATATCACCCGAACAAACGGTGTCCAATAACGATAATCAATAAGCGCAACAATATACATGTCATGTATTTTTTTCTATTGCCTCGAGGATACAACCAATTCCAAGTAGACGATCATCAGCCAATCGCATTGCCGTATAAACCTCCCACTCCAACATCTACTAATCCACAGCTTGGACGCCATCATATTCCGGTAACTTATTACAAGCCTCAGACCAATCGATATTCCCAGACACCAAATCCGTCACCACCGCGATAACCTCGTCGATGGCGCCAATACGTTGGTTCATCGTATCGCGTTCCCTGTTTTTCAAACCCGAAACGCAAAAGGTTAGTGAAAGAGGGTAAGAAAGGTAAAATGTAAGAGATAGACGAGATGCGCTCGCATTGCATTACATTGATGAACACGACACGCCCGCGTGGGATAGATGAAATGGAAATCGTTATAGAAATAAGTAATGAAAGGAAGAAGGGTAGTGATGGCGAAGCGAAGCAATGGTTTCAAAAAAGAGGGTGCAAAGTAGGTTAAAGGAAGCGCAATGCAATGGCATGGGATTGGGCGGCTGCAAGGATAGATAGATAACGTGATCATACGCCGAGGTGATAGATAACCTAGCAGCTAAGATGACTAGCTGGTAGTTATCCATGATGTAATGCACGTTAAGCACAAAACACGAGGGTCGGGATTGCCTTTGGGATTGGGATATGCCATGGATGAACCCGGATGACGAGCGCCACCATCCGATAGTGAAAGGAAAGAAAATTGGGCAGAAAGGGGTTGTGGTTGGATGATACGAGGAAAAAAGAAGGGGGAAACAAGAGGGGGTGTAGGGCAATTGGAGCCGGAGAAGGTTACTCACCGGAGCGTCATGGTACCATTTTGGAGAGCTGTGGGATAGCAAAAGGGAATAAAGGCATATATCAGCACCCAATTTCCGATTTCAAGACTCGAGAAAGGCAAAAGGAAACCTATGAGTGCAAAAAGGGGAAACGCAGAGGAGTACTTGTGATAGGTAGTATCACTGTGCTCATGGAGATGGCGATCATGAAGGGGATGATCGGTCACCGGTCAGTCAGTTGAACGGGATGAATGTACAAGTCGGGTACTTTAGCTACCCCCACGTGCATTTGGCAAATCGTTGGTGTTGCAAAAAAATAGAGAAGACGTGGAAGGGGCACGTCCGACAGTGGCATGACAAGCAAGACAAAGAACTCTTGAGACAAAGGGGAAATGGTATTGGAAGGCAACAAAGGAAAGCAACCAATGAACGAACACATCGAAAGGTCATTCATCTATGATCGGAAGACCAGAAGCATCGCACTCATTGAACAGAGGGAAGGCACCAAACGGGAAGAAATTTAGCAACATCGCGCACACCTCCGAGGTGACAGGTCGTGCGACGAGGATATACCATTTCGTGCACACAACGAACCAACCAATGAAACCCATTAAAGCAAACCGAGTGAAACACGCAGCCAACGGGAAAGCAAAGGCAAAGCAAAGACAAAACCGGTCACTTACTAGCAAAGTCAAGAGTGACACCATAAGGTGTACCCAACTCGTCGTTTCTGGCGTACCGCTTACCAATGGACGTGTTGGAGTCATCGACTCGTGAGAAGACCCCAGCACGACGCAGTTTCGAAGCTTTCCATTGCAGATTTGATGAATGGTGGGTTGTAATCGCGTTCGCAGGGTTATTTCGTCCAATCGAGTAGTGCCAATTGTTGTTTTCGCGTTGCGTTGTCCGTCAGAGTGTATAGGAGTCGCCACATGCAGCGCAGACAGTACGTCAGCAAAGAAGGAAAATTGACGACGAAGGTCATAAAAAACCAATGAAATGTCAATGTCAGTCAAGGCAGGTACCAGAAGGCAAGCGTCGAATATCGCAGGAAGTATGGCGTCAACAACAACGAACGCAACGAAGTTGACGTGGGTCGGGGGTTGTTCCAAATCTGGGGGGTTAAGAATAATAGAAGCCCATTGACTTACAAACGTCTTTGACAAGGGGTGCGAATTCCGGTCTTGCACTCAAAGGTACGATTAGTACCTTGGTCGGTGCCACGAGGGGCGGAAGTGATAGCACCTGATTGAAGAATTTACCTCATCAGCTCTCCACACCCATACCAAAGCATATGAAAGAACCAGCAAGTATTAAAGGCAAAATCATTTGCACCATGGGCGAGGGTGGAGACGGGTTTAATTGGATATCGAGAAATGAAACTTCACTTACACCACGATCCTCATCCTCTTCACGCGCCCAAAAACTGTGCTCCAACAACGTGTACAAGATGCGGCCCATGCCGAAGGATGGTTCGATGACATTTGGCGTAAATTCGCGAACTTTGATTTGGCAAGTTCAAATAAGGAAACGAAAGGTAGGATGTCAATGAGCGTGTTACTTTCATGCTAAGTGGACAAATACTAACCTGATTGCTTGAACGTTTTCCGCTCTATCGTCAGCAAGTCCGGCGTGACCTCAAGGCTCTTGTCATCCGAAACTTTAATGGTGGTCTTGCTATCGTAATTAGAGATACTCCGTTAGAACCCCGTTTCAACCGTTGAGCCAATCACAACTTACCCTTGCGCCGCTAGCTCTTCTTTGAGCTTGAATAGCTCCGGCTCGCTCATCGATTCCACAGTCTTCTGTAAGACACCGGCATCTTGCTTGAAGGTCTTGCCCAGGTTCTTCTTGTTAAACTCGGCCACCTCGCGCTTCGTAACAATTGGTTCCTTCAAAGCTTGTCGAACGACCAATGGCTGACCAGTCTTGGCTGAATGCACTGAGAGATCGTAAGCTGCTCGGTCCGCACAACCGACACATTCTGTCCAACCCGTCGAATTGTGGATCTCCGCATCCCAACAATCGGTAGCATAATGTGCCATTTCGTTGCCCATATGCTGCCTGAATCGAAGTCGTTCTGGATTAATCCCAACCTTCAACAAGAACTGATATATCCTCGCCACGAAATAGCCGAGAGTTTCGTTGGCGATAACGCCCTTATCGACAGCTTCACCAACGGACATCTTGACCGGCTGGCTACTGCCGGATTCTTGTGTCTTCCTATCCAGAAGACTCATGACTACATCGCGAACTTGATGGAATTTATCATGAGACTTGTCTTGCGGATCGACATAGTGTTCGATTTCGGCCATCGTGAATTCACGAACACGGAGAAGACCAGCGCGAGGAGAAATCTCATTTCGGAATGATCGCCCAATTTGTGCAGATGCAAAGGGTATGCGACCGTTATTGAAGTCAAGGAGACGGTTGAAGTTGAGGAAGTGACCCTGTGCGGTTTCGGGTCTTAGATAACTACAGGCGGTTTTGTCGTTAAATTGGTTTACGAGGAAGGGTTAATAGACGTACCCCGGATGTTGGCCGGTAGGACCGATGCTACTCGCGAACATGAGGTTAAACTGGACGGGTTCCCTAACTTCATTATCGGTATCTGGGTTGCGGATATCATATTTGCGCATTAAAGTACCCAACTCTGGGCCAGAATAATTGTCAAGCTACAAAACAGGCCTCAACACGACTCAGTACATCGATCAAAAAACGCCACAGATTTAAAGTCGTTGTAAATGAAAGTGAAGGGTATGACGGGGACAAGGCTTTCGAGTGTAGAATGGTATGAAATAACGCACCTGAGCCAAAACATATTCGTATTCTGTGACAACGTCATCTGCAAGCTTAACCACAGTAACTTTTGCAGCCTTCTTCTTTTTCTTCTTATCCTTGGCGTCATCTTTCGGTGCAGCAACCAAACCTCTCGCTTCTCTATCACCAGCCAGTCTAGCCTCCAACACGCCCTTGACCAAATGATCTGCTCTCAACACGTCTCCGGTTTTGGTATCCTTTACCATCCAGTCAGCAAATCTTGCAACGTGACCGGATGTCTCGAACACAGGTGCAGGAGTCATAACGGTGGTATCTAGTTCCAGCATGTGTTCCTCGATGATGAAGTGTTTCCGCCATTGATCAATGATGTTGGCTTGTAATGACGACCCGGGTGGGCCATAATCGTACAGCCCAGCGACACCTGCAACAGTTGAACCTTCAGCCACGTCGTTCTCGATTTTCATAATACGACTCACCCCCATAGATCTCGAAGGCGGGTGCATAGAAGAACCTGCGATTAAGCACGGCTTCAAACCTCGTTTTATCAAACGGATGAGCGGTTTTGTTAACTGTCGCGGCAGTCATATCAATTGAATGGTGGTGTCGTCGTGCAAAGAGTAGCGGAGGACGATAAGATGTTGGTCTGATATGTACAAACTTGAGTGGTCGACCAAATCTAATCCACATTCAGTCACGAGGGTGATGGTGTTGGAAAACAAAAAAATTATTTTGACCCGATTACTATTCCGGGTATTCTCCGGTTACTTATCTAAGGGTTATCTTATCTATGATTATCAGATAACTCATCCATCATAACTAATAAACCTATTCGTGCTCAAATTCTACTCAACGCCATCTGCATCTGAGGATATCCTCGCTTCAACCACTCATCCGGTATAACTCGCTCATCAACATCCACACGCGACGCAAATACCAGATTGTTCTCAGGCGAAAAGGCCCATTTGGCAGGATCAGGCGGTGCAGTGGAGGTAATAGCGCGTAACTCGTTTCCTGTGAAGCATCAGGTGGTGTAAGTAGTGTATGGCTGATGCATGTGTAAGGTATTGCTCACGAATGATATTTCCAGTGAAGTGGTCCATGTTCTGAAAATGAGTCATGCCGTGAGTCAGACACCTAGAACCTTGCTAAGTTGATAGCTATAACACATACCAAATCGTTCTTATCATAACCGAAAGGATCTGGGTTCACCACTGTCAGAAAATCCCGGATAAATCTTCCGAGAAACTGAAATCTTTACTCACTTTCTATTTCCTCTCCAGCTACCAGGAATCCGAAGAACATAAAACTCTGCGACAAGTTCGGTTTAGCCACGATAGTAATCAATAGAGACATCCTCACAGCAGCTATAGTACTGGGTATCGTCACCCATCCCACTGTAAGCCAAAGCTGAAACGGCTAGTAGACATAAGCACGAAAACAGCCTTCGGCTCGTATGTCGACGCATACCAGAGCAAGACAATAGAGCACAGTTACGACCCACAGATGAAAAGAGTACCTATGAACATCACCGGCATGTCAGTGAGAAGCCTATCACACGGTAGGTGTGGAATGGCCGGACTCACGAGAAAGGAATGGGTGTAGTTAAGATGCGTTCCAAACCAGTTAAGCTGTCTACCAACTGATTCAACGACAGGTGCATAACATCTGACGGAACCGTAGTTATCAGCACAAACGACACTATCCATCTAATAGCAAGCTCACTTATTGTTGGAACATCTGCGGTCTTCCTGCTCTGAATAGCGGCCACATACGAACTCTACTCCGCAGCAACCACAAAGGCCGGAGCACATTCAAGTTAGCGGGCAACAAAAAGAAGCCCCACCCCTCTGTGGGCACTTACAAGATACAACGAAATCTCCAAGGGCAAATTATGCGAAATCACTCGGCCTTTCATCTTCGCTCTCAGCCTTGCCGCCTTCTTACCCTTGACTTCCTTTCCTTGACGGGTCCATGCCCTCATCAACAATGAAAATGGGAATAAATCAAAGTAATGATACTTTGGTGGCATGTGAGCCGGCATCAAGTGCGCCTCTTCCTCCTTGGTCAACACAGCCTTCTCGCCTAATGAAGTGATGCGCTGCAAGGGATTTGATGATAATAACTTGGCCACGCCTGGGCTTGAAGGTTCACTAAGATCCGTCTTTGTCATCGGTTCTGGACGTGAAACTGTTATTGTGGGTATCGAAGTAAGTTCTGGTGATAACCGTGATCGTATACTTGTCGTTGTAACAGGGAGAGGGAGTGAGGTTTCCGAGGAGATTGCTCTAGTTGGAGAGCGCTGATGCAGCTGGTTTGCTTGATCGCTTAATGTCCACCGTCTTTCAAGGTTGAATTGGCGTGGTAAAGTATCATCGTTAGACTCATCGTGATTATGCTGCGGCAAGCTCGCGGGGAGTGCATATGCGGGTAGGAATTTGACAAGGTAGTACAGGTCTCTGTCAATCAAAAGGATTTAACATTGCGCCATTTGGAAATAAGTAAGAAAAATTGGGGTGAATCAGGATAGTTAGACCTGCTTGGGACCGATGGAGGCATATGAATACACTCACTTGTAATAGATCCCATCCTCTCCGCGAAGGTAGTGTTTGATGGCAACTGCATAAGCTTCCACTAGATTGATGACGGTCTTCTTCTCAACCGTAGCCCGTGCCTTCATTTCTTCGGCGGTGAATTGCTCTGTGGCAGGAGGATCTATGTATATTCAACAATCTGGGGTGAGTACATTATTTTTTCAGAGAACCAGGGTACACGGCGATCGATACTATGGCCACAACACCTCGAAGGGCTCCCCAGAATGAAGGAAATAACTAAGGGGAGGAGACTCACCAGGTATATGGAACCACACAGCTCGCGTAAAGGTACGACTGGCAAAGATAATCTGAGACCAATATCTCCGCCCTTCATTGTATCTCTCAAATGAAGATGTAGTTCGATACGATACTACGAAGCCGAGCACGGTTCCGACCCTATGAATGGCATATATGGGGTCAACGCGATGAATAACATGATTATATGGACATGTAGAGACGATTCTTCGTGAAATGGGGGTGGATTTGACGCGGAAAGAAGTGGAGGTGGTGGTAATGGGTGATTACTTACACGGTCAACAAAGTCGGTTGCATATGGAGTTTGTGTCCTTGGTAGTTCAAAACCGTGATCAATGTCGACCATCCCGCAAAGAACAACAGCAGATGCCAGCACCGAAAGAAGGCCGTCGCAAGTAACGCATTGACGATTGAAGCGCCGGGTCTATGCCTTGGTGCAAACCTGTTGAACGTTGAACTAGTCAGGAGTCGTATTCATCTGGATATAGTATATGATAAATGAAATGATCGTCGGCCATGTGCAAGTAGGAAATGCATCCGTTTCACGCGGGATCGAAGCAACTGGACGACTTACGGATCTGGGACGCTAAACCCTTTGTGTGAAAGGGTATTCGAGCGCTGCGTGGCACTGTCTATTCAGTGGAATCTTATCATGAAGCATCAGTTACTGACTGCGAGCGGTGTCGGATGAAAAATATTATTAGATTGGGTTGGTATTGACTTTTCCTGCGACGCCATTTTGCTTCCGAGTTTCTATATTCGGAGGTTATCGGGGTAGTACCCACTTCTCCACACACAACCTAGATTGCTACGCAAGCAAAGTTTCCGAGCGAGCGCTGTCGAAAAACTCGGGGCCCAGATGCTGAAACTTTGTAGACAAACCTGGAGTCCGAAGAGATCCTGTCAGCAGGGAATAGCAAGAGGTCGCCGTGTGGAGGGTAAGCCCCAAAGCCAACGCACTGATGCCGCGCTCGGTCAGGTGATGCCATGGCAAGCGATGGGAAAATATTCCTGTAGACAGTCGTTGCGGTGGGAGAAGTTCTTCTCTGGCCGCTTGCTGGCAGCCGAATCGTACAACTCGTACCTGCCACGAAGACACCAGAGAGACACCCGGGTCCTGAATACCTTGCTCCAGAGGGGTGGTAATCATCAACGTCAGTTGTGATGTTCACCAGCTCCCGTGGCTGTCCACTATTCATTCAACTCTGACGCAGATTACCATGGACGGTATACACGTCAAGTACAGTGCCTGGAATGGTTGCTGACAGCCTGACAACTCAAATTCAGGTATGTTTTGACGCGGCTAGAAGTGGCCAAGGCCATTTCTGCGGACGAAAATGACACAGACAATGACAGCAACGGTATACATTCGACCAAGGAAGCAAGATGGATGAAAAGCATGCTTGTATCCTCAACCTTACTAAGAGGTAAAGTCATCCTAACGTTCGCCCCTAAACCACTTATGTCGATCTCTTGTCTTCCGCCAGAAACGGGGACTCAACCGGGATCAGTGCTGCCCGAGGGGAGGGATTAGGTTTTTGTAGGTGTTCTGACCCGAAGCGGAATAGTATCCATCCACACGAGGTGCAATTTCTCACTGAACAATAAATTTTTTTTTAAAACTCTACTGTATTCCGTGACATACAAATCGACGGCCGCAGGGAAAAATACAGATAAGAAACGGGGAGGGCATGATAACTACGTATAGTACATAACAGGGAGTTGAGCCAGGGCAGATAGGCAAAACTCCCGACGAGTCCACGAAACTGAGAAAAAGAAACACTACATAATCAAGAGTCGGGCGCTATCGTAAATAGCTAATCATGTGGTAATTGGGTTGAATGATCATAGTGAATGGGAAAAGTAACAATGAGGCACGGTGATTGGGAAAAGATACGAACGAATCATAATAGAACGGAAAAAATTAGGAAAACTCACCCAGGGTCTTCCACAAGTGGACCGTCCGCAAAGGTGAACGCTCTGTCGTTGGTCTTCACTGAACAACTGCAATCATGTTTCTCCCCGAGTGTATGAGTAACACATTCCACGAGGATCACGCCGACAATCGGCAATAACTTTATCAACCGTCTAGTGAGCGAGCCGTCAATTGTTTCATTTTGGAAGTCCGCGTTTGTCCTCCTGCAGAAACGATGAGACACTTTGGTCCTCCGAGCCCTTGCCGAATGTCAGACCAGAAGCAACGTGTTCTCATATCCCACAACCCTTGTCGCAATGAGCCCAATAAGAGTGTTTTGCTAATACTTTTTGAGGGCTATCAAAGGGATCACCACGATGTGGATCGCAGAATTACGTCAAATATGCTGTCATGTCTACCACGTACAATAGCCTAGACATGATCTGAGCAGTCCCGACGGGTTCCAGTATGGTGCTACAACTCTCTGGATATGATTCGATCATTGAGACAGTAATCAAAGGTAGTATCGACGTCAAGCAACGAAAAGTATAAGTAAGCATCCAAGTCGAACAAAAACACACATAACGTCACAGAACTGGGAGAAAAATTTGAAAGAAACTATACGGAACAAGTGCAGTATTCCTTAGGAAGAACCTTCATGCCCAGTACACCTCCACTCTATCGCCTTGCCGCCCCGACGGTCAGTTTGGTCCATCAAAAGGATCAAAATGCTAATTCGCCTCCACTATCGCGAGACAAAAGGATTTATCATTTATGCGAAAGATTTTCTCCATGTGGGTCGGGTCCAAATACATTTACGGCATGACTGCCACCATTCTTTTCACGCATCATCCAAGAGCTTCTTCCATAGTCCCATTCACCATGATGAATTTCTAGAGCCAGGTTCAGCTTCTCTTTTCCATGATGCTAATGTGCCGGACCCGGGTTCAGCCTCTCTCTTCCAAGGTTTACTGGGCTGGCCGCCTTGTGCCTCCGGTGCAGCTTCACGAGCCCATTGGTGAGGTAGAGCCTCTGCCTTTCTCTGTTACATCGTTTAGTCCCATCGAGGAAACTTCATAAGCGGTGTACTCACGATAACTAGATTCTTATTCTCACCCTAGAGGAAGGTCAACGTATTTGAATAAGCAACGATCCCTTTCCTGAAACAGGTGACGAAACTCACAACTGGGAGGGCTGACCCGAAGGTAAGCAAGGTCGCAATTGCAAACAAGATTGTAGAACGCATATTCGCGAGATAACTCGGGTAAAGATGCTAGTGGTATGCGGTGGGGGGAAGGGGTGTAAACGAAGGTCTGGTTGGCTAGCGGATAATTGCTGGCTAATGAGCGAGATAGGGACTAGAGAATGCAGAGCGATTCCACAACAGAATGTGGGGGTGTTGTCTTTCCTCAAAAATGAGGGTACAGTGCCTTTATGTATTTTGGGTTGGTGATGCGTTTGTTTACCCGATTGAGTATTACCCATTCATGCGGAATGGAGAGGACTGAATTGGGGAAGGTCAGGTACGTGCCAAGTACCTGAGGGCGTATTGACCCTTAGGGAATGTAAGGGTCGCATAGGGTAAGGGTTCAAGTCAACGGCTGGTCGGTGCGTTGAGCATACCGCACGAAAGCTGTCCTTGAGCATTTCTCATCCTGTTTATGAGAATCCCCAAGATTTAGGTAGCAACGAGTATGACAGATCTTCTGCTCCCCGAACCCTTAGGAGTCACCATGCCGTATAACTATCAAACATCGACACATCAGCGTCCTGGACAGTTCTTTCCAGCCTAAGGATGGGTGCTCGAGGTATGTAATCGCTCGCTAAGCCGGGCAGACATCGTTAAAATCGTCATTGTTAAATTCCCTGCCAAGAGTATCCATTAAGGCTGGTCCCTTGAATCTCCTCTTGTGCTGGCAAATGGATGGGTACAGCACTTCCTCCCGGGGTGGGTGGACCCACTGAGCCGTGATAGGAGTACTGACGCATGAACCTGTCAAAGACCTCCATCGATGTCTATCATACATTTTGTTGTCGGTGCCAACAAAGTGCTGTCAAGCTGTTAATCGTTATTTGGTCTGGAATGAAGTGAACACTCACAAGTCCGTAACCTTGCCGTGAGTATGGTCCTGAAAGGGGGTGGGGTGAGGTACAGCAGGGCGATACGACGGGCCAACCATACGAATTTGCAAAAAGCGAGCGCCTTCAACAGCGTTCCTGCTCTCCTGAGTGTACAATCAACAATTTACACCAATCACAGTCAGGCCAGATAGCCTCTTCCCCGCGATCTTTAGCGAACGTGCTAACTCCCATCAGCATCATGCCCAATTTCTCGCCTATTTTTGAAAGCTTGTGAGGCAGGTGTCCTAGCTCACACCGCACCCTTTTTGGACTTGTCCCAGGACAAGGCCGCTATTTTGGGTGATGAGAATCAGAGCAGCGATGCATCTTTAAGACCGCCTGAGGCACACATACACGCTTGTATACTCAAAGGAAGGTATTGCCGGTGGGTACCGGACAAGCCACTTGAATTTAACATCTCATCAACTACCACACGGTAAATGTGACACGCCGTGCATCGTGCGGCACAACAGTCGAATCCTCGATATTCTGATCAAAGTCTAGTGTATATATCTGCCACAAGCCAATGAAACTCTGGGCTTATAATACGTGGACTCGTAAATACCTTGAGATTCGTTCCTGGGTCCTTGATGGGATCGGAAGCCCTCCCGTCATCTTCGACAGATTACCTCTAGTGATAGAAGGCTCGAGTTAGGAAGACCGGGCAGCATAGCTAGCGGAATATGAATCCGTCAATTTGGGTCATGGCACCAGCCAGAAGATTGCCATTTGTGTTGTCAGCCATCGTTCATGATTATAACCCATGAGGCATGTTGCAGGCACAGCTAATAATAAGTGCGCACTGATTGGGTCATACGTGGCCGCGAGAGCAATTAAGCCTATGAAGCGAGGCTACTGGGTTGAAGTGCGGTTCGATACAGAACCTGGGATATAAGTATACGTAGACATTTTGTGGGCCTAAGTGAGTCTGATCAGATCTGTTCGACTAGGTTGAACTGTTTCCTCGCTCAACTGGTAGTATAACATGACATCAAACTCTTGGAGAGTGCCACTGTCCCGCTCGCAAGTTTGTTGCAGATGCGAGAGAGTCTATCGAAGGATTACGTTGCTAGGTCACTGTTGATAGGTCTACAGGTACAAATACCCGGATCGGCTATATACTTATCCGGTGCATGATTTTTTTCTCTATTTTTCTTTTGTTTAGTCGTTCAAATTTGCCGAGTTTGTGTGTCTGCACGTACTTGGCCATTTGGCAGACAAATGCATAGTTTTTCTTTGAAGGGGTCCGGCAAGGTCTCTATCGACCATGTCGACCGTAGTCAATAAACCGCGCGTAACATCATTCGTGAACGAGCCTGCCAACGAGTCTCACGGCCTCGACAATCATATGCTCCACCTGTTTTCATTTTAGCTTCCCATTATTCCCATCGTATGACAAGTTGACTTTCAGTTAGTTACCACCTCCAGCTATGTCCGTCGTAAAAACCCACCGTTGGATTTCCTTCTGGTTTTTGGTGACCGTTCCTGTCATCGCCTGGGATGCGAGCTATTGTTTTATGAGGTGCGTCATTGCTTCGATTTCGATATGAAACAGAGATTTACGCCTATTAATCGACAATAGGCCGCGTTCCATGAAGGTGAAGATGCTTATCATACGCGAGGTAGATGATATGTAACATGAGATCATGGTTCAGGGCGGTGACCTCCATTGGATTTGGAAGCCTTACGCCTTGTATCAAGAGGTACGCTGTTCGTCAGTCATTTCCCTGGAATTGGAGCTCAAGGCCTTAATAGGTTGATCATGTATGAAATCGTGCAGGTTTCATCGTCTGCCAACCTGAGTTGAATGCGTTGCCTAGGTCTATGGTCTTCCATCGTTCGAATCTGGAGATGGGTTCACGAATGCTCAATGTAAGTCATCCCAGGCCTATGTCTCCAAAGCCCCTTAATCCACCTTTAACTACCGAAACCAGCGTTCATGAACATAATCGAAACCCTACTGAACATCACTTATCTCTACCTCGCCCACGTAGCCCAATGGCCCGCCGCACCTCTCGTCGGATTCACCGCTGCTTCCCTAACACTTGCCAAAACCATGCTCTACTGGGCACAAGAGTATTTCTGTGGATTTTGCGCTGTTGGTCACAACACTGCATGGGATTTGTTCTGGTTGTGGATTATACCCAATGGGTGAGTAAGCGGCCTGACTTCTCCTGGACGTCACGAAATTATGATTACTTGATCTGACCTAGTTTGTTCCCTTCTGCTTATGCTCAGCCTTTGGATCGTCGTTCCGATTTTCATTGTGGCACAACTTGGTAGTGACTTGATCACGTCACTGCATGTGGCCGCTACTGCCTCGAAAAAGGCAGCATTGAACAAGACCAAGTAATGTATGGCTATCACACTCCTTGCTGAATCTATCAATACTTGTTTGATTCCCATGGGATGCGACGCAGAGCAACTCTGCTACGTGAGGACGGCCTGGTAAGTTCCTTGGTTGAATTTGTTGGTAGGTTGGCGGTAAAGCGCTCCGCCGCTCCCAACACTGGTTGTGTGTGGTGGATTCCAAGTCCCTCACTGGTTGCAGTGATGCTCGTTTAAAGGATCCAAACCGTGAACCTCGAAGCCCTTGTTGCAGTCTTTCACGTTACCCGAGTGACATTTTCGTTGATATATTCAAGGCTTTTTGTTGTCCTGAGAGTGAGAATTAAATCCGAAGTGATATCTATATAGAACTACTCACACCTCCGGTATATTTTCGTCGCCGAGGCGTAATGGCATCTAACCTGCGTTAAGTGGCCATCGGATACAATGGGGATCCAGAGCAGTTGTTTACCCTTGGCCCGTCTGAATTAGGCTATTATGGTGCCAGCTGGGACGATATACCTGGACCCGGGGAAAGTAGATCCTCTGGGTTCATAACATATCCTCCAAAAAAAAAAAATAAGCTGTAAGAGTTTAATTTCCTAAGTGGCCTAGAGAGAGTCTGAATCAGCGTAGTCGAGCCAAGGGAGTGAAACCTCACATAGACTTGGGAGAGTCCGTGTTGTTGACGCTCGAAATGAATAACGATCAACGTAAGAAGCGTCCGAAAATCCTGAATCCACTGTTTTCAATTGCACAGGTGAAACATCGTTTTTCATCATAAACGCAACCACACCTGTCCCTATAGCTGGGATTTTCGTTGAAGTTGCAGAATGACTTCGATCTGCGGTGGCCTTAAAGACGGAAACTGGAGCAGTTGAGGTACATCCGCGACCTATATCATTGGATATGACGGAGCGTCCAAGTTGAACGTAGGTTGACATGATGAATTGGATATCTCGTACAGCGATGGAATTGATCGGCCAAAGTGGACTTGGCTACTCGTTCGATCCCCTTTACTGAGGAAACATCACCCCGCCTCGATCAAGAAGTTGATGACAGTCTCAAAATTATTATTATAGACCACAAATACTGAACTTTGGACAGGCCGGCATACGTAAAATTGTTCCCAGCTCATGTTTACATCCTACCTTGCGCTCAACACATCGGGACCCCTGCTTTCCATCGAGGATCATGAATACCACAGAACCAGCTGCTTCTGCTCTCATATTAATTCTAATTCCCCCTGCTCCCGAATCATTGAAGGCCCTGAAATTACAGGACCAGGCTAGTAGTTTCACTATTTTGAACCTGACTTCACTTTGGAATTCGTCAATAACACCTCCCGAAACCCCTTTTGAATGGGATTAATAAGTTCCCAAATAATCTATTAACTCGTTCAGTCTTTTGAGAAGCATATCGGAATGACCATTGTATGCCGGAAAGACGACCATTGGTTATCTGTTGTGCCGGTATCAGTTAGACATCACCCTAGGATAGTAGGCGCGAACTACGAGAGCGGGAAATTGGCATGCTATTGACAGCAATGCCTGTTGTACTATGCAATGGGTGACATTGGAGAGAAGTCTGGGAGTCGGTTCTATGATAGCTGGCGTGACAGGACAATCACAAGGGAAGTCAGTAGGGAGAGAATGTGCCAGCCAATAATAGGATCATGGGAGGTTAATTAAGTTGATACAGCTGCTAGGGCCCGAGCAACGCATGAAATATCCCAATTTGGACAAGATGTAGACTGAGGTACATTGAATTTGATGGCATGTGTGCATTGCAAATTTAAGCTGCAAATCAGTGAGAACGATCGATCTACAGCGGGCACGAGGCAGGATCTGCAAGATTGAATTGAACAAGGGTGGTATATAGGTATATTATTTAATAAGTTAGCAGTGTGCACCGATAAATTTGCACAGGGAGGACTTGTCGACACCGGGAAGGGTGACTTGGAAAGCCAAGAATTGGTTGTCGACATCCTGACCAGCATTGAATGGCTTGCCGAGAGAGACACCGTCAGTGCTGAGGAAATCATTATCGGACTATAGTGTTGTAGAAGTATGATTGATCAGTTTCACTTCTCTCCTCACAACCAGGTGGTCGACCTACTGCAGTGAAGAGGAAGTAGTCATCTGGGTTTTGGGGATCATTGACAGGTGCGAGAGCCAGAGATTCCCATTTCGAGTCGATTAGGGTTTGGTCAGCGGGGTCGCCTTGTAATGAAAACAACATAAGGCAATGAAATATTAGTCAAGAAAGACTAAGACGTACTGTTGTGCAAACCAAACCTGGTCAACTGTGTTTCATCAATGTAGCTGACGAAGGACACGTATGTTGCGGGAATGATGTCGTTGTTCAGTACACCCTTCTGGGCAATGGGGTTTGCGGGATCGTCGTAGATGGTGCCATGAATATCCGTGGCACTGATGATGGAGAACAAGTCCGCATTCCTGTGGTCACCATTGTTAGAGGTGATACTAATGACGAGCCATTACGCACTTGTATTTCGAGTGATTATCACCGCCGCCTGCGCCATCACCGTCGCGGGATAGTGCCATAAAGACACCAGGACTGACGAAGTGGATGTCACTGCAACCTTGAGCGTTTCCCTTGTCACTATTAGGCAATGGGACGACCCATTCACCGACCAATGGTAGTGTAACGCTGAGGTCGGATAGGTCGGAGACGTCAAAGGCTACCAGCCTAGTATACCTGGCGGTACTCTTGTCATCCCCACCATCTTGAATAGCCGCAGTTTGAAGCATAGCATAAAGAATGTTGTTCACCGGGTCGATGGTCAATCCCTCAAATCCTATATATGCGCTGGTGAATAAAGGTGCAAGGCAGTTATCGAGTTAACCGACCTTGGTTTGGAGAACGACCCGTGGTGGGGTTAGCCTCTGAAGTGAAGTTCAGGTTGCCGTCTTTGTCGAGAGGCAAGATTGCCTTGGGTGGTGAAATAACTCGAATAAGCTGGCTGTCAGCAGAGAAATGGTAGATGAGGGGACCGTATTCATCGCTTATGAAGTAACTATATGAATCCAATTAATTGGGATGAGCTCATGAACAGGCAGAAGACTTAACCGAAAAAAGCACTCACGTCCCATCTGGGAGGGCGACTAGACCCTCGACATCCAACGACAAACTGTTCTCAGCCTTAGATGGGATTGGCAGCTCTGGGTCAATGCCAGTGGCAGCCCTAACCGCAAGGGCATCCAAACCAGTGGTTTTGGTATGGTTCCTCTCAAACATTAGAGTCGTCTTCTTATAGTTCAACTGCAGGGTCTTCTGAGCATCCTCGAAGCTCAATGCTTTCGAGTCGTAGTAGGGGCTCAACACGAAGTCAATCTCGTGCTGTCGGGCTTGATAATCAATGGTACTGTTGCTAAAATGCGGATGTCAGGGCCTGCACAGTCTCCCATTTAATATGATCACTTACACATTGAATCCCCGATCAGGTTGAAGCAGGAAGGTACCAGAGAAAGTTTTTCCATGGGACTGCCAGGTGCCGAACTTGAGAGCCATAGCACTACCAATCCCACCGAGAGTGTCGCCAGTGGATTCCCTGAAGTTCGACGGAATCCTGCCAAATCCAACTATACCCTAACGGACCCAATAAATATCTTGCACGAACAATCATGAATACTAGAATGATACCTTGTTTCTGTAGGTGATGCCGTTCAGAATGGCACTAACAGATGGAAGAGTAGGAGCTGGGGATTGGTGACCATCGCTGTCGCGTGCTTGCAAACTCAAATCGACCGGGGTAGCACCGACCTGAGTCAACTGTACGCAACTGAAGGCAGCAACCAAGAGCGCTAAGAATTGTGCCTTCGCCATCCTAATCTTCTTGGGTATTCCGCAACAAGATGATGAACTATGTCACGAGACAAAAGCAGGAGTTCAAGGCAAGCGCCCTGACTTCTGTCGACGTTCTTAAAGGACATTGCAAGCCAAGGAACTCGAACGAACGTGCGTATGGAACGAAGGCAACTGTTCCGGGCAATATTTTTGCCCTATTCACCAAAGGCGTAATTGCAATCTATAAAATTAATCACTAATTGATGTGAGGGCATCATGATGGTTCTATGTACATGTGGTTATGTGAGCACGTTCTTCAAACATTCTTGTGATGTGGCGTTGAGTCCCTCCCCTCAAGGTCAACTGCTTCCTCGAATCCCTGGCCATAGAACGAAATTGACGTCGTACAATGCCTTGTAGCCTTGTGAGCGAATAGATAAAGGAATTGTATTCATTGGACATCGAGTACGGAGAATGTTGCTAATAAAAGAAAACGAGTTTAATTGCTCAGCAGCAACATGGGTCACGAGACGCGACGTACAAAAATACACATAAAATTATGAATACAGTCCAATACGAGACTCCATCAGTAAAATTTGGAGTTTGGTACAATCAAACATCTTGGTTGTCAATATGCGTTTCCGTTGCCAGTCTATCCAGTCAGTATCCTGGGGTTGCCGATCTGCCCAAACAATATCCCACGGCACTCAACATATCCAGCTGCGTCTACAGGACACATGATCACGAATTGAATACCTTCAGGACGGCCCATGTCCAAATTGCGCATCACTAGTTTACCGGTGGATGCAAAAACTGACATTTAGGAATATGAGCGCAATACGAGCGCCGTGTCAGCGCTTAGTAAAATCGAACATTTCAAACTATTTTGGCTGCAGTAAAATCCAGCTGATGATGCATTCCTACTAGTATAGAAACTGATCAACAGATGACTGAGCAGACTGAACACGAATCAAGGGGAAAACTCGACTTGGTGGATAGCTGAGGTCCCTAGTTGCCAGTGATGCTCATAATCAAGCTACTGGAGACCTAATGGAGTCGCAACCGGGTCGAGAGTGTGCCTTGCTGCGTGGGGGAAAGATGAAAGTATTACCTCCGTTCAAGCTGTGACGCGCTGTCTGACCCTGTCTGTATCAACACCAATTTGAAGGGGATAGACCAACCTTCAAGATGTCTCCCCCGTTTCACCTCTTGATTTATCCCCATGACGAGGTTGAACAAATTATACCCTCCCAGGCGCGTGCGCAGATGCAGATCTGTGAAATACTTCCGAACCTTGGTCTAAGAACTGGTCTATGATGGTTACCTTTAACCAAAAATGGGTTGGGACGAGAATACCGCACGATTCATAAATGTGACAACAGAAGTACTCACGACCTTCAGAACGCTCAACGAATGAGTCAGTGACGTGGGAGCCAAGCAACAGAGCCACGATATGGGATAATACACTTCAAATTATAGTCCGACGAGCCAGGACCAGGTCATATTTAGCCCATCCATCTCTAACGCGAGATATTGCAGCGTCAGAGAACATGTTGAATCATATGGCGCTATTGCTCTACAGTCGACATTCAGTTCGGCTTCATCAGCCTACTAGAATGAGACTGACCTTTAGCCGCGGCACGGACAATCCTGACCGAATTGGATGATGCTCATTCCTTGACCACGCCAAGTGAGTTCAGCTTTGAATGCCTCAATAACTTCTGGCTGAGCCCTTTCTCAAATGGGCCCAACCAATCTGGGAGTTAACTCCGAGTGTACGCTGCCCCTTCCTCTGCTGTGAGATCGTCAATGTTGGTAGCGGGAATCGTCGCTGTGGGAAAGAAGGCGACATATTTCTTATTGTGCGAGTAGCAGGCAGGCACCACATCATGACCTCCGTTTTGAGATCATGGTAAATCTTGTTAAGGGGTAATATGACGCTAAATGAAGATGTGGACATCTCGTCATCCTTTGGTTTGCTGCCTGGCGGCACAAAGTACCTTCTGTAATCCTTGACCCATTTAGGATTAGAAGCTTCGGTCAGGAGAGGGGTATCTTCCACGGCATAGCATGTCCAAGGAAGAATTCAATGTGCATTGGAGCTCGCCTGGATCGCCGAAAGAAAGTGTGAATCAGAGAAAGCGCAGATTAAGGGAAGGGAAGCTCACAGTGTTCAAGGAAGTCTGAGTCCAATATAATTGTGGTTATAAATCGAGTCTGAATATAATTAGTAGGCAGGCTATTCTGTTTTGGCCAACAGAATGCGTGAACCGGAGAAGTTGCAGAGAAAGGGAGTCGAACATGGCTCGACGAGTCACGATGTGACCATACGCGTCAATATTATTTTATAACGTATTAGAGGATTATGTAATAGACGCGAGGGATGTAGCGCGGTAAGTCTTCAATCTCATGGCGAGCCTCCTTGCCATCCCAACGCAAGAAGCAGACCAAATATACAACTTCTTGGCTTTGCATTGTAGGTGCTAGTATTATGTATCGTGCCCTTACTGACTTCAAACGGCTGGCAGCTAACCCCCCGCCTTAATGTCAAAGAGGGTGCCAAATTATCGCCTTGCATCTCTGTGTCCAGCGTCAGTAGCATTTTAGTTAGCTAGCTTGCCACACTCACACATTATTTCAGACAGATTAGAAGCCAATGTAGCCGCGGATCGAAGGCAGACTTTGCAAAATCTTCTTACGAGTCTGAATGGCTTGAATACCCGCGTGGATGGAATGGAGGCCCGCATCAGCAATCAATATCAATCAATTAGTGAAGGAGTACAATAGGCGGATATATATAACCCAGCGAGATCAAGTTGGCCTCTTAAGTCTGTGAGTATTTTGCCTTTTTGTTTTGGCTCATCTTATGCCCCTTGTTTTTACTCGCCTAATGCCCCTTATCAGGTCCCTGGTGGCAATTATAACTTATAACCAACCTGCTATTTAGGCGGGCACCTGGACTCATCCATGGGTACCACCTGGTCAAGAATGTCCACTCGTCAGCAGTGGTCCATTAGCATTTATCGCTGATCTTGCTGATTCTGACACACATGTCAAAGAGTTTTTCCACAACGATATCGGAATCTGATTCGGTTCTCTAACGAGGATTTTGGTATAGTCTCAGGTGATTCGATTGATGTCAAACAAAGTGAAGTCCGAGATTGGTATGATCTAGTAGGATAGGCAATGACATCACCTGTCGTGCCATGGTCTCTAGCATCGCTTAAATGCATGGCATTTTCTTTTACTTCTTTTGCTCTTCCCATGTAAACCTATTGACGTAGGCGCAATAAGTTTATAGTTTGAATGTGAGGGTGCAATAGGAGCACTGAGCAAGGTGTTCAAGGTGTCTGCCGCATTGCTCGGACTCTTCCTCCACAACCGGCATCGCGTCCGAATCCCAGTAACGCTTGTGCGGGTTCGGAGCGGCCCGTCTCTGTCGAATGGAACGCCCCACCATTCGTCGTGAAACTGGTACCACTAAAATTGCTAAATCGGAGAGTCTGTTTTCAGCTTTGCTTCTTCATAGGCCAGGAAATATGCCCGGTGGTTTTGTAAGGCCGGCTGGACGCATTAATTATTAGTGCGTGATTGATAGATTGTCCAGATGATTACTCTTCGCCGTTGGCTCAATAGCCCATGGCCATCTTGACTAGACTCAAACCCATCAAAGATTATGATATATCTCACTGTCTAACATGACGGGAAAAGGACCCATTCAGTATCAATGCCACACACAAATGCCAATGTCAGCACAAACTGTCAACGACTGGTTTCTACCACCCATCTTCATCCATCGATTTATTCCATCCTTCACTGCCAAGCTCTTCAACAGTAACATAATACCCGACATTCTCTTCCTATTACACATACTAGAACTCGTTCGACAGGCCGTGACATACTGTAATTGATCCAAGGAATATGAGGCCTGAGGAACAACATGTTCCGCATTAATTCACTATTGTTGCCACTCGTCGATCCAATATTCTGTTCTTCCTTTGGTCGTACTTTTTCATATTTTCGTGATTGAGGATGGTTGAGAACAGGAAGGTACAGGGTTGTTCTTCTTGAATTTTAGGGTATGCGATTGGATGAACCTGTGGAAGAACTGGGGAACGAATACGCGTGTTGAGAGAAAGCAGCGTGGTCAAATCACGTATCGTTACGATGTTGCAGATAGGTTTATAAATATTCAACGGGAGGGAATCGAAATTAGGTTATAGGGAAGGGCTTGCGCTCAATTGTGATGCTGGCGGATCACTGTCAATCAGCTGGGAAGTGCATTGCTTCTCCAATAGTGAGTCTATTATTGGATGGCATTGGCGTCAGCCATGCTGAAGGATGAGGAGCAGAGGGTCACGTACCTGTCGGGGCGAACCATTGTTCACATGTTTCCTCTTCCTATCCACACCTCTTCGATGATCTCGTCTTCAGTTCTACCCTTTTGTGCCAGCAACGTGCCACACCCACCACTCCAGTTCATGTTAAAATGGCTCCGATCTAGCGGCATCTTGAGCTATAAAAAAAAACCAATCCGCATATTGTTGGGTGTGATACCCCAAGGGGCCCGTATTCAACCCCGATAACTGCGCTATTTCGGCGTTCATTTGATTCTAGTTCCCTCCTGAATAATAGCTCGGGTTGATGCGACCCAAGTTCTGGACAAAGATGCCGAAGAGTTCGGAACGAGGTGAAGGTCATAATGTATGTTCGCCCGTGGCTCATGACCGTGACGATTTGGCCTTTCTCATTGTTTTCTCAGCATTAGGTAGTCGCCAATGTCGGGGACTTGACCAGGAACAATGTCAAAGTCCAGGGCGATACTATCCTCGTATGTGTCCTCGACATCTAAACCTGAGTGCTCAATAAGTTCTCCTGCCATTTTAAACCCTATCATTGGGAGTGGAGGGGATAAGGACATGAATCTGAACTCAAACACACCTAGAAGGAAGTAATCATCTCTCCATTTAACAACTATACCGTTTTCCTTGCGACAGGGAGTCACAACGGCAAAGTCCTTTGCAGCTTCTACATCTTGTGCGTATCATAACACTGCTTAGCCACTCAGGGACTTACAAGTTCTTGGTTCTCTCATCGTATTCCCATTGTTGGAAGTTGGCTTCGCGATGGTATGACAAATCTACGTTTTTCTCCAACCATAAAGTGCAGAGCTAGGTGGATCTACATACCACTGTGCGTCCATCCAAGTGATAACCACCTGTTAGCTGTTATAACATGGTGGTGCTCGAACCCTCTACACAATACTGGATGAAAATAATAGTACTGACCGAGCAGTAAGAATCCGCTGGGTGGGTGCACTGGATGATGTTGAAGGTTGACCACCCGAACGCCGCTTAATTATTTTATCTCGTAAGTCGGTAGTTAAGGTGATCTATGGCTATTGAAATGCTTAGCGTGCACTCGCGACTGTGACCAGAAAAAACAGACAACATCGCGCGAGACATCTGCAGTGGTGCGTTTTTAGAATGCATCCAAAGCAGGGGAGAATTCACTGGGGGTAGAGAGAACTTGGACCCCATTTGTGAGCCCACGATTCCATGAAACGTAGACGACCGCGCCCGCACCAGTCTATGCCCGTCTGCCTGATCAGACCAACCATCGGTATGCATGGCCAGTGAAACCACGGCAGACGACCTGCGGTTACCAATACCAAAACAGGTGGAGGCCGAATAAGAAAATATGGACGATTTGAACAGCTGACCATGCCGTTGAGCCTAGGTGGCAGGCAGGGAAATCAGAGGCCTCGGGCAGGCGCGTCGCAATTGTGAACAGCTGCTTGTGCAAAGTCGGAAGCCCGAGCCTGGTATGTGATGGCTATTGTTATCTCCAAGATGGCCGGCGGGCGCGGCAATGTTGACTGTTGACTTGGACCCCGAGCTCGGGTAATATATACAGCACCCGGCCGCAGAGGGGGGGTCTGGACTATGGGAGACGTTGTCAGCGATGGGCGGGTCGCATGGAGGTCGTTGATGAATAGCAAGAAGGAAGGGGACAACGACGCAGCGAGACCCCGCAACCGCAAGGTGTTCAGGGCTCCTGCCGCATTGCTCGACCCTTCCTCCACAACCATCATCATGACGCCCAACTCTTGTTGTTGACTTCTTCAACGTCGTTTCTTACCATCTCGTGCTCAGTAATTCCAACGACACTAACAGGAAGAGACGGAAGAATAATCCTGAGCCTGAGTCACTTAAGCGCGTTACGCGCCGAAGCGTGTTCATATCGTGTTAGCGAGGATGTCAGTATGAACGGCCCTACTTTTACGCGTTCCACAGTTCCACGACGTTGTCAAGACCGCTTCACTTCAATTTCAACCATGACCGCCATCGTTGACACTCATTTTTCACCGCTATTTCGCAGTCACTTATTCACATCTGGCATACTTTATCCAGAACTAATAGACCAAGTCATTGACCACTGCCATTCCGACCTCGAAACTCTCAGGAACTGCAGTCTGGTCAACAAAACCTGGCTTCCTTCATCCCGTTTTCACCTCTTCTCCCACATCCGTCTCCTCGAATCAAACCACTCAACCTTTATCAACCTCATAACCTCCACCAACTCCACTCTCCCCTTTTATATCAACTCCATCGAAGTTTTCCGCGACCACTCGCAAGAAAACTCGGAATGGCTCAACAAAGTCATACCCTTCCTCACCAACCACCTTCCCTGGCAACTTTCCTCTGTCTCCATTTCCATAGCCGACGCTCGACTTTCTGGTCGGTCAAGAGAGGCATTGGAAGTCGGATTTACAGAGTTGGTCGAGTTGAAACTCGTGGACGTCCTTTTCAACACGTTTGATGAAGTCAGGGAATTGATTTGCTCGTTCCCTGTCTTGGAAAAGCTATCGTTGGATGGCATTTGGGATGATCAGTTTAGGGATTCGTTAAGCGGTTCGAGCGCGACTTGGACTGAAAGTCATCCCACCACTGACAACAGCGGCAATGACAAAGATAGGATGACCACGTCAGGTTTTACGACGCGCGGAATAGGGTCAAGTCGATTATTGAATTTACCAAGCCCGGCGAAGACGTTGAGAGAAGTAGAATTGGCGACATGTCGTACCCATGATGTGTTGGGTTGGTTTTTATTGCTAGATCCCGTACCCGTGTTTCCTGTCCTGCGATTAGGCCACATCATCGTCGATGAACTACCTGCCATTAAACAATACTTGCAAGTCGCTGGAGACTCGTTGGAGCACTTGACCATGCAACCCGAACGGGAGGTACAACGTATGCATTACCCAATTTGCCCACTCGCGAAGAACTAACGAATGCTTTTCGACTAGACATTTTTGCCGACCTTGACTTTTCCAACCTCACGTCTCTCAAGTCTCTGACCTTGGACGGTGTCTTTTGCAGCAGCGACACCTCCCTCTTCGCACGCGTCCTCTCCCAGATCCAATCCCCGTCCCTTCGACGCGTCACCCTCGCGTCCTGCATGGGTACTCGATTGCCTTACAACCCTCAAGACTGGGTGTCCATCGACGAGGCGTTAACGAGGTTTTCTCGTCTCGAAAAAGTCGTGGTCACGTCTAAATTGATAGGAACACCTCAAGAACCTCAGTTACCGAAATCGAACGATAGAGGGATTTTAAATGTGTGCACGCATCAGCGACCACTGTTGTGACGACTTTGACTAGAATTACATTTATCGTGGCGAATGTTTAGAGAACTTCTCTATTCACTTTTCTTGGGACACTCTGACATGTTTGATATCATCCACGTTGACCGACCTGGACCAGGAGTAAGCGTGTACATCGCTATCCATTTGTTTGCTTTCCCTTCGCTCTCCACCCTCTCCTCATTACTTTTAGTTTTACGTCCTGCCGCATAATTCGTTTTTTTTCGCTTTACATTTTGTTGTTTCCATTGGGTATATCATTTTCGTCTTATTACTCGTATTAATCATCGCTTGTCATTTTGACCGTGCTTCCTATGATCATGACGTTTCATCGTTACATACCACCTTGCATATGCACCCTGTCCTATACCCCTCCGGCCTTGTGCCATAAGACTTGTGATAGAGTCCTCCAACCTAATGGTCACCCTTTTGCATTTGACGATATATCATTCATATAACATAGCCAGCCCGCACCCCTACTCACATAATGAACGATACCCTTTGATTTCATCATGTAAATCTACGATGATATACAACTTTCTAGTCGACTGCTACAATCCCACTCACTACCAGCCCAGCTCGCAGAGGCAAGAAATGGCTCGACTCGGAGCAAGCGAGAAGCAAAGGCAATGAGAAAAAAAAAAAAGTATGGGGAGAAAAAAAGAAAGGAAAAAGATGCAGGGTATGGTATAGTACAAATGAGGATCGATAAAAGTATCCAAAAAAAAAAGATTTTTGCAAAATGAAAAGCGTCCGCCACGTTGGCAGAAAAGAGCGAAAAGCGGAAACCAAATCCAAGGTGAAAGGATAAAAAGGAATGGTACGCCATCCACATCACATCCTCACCCATCCACGACATCGAACACTTCTACATAAACAGCGTTTCGTTCCCGGTGGTTGTTCATCTTTCTCCTTCTCTTTTGGCTTTGAGGGTTGTCCTCCACCGCCACTCGCGCCACGGCCTTTACGTTTCTTCCCCTTTCCCTTCTTCTTGGACGGTGACGAAGACGCAGCAGCCTGTGCAGCAGTGAGCGCTTCATAGGCCGCTTCTGCACCTGCGGCTGGATCATAATCGACCGTGAACTCGGTATTGGCGGGTATGTCTTGGAGGGCGACGAAGGCAAGGTAGGGCATTTGCATCTGAATGTGCACAGGAAATTTGGTCATGTTGATAATGGGTTAGCGTAGTAGAGTACGCACCTCTGGAATGCTGTCATAACAGATGAGAAAAACGCGCAGGTTCGGCATACACGAATGACTAGAAACGAAAAGACCAAGGCTAAGTATCATGACTCTTTCGAGCAAAGGGTCACTTGTTACGTACTTGATGAATCTCGACCAATTTCCTTTATCAAACAAATCCCATCATGACGATTAGCGAATGAAACCGATGAATTTGGATGACGAAACCCTACCATGCATCATCGAATTCACACTAAACGCAAACTCAGGCGGCTCTTCATCCACCCATTCTTGACCGTCCAAATCAAAACAATACGATTTCTCTTCTTCACCCAGCGTTTCAGCCTGTTCTCGCGTTCTTCCATCGAAGATTAGCTTACTTCATCCATAGTCCAATTCATAGATACGGTACACTTACAGTACTTTGCTAAGACCAACAGTGGTTGAGAAATATCCACGATTTGAAGAGAAAGATTGAGCTAGGACATACCCTGTGTAGATTCCGATCACTCTGCCTTTGGGAATGTCCACAGGAGACCGGACACCCCACCCGCAGTACTGAGTTTTGAAGATCTCGATAGGAACCTGCCGTGGTCTTTGAGCGACACGGTTGCGACAATCTGGGCCACAACGACATTGCTAAAGGTGGGGAGCACGAACAGGCAGTCAGTCGGTCAACAACATCTCCATGGAGGAAACACGACTTGCTTTATTGCATTCGAGGACCATATGATCCACTGGATACTGAAAATTGAACATCCCCTATGAAGGAACACAAAACCGTCATAAGCACAGGTGCATATACGCTGCAAGAAACGATGGATGATGAACGATGACGCGAGACACACACACCTGGGCATCATAAGCATATATCCGTTGACCCTTCTCATCTCGAACCTCCGACGGTTCTTGACATCCACACACTCTCGCCGAGGAACACTGCTTGCATTCACATCCCACGAACATATCGTCAATCGCTCGCAGTATGCCTGGTGAGCTGAATCAACACAACATACAAGCCAATAGAATTAAAAAAAAGGAAAAAAGTTCAAATTGAAATCGGGATTGATATTGGAATGGAACGACAAACTAGATGTATCCCCGTTCGACATATCGAAACATCAGCGGTAACGGAGGCGCGTCTTCGTCATCCACTTCATTCACGATCGTAATGCTAGCCGCTCCCGCCACACTGGCATACTTGTTCCACCGTCTCACAAGTTCTTTCCGACGTGAACTGAGCCAATAACACGGCGTGTCAGTTGGATGGCAATGTCCAGAGATGGGACTGACTCACTGTGTCGGTTTGGGCTGGTACATGGCTATTGGCGGTACCTCTACAATCTCATCCTCTGGTGATTCGATTCTGAACGGTTTGTTCATTCCTGGTCGTTTCGCCACAGGCAGTCGGGGCAACTCTTCCTTTTCCTCTTCCTCGTCGTCCTCGTTGCCTCTCCGTGCTCGAGAATTCCGTATCGTCTTTGGCGTGATCTGCATCTCCACCTGCCGAACTTCCTTCACAACCTTGGCTTTCCCCTTCCCTTTCTCCTCCGCCGTATACCTCCTGTTACTAACACTCTTCAAGTGATCACCCATCTCGATATCCTTCTCAAAAGGTATATAACTTGAGATAATCTCGACAGCCGTCAAAGAAGATCGAAGCGACGTGACCGAACTCTCTCTAGCAATCGACGGAGTCGAAGTTCCTCTCTGTAATGAAGCCGTTGGCGGTGGCGGTGGACTGAGTCGGACAGCAGGAGCTTTCTTCAAAACACGATTAAAAACATAAGAGCTGGTTCCTTGCATCCGAGACCGCGTATCGCGGAATTTGCGGGTTTGGGAAAGTGGTGAAGGTGGTGGTGGTGGGCTTTGAAACCTTGCGCTCAGGGAACGTTGTAATTTTGGTCTGCCTCTATGGCTTTGAACAGCTGGTAATATCTCGACGTCGCTATCACTCTCTTGCGGTGCTACGCCTTGTTCCTCGTTTGCGGAATCTGGTGTCGAACGCTTGCGTAGCGTCGTGCTCACTTCCACCTGTTCTTCCTCTGAGCTGTCTTGAACGACTCTACGTGTTTGTCTCCTTTTGTTCTGGTCTTGACTGGCCTCCCTCTGTCTCTTCCTCAACGTTCGTTCACTCGAACCTCGAGCAATCGCTCGCGTTGCCTCTGCCTCTGACTTCTTCTTCTTCTTCCTCTCCTCATCCTCCTTCAGCTTCTCTGCCCTCAACCTCAACCTCTCCTTCTCATACTCAACGGGCCCTGGCATCTTCAAAGCCCTGTAATACTTCTCCTGCGCGGCCTCGGCTCTCAGTCTCGTATTCGTATTATGTATATCCAAGCCCGGCCATATCTTCACGGCGATAGATTCAGAAGCAAGCTTATTCCGTCGCATTGTTTGGAACCGTTTCCACGATCGGAGGAGGTTGGGATGAGGGAGGGATGTGACCCAAGTTGTGTTGGTTCCGTCTGGGCGTTGCCAGTTGTCCCAACGAGCCTGGAGAAAGGACCAGAAAAGATGGGAGAAGGAGAGGAAAGAAGGAAAGGATGTGAGTATGCTGTTGATGGATGAGAGCGAGATTGAAGAAGAATGACAGGTGGAGACGAAAAAGGAAAGAGTTCAAATTGATCCATGAGGATGGGGATGTGATGGGAAAATGAAAACGGAAGTGCTGGTTCAGGGACCGGGGATGATGTCAAAGATGCAGGTACGAATGGGAGAGTCATATGGCGAATGGAAGGCGAGACATACCTCGTATCTGTAGGTATGATGGGGAGAGGGATGAGGAGCAAGGGCAGCGTCAGTTAAATAGACTTTAGTAAAGTAGAAGGAACGCCCCGTCTGGGCTTGATAGAAGAAAGGAAACCAAGAATAGCTGAGCGTATGCCGGGCACATCGAACGAAGAAGTAACATAAGAAAAGTTTCGTGGTCAACGAAATACTTACTTGACATTCCCAAGCATATCCACCTCTTCGCCTATGATCTCCACCGGCCATTCACCGTTCTCGTTCCCGCCTTCTGCATCAGACCAAGATTCTTCAGGCGAATCGGACGGTTCCCACATTTGATACTTGCCTCTTGGGACCTGGGGCTTCTTGCCTTTCTTGATGGGCTTTAGTTCCTCTTCATCTCGGCTCGGGCTGTGCCCAAGGTGCTGCGATCGTCTTGGCGTTCTGAGTGCAGTTTCGACATCCGATTCTTCTTCCTCTTCCTCTTTGACCACGATCTCGCCTTGACGCTCGGAGTCTTTGTAATCGAACGAGCGGTGTTCATCTTGTATAGTATATATCTGATCTCCAACCTTCACTCTAGGTCGTCCTTCTTCTTTGCCCTCACCATGCCATAACGAGGTGTCATGTTTTTGGCTACGATTTGCATCAACCTCCATGGGCCTCATGTTTCCCAAGGCGGGTGATGCGGCTTGAATGGTCGTGCTGGGACTCTCCCAGTCCATGGTTCCATTTGATTTGGTATCTCCGTACTCCCATTCATCCTCAGAGAATAGAGACGTCCTGTATCACGGTGCGAGACGAGGTGTCGTGAAAGGCGGGCGACATGCGATGCCATTACGTTTGAAAACGAGGGGATGATGGTCGTGTTTTCGAATAGCATGGGATGCACATTTTGTGGCGAAAGTGCATGGCCATGGTAAGACGGCATACAACGGATGGATAGAGCATTGGAAATGAAATGAACAGCAGAATTATTGAGATCAAACGAACAAGCGAGGATAGTGACGCCAAGGACTCACATGTTTCATTGTCTGAAGATGTAGTACTTCAATCCGGCGCACTTGGACGTATTCCGTCTTTCCCCTCGAGCGATATTTCGAACTTGAGGTGGTATTCGCGTGAATGATGATAGTTTTTCAACAAGGTCACAGTGCTGCGTGAGATGGAATGAGGCAACTTCCCGCCCCTGCGTCGTTCTACCAACAACGACAATCGGAAGAATGAAAAGCGTCGTTCTGCACCGGACAGCGCAGACGGGCTTGAGAGCGTTCAGCGCCTGAGCTCGAAGATTTCTGTTGCGCAGGGTGAGCTTGATTACCGGCCCATGTTCGAGTTGCCGGTGCCGACCATCACAACACTCCTGTTGCCGACCAGAATCAACGACTCGGATAATGGCCTTTTGACATCAGCGGGGCTACGGGAAGATACGCGGGCGACGGAGACCCCTGCAGGCGCGAATCAGGCTGCCAAGCCTATCACCGCGAGCATTCAATCAAACGATAGCTCCTCGGGGGTAGACGTTCGAGATGCTCCGTTCACATCGTTCTTGCCTGCTCGCAATTGCTATTGTAGGTCAACAACCATCACTTCCTGGTCATTCAGCATTATGCTTGCACATGGTTTCTTCATGATCATGTTCCTTCTCTGCTCGGCTCGACCGCGTGAGCACCACGATAACTCCTGGCAAAGTCAGTCAGATCAATGGCGCGCGTGGATCCACTCTACGTGACCCTGATCAAACTTCTTAACAACTGCATGGCATGTGTATGACTACCCCAGTGTCCACAACAATCGTAGGTATGGTCCACCTATCCGACCGCCTGCTCCATGATGGCTCTTACTGAGCTGGCTATACAGCACAATGGACGGAACAAACAATCTTCCGCTTGAAGGCTCCGAAATGACCAGGAGAGGAAACTACCGTACTTTTGTTTTCGATAAAAGACAGGCATTAAGCCAGGTTTTTCTTCAAGCCCGGTTACACATCTGTGCTTAATCTCCTGTCAAGATGCTCAAAGCCACCTCTACCTGCTCAAGCTGCTTTTCCTTGGTTCCGTGTGTCCTGTACAGGACGTTGGTGACTGGTACATCACTGAATTCTGAGGGATGCTGCACATCATAACAAACCTCTATTCTATTATCTTCAATGTGTCAACCCCATCGTCAGTCCTGGACGTACATCTCAATACGTACATGTACGTCACCGCTTTTCAACATGATCTGAATCACCATCTAAATTTATGCTTATAGACCATACACGGTCTGCTCTAAGCATGGATGAAACTACATATTGATGTTTCTCCAAAACATTTCAGACTTTGCATCAAACAGCACTTTCGAGAGCTTGCGTGCCTCCTCCAGCTGTACAAACTGTCTTGGTACTCAAGACAATTCTTATTATTGTAGGCACAATATGCCTTTACATAGGGCAGCACTAATTTCCGCTTCCCTTGCATAACAGGGTTCCCTAGTAGAGCCACGATCCCAAGACTGGACAATTCAGAGGCCGTTCACGTCGGTGGTATGTGTCCATTCTCCTATTTCACTGCGATCGGTTCTTGGAACATCATCGGGCCTCCTTGTGTTCTACCAGAATCGTGGTGACGATGCTGAACAAAACGGTGGCAAAGGCATCAAAGCATATCCTCCTGGACTCAGGATGATAAGCGGTGACCCAACTCGACGAGCTCGCAGGTGAATATCCCACACCAATTAGTCTCAACCCATTTAATGCTGACATCGGACCGGCCAGGTTAACCGATTCAGATGGGTCGGAAGCTGCTCTGAAAGATCGGTCTACCTTCTGGAATTGCTCAAGTTACAACGTTGGCCAGCCAGAGTACAGCAACAAGACTGGTCATCAAACTGTATTCTGAACTCGTTAATTTACCTTCACTTCTCTAGGTCAAGGCTGGTCAACCACCGATTGCGAAGCTGGTAAGTGTCATCATTGCTTGAGGTCTCAGAGGCTGAAACCATCGCTCAACCAGGCCTTAATGCCCGTGTTCATATGCCTACATGCTGGGACGGTATCAATCTTGACGGCCCAGACCACGAGTCGCACGTCGCTTTCCTCTCCCAAATTGATAATGGGCATTTGTCCATCCACCCATCTTGTTACTCTTATGAAGACGTTCCTTGAAATCACTTGGGACGTCCACCACTTCGTCACCACAGGCCAGTGGAACCCTGCAACTACACCCTGGCCCTTCGTCTACTCCCCTGGGTAAGCATACCTATCCAGAGTCTAACTCAATCGTTGGACCTGACAGACTTTGTGGACAGTGACCCGACGGGCTACAGCTGGCACGCTGACGTCCAGAACGGTTGGGACATCGACATTCTCCAAAATGCCATCGACCACTGCGACACCGGTCTGCATTTTCCCATACATATTTCGAGGATTCTGTCACTTACTCATGTCAACGAGCACGTTGATGGTGTCGTATCGAAGCTCCCATGGTATGTCGTCCTCAATATGATGCTGGATGGATTTAAATGAACTGTTGCGTGCAGATTGTCACTCATGTCACTCGTGTCACTGATCTCTTGGCCCCGCCGCAATGGGCGTCAGATTCAGACCAGCTTTGCATTAGAGCAATCCTACGTTGTTCAGATGTTTACTCGCTGGCATATGTGTCGCCTACAGAACCTTTTACTTTGCCATACTCCAAGTTGTAGCGAGGCACTCCAACCAGACGTTCGTCGTTCTAAGGAAATCCCAAAGTTCATCCACGCCGTTGTCTAAAGGAAGCAAGGCAAGGCGCCGTAGCTGCGTAAGTGAAGGCATGCTCGTGAGGGGTGAATTAGGTAACCACTGGATGGGCCCATCGAGCGCAAGAGTGCGAAGGGAGAGGTGGTCGACAACGATGCGAGATGGAATGATGTCCTGTACATAGACAGTGCGAGTCGTAAAGAATGAAACTGCGAGAGTCTCGAGGACTGAGCTATCAGCAAGGACTGCTTTCACATCGGGGAGGCATCTATCGTCGTTATCGTGTTGAAACTTGAGCTCCTTGAAAGATGTCAAAGGGATTGGAAAAGGAAGGGATGTTGATTCCCCGGGAAACAAAGAAGAGTTTTGGAGTTCTAGACTCTTCAGAGTCTTGACATTGGCTGCAAAGACGGTGGATAGTAACCCTTCCTCTAGGATCCTTAGGTGTGGTACCATATCTGGTGTGATATGAGATGTACTGCACCAAGATGAATACATCTTGAGCGATGTCAACCCAGAAATCAGCTTTTTCACCGTATCTAGCAACGGCTTTGATGCTTCTAATTGGTGGCGGTAGATGCGGATATCGAGCGATTTAATGTACGGCGTCACAGCTGCAGGGATAGGACCATGAATCTCAATGCCATCATGATCTCTGGTGCTTCCCGTCACCACTATATCTGACAGTTCTAGTTCGAGCCCGTTGGTGAGATAGGGTAGGAACACCCGAGAAAAGTGAATCGAGGCAAGTCTAACGTTGGCGACATCGCCGGTTCGGAGGTAAAGTCCAATCTGTTGAAGCAGCTCGACTGGGAAAGATGCTCTTGTTGCTGGTTGCATTGGTGGAAGGAGTCCAGGACACGGCTCGATTTTCGGCTTATCATCCATGGCCAAATATGTGCAACAATAATACCCGGACGCCGGACGGTCCGCCATATTTCGTCGCTGTAACCACAAAACAAAGATGGCCTGCAGTCCATTCAAGCCAGATTCCTGGTACCTTTCCAACACGACGTTCAATTCGTCATCCCGAGAAGAAAGTGAAATTAGTGAACCCGCTCAATCCACAACGTACAGACTTCCATCGAAATCAACGATCACAACCAATACGAGAAGCGCTAGAGGATATGCTCTGCCGAATTTCAGATGGCCGGTAACCACCAAAAGACATCTTCACCACGACCCTGAAATAACAACTCAATTCCACTCGAACTCGTAATTCCACAACTCGAAATTACACTCATCCGCAAGACCAAGCTGATTCTCCCAATGGTGCACACCTGACGAGGGGTGAGAATCACTATGCTCCCAGTATTTTAGTCTCCCCGTTTTCCCTATCATATTTCTCCAAATCGTGTCATCCAGTAGCACTCTGCTATTAAGATAAGCCAAGTCACCATCCGGCACCAACCATTCAGTGAAGGTCTGCTCCAGCGCCGGAAATCGTTCCAGCCATCGTAGCATCTCCATCGTAGCATCTCCATCGTAGCATCTCCATCGTAGCATCTCCTGACAAGAACCATGAGAATATCGCTGGCCCAGAGGTCCCCATATGGATAGATATTTAAGTTTCAGGAAGAGCGACGGGGATGGCCAAATGGGCATTATATAGCCCTTTCTCCCCATGGCGCTCTCAGGCTGGTGCACGAAGCACTAGCACCTTGAGGCACGAGGCGTCGGACAAGATCACCGGATGGAGGAGATCCGAAACGTCTCTGTGCCACGCGTGCGTTGTGCCAAGAAGCAGCTTCTTCAGGCCATTGAATGAGGTGAGACAAGGGACAAGAGACAAGAGATGGAGTGATGGACTGGTGGAAGTTCAGATATTGAAGTCGAACACCATTTGTCTTCAGGTGTTCCCATAGCCCGTTCAATTTCTCCGGGGAAATTAGTGGAATTAATGTAAGGTGGGATAGATTGGCCAGTGACGGCAGAGGTGACTGGCATGGTGCTGGCGTGGTGCTGGATCCCAAAGCAAGTCCCCAGCCAGACGAAGAGAATAAGGACGAGGGTGCAAATCTGTGTATTGTGGTGGGAATAAGTCTTGGATAGTAAATTTCGTGAACTAGATTGGAACGAGGAGGCCGACGCTCCGGAGAAGGTATTGAAACAGAGAAGATGGTGTGGAAGCGGGATTGGGGAAAGAGGAATGAATCCTTGCACTCGAGGTGCTTTAGCGTTCCAGGTGCTGCGTTCAGGGCAGCAAGTACGAGACCTTCTTCCTGCGTACGCATCATGTGATTCGAACGATCCGGTATGCGACCATACGGTGCATGAGACCTCAAAAGTTTGAAGCGCTTTAGGAATCTGAGTTTCGATATTTCTTCATAAACGACACGAAGTACGAGCCGTCATTTATCGTGTTCTTTGTCTCTGATGTCCCATGCCACGAGCATCACCACCAGTCGTTCCACGAATGGTGCCAGACGAGTTGGAATGGGAACGAAGTTGATGACTTTAGCTGGGCCTCTGCGCAAAACAACGTTTTTAATATATTCCCTAATTCCCGCGACAAATATCGTCAAGGAATCTAGAAGAAATGGCGTGAACACCCTTGAAAGATAAGCTGATGAAAGGCGAAGGCTGGCTACAGCCGAAATATCGAGGTGAGGTCCGATTCGTTCGGAAAGCTCGGGAGGAAGCGACGACAACGACGGTGTTGCCATAGTTAAATTGGGTAAGAAGCATAGAACGGCAGAATAATGGTCGACATCCTTGCACTGGATTATTGAAGAGGCGATTGGGGATTTCGACTGCAAAGGGCCCCTTGCACGGATTGGCGAAAACAACGCAGTTTACAGGGATATCCTCGACCTCATGTGAGATAGGAGGGCCTTGAGCTGCCGCGGCTGCTCCTGTCGTTACTTTCAAATGTGTTCTCATAGCTGTCGGTAGGTTGCCACTGAGTCGGGAATCAAGACGTTGTGGCGTTACTGTCACGGGTACGCGACCTGACACTAGCACGTGCATCAGCTTGTCACTCGTGTCACTACTACTACTAGTGATCTTTCGGATGTCATGAGATTCAGCAACGCGACAGAAAGATTATAGTTTATAAGAACTACGAGGAAATATTATTCAACATCTGCCTATCATGCTCAGGAAGAACGTATGCACCGTCCTTGACACCACTTGCCCATTTGACGCGCCCTGATAGGCCAAAGGGATATCGAGCATATCCCTCATCCGGTTCAGGATGGACTCCATTGTTATATTGACCTGCCCAGTCAAAGTCAATGAGCTTGAGCTGACCATCTTTATCAAACAGGGTGTTGGGCTTTCGGAGATCACCCAAGACGTATCCGTTGCTGTGTAGCTTCACTAACACTTCATCCAGTTGCTGACGTGCATTTGGCGGTCGGCGGTCACTTTGCTCGATATACTCCATCACTACCATCTGCATCGAGTCCAAGGGGCGCCGTTCTCCAGTTATGTTGGTGATTATTAAGGGAACATTCTCTAGACAGGTGCCATCAACTGGCAAGGGACCAAAGTAGCGAATGCGTGGAGCATGGCCTTGTTCAGCAAGGAAAGTATGAACCTTTGCACCATATTGCGAGACAAACTTGACAACAATATGCTGAGAGTCGTCGTGTGTCTTTGCGAGAAAAGTAACACACCCCGGGTCGTCTTCTAATGCTTTCACATAGTCGAAATGAACAGTCCTATCGTGCTCGACAAAAGAGCTGGGATACGGGTAGAAACGAGGATGAGTAACATCGCGTGACACGTCAAATGGCGCAACACTGAAGATACTCTTGTAGTATGTTTCGAGTTCTTCCATGCACTCGCGGAGCGCCAATAACACCTTTGTCAATCGCACTAGTGGAGCCATTCCGTGCGTTGTGGTATGCCCGATTCGAATAAAGTCGGTGAGTCGCTGAACGATAAAGTGGTTTGTGAGGACGCCTCCAAGGATGCATAGCCATGGCCCCCTAGTAGCAACGATGAGCGTTGGGCAGCAACATCTGTTACGAATTTCAAGTAGCTGGATTATAGGGAAAATGAAATCAAAGCGGATTCGACATGAAACAAGCCAAGCTCACCTCGTCTTGAACCCATAAGTGCCTCATGATAAGGCCCGCCTGAATGCTAGCATCACAACTGCCTTCGCCTAGCTCTCATTTCAGGTCAAAAACGACAAAATTTATACGATTATTAGAAACATCCAGCTCGGTAACACCAAAATCCAAAGTCCCATCTGGATTCTGTTCTGGGTGGATTTCTATTCCTAGAATCGATTCCAATTCGTCCCTATAAGCCTCAAAAAGATCTGGTTCCTCCGGATAGATTTTTGACGCAGAATTTAGTAGCTGGTATGTTTGAGCAATCTGTTTTGCTGTCGGTTTCAGACTAGGGTCCTCAACACGACGGATGAAGCGCTCAAAAACGGGATGAAAAATTTGGACAGGTGGAGCGACCGTCGAGAAAGTGGCGTGCATTGGTATTCGACCATCGTAGATAGCCTTTTCTTCCTCTGCTTGTATCTTGGAGTACTCGTTAGACTTGTCCATCTTGTAGGGCGGTCCTACGGGAGCACGAAGGGTTGCGAAAAAATCTAAGGGTACACTGTAAGGGAGGATCGAGGAAATAAAATCGTAAAAAAACACACGTTTAACTTCGGGAAGGTCAGAGACGGCGTCGCGAGCCTCGTCTTGCTGGCCGTCGATAAAGAGAAGCAGGTGGACACACCTCCTGTCATCCATTTTCCCTTCCAGTTCTTCGGAGAGTATGAGGGGTAGGTGGATTTTCTGAGAGATATCTTTCAAAATTAGATTTCCAGGCCAATCGCTCTGTCCTGCAATATCGAGGGAAATACGCTCCTTAGGCTACCCGAATCGAGTATCAGAAATGGGGGCAATAGGCGACGTTGCTCATGACTTACCAGCCAAAATGTGATGTCCGCTGGTTCAAGTTGGAGTCCGAGTTCTTGTTTTATAGAACGGCAGAATAATGGTCGACATTCTTGCACTGGATTATTGAAGAGGCGATTGGGGATTTCGACGGCAAAGGACCCCTTGCACGGATTGGCGAAAACAACGCAGTTTACAGGGATATCCTCGACCTCATGTGAGATAGGAGGGCCTTGAGCTGCCGCGGCTGCTCCTGTCGTTGCTTTCAAATGTGTTCTCATAGCTGTCAGTAGGTTGCCACTGAGTCGGGAATCAAGATTGCTGTGGCGTTACTTGTCACGGTTAGATGTGACAATACGGCAATAAACAACGGCACCAACCCACTCCAATATGGTCCGGGCGATACCACCCTGCACTTTGACGAAGACTGCCCGAATTAAACGACTACTCTAAAAAATTAGCGAGTCTGGTTTCGAACTGATTTCAGTGTGGGAGCAGAAACTATACCCCAGGCTCAGCAGACGCATTTATTTATCCTTCATAACTTTTGTTTTCTATATTCGTTTTTATGCCAGTATTCGACTTTTGTGAATATATTAATTTGCTCGCGTGCACCAAAATGCACTATAACATGTACAGATGCATGAGAAGTGCCAGATGTTAGCACGGCAACAGGATTGATCAGTTCGCACAAGTGCGGAGTCATATTTCAGTGCTAGCCGAGTAAATGAGCTATGAATGACGTTGGATTCTGCGTCATGAGCCTTGTTAAGGACTTGTGTCGACAATCCTCAACGCGTAGCGCTTCAGCACCACCCGTATTTCCTCAGGCTAATCAAATAAAACGTTCCAAGTACTACACTACGAATAGAGTCATTCGCCAGTTGATGTTTTCCACATGCAGTGGGGTCCTTTGCACCTAAGCTCAAAATCGTCAATCGAAATTCATGGCTTTACATTCAAAACCACTTGCACTCAATGCAAGCACTTCAAATTTACCCACAACACCCTGCTTTGCACCATCTTAGTGGATGTCACCGAGCAACTTCAGACACGACCAACGGATATTCCTGTTCCGGGTATCCTCATTGTCGTGGCCTACATCGGAGTGGGTCTCATCGATATGGACGACTGGGATGTGGTGGCTCCTTAGACCCCTGATTACTGCTTTTCGCGAAATTCCGTAAACCATCAACCATGGGCCGTCAGGTCGTGTGGCGCATCGTCGCTTGTTCGGTGATTGCATTTTAGAGCCTGCTGATCATTTTCAACATTAATTTGATATTTCTTCGGGTTATCCCGCCGGGGGCTATGCAAAAGCTGTCAAATTGCGCAGTGCTAACGGAAGGATGCGGGTTGTATTCTCGAGCGATTCGCTGGGGAAGGCTCAGGCTTCTTACTCTCGAGGCACTTGAGAGAATATGCTGCTCGAGGTCTTGGAAACTGAGGCAAAAGAGCTGTATTTCTCCTCCAAAGCATACCATGTGCAGTGGACCGTTTTGGGTATAATGGGTTGATTGTGCTTCCAGTTGAGAATTGTTCCCCCCTATCAGACGATCACGATTACCATCTGCGTGGAAATAAACTCACCGGTACCGATGCTTGGTATCACCACCTGGGACAATGAAAAACACATGGAGAACGAGAGCAAGGATATGACTGTCTCCAAATTACCGGCTTCCGGAACAACCCTGTATGGTGAGAGACGAACACATACGACGTCGTAGAACTTCATTGCTACTGCGATGCCTTGGCCCTTGGGCGATGTTCTGTTGTCAAAACGTGCGCGGCGTCGCAGTCGGCGCACGTGTCGGCCTTAGATAAGATAGAATGTGAATTTAATTAAACCCGACGAATCCGGAGTTGTCAATGTCCTCCTGAATCAACCGGTATCGCGATCACCGTGACTCCGTGAGCACAATCACTCGCAATTCTCCTTTCATTCAAACTTCCATCTACATCACAATACCCGAAAATGCATTTTTCCAAGACGTTTGCCCAGTTGTTGTTGGACTTGCCGCCAGAGTTGAGGGATAATGCGATACAATACCGCGAGGTAAGGACCAATTTTTGAAAATCCAAAGAAAGATGATGTTGACGTGTGTATTTTGCTTGGGGAAAATATCATGGCTGGTGAATGCGTAATCTGGTGATTTTGTTAGCTCAAGAAGCTGATTAACCAAGTTGTGCTGGAACTATCTGGACTTGGTTTGAACCCTAGTTTACTTCATGAACTCATGATTTTGGATGACGAAGAGGGAGGAGGAATTGGAGCATCAACTTCTATGAAGGAAAGGGATGAAGCCATCGCAGGGGGGATCGGAATTAATGGTCACACGACCTTTAGTTCTACCGGTTCACCAGAGGCGCTCAAGCTGTCTTTGGGAGACAGAAAAGATGGCCTAGTCTGTAAATCAACCTTAGATGAGGACCGCAGAGTAGTCAACGATGGTATGAAGGCATCTATCGATATCTCATCTCCTGACGAGCGACACTTATCGACAGCTCATGCGCCTACGACTCCTAATCCGGTAACGAATTCCAAAATGGTTACGGGCGAGGGTTGTCCTCACACAGTGGAGTCTTTCGTACAGTGCCCAGTTGAAGGTGAAGGAACACATCTGGACAGTGACACTGAATCGATATCATCTGACGAGAGTGGATTGGAAGCGAGAGCACGGACAACTAGATCGAAAGATACGCACCCAGTATCGATTGCGACAATGGCTTCAACACTTTCCGCCGAATCATTGCTGTCTCACGATGAGCTGACGTCACCACGCCCACAGGTGGTTTACGAGTTCAACGACGATTCAGGCAAGATTGAACCCAAGCTACGATTGAGACTACCGGTGGAGGCGAATGAGCATCGTGCAGAAAGGAATGGAGCGTCCAGTACGGAGGAAGTGAACGATTGCTTAGTATCCCCAGCTTCTCGCTCGCTTCTCTGGGCACTACAGCGAGGCAGCAAGACCGATGAGCTTCCTGATCTTATAGAGTCAGTCACTTCGAGTCTTTCAGCTCACCTGGCATTCATCCACTTGATTTATCAGCTCAGCACACCCAGAGTATCGCGAGATAGTGATACCACTCGCTTCCGATACGGTATTCTTCAATACCCTCTCAACGGCGCTTGATGCGCTCTCAAAGCATCTGACTGCTGTTCATGACGAGTTCGTCCAGACTCTGGAACAGCTTGCCGTGACTATTGGAGAAACAGCCCTGCCTGTATCTGAGTCGCACACCGCAAAGAAAGTGAGTGGTCTGCATTCACCTCGGTCTGTCTCAGCTGGAAAGGCAAGTCCGTGTCCTTCCCGCTGAGGATGACATATTAACTTACTGTACCTTTAGAGTGATCTGTCGTCTTGGAGGGACATCTTCCAGCTTTACATGGAATCTGAAGTCTTCGAATCTATGAGTGAGCTGAAGAGAGGAGAGTTACCAGTCGAGGAGAGTGACAAGCGGTTACGGTTATTTGTGGACAGAATCACTCAAAGAGGGTTAGGAGATTCGCGGAAACTGAAATTGAAGAAGAGCAGGGATGCTTTGGAGACATTTTTGCAACTGAACGTGTTCATCCTGAATGTCAAAAAGGTAAGATGCTCATCGTGCTACTACAGTATGCGCCCAATATTGACAGTCTTCCTCTCTGTGTAGTTTCAATTCGCCAACTCGGAAGCAACGCGAAAGATTTTGAAGAAACACGCGAAGCGTACCGCTCTCCCGCTTGTCTTACTTCCTGGCGCTTATCCTCAGAACAGCTCACGAACTAAACCCGATTTATCCAATTATACCCTCCTTCTGAACAAGCGCGTCTCCCCTACAGGATCCATTACAACGATCAATTGGTTGCCAAAGGCTTTCGTTCATGCCATCGGCGAGGTCCTATTGCCAATTCTACCTCATTTGGATGATTACTCGTGCTTGATCTGCACGACGATCGCATTTAAGCCCATTCGGTTGAATTGTGGGCATTTGTTTTGCGTGAGATGTTTGGTGAAGATGCAGAAGAGGGGAAATGCGAATTGTCCAATGTGCAGAGCGCCGAATGTGTTGATTGCTAACAAGTGTAAGTGTTCTTCCTCCCCTCCGTCTTCCGTGTCTTAGGCAGAAATTAATCTTGATTGCATACTATCGCGCAGCTAATATTGATTGGGCGATGCTGAATTTCATGAGAGATTGGTTTGCGGAAGATGTCGCGGAAAAGTTGAAATTTGATGCAAAGGAGATTAAACGAGAGGAATTGGAGGAGATGGGGTTGGATCCCGACTCGAAGTGCATTATTTGCTAAGTTGGAAATGGCAGCGCGCGATTTAGTTTCAATATCCTTTGCTCGTTTATCGTTTTGGGATTAGGATATATCTGTTGGTAATATGTTCGTTCTTGCGTGTTGTGTCTCCTTATATCACCCCTCCATTAATAATGTCTTTCGAATACGTTTATACTTCACTATCGTAGTTGGATATCGCGATTCATGCGCAACTCGAGTTAATTAATACATTAGACCTCTTTGGCTTGAAGGTTCTGGAGAATTTGAGGAACAATGACCTGTGCATATACGTTTCAAGTGAGAAGTGTTATTAAGACGGAAGGTTGCTTTGCGATCGCGCCCTCGCTACAACCACAATCACCTGCAGAAACTCAGAGATCCGCCACAATCCCCGCCCTTGTCAATTATCCCAGAATTTGCATCATGTATTGTTGAACTATTACCTATGGCTGTCAGAGTGAAGAATGCGCTAACAAGGCTTGGCGTGGAAGCTCGTGCCTGGCGTAGACGATCCAAGAGACTTAGTTCGACAAGTAGTTGCCAGGTACGACCGGAATGAAGCTCAAACGCGACGATTCTCTTTGGAACCATCCCTTTCGCGACGGCAGCCAAAATATACATTTATACACCCGTATCCAAGTTGTGGGCTGAGCTTGTCAAAATCGGCGAACAGCGATACAAAACGATCACTGACAAGGCATCGAAGAAGCTTCAAGATATTCGATACATATTCGATACAAGAATGGTCAAGATATCCATGATCATTTCATCGAGATGTTTAATGTTCGGGGAGATCTAACGGCCATGGGATACCCAATGGCCAATAGGATGTTCAGCACTGTGTTGATATCGTCATCCAAGGAGTCCGTCAAATATTCCACGATTTATCGGGCGCTTGGCCAGAGTGTTCTTGACGACCTAGTGAAAGGGCGAAAACCTGCTTTTCCCAATAGCAGCACGATCATTCGGCGGGCAAATGCAATTTTTCAAGGCGGACACTAAACCAGAGTTCGCGGGAGACTTGTGGTATCCTGCTGGTTATACCCTGAGGAAGCTGATTATTTTAGACGTACACCAATATAATCTATATGTTGCGTTACTGTTGCCTCCGATTCCGACACCAAATGTTTGTTTGCACGTGTCGTTGAAGCTGGTTCCTTTTTTACGACGCCCCAGCCTCGCTTCGACAAGATAGGACACCTCGAGTGTGCCGTCTCATACCTCTCTGTCTTTCTTTTGCCCACCCTTGCGGCGACCAGGTCAGGCTTAGTCCTTCCAATATATACTCTCATCGCACCCTCCTTGGCTCTCTTTTGACTTCTCCTGTCCTTTCCTCCCAAACACATGACCCGTGGATACATACACATATTCCATACCTTTATTTCATACACTGCGGCGAACTGGGGCACAGCGGGCAAGACTGGATGTAGTGGTAATTCTGTGAATGTGACTGGGTAATAATATGTTGGCGATCCAAGATTACGGAGGTAAGGGTCTGAGAGACGTGAGAAGAATCACGCTTTCTTCTCCTCATAGCTGATAGAATTACCCTGCGAAGAAAAGGATACACGTACTACCGTCTTCTCTTTTCCCACCCGCCACAGCCAGAAGCTAGGAAACTGACCAGCATCCCTGGACAGTCACAGACACTCGCGGGCAATTTCAACCTTGCGACGGGTGGCTCGTTCCTACTTACGCGTCGTTCCATGGCCACAAGTGCTAGTCGCAGCCCCTGCGGGGCTCCCCCATACTTTCGACTAGGATTACACATAACACGGGTAGACATAGATCTCACATACTTAGACCATCGCTACGTTCTTAACGCCTTAGGCACAGGGGCTCTAGCACCAGGGCCACCCCAAAATGGACCTGGGTGGGTCGATTCGGTCTTAAACAGACTTTGATGAAGTCTCCACCAACATTCTCCACCCCACACCGGCCCCCTGGAATTGGAACCTGCCAGTGCGCACCCACCCACTCAAGTACTCAAGTACTTTAGCAACCCGTTCACTTGAGCCCATAAGAACGCTCTTTGCTTTTGCAGCTGTGAAATGGCCACTCCGTTGGCCAGTCCCCAAAATGGCGAACCCACCGGCAACAGTTTTCCCATGAACATAGCCGAGCTCGACGACGAGATCGAGCTGCTCACCACGCGTCTTCTCAATTTGAAAAGACACCGCAACTCTCTCCTTAGCATCAGTTCCTTCCCTCCCGAGATTCTCACCAACATATTCATCGAGCTCGCATTCAAAGCATCATGGTCATACCCTCAATTCCTTCCTCAGATATCGCACGTTTGTACATACTGGCGTTCGGTAGCTTTGAACATCTCCACCCTTTGGAATCACATCACCCTCGGCAGTGGGCACCATCTGAGCCCGTGGCAAACCAAACTCTTCTCGCGCGCGAAACAGAGCTTTCTCCACATCACTGTCAGAACCATGAACGACCCATGCCCAATTATACCAGAAACGATAAATCAACTCGCCCCTTCCGCGGCAAGACTTGGAGGCCTGCGTATTGAGGCCCACCCCGCAGTCATCGATTACCTCTTGTTGAATTATTCAAAATCCCCTGCACCAAATCTCGAAGCGTTGCACTTGGCTTCCTTCTCAGGAATGTGGCGATATACTAGAATTAATGCCGGACGACAGGGAGTAACCGCATCGCTTGCTTCAGCAATACGAACAACTGCTCAGACATCAATGTTCAACAACGACATGCCCAAGCTGAAGGAGTTGCACCTACACAAATGCGTAGTCGATTGGGGAGCGGCATGGTTGGCGAACTTGGAGGAATTGTCCGTCATGTATATCTCTCCCGACTTCCACCCCACCATACTTCTGGCTGCATTACGTCAGATGAGATCACTTCGTCGGTTGAGGCTACGAGATTGCTTCAGCCTCGACGGTGCAAATGAGGGGTTTGCTCGCTTCACGAGTCTGGTCGAACTACCGTTGCTGGAGCAGCTTGTCCTCGAAGGCGATGCGATGTCTGTCTCTTCGCTCCTTGCGTCACTATCTATACAGAAAAACACGGCCATAGTGTTGAAGTGCCCTCGAGCAATGAATCTGGAGAGGTACCTCACTCTCCTTCGTGCCATTCTTCAAAGCTATCACACGGCTAACCTCACCAACTCGGCGGCCACTCGCCCAACACTTCCCCTAACCGGAATCAAAAGACTGTTCGTATCCGAGTTTCTACACGATAGATACAGCATTCAAGGGTTTTCTCGACTCGACGAGGCCCCAAGGACGAATCACGACAACTGGACTTTCTCCTCTGATCAGGAAAAGTTCGATGTTTACCCCAAATTCGAGTTAACCTTCCGTTCTCTCAGTCGCGCAGCCGTCTCACCGGATATTCCTTCTGGGTTACAACATCCCATCGTCAACCAATTTATCTTCGCTATAGTCGAACATTTATTGGACCTTGGAGAGCTAAAAGATCTTCAATGGTTCATTTCCGATCAGACCGATCCCGCCTTGTTCAAAAAAGCATTTGCCGGACTCCCAACGCTAGAAACGGTCTGCGTAAAAACTATTGCGTCGAAGATTGGATCAACACTGAAGGACCTGCTGCCTATGTCATCACCTCGCGCTGTTGAAGACGAACAATCGCCTTCAGTGACGAGCGGGGTTGGCGGCTCGCTAGCATCAGGTGCTCCAGCCTTGATTTCGGATGGCTCAACAGAAACAGGCCACAAGGGAGGGAGTGGAGAGTCGCGTAACACATTTGTGAGGAGGAACTCAAAGTCCTTTCTGAAGAAATCTAAGGGCATATTGCAGCGCATACAACCAAAAGAGTCGACTACCACAACTTCCAAGAGCACCGAAATCCAACCTCCCATATCGGTACCTCGCATACCTCCTGACCACCTCGTATCGTCAAATTGCATCTCCAATTCGTCACAACCGTCTGCAATGGAGCCAGTCAAAGATATAGACATTCCCTTCCCTGCACTCATCAGTTTGGATATCCAGTCCCCTTCCATTCTCCGACAAGACGTCGAAGATTTGTACGAGATCTTTAAGCAAAGGGACATCATTTATGGCAAAAGGATACAAAAGCTGAATATTTCCAAATGCATGGGATTTACGGATGAGGATGTTATGTTATTGGAGGACGTAGTGGGTGAAGTTGTGAGACCGAATACATCTCGTTAGAACGAAGGGATTCTGGAGCTACCTCCAGTTCACATCGATGATTAGTACAGTTGAGCTGGTAACCGTTATATACCATAAACTGATTAGAACTTGCTTAGAACTTGCTTATCTCGCCTTCAATATCAACCTTGTACATATCAGTACGTTCGAGAACGAAATTACATCACGTTCCTCTACTTCTCTGTTTCTCCTCCTTCGCCAGGCAATCCTTTCCGCCTTGGACCAAAAGTCATCGCCACTTTCTATCCCAATATACCACTCATGCGATCGTCGGCATTAGGCTCGCCATATTGCGGTGCTCATACTCAGGAACCTCTTCCGAACGGTCATTCACCTTCAACATTAGCTGCCAACAATGTTTGGACTACCTCTCCTACGTATGCCATTGCACCATCGGCATTCACACCCATTGCCGAAGGTATAGCTGTTGATTCCACCTCTATCATTCCAGAAAATGGTCTGGTCGGTGTGGGAGTTTGCGCAACACTATGCGGCATCGTGGCAGCCTGGGCTAAGGATAGGACAGAAAATCATCGGTTCACATGTTAATATGACTTTATGATTGTTACTCACTCAGAGTGAAGCTGACGACACTAAAGAAAGAAGCAGCAAGGAAGGCGGGTCGCATATGATACCGCGAGCAACTCACAAACGTGGTTGGGGTCCAGTGAAAGCGTTCTGAGCCACTCTTATAACAAGCCGCCAAGACGGTAGGCTCGAGGGTGTATTTTGAATGACAGCCCTGCAATTCCCGCCCCTCTAATGTGTCATTATACTCTAAAACTCTGACTTTCCCAATCCAGTCAATCTGCCACGGTACTGCGGTAATAATTTAAGAAGCCCCACACTGGTGCTGTAACGGACTTACCCACTCCACCAGTCAGAGAGACGAGCTTTATTCATTTATGACAGGAAACAGGAATATATAAACATCTACCTATTGGATCACACCATCGAACATCCGAAGAACCTCGAGTCAAAATAATACAGCTGTATATCCTCTCTATGCATAGTCCCATATCGAGCTATAATAATGATCATCAGGAATAACAGAAAAGAGCCACCCCCCTCCCGACTTTGGTTGAACTTCTCAAGTAAAATGATCATACCTCTTCTGCCAGTGGACTTCACAGATCCAAAGTCTCGGCCTCCCAGTTTGTCCAATCATTCGCATCCCCATATCTTCAGCAGAAAAGGTGGTAGGATTCGACTCCCTCGCCAGCCAGTGAGTAAATGCAAGCTCTAGAACTAAAAATTCTTCCAGCCAGTCGAGCATGGATTGCGGGCAACTTGTTCCGTTGACGAGCCATCCGCTCGTGTATCCCAGAAGATCATGCAAATTTAGATATCTTAGTTGCAAAATAGCGTTGGAGATGGCCAGATTCCATCAATTGCTGCTCATGTGCTTCCAATGGAGTGAACCAATGACCCGCCGTTTTGACCGCCAATGTCTTCAATGTAGGTGCTTGAGATCGGAAACTCCTCATCAGGCGGGTCAGATTCTGCATGAGAGATGAGAGTACCCTTGAGCAGAACCTTCCACAGAAATTCTTCTAATCCTTCAGGTGAGGTGATATATCGAACAAGAGATGGCGCAATTGGATGGACCGATCGGAGGTACTCTGATTGGGTGTTCATTGTCCTGAGAATATTCCAGAACTATCCAATTCATTCGACTTCCGGCGATGGACGATTGTGGGATGGCGTAGATGGGATGGTCGACCGCGAAGGAATGATATCTTGTATAACAAGTGGCCATGAGTAGCAGGTAAAGCGAGAGGCTTTGAAGACAGGAGCTACGAGCAAGTGCATCTTTTACCTGCGAAAGGCAATAAGTGCCCTTCTCGTGAACCAGCTTGAGGTCTTTGAGCGTCGTTAAAGGGAGTGGCAGCGGTGCCAACGCAGGTGGTGGGTAAGATAAGAATGAATGCACCAGCTCAACACTGTGCAATGCATTATTGCCTTGAAAGACGGCAGATAACGACCGTTCCTCCGCAGATCTCATTGCTGCTATTTAATTTTGCCTCACGAGGCGTCTGTTGCACAACAGTGAGAATGCCTCGAGCGATGGTTATTCCTGCAACTCCTCTTTCACCCTACCGAGACAGTCCTCGAACACGTTTGGAGGGCCACCAACGACAACCTTAAGGACCTGATACATGACCGTTAATTTCGTGGAATAGGGATAAAGTCTGACGTAGCGGCATACTCCCAACGATCGTTATGGTGAGCGAGATAGACTTTCCTCTTCATGTCAAACACCGAAGTGTCGACAAGATATGGGGCAAATAGCTGCGAGAGGCGAGTGCCCGCAAGTCACAGGTTGGCAACATCATGGACGTTGAGATGAGATCCAATTTCATCAAAAAGTTAGCGAGGAAGTGAATCAAGAAGAGACATCGTCGTCGTCCATAAGCGAGCCACAAGTCGTTTTCCACCAGCTAATGCATGCAAAATGCACAAAACGAAAACATACTCGAGCACAGCCGCATAAGCGTTTATATCCCGTCCCTATCGTAGGAGAGGCCACAAATTTAAAAATTCTGGTGCGCTTGGGTTTTGGGACTGAGTGAGCCAAGGTTTAAGTATCGCGCAACACATTGTGAGAGCAGTCGAAGTTCAGTTGGGAGGGGTCGTCGAGAAGACAATCGCCAGACTAGAGCAAGTTTGGCCCAAAGATATTTTTATACGTTTAAAAAAAAAAAAGACAACAAAAGTATGTACCATACTGAAACGACGGATAGAAGAAATATGGAACAATCTAGGGAGTGTATAGATATACTCCTAGATCATAACGATACTAGCAACCGTAAGAGAGCGACTGATCAAGCAATTGATTGGGGTACATTGGGTGCGTGATTGGGGACGTGAAAGTTTTCGTTTTCTGGTGTGCGTGTGGTACGAAATGGGAGGGATGTGGAAGCGATACACGGCAATTGGAGTATGGTATCAAGACAATACAGAGCGGGTGATAAGGATCCGGTGTTGCTGGAAAGATGTCGAAGAAGTAGGGTCAGGATCGACAGGCACTTTGAACATGTGGGACTCTTGAGGAGAGAAAAAGACGAGACCAAATGCGTCCGTAAGAAAAGTGGAGTAGCGAGAGAGCTAAAAGTATATCAGAACGATGAAACCTACCAATTAAAATGGTATTACTAACTTCACGGCTCATCTACGTGTCCTCTGTTGATAATGGACGTTCTCAAACTGCTCTAACGGAATCAGCTGATACGAGAACAGGACTAAGAGCAATTCGTAGCTCTATACACCGTGAAGCCTGTGAACGCCAAGAATGAAAGCAAGAAAATGGGGATAAGAACGGCGAAATGGAGGAACACAAAACAGCCATACCTTTATTACCCAAATACTGATCCATCGCCGTAAACCCATATCTCCTGATCTCCCTTTCCAGCAACCACACGTCATCGCACGAAACAACGGCACAATCATGTAACATCCCAATAGCATCCAAAAACCACGTCCTCGAGCTAAACTCCATTGGCTGCATGGACTGTAGTGAAGTTTGAGAAGTTGGAATCGCCACTTCTCCAAAAATCGGCACCAAGCCATGATCACCGATGATATCCTCATACCCTCCCAAAAAATTGACATCGGCCAACTGAATTAACGCCACCACGAGAGGGGAGGATACTACATCCATACATTCGCCAACCAGAACCCAACCTCCTGGAGATTCTGAGACTTGAAACAGAGTACCAGATGACCCGATGGGTGTGGCGACACCATTTGGAACGAAGAAGGCCCAATTCCAGGAGGCGAGTTCTCCGCGATAAGTGAGGACAGCATATAGGTGGTTTTTCTGCAGCTCTAGATTGTCAAGACGTTTTGGGGGGGTTATGGGTGAGCTAGGTTCCGTCATCGTATGAACCGGGCTGATATTGCGAACGTGAGGACTTTTCAGGGCGATCGTGTTTGGATTGAACATGATGAGCAGGACTGACTGTTGTAAGAACGATGGTATCACGGCGAAAAAAGGGTCTTTGTTGATGATGGGTATGATGAGGAGATGGTAGTGGCACAGGCGGAAGCGGTACTGCACTGTAAAAGCCAACGACGCTAAAATCTCTCGGGTCCCATTCACTTCCCCAAATAAAGCCAATTGCAAGCCATGCCGCCTAATGCCCGAATCAATAATTACATTTCATCACTATATTAAGGACAGGAGCTCGAATGAAACGATACATAACCGCTAGAGCAACACACACAATGTAGCACATACAATAATCACTGGCATCAGAGCAAGAGCATTCTATAAACTGAAAACAAAGTCCGAGAAGGAAAGCATCATCGTCTAGATTCGAAAAGGAATAAACGATTAGACAATATAGTCTCAATCATTCATCAAGAAGGGGGAATGAACGTGGAAATGAATGACCGCTTAAACACGTGGAAAAACACATTGCCTAAAGTCGTGGGTATCAGGGCGTTGCAAGTGTCGTAAAGAAATAAGTTAAGCCTGCGTCGTCGGGGCAGAGCCATCATCACTGTAATCTTTCTTTGATCCCAACAGTTCTGATCCAAATCTCCCCGGGTCGACTGTAGACACCGAACGTCAAAAATGCAGCAATTAAAAGGAACGATCAAACGCACCTCTTCTCCCTCAATATCCTGAATACTTTCTTGTTCTCCTTCTCCTTCTGCGACATCGGCTGCGCCCTTGGCCTCTGCGGAAACACTCCAGGGCCACATCTATCTTGCAGATCCGCCAACGCTTCCGTCGTTCCCTCCGTCTCAATAACAATCGTCCCATACCAACCTGAATCAACAAACAAATTGGAATCCGGTATCGGTATCCTGTTTTGTTGAACCATATTGTTGTAAGCCCCGTTCTTGTGCGCGCTAAGCGCTGCAGACGAGGAGCTATACCGTTTGGACTTTGATGGGGGCTTGATGGTGAAGGATGATCGATGAACCCATCTCACGAGGTTATGATGAGTACCTTGCGGCCTGATCGCAGATCCATCAGTGATATCCATCTCGTGTCACGCTCACACTTACGTCTCGGTTCTGACACGATCCTGGATCAACTGCAAGTTCATAGAAATTTCTTCTCCCCATGGGCTGATATCGATATACACGACAGGATTTGAAGTAGTCGGGCCAGTTCTGACAACGCTGTGGAAATAAGACGGAGGGAAAGCGAACGTAGGCAAGTACTTGGGCAGATCGCCCACCGTCGAGAACGTGTAATCCAAGTCCTATAATACACAAAACGTCAGCATCCGCACTTCCTCCACCAAACCTCAAGAAGCGAAACGTGGATAAACGCCATCGAAATATCGACCGAAAGGACCACGACAACAAAGAACTAGTACTCACAATGAGATACATCCCGTCCCAAACCAATCTCCCCACATTGCCCTCATCACCAACGGCAACATCCCAGACCACATCACCCAATCTCAGCAAGTGAGTGATACCAGCTCTCTTGCACTCAGCCTCGCATTCCAACACGCTCCTGTCCGATAACCAGTCTCCCTCGGGCGAAGGCACGAACACCCTCAATAAGGGCGCTCTCCTCAGTCTGAACAATGGCGACTTGAACGTGGCGCTGTTTGCGTTGCCACCTTGGTGCAAGTTTGTCACGGACTGTACGGCGGAATGTCCGTGTCCGTTCTGTGACTGCGAGAACATTGATCTGGCAGGTGAAGGTGCCCTGCTCGAGGTTCGAGACGTATAGCCTCGTCCCTGTGAAGGCCCATAGCTCTTCATACTCCTTTGAAGAGCAGCTTGGACACTGGCTTCTTTTTCCGCTTGAGCACGAAGACGTAGGACAACGCGGGAATAAGCTCGGGTGGCAGCAGTTAATTGCCGTACGGTGTCGTTTAACGTCGGATCGCGGATGTTCGGATGAATGCGGAGCGAGTGGACATACATATCCGCCACTCGTGCGTATTCATGCGTAGGCGTTGATACACAGAGCATATAGTCATGAAGATCCTAGAAGGAAATGAGAATCTGCAATCAGCATCAACGATACTATCTATGCGCATCAACTAACCTGCAACGAGATTGACAACGGCTCAGGATCTTCAAAGTTCCATCTCTGATATCCGATGGTCTTCAAAAACCTCTCCAAGACGTTTTCTCTCAACCCTGGCTCCTTGACCAGCATCACTCTGATCTTCCTCGATATACTCAAAAGCGTACACCAGTCCCAGAATCTCATATACCCCAGTAGTTGCTTCAACAACGCCGGCCGTTTGAGGAAGAGAATCAACGGGAAGGGCTCAGGTGGTCGATCCTCTCGCAATGGCACCATCGAGAGTTCAGGTGACGGTAACTCAAGTTTTCCACCTCTCCTCTCGGCACGAGCCTTTTGATAGGCTTCAGGTGATGGTGGAACTGATCGTTGCGGTGGTGGTTGCTGTTGTTCCTCCGTCTCTTCTTCAATCTCCTCTTGCTCCTGAAGTTGCTCTCGGTCTTCCTCGTCATCCTTCGGAGGCAAAGGCGGCAAAGGGGGTGAGACTGAAATCCTCTTCGCCAACTCCACCGAGTCCTCCCGTTCCACAGCCGTAACCATCGTATTCACAGAAGAATTATCGCTAGCCTTTCGCATCCCCTTTCCTCCAGCTCCAACACCAGCAAAGTTGACGATATTTCCAATATCATTATCCCCATTATTCGTTATCAAAGTAGAACGCTTGGATACTCCATTTCCTATAACTTGTCCCTGCCCTTTTGAAGACGATTTAACCTTCACGACTGCGGGCTTCGCAAAAGGATCTTCATCCAATAACGACAGTGGAGATCCAGGTGGTGCCTCTCCATCATCACGAACCGCCCCATTTCCAACCCCATTCGAGTGACTGAGTACACTCGCAGACCTCAAACTATGGGCTTCATCCGACGCTGACGAGCCAGATCCGTTTCGTAGGTGAGAGGCCGCGCTAGCCCCAGTGTTGGGCCGTCTCTTGCTCAGCTTTTTAGGGGACATTCGTGCAGAATCTCCAGCAGCAGCAGATAATGATGGTAGACTGGAGGAAGAAGGCCCGGCAGTCCCAGCCATTGTTTGACCCGGGCCAACTCCGACCGCGGAACGCGACACAGAAGAATTAATTGCAACGGGTATTTTCGATCTATTATTGGTAGATATTTTCGGACCCTGTGTTTGTCGCGTTGCGGATGCGGATGTCGATAGGGGTGCGGGTGTGGAAGAGGAAACGGATGACGAAACAGATGACCTCGGTGGCTCCTGACCAGATAACGACGAAAGTTCTCGTCGGTGTTGACCGGCTTTTGTTGGCGGTGAGGATGAAGAATTGTTCCGACCATCCACCAAGTCTCCAGTTGGAATGGGATGATTAAAATAACGATCGGTGTTATTAATCGTGACCAAATGGGTAGTGGTATTTGAATTGAGTGCTTTTTTGGTAATTCCATTTGCGACGACGGTCGCGCTCGTGTTTTGAGTGCCGGTGCTGGCGTTTGTACTCGTGCTGGGTGCATTTACAATAACTGAGGGTGGCCGGGGCTCTGGGGTGTTCGAAGTCGAGCTACGAGGGTGGGGGCTGCTGGCCTCCTTGGAGTGGGAGGACGATTGTATCCAATGTAATACCGTATCTGGCTCAATCGAAGCACGAATTTGGTCCATCTTCTGTTCCTTCTGCTTCTGTTGCTGCTGTTGCAGTTGTTGGGAATATCGATTCTGAGAAGCAGACGTCGAACCCGCATTTGGAACTTGAGAAGTAGATTGCAAACTTTGCCTGGCGCCGTTCACCTCGGGGTACGCATTATACTGTCGCTGTTGCGAAGGAGCGCCACCACCACCACCACCATTTTGCTGGAGCTGTTGTAATTGATGATGTTGCGAAGTTGATATCGACGTTGATGGGTTAATTTGACTTGGAACAGGATATCTCGATAAATCGTATCTTCCTGATTTCCCGTATTGCCCTATTCCACTCGATTGCTGAGAATTCGTAGGCGCCTCCATCGGCGGTGGAGCAGAAACTGGCTCAATCCTCGTACTTGACCTGACGTAGTCAGCAGGAGGAGTAGCGTAATTGGATTGTGGAGCGACTTGGTTCGCGAATTGGGGTGGGTATCCAGCAACACCAAACTGTCCACTCTGCCTCTGTGACGGAGGAGAGGGCAAGGGAGGAGAGGAGGATGGAGCGGGCAGGGTATCCTCCATCGCCGCAAATATCCTTGGTTTTCCTCTTACAAGCCCAAAGGATCCATTTGTGCGCACACTTGGACTGGGGTGCAATGCCGACGGGTAAGGTCCAGGGCTATTTGACACGGGTTGTGGCTGCTGATAAGGTTGGTTCACGGGATAGCCGTTCTGTGAATGAACGGATTGCCTTCGTACAGCATGAGGTTGGGGTTGTTGAGCTGGGATGGGCGGTAATGGATCTCTTTGTGTTGAATACTCAACGAACTGCTCGGGAGGAACTGGAATAGCAGGCAACGTTGGTGATCTTTTGCCAGGCTGTATCAAAACATGGCGATTAAAGACTGAGCAAGATATCGTGGAGAGATGACTCACAGATCCTTTACGACTTACGTTGGGCTTCACCTTCGTCAGCGTACGAGGCCTTGAGAAAGACGGTGCATGTGATGAAACCGATGACACCTGTAACCAGAACCACATGATGATAAGTCAACGCCACAGAAAAGGAATGAGGACGAGGGTTGAAGAAAGGTATCGTGGCACCGATACGACTGTACCGGTGACGAACGAATGGTCTATATATACGCTGGCGCAGGATGACCAAAAAATAGAAGAGGGTTTCGTGCATGGGAAGGAGGTTGAGGAACAAGGGGAACAAGACACAGAAAGGAATGGATAAGAACCCATCGTATTCCATCTAGGGAAGACGCATTACGTCGGAAATGGACTATACTACCCCGACCCAAATGGATAGAACCACCACCTAGAAAGCTAGATTGCTTTGGTGCCCATACCGAAAGCAGATGCAGTCATCTTCACTGGATCACGGCATGGCTAGCCAGGGGAGGAGCCAAGTGAAAAGAGAAGAACGACAGGAAGCATAGATGAGGTGGGGGGGACGGAAAAGGCCGACTGCCAGAAGGAGTGTAAAGTGGAAGCTACATTTCCCGCTAATCGCGCATGAATGACAACCACTTTCATGTCTTTGATTGACCTCCATCCATCCAATCTCGAGCTTGTTGAGAACCCCTTACCCCTCTACCGCAACTTATGTTGGGGTGGAGATAGAACTGAGATAGAGGCCCCAGAAAAGCAGAGACGAGCACAAAAGAGGATCAAATAATCACCTGACGCTGGGGGGGACCACTGTGTGTCCCCGCTCCGTTGGTAACCGACGTAGTAGCACTAAGCCTCTTCATCCTCTCGTCTATCCCATTCAAGCTACCCATAAATTCTCCGTTAGCGTCATAAGATCGTCGGGGTTGACCAACTTGTCCATTCCGATCCGTCAATCCCGGCGGACCGAAAGTAACTGCCCCATAAGCGTCTTGAGAATAACCCTGATCCTGTCTCGGTAGAGATCGAGGAGAATGAAAGGGTGAGAAAGCTTGTTGAGGACCATGGTCCGACATTGCAGAGGGGGGTCTTTGGTAATTCGAAGTTTGATGGAACGTAGGGTAATGACCATAAACTGACGGAGGTGGTGGACTACTCTGCCCGATGGCATTCACACGATTTGCGCCTTGTGTGAAGCTGTTGTTCATGGTTTCAGTGGTAGATTGATGATCGGCGTTAGGAGGTCGACCAGAGTTTGAGGCTGTACTAAATCTCCGAGCTGTATCCGGCAATGAGGTATCTGGTATGTTCATATGGGTCATCGCAAGGCTGGGGATCTGAGACTGCCTTTGGCCATTGCCGGGTGGGTGGGGAGCATGCGGATGGGTATTGTATTGTAAGGACATGGTACGAGTTGGTTCTGGTTGACGGTTGGCATATGAATTGGGAGGAGGCGCTCGAGATGAATTTGTTCGGTAACCCTGAACAGATGGTTGATGTTGGTAAGACTGGGCTGTTGGTAGGGGTTGGGTATATGCCCTTGGTTCCTGCTGCATAGCAGGTGGAACGGGGGTATTCATCGTCGACGCAATAGAGGTGGTTCGTACACGAGCTTGCATAGCTGATGATGGTGGGTTGCCAGGGTGTGGAGGCTGTTGCCGCTGGGACTGTACATGGTTCGGCGGTATCGGGTGTGCTGTGTTGGAACCGTAGCCTCTCTGTTGATTCGAGGGCTGGGTTGACTGCCTCCGGTGAGGTTGTTCGAGACGGCTATCCTGATGCCAACCAGAAGCCTCAGGCTGTCGACTGTTACCATCCTGGCTGACCCTGGCAGAACCCTCTCTTCTCCCAGCAGCAGCGCTGGATAGCTGCATTGGACCAGAAACCATCTCAGTCGAGACTCTAGAATCCTGAGACGGTTTAGAGTGATGGCTTGGGGTTGTCGAGGTGAATCGAGAGAAGAGGGGTGTTCCATAATTCGGGTCTGATATCGGTGGTTGTTTCTCCTGGGTCGTCGCAGTCGTCGAAGTGAGGATTTTTTTGGTCTTTTTGCGAAGGAAACCAGCCATCGCAGACGAGCAAGAAGATCATACACAGACCTGCAGAACAAAATCTGAAAAAGTCTGAGGGCAAGCGTCGTTGGTTGACGGGAACCTCGAGGCTGCTTGGCTTGGCCCCACCTGCAACATTGCTGGCTTATGTAACCGTGGTTGCACAACGCTGCCGTCAGGTTCGCCCCGCTGAGCTCGGCGTTCATGAGAGCGACAATGGAAAAAAGAAAAAAAGTTGTTGGCAGTACGTATGGCGATTACGGGGACTCCTGGGCATTCAATGGCACAGGCCTCTACACAATGTTACACCTAATGATCGAGTCTCCCGCAGCAGACGGCTTTCTTCTCCGCGAACTCCATGCTATCAAAATAGATTTCTGCGTCCGCATAAACTTTGTTGCTCGATTCTAGACAGCAGACAGTACCGGATGTAATTCACTGACGAAATTGGCTCTACGAAACTTGTGGAGGGTTTACTTACATCTCTTCCCAGCCACAGACGAGGCCCGTCCATCAGCGAGATGGCTTTTCCGATACCTTGTCCTTTAATGTCAAGGTTGAAAATCAAAGACAAGACACAACGTCAATTCCAACCGTTCCGTTCAATAAGAGTGATACAAGCCGCAAGGGGTGCCAAGGGAAAGAAGCGGCAACCGATGATCCACTGGCAGGAGATCAACGCCAGACGTAAAGTAGCCTTCGAACAAGATTTGACGTAAGGTTAATAACTCAAGATACAGAGGCGTTAAGGAGCTTCCAGGGCCCCATTTTCCTTTGATCACTTGGGCGGCAACCCCGCACTGGCATACAGTTATTCTCTTGAGCGTCAATGCCACAATGTCGGCGATCCTTAGGATCCCACTGCCACTGTCCGTGAGTGTGGCATCACTGAAATGCTGAAGACCAAAGTTAGAGCTTTCAGACTGATAAGGTGATTGCCGCCGCCACGTTATTATCAGCACGCGTCCTCTTGGGCATGTGTATCGCAAGGCTAAGTCACGAAGGCCAGGAGTAGTAGCACACAACACTACATGATTTACCTCCAACCCCTCGAACTCTTCGTCGAGTACGCACAGGATCACGGAGAAACAACTAAGGATAAGCTCGATGCTTCTGTTGCGGATGTCTCCGCTGCGCCCCATGCTCATGCGGCAGTACGGTGGGCGGTAGATGAACAGCGACGAAGAGGAATGTGGGGAAAGATCATCCTTTAGACTTTAGGAAGAGGTGGAGGTTAATATAGAGCCGTGAGTGCAATGACGACAATAGTCATCATATTCATATAGCAGATCAACTCGATAATAGCGATCACCGGGAATACGCAATACGAATTCCTCCACGATCACTAGACTTGGGGCTGGATCGTGAACGGAATGATGGCGAGCGAACGGGGTATGGCCTGGGCCATACTATGTCTACTTGCCTGCACATGTCATTAAAGCTACCGACAGTTGTCTTGTTGCTGGTGGTGCAAGTTTGATGTGGTCTTGGGTCAGTACACCTAGCGCTGCTGGTCGTCACTGTATAGCTTTCAAAGATTGTCGTTGATACACACGTGGTACTCCCTACGCTGAACGAGACGAGCAGTGAAGTGGCAGTGCCCCTTCAAACCAAGCTCAAATGGAAGCATAAGCGTGCACCATTCTCATCGGTTGGCGAATACCTCCTTGTGGTTCGGCCGTAATGCACTGCCACATGGCGGAGGTATCTATTGGGGAAATGTCACACATGTCACGAGTCACATCCTCAAGGCACAGCCACTTTCGTTATAGTCAAACCACAACCACCATGTCCGCTACCAGAGGTCGGCCTGAAGATACCTACGAGGCTCAGAATGACCAGCGTCTTGACGAGCTGCATTCGAAGATACGGACATTGCGTGGAGTGAGTATGTTACTTCTTGCCGTGGTCTTACTTCCTAGTGTAGACCCTGTGCTGACACGATCTTTTAAATAGGTCACCACAGATATCTATGATGATGTAGAAAGGCAGAATCTGATGCTGGACGAAACGGTAAGCTGGGCTAACCTGCCATTGTACTCCACTTTTACCCCTGGCTTGTCATTCCGTAATGCGCACGGCTCATGTTTGTTGTGTAGGGAAATCAATTTGCTTCGTTCGGTGCTAGCCTCAAACAGACATCCCAACGTGCCAAACGGGTGTTCATGAATGAGGGCGGTATAAGAACAGGAAGAGTAGCCACGCTCCTCATCGGTGTCTTCCTAACGTTCTGGTTACTTTCGAAGATTTACTACTGGTGGGTGGGTGCGTAGCTGCTCGTGGTGCCCCGCTGGACGAGGCTCTGCATGGTGAAGTTGGACTTTCTCATGGATAATCTTGGTGAGCCGTCTTACCCTTCGAATGATTGGGTATACTAACCACCTGTGCTAGGTTCTTGATACTGTAGTCACTGATATTTCTCTTGTATAATGGACGGTTCAAATCAAGAGAGTGCTTCATTTTTGTAAATTTGCCTTCGCCGTGCACGGTCGCCTGTGGCCCCAACATAGAATCCGTGCTCGGCTAGATTGACATCACGTGACTGACTAGCACGTGGTTATTAGATTTTTTCGAATCCTGCAATCTACTCTTTCATTTACTCTTCATAGATGGCCTCGCAATCGCAGCCCAACGGTGCTATAGCGCCTCCGTCTGACGCTGCTCAAGCCACTTCCAACCTGCCTCCCGTCGTTGGTATCAACTATGGAAATTCCTACGCATCAATCGCGGTATTCACAAAAGTGAGCCTGAATCAATCAGTGATGACTTGCAAATTGTTTGCTAATTTGCCACGCCCTGGGTTCATAGGAAGGTTTGGCTGAATGTATTGCTAATGAAGACGGCGAGCGACAAATCGCTAGCGCTATTTCATTTTATGGCGAGGAGACTGTCAGTGATCACCTGTCGTCATTATGATGAAAGATGGCCGTTGATCACAAGGTTTCTCACAGTATATTGGCAGCCCAGCAAGACATCAGCTAGTCAAGAACTCATCCAACACCATTATTGGATTTCGCAATTTATTGGGAAAGAAGTACGTGCCTTTTGTCCCCATGACCTTCCATATCGTCCCTACATCGGAGCACGCGAGGCTGATTACGTTTTGGCGCGTTTTCAGATTCTCAGAGATACCTCAAGCTTCTAATCCTACCTCTGCGACCGTCATTCAGCATCCTACCATACCAGATGAGCCCGCCTACAAGGTCCAAATCCTTCAACCAGCACCTACACCCATACCGCGGAGCGCCGTTGTTTCCAATGTGAACACGCCCGCTGCATCTCAACTTGCAACGCCTCGCTCTGAGCCGATTCACGCAGAACGTATCTTGACCGTCACGGAAGTCAACACCCTCTTCATCAAATCGCTTGTTCAATCCGCTGAAGATTTCCTCGGCAAAAAAATCCAAGGCGCGGTCATCACCGTTCCATCTTGGTTTACGGATGCGCAAAAAGATGCTTTGGAACGCGCGGCGACTGGTGCTGGCGTTAATGTTCTTCAACTTTTAGATGAGGCTGCTGCAGTTGCTGGAATTACCACTGCTGCTACATGGAACGCATCATCCCGCCCAGACCGAAACCAGCTCGTTGTTGATCTGGGTTCATCGTCTCTCTCCCTAACCCTCCTCTCACTTCGTCAAGGCCTCGCATTCTCTCTTGCATCATCCTCGATGGAAAAGATTGCTGCAGATCAGATCGACGATAAACTCATTAAATTCTTTGCAACGGAATTTACTAAAAAGACAAAAGTGCCTCTCGCTGTGGCGCCTTCCACGGACGCGATGGATAAACGGGCGGAAGCTAAACTCCGGCTCGCCATTGAGCATACAAAACGTACCATTAGCGCGTCGCCAGGAGCTGCTACTTGTTCCGTCGAGTCGTTGAAAGATGGACTGGATTTCACGGGATCCGTCAATCGAATGAGATTCGATCTGGTGGCTCGGCCAGTCTATACGGCTGTTTCTGGTGCTATCTCTGATCTCCTCGAGCAAGCGGGCGTAGATCCGCATGAAGTGCATGAAGTGGTTTATGTCGGTGGATCGGGCTGTTTACCTGGGCTGGATGAGCAGATCATTACGAGTTGTGGGTTGAGAGAGGATGTTGACACACCGTTTTCGCTCGGGACCGTTGTGGGTGGTGGGATTGGAGACCCGACGACGATTTTGTCTAGGGGATGTGCTATTCAAGCCGCTTTGCTGTATCAGCTGGAAGATGAAGAGTTGAGGAAAGCTTACGTGAGGGATGGATCGAAACTTAACGAGGTGATTGTAACGGGCAAGACGATGGGTCTGTTGTTCCCTGATGAGGCAGTGACGGAGTACAAAGTTGGCGGGACATGGATACCGTTGGTGTTGAAGGAGACGACGCTCCCCGTGCGAACCACTGTTCAGTTTGATATTTCGCTGACTGAGGCGTCGAAAAAGGTGGGGTTGGAGTTGTGGGAGGTTGAGGAGGGGGTGAGAGTGGAGAAGGTGAAGCCGCCGAAACTTGAGCCTGAGGATGGCGATGAAGAAGACGAGGAAGAGGAGGAGGAGGTTGAAGTGAAACACCCTGTTGTGAAGAAGCAGACGTTGTTGGGTGCGAGCGTGTTTGAAGCCGCGCAAGGGATCAAAGTCAAGGGCAAGAGTAAGGATGCAGGGAAATGGTATACTTCCGTCGAGGTTAGCGTTGTTGTGGGCTTGGATGGGGCTGTGAAGTTGAGCTTGAGTGAAGTGGGCGCTAAGGAGCCGGTTGTGAAGTTGTATGTTCCTCCGTCATGAGTCGGATGACTGGTTGGCTTTCTGTCGTTACATGTCGGATTTCGGTTCGTATTTTGTGAGTCCGTCGTTAGGACTGTGGATAGATAGCCTTTGGAATGGTTCGAGGTTAGATTCTATCGATGGGTACGACTCTGTCGCGATGTCCCAGTTCTGCTTCGGTTGATTCTCAGGTCTGCAATTTCCTCTCAGCCTTGCCAGGAGTTGTGGCATCAAGTGCACGACGAAGAGGTTCAATGCGGAAGCGTGTGACAGGAAACGGCTCATCCATCAATGCATTGTGGCTGAAAGAGGGTATCATGCAAGGGAGGGATGTCCCACAGAAGTTCTTCGGAGCCGTCGAGTGAGGTGATATAATCCACCGGAACAGCACGAGGGGCAGAAGACCTTAATCTGGCCATCTCCGACAGCCACTTCAAAATTATATTTTTATGTGGGTTCTCTTGGGAGTCAACGTGCCAACAGCGGATACTAGCTCGTTGACTGGTAGATAGAGGCAACTGAAAGGACGAACGTCCAAGGTTTGGGCATGTGAACTTGAAATCAAGCAGCCACCTGAGGATAATCCATTTGCAAGACGGCGAACCACGAGCGTGCGTTGCTAAAATATTGACAAGTCTCCCGTATTGCACAGGCCGACGAGCAATGCATTACGCCTGCTCCAACAGGGTTCGGTTTGCCCTAAGGCATTTCAAACCACTCGATTGACGACTCCAACACTGTACATTTGCGTGTTTGTACATGTTGCCAGCAACGCGCGCTCAATGGAGCACGATGCCAGTGACGGCGTCAAATGGACTCTTCTTACCCAATTCAACAATGACAAGACCGTCGTTGTCGTCGCTTCCTCCTGAGCTTCTCGAACGAATCGGACCTCACCTCAATACTTCGGCTGCAACGACACCAGAAGCGGCTCAAGACCCTCCTATCTCACATGAGGTCGAGGATATCCCTGTAAACTGCGTTGTTTTCGCCAATCCGTGCAAGGGGCCCTTTGCAGTCGAAATCCCCAATCGCCTCTTCAATAATCCAGTGCAAGGATGTCGACCATTATTCTGCCGTTCTATGCTTCTTACCCAATTTAACGATGGCAACACCGTCGTTGTTGTCGCTTCCTCCCGAGCTTTACGAACGAATCAGACCTCACCTCGATATTTCGGCTGTAGCCAGCCTTCGCCTTTCATCAGCTTATCTTTCAAGGGTGTTCACGCCATTTCTTCTAGATTCCTTGACTATATTTGTCGCGGGAATCGGGGAATGTATTAAAAACGTTGTTTTGCGCAGAGGCTCAGCTAAAGTCATCAACTTCGTTCCCATTCCAACTCGTCTGGCACCATTCGTGGAACGACTGGTGGTGATGCTCGTGGCATGGGACATCAGAGACAAAGAACACGATAAATGACGGCTCGTACTTCGTGTCGTTTATGAAGAAATATCGAAACTCAGATTCCTAAAGCGCTTCAAACTATTGAGGTCTCATGCACCGTATGGTCGCATACCGGATCGTTCGAATCACATGATGCGTACGCAGGAAGAAGGTCTCGTACTTGCTGCCCTGAACGCAGCACCTGGAACGCTAAAGCACCTCGAGTGCAAGGATTCATTCCTCTTGCCCCAATCCCGCTTCCACACCATCTTCTCTGTTTCAATACCTTCTCCGGAGCGTCGGCCTCCTCGCTCCAATCCAGTTCACGAAATTTACTATCCAAGACTTATTCCCACCACGATACACAGATTTGCACCCTCGTCCTTATTCTCTTCGTCTGGCTGGGGACTTGCTTTGGGATCCAGCACCACGCCAGCACCACGCCAGCACCACGCCAGTCACCTCTGCCGTCACTGGCCAATCTATCCCACCTTACATTAATTCCACTAATTTCCCCGGAGAAATTGAACGGGCTATGGGAACACCTGAAGACAAATGGTGTTCGACTTCAATATCTGAACTTCCACCAGTCCATCACTCCATCTCTTGTCTCTTGTCCCTTGTCTCACCTCATTCAATGGCCTGAAGAAGCTGCTTCTTGGCACAACGCACGCGTGGCACAGAGACGTTTCGGATCTCCTCCATCCGGTGCTCTTGTCCCACGCCTCGTGCCTCGAGGTGCTAGTGCTTCGTGCACCAGCCTGTTTATATTCCTCGGCAGAGTGCCATGGGGAGAAAGGGCTATATAATGCCCATTTGGCCATCCCCGTCGCTCTTCCTGAAACTTACATATCTATCCATATGGGGACCTCTGGTCCAGCGATATTCTCATGGTTCTTGTCAGGAGATGCTACGATGGAGATGCTACGATGGCTGGAACGATTTCCGGCGCTGGAGCAGACCTTCATTGAATGGTTGGTGCCGGATGGTGACTTGGCTTATCTTAATAGCAGAGTGCTACTGGATGACACGATTTGGAGAAATATGATAGGGAAAACGGGGAGACTAAAATACTGGGAGCATAGTGATTCTCACCCCTCGTCAGGTGTGCACCATTGGGAGAATCAGCTTGGTCTTGCGGATGAGTGTAATTTCGAGTTGTGGAATTACGAGTTCGAGTGGAATTGAGTTGTTATTTCAGGGTCGTGGTGAAGATGTCTTTTGGTGGTTACCGGCCATCTGGAATTCGGCAGAGCATATCCTCTAGCGCTTCTCGTATTGGTTGTGATCGTTGATTTCGATGGAAGTCTGTACGTTGTGGATTGAGCGGGTTCACTAATTTCACTTTCTTCTCGGGATGACGAATTGAACGTCGTGTTGGAAAGGTACCAGGAATCTGGCTTGAATGGACTGCAGGCCATCTTTGTTTTGTGGTTACAGCGACGAAATATGGCGGACCGTCCGGCGTCCGGGTATTATTGTTGCACATGTTTGGCCATGGATGATAAGCCGAAAATCGAGCCGTGTCCTGGACTTCTTCTACCAATGCAACCAGCAACAAGAGCATCTTTCCCAGTCGAGCTGCTTCAACAGATTGGACTTTACCTCCGAACCGGCGATGTCGCCAACGTTAGACTTGCCTCGGTTCACTTTTCTCGGGTGTTCCTACCCTATCTCACCAACGGGCTCGAACTAGAACTGTCAGATATAGTGGTGACGGGAAGCACCAGAGATCATGATGGCATTGAGATTCATGGTCCTATCCCTGCAGCTGTGACGCCGTACATTAAATCGCTCGATATCCGCATCTACCGCCACCAATTAGAAGCATCAAAGCCGTTGCTAGATACGGTGAAAAAGGTGATTTCTGGGTTGACATCGCTCAAGATGTATTCATCTTGGTGCAGTACATCTCATATCACACCAGATATGGTACCACACCTAAGGATCCTAGAGGAAGGGTTACTATCCACCGTCTTTGCAGCCAATGTCAAGACTCTGAAGAGTCTAGAACTCCAAAACTCTTCTTTGTTTCCCGGGGAATCAACATCCCTTCCTTTTCCAATCCCTTTGACATCTTTCAAGGAGCTCAAGTTTCAACACGATAACGACGATAGATGCCTCCCCGATGTGAAAGCAGTCCTTGCTGATAGCTCAGTCCTCGAGACTCTCGCAGTTTCATTCTTTACGACTCGCACTGTCTATGTACAGGACATCATTCCATCTCGCATCGTTGTCGACCACGTCTCCCTTCGCACTCTTGCGCTCGATGGGCCCATCCAGTGGTTACCTAATTCACCCCTCACGAGCATGCCTTCACTTACGCAGCTACGGCGCCTTGCCTTGCTTCCTTTAGACAACGGCGTGGATGAACTTTGGGATTTCCTTAGAACGACGAACGTCTGGTTGGAGTGCCTCAACTTGGAGTATGAAGTCTCGTCAAGCCTTACCCAGTACCTCACTTCATACCAGGGCCTCCAGGAGTTTCAACTCGACATGGGAGATGATGAGCTCACCCGAACACAGTCGGACTCCATGATCGCCAGCTTGCGATCTCATGCACCAGTACTCAACAAGTTGGGGATCAGTATGATCGACCCAGTATTCTCTGAAACGGAAGCCGACGTGCCACTCATCACGGCTTGGTTATCTCCTGGCCACTTTTCAAATCTGAAGTACCTACGCGTGGAGAGTTCGGTCCCATCCCGATGGCACGACCACCTAACATTTATTCGAGACATATTGAGTTGGTTAGAACAATTTCCAGCCCTGCAGAAGTTATCCACTGCGTGGTCAGTCAGAGGCAACTGTCCCTGTCCCGAGTCATCCCCAGCCGATGATATTGCAAGAGATTTGGTGGGCACAATTGGACGGCCACAATATTGGTGCTTGGACCTGTCTTGGGACGATTACGTATGGGGGTTTGCATTGGGGGTACAGTTAGTTTCGGAAGGAAAATGGCGGTTTACTGAGATTCCGAGAGATGACGAATTTGAAGGTAGTTGGGCATTTTGGTTTTGATCGTTATGTTCTCTCCGTCATTACATGGAACTTTTTTTCTGGAGGCCGTTAGCACCTGTTACGTTTCACCACACCGCTTCGATAATTTGAAGCGATATAGCAGAGGGTTGTAAGATTAACGTCAACTACGGGGGCCTTCTTACTTTGTCCTTCTGTGCGGAACAGTCATACAAGTCGAATTCTCCGTATTCACCATCCTGGGCCAAATTCGCTCTCTGCATCTCTTCGTGGCATGCATATCGACTCTTCGGTCGTACGGCCACGTCATGCAAGTATTTCAAAGACGAGGTAGGCCAGTGGATTATGATTACCCTGGCCGACCTGATCGCGACTCCCACCATCAAACTTGCATCTGCGAAGAATCGATGGTGTTGTCCCTTCCAACAGAACTCCCTGCTGAACGATCTGTGTGGTTGGTTCAAGGGCACATGAAGTCCGGTGCACGTGGTAGAGGTGATGAAGGACCTAACCCACGAGAAACGATTACAAGATGTAAGATCACCAAAGATTTAAATGTTGACATTCTAAGATATCAAGGTTCGACGCGTTCGGACAGATCGCCATAACCTTTGGGCGATCTGCGGAAAGGTATGGATGGATATGTTATCGCTTAACATTGGAGTCGGACCAGAGAAAGAAGTACGTCTTCCGCTCCATCATAGTATAGTTAGATTTTTGTAATATATATACAGACGAAACAGAACGGTATCATCGTCCGAGCCGAATTGAATGGCTGTAGACTGATTGCAATTGGTGAAGCTTGTGAAGCTTAAGGCCATTACGTCGAGGATCTTGTCGCAAATTGTGTGCGTAGAATGAGATGAGAGTGCTAAGGATGCGCGTGTCGATACAGCGCGCGTCGAAAAGTCGGAGATGGAGTGTGGTGCAAGTGGGAAAGGCGATGTGAGAATGTCAGTGTTTCGACATTGGACAAAAGCAGGGGTTTAAATGAAGCGGCAGTTGAAGGGGTATAGCAAAGTAAAAGGTTCTGTAGGCGCCACATAGTCCAGCGAGTAAACATCTGAACAACGTAGGATTGCTCTAATGCAAAGTTAGTCTGAATCTGACGCCCATTGCGGCGGGCCAAGAAATCAGTGACACGAGTGACAATCTGCACGTGCTGCTGTTTATTGCCGCATTGTCACATCTAACCGTGACAAGTAACGCCACAGCAATCTTGATTCTTGACTTTCACCAGTGGCACCCTACCCTGCTGACAGTGATGAAAACACGTTCGCAAGCGACACCAGGAGCAGATGCGGCAGCTCAAGACCCTCCTATCTCACATGAGGTCGAGGATATCCCTGTAAACTGCGTTGTTTTCGCCAATCCGTGCAAGGGGCCCTTTGCAGTCGAAATCCCCAATCGCCTCTTCACCGGTTTGCTGCAAAAATGTCAACCATTATTCTGCCGTTTTATAAAAACATATGTCAAACTCCAAATTGACCCAGTGGACATCACATTTTGGCTGGTAAGTCATGAGCAACGTCGCCTATTGCCCCCATTTCTGATACTCGATTCGGGTAGCCTAAGGAGCGTATTTCGCTCGATATTGTAATGAAGCGCGATTGGGCAAAAGATGTAAGTTTGGAAGATATCGCCGAGGAAATCCCTCTACCCCTCATACTCTCCGAAGAACTGGAAGGGAAGGTAGATGATCCGGAGTGTGTCCACCTGCTTCTCTTGCGCCGCCAGAACATCTACGGCCAGCAAGACGAGGCTCGCGACGCCGTCTCTGACCTTCCCGAAGTTAAACGTGTGTTTTTTTACGATTTCATTTCCTCGATCCTCCCTTACAGTGTACCCCTAGAATTTTTCGCAACCCTTCGTGCTCCCGTAGGACCGCTGTACAAGATGGCCAAGTCTAACGAGTACTCCAAGATACAAGCAGAGGAAGAAAAGGCTATCTACGATGGTCGAATACCAATGCACGCCACTTTCTCGACGGTCGCTCCACCTGTCCAAATTTTCCATCCCGTTTTTGAGCGCTTCATCCGTCGTGTTGAGGACCCTAGTCTGAAACCGACAGCAAAACAGATTGCTCAAACATACCAGCTACTAAATTCTGCGTCAAAAATCTATCCGGAGGAACCCTATCTTTTTGAGGCTTATAGGGACGAATTGGAATCGATTCTAGGAATAGAAATCCACCCAGAACAGAATCCAGATGGGACTTTGGATTTTGGTGTTACCGAGCTGGATGTTTCTAATAATCGTATAAATTTTGTCGTTTTTGACCTGAAATGAGAGCTAGGCGAAGGCAGTTGTGATGCTAGCATTCAGGCGGGCCTTATCATGAGGCACTTATGGGTTCAAGACGAGGTGAGCTTGGCTTGTTTCATGTCGAATCCGCTTTGATTTCATTTTCCCTATAATCCAGCTACTTGAAATTCGTAACAGATGTTGCTGCCCAACGCTCATCGTTGCTACTAGGGGGCCATGGCTATGCATCCTTGGAGGCGTCCTCACAAACCACTTTATCGTTCAGCGACTCACCGACTTTATTCGAATCGGGCATACCACAACGCACGGAATGGCTTCACTGGTGCGATCGACACAAGTCTTGTTGGCATTCAGCGACTGCATGAAAGAACTCGAAACATACTACAAGAGTATCTTCAGTGTTGCGCCATTTGACGTGTCACGCGATGTTACTCATCCTCGTTTCTACCCGTATCCCAGCTCTTTTGTCGAGCACGATAGGACTGTTCATTTCGACTATGTGAAAGCATTAGAAGACGACCCGGGGTGTGTTACTTTTCTCGCAAAGACACACGACGACTCTCAGCATATTGTTGTCAAGTTTGTCTCGCAATATGGTGCAAAGGTTCATACTTTCCTTGCTGAACAAGGCCATGCTCCACGCATTCGCTACTTCGGTCCTTCGCTAGATGAGGGCAATATTCTCAAGGGCGTTCCTTTAATTACCGCGGACAGGGCTGGAGATCGCCGTGCGTTGGACTCGATGCGGATGGTGGTGATGGAGTATATCCAGCCAGGTGACAAGTCGCCAGTGAACGGACGTCAGCAAATTGACGCTGCATTAAATAAGCTTCACGGTGAAGGATATGTCTTTGGCGATTTACGAAAGCCCAACATCCTATTTGATAGAGATGGCCAACTCAAGCTCATTGACTTCGATTGGGCAGGTCAGTATAACGATGGAGTCCATTCTGAACCGGATGAGGGGTATGTTCGTTATCCCTTTGGCATATCAGGTGAGATCAAACGCACAAGTGGTGCCAATGACGGTGTACACATTCTTCCCAAACATGATAGGAATATGTTGAATAAGCTTCCACAACTCTAGAGTATGAATCGTTTTGTAGCATTGTATTGAGGACCCGATTAGTCACGTTGCTTACAAGGTCATATTGACTGTACAATTTTGAGAGATGTGGGGCGTTTCCTAACACAAGCAAGCTGGTGTATCAAACTCTTTGTTTACGATTTCGGCAAAACCTTGCCCGGCAAGCAAGGTCCCAGTCACGATTAGTGACCGCTAGTACATACGTAGGCGTCTCTTTTCAAATCACATCTGGAAGTTTCTTTGGCCAGCGAAATATCGTCGCCACATAGCTAGTCACGTGTATGGAGGTTCGTTACGGCATAATCTAGACAGTGCTTTGGAAGACAAAACAGTAAGCATACGAGGGAGCAGTATGTACGCTGAGCGGCTTAGGTTTACCTCCGGCCAAATCCAAAACATGCCAGTCGGGGATCAGGTTCAGTAGTATCAGACTCATCGGTTTTCAAGAAGCGGGATGGAATGAATTCCTCAGGGTTGTGGTATACGGTGGGGTCGTGTAGCATGGACCTGCAGTTGAATAGGTTCCAATAGGTATGCATTTTGACAACAACGTGCGTACTAGACGTTGGGAACGACGGTCGTCCTATTTGGGATGAAATATCCATTGTAGACGTCGTCTTCTGCTACACAGTGTGCAACACCTATTAACAAGGCGCATAAATGCACAGAGTAAGATCAATGCTCAATGTAAGTCGGACGCTGACCTAAAGGAGCGATGGAATGCCAGCGCATAACTTCAGAGACGAGAGCTCTAATGTAAGGTAATTTATCCCTGTCGCTTCCAACTACTTGATCGATTTCAGCTTGCGCTGTAGCCTGGATTTTGGGATTTTTCTCCATGGCAAAAAGAAATACTTGGATTTCAATGACAGTCTGGTGATAATACCGAGCGTAAGGGTTATAGCATGAGGAGATCGAGGTAGCTCCTTACGGTGTCACTAGCACCTAGGAGAAAAGGAGTAGATGCTGGGAAGATGTCAATCTAAATGGTACGTTAGACTGACCTGCATACATCGAAGAGGCAGCCCATTTGATGAAATCGTCCGCTTCTGATCTTGTTTCATCGCTCACGGTTATCGCTCACAAATGACTTGACTTCTTCGGATTCAATACAACTAGGTGAGCCTCAGTTGTCCATGGGAGTGAAGCACAGACCATCTGTGAAATGGTCCAATTGTACGGCTCGTTGACCGATTGCGCAACATTCACATCTTGGTACTCTTTCGCTATAGCTTTGAACCCTCCACCAGGGAGGCATTCAGAGATATATCTCACTGGCAAATGTGAGAGGTGAATATGTTTGAGTTGTGATATGAGTTTTGAATCAAATGCAAAGTAATACATACACCAAGGGATCCATTCCACTAAATATCGGCCTGGAGTGAGCGTCTCTGACAACCGCTTCGCTGCAGCTTCAACCAGGTCCACAAGTGGGTCTGGGTGTTCCTTAACTCGGTACCCGTACGTCATGCGCATGATCACCGAGCTAGTATAACCGTTAGCCAAACCCTGATTTCCAAACAATGAGTACTCACTTTCTCACATGGCTAAGAAATCCTTCTGGCTCAGAAAGTAACACTTTCAAAAACCGCTGACTTTCCTCCTCCTCGATCTCATCATACCGATATAACGCAGATGAGATACCCATGACCTTAGAGAACAATTTACGGTATAACCTCAGGCGATCGTTCTTCTGGAGGAAAGCATCCTCCATTCGCTTAACCGTATCATATTTCCCATTTGACTGATGGGTCGATTCGAATGTATTGATCCTCGTTTTTCGAGAAGGTCTACAGCAGCGGGAAGTGAATTGATGACCAGCATTTTCTGTCCGAATGGTTTGAGGTAAACCAGGTCCCCTAGTAAAGGACAAGTTTCATCTGGTTTCTTGAACGCGATAGTGAAATACCGGATATCCTTTCGGACCAGGGGGGGAATTCCTTTTGTCCAAAACCTTGGCGAGCGAAGAGCAAGGCACTCACTATAGTGAAAGTTGTTTGGAGAGGGGTGTCCATGGGGTGTCGAATTGCTCACGACCTTAAGCTTTGTAAAAGGGTCTTTATCATGCGCGTGAATATGCTTCTTTCTCTTTGGTGCATGGTCAACGTCAACGGGTCTGATGTAACACTTCTTCCCCACGTGTCCCGTCCCGGTACGTATATGGATACGAATGTCGATCAATGGACCATCATCGTCTTCGTCGTAGTAATCCGGTCGTGTGGCAAGGTGCAGTGCCGACCAAATGTATGAGTTGGACAACAGGCGTAGAGGGTAAAATAGTGCATGTAGTTGTAGGGACACTGTGATGAATGATTAATCCCTCATTTTCCACAATGACTTCTCCAAATGATGACAGGCTTTTCTCCAAAGGCCACCCTCCCATACCCGGGGACCTCGTCCCGCGCCCTGGCGCAGGACCCCTGTGAATTGGAGTTTCTGCGGTCTGTCTGTACTTCTTTGGTCACAGTGACAGTGACAGGCTAGCACTGTAATAATGAATTAATCATGCTGGAGGAACCGCGAGTTTGCTTCAAAAGCATTGGCCACCGCGGTCAAAACCGTAAATACCGTGGTCGACACGAGCTACCGGGTGCAGTGCCCATTGTATGCTCCAGAGGCATAATTGTGATACAAAAGGCGGGAAAGAAGGACAATAGAAGACCTGTCCGACGTGCGCTCACACCATATTTGGACGGCAGTGGCTGCGCCAGAGTTAATAGCGCCGACATATGTTATCACGTGGTGTAACGCGTGTGACAGATCAGGATTTATTGTCCGGAATTGGAAAGGGATTCCTCATGTTCTAGCGCCCTTCCACCACTCATCCAACCACGACGGCCGCGCGTCGGCATTCTCGCGTTTCTACTCTACGTCGTGATGGGTGACTCGTCTCTCGATAACTGGGATGGAAGACATGCAGAAAGACTTGCATTACTAGCGTCTCGGAACAACCGCCAGCCAAAACCCGACACCACAGCGGTCCATCAACATCAAATGAGCTCCACCGAAAATACTTTTGCCTTTTCACAGTCGATTTCACCCTGTGACGATGCTTTGCATATGCAACAACGCATTGCTGTACAGGCACGTGGCTTAACCTCCAATCTGGGCCGACTTGGGCTCCAATAACCTTCGATTCTCGTTAATAACTGCCTTTCAGGTAGCTCAAGTCGGAGCGACTGCCACTTTGTCAGGATCTCATGTGATGGGGGACATTTTAATGTCTGTGTCGACCATAAGAGGGGATTCGACCGCAACCGTGATTTTCAATTTCTTCCGCGTTTAATTCGACGTCGTTCAACGATTCTGATTCAGCACACTCTCGGCTATGGTGTTGGCCCACTGGATGCGGAAACGGGTCCACTTCTGAAGCAGGACATACACCCGTCCGCTCAGCCTTCGTCCTCAGAGGCTCAATCCATGTTCGATGACGCACCTACGTTCCCATACGTACCAGTCGAAGACTCCTCTGTTTATTCAAGACGTCAACACATCAACGCAATGCCGCATTACCCACTAGATCCCAGGTTCCCAGACGATAGCTTCAGTGGATATCTGAACGGACCCGGCACGGAGAATGTAAATGACTGGAAACCGGCATATGACAGAGCACCAATAGTGGATGTGGACCGCCGCATCGTAGAGGCTGGTGTTCCCCTTACAGACACAGTAAGTAATGCGGCATACAGTTGTCCATCGCGGCAAGACTGACTACGACTCTTATAACCAATTTTTGCAGTCAACATCCCACACTGCGACTTCTGAAGTCGAGCAAGTCAGCTGTCTTTCTACTGAGAACCTACACGCCCAATCCCCAGAACCACCACCCACCAGACGTTCACCCTCGATAGAAGTTCGTACAGTACCCCATGAAACTGCATCGCTGTTTACGCCACCCAAATTGGAAGCCCTACATTCCCAGAAGTCAGCAACAGCCAAACTCAATCGGGGGCGCCACCATTCAGTATCCTCCACCTCTAGCATAGAATTCATTCTTAACACATCGGATATACCTCAAAAACCTAACCACCAAGTACCGTTGAAACCCCAAGGGAAGCAGCCAAGGAAACTTGTCATGACACATATCGACATCCCACCCCTTCCTCGGGGAGTACTTAAATCGTCGTACCTTTGGCTCAGGACGCCATCTCTAAATGAATCACATACACGACAAGCGGAAGAACGCGCTCGTTCTCGCGACCATGTCGATGCTAATCCTCGCCGTCGTAATACAGTCACCACGAGAGCTCAAGTTGCTGGATCTCCAGCGCGTGACAGACAGCGCTCCTCCGGATCTTCAGCGCACGATTCACAACGGTATTCGAGCCTGAAAGATGCTCTAGGCGCATCCATACTTCACAACGACAAAACTGGCACGCTTGGCAACGAAAAACTGAGGCGTGATAGAACCAGTCAACTGGTGGAGAAGGGTCGCGCAGCGTCTGCTATGCAACGGAATGCAGTCCCAGGACCATCCAAGATCCCTTTGGGTTGGCCGAGATTTTCGTCCGTACCTTCAAACACTCAACATCGAAAATCCGCTTACCTCAAACGTCCTAACGAAAACCTACTGGATGATCACTCTGCCCTTATCTCTAAGAGGCCTAGGATAGACGAGCAACCCAAGGTTCATAGTAGGCCTTCACTCAAAGGTCACGACTCCTCAAGGATCCCTTTACAGCCTCGTCGCCTTGATTCTTTCAGAGAGCCTCTCCCTCCGCTACCCCGAAGCCAAAGCTCGTGGAAACCAGTTAGTGTTAGTTCCCGATCTAACAAGGCAGTTGAGAATCACTCGACAAGCCACCTGCCCTCACCTTTGCAACGGTCGAAATTCTTGGCTCGAACTCGATTTATTCCTGACGCTGAAGTCTTGGAGTTGATGTTCAAGGGTGTACCGGTCTTCCGGGAAGAGATCTTGCAACAGAATATAGCTGATGTGAGAGCGCTGTTGACGAAAGAGTTGGAGAAGAGTAAGGAGAAGGAGAAGGAACAATTGGATGATACGAGCATGCCTCTATGGATCAAGCAATGGTATGCTCGACAATGGGGTCGATCCAAGATATGGTTCTCACAGGAAGCCGAATCTGATGCAGATCCAGTAGCTCACGATGGAGGCATCTCAATTGGTGGCTCGATTGGAGAATGGGTTGGCGCCGGTGTAGGCACTAATAAATTCTCTCAACCTCGTAATGTACAGTCGAGCATATCAACGAAACGACCGGAGGTGCGAATTGCCTTTATTGTTAGAAGGGGAGTATTGTACTGATAAAGCTCCTCAGCCGGCACCTCTGCCCAACAAGTCGAAAGTACCCCTTTTCGCACCCGATCCAGAAGAAGACGACGAACTTTACAGGATCGATAGCGTTAGCTCTCTTTTGGGACATGGAAATGATGACAATCGGTCAGAGTATGGCTCATTCCGTGGTACACCCGCACTGGATATCACATTCTCGGGATCATCTGCTTCACAGCAGCATCCGATGCCTTCGACGCGTGCCTCTTCTCCCTCTCCAAGTGAATATTGGGACATAACCTCCATCATCGATGTTCCTGTAACGTTAGCCCGTTCAGTCGCCGTAGGAACAGCTTCGAGAGCGAAATCGCCTCACGCTGCTTCGGAGGATTCCGTCGATGTATTACAACCAGCGGAGATATTCAATTCGTGGGGTGACTTTGATGACCTTTCTGCCCCGCAACCCGACGAGTTTTCTCGTGTGGAGGCGCTTCGATCCTATGGTCTCATTGACCCATCCGCGATGAACAAAGTCCGAAAGTCGCTATCAGAGCTTAGTCTGCTTCGGTCGTCGTCTTCGCAGATGCTTGGATCAACTTACAATCACCCTCCTGCGACATCCACGATTACCTCCTCGGCGAGTTTACCATCAGGTTCTTCGAATGAGAATAACTTATTCGCTGAAGACGTTAATGGCATATTTTCTGCTGGACATTTAAGACAGTCAGGAGAGATGGAAGGTTATGGGGACGGGACGATCGATCCATCTTTACTGTTCAGCGCACCTGTTTCCGATGAAGATGATGGTAACAAAGATGCGACCCAACGCACGGATACAGAAGACGAGGATGACGAACCTCCTCCGAGCGATGCAAAGGCAGTGGAGGGACCGGTTAAGAAAGCTGTAACTCAAGCTTTGTACAGCCAGGAGGAAGATGGTGTTAGAGGCAAGAGAACAAAGTTCAAGTCGAAGAGGATATACGAGGATCATTTCCCTGTTGCTGACTTGGAATATTCGCATCGTCCTCGTGTGAGGGAGGGATCGGAAGATGCGCTTGCGAAAGAGGCGAGTGGTGACGATAACGGTAGTGAGTATGGTCCGCCCAAGGCGAAAGGGAAGGGCAGGAAGAAAGGAAAGAGCCCACAGAACGCTGATGGTGATTCGAGCCTTCCTGCTAAGCAAACGATGGCGGTGAAAAAGGTTGTGGGCGGATGGCCTTTAAGCGGCGACAAAGCCTTCTGCCATCAATGCAGAAGGACGGTACCTTACCTGGCTATGTATTGCTCAAGCGACCATTGCAGCAAGAAGTATTGCATCGCTTGTATTACAACTCGGTGCGTACTCCCGTTTTTGGGTTTTTAGTGGGAGGCGCTTACGTTGAGTGTAGCTATGACACAGAGATATCCTTCGACGCTGAGAAGAAGGATTGGTTATGTTTGGCTTGCCAGGGGATCTGTTCTTGTGATGCCTGTACTTGGAGACGAGGAGAGGTTTATATCAGTCGTAGAACTGGTCAACCCGTGGAGAAGCCCAAGACCAAGCCTGCTGCTAGTCACGGATCCGAGCCGCGTGTGAAACGGGTCATTGTCAAGAAAGTCAAGCACAAGAATAGGCGGGATACTGAATCCCGCAGTCATGACACGGACACGTCGGAGGCGAGCGAGTTGGAAAAGGTCGATGACGTGGATGATGTGAAGACGTTGCTGAAGTTGGAAAAGTTGGAAAAGGTCCCAGTTATGGAACCGATGCCGTATTGGGGAGTTATCTATGGAGTTCACAACGGAAGCAAACTTGGGGTGGCACATGTTGGTGGGGAATGTATTGGGCAAACGACGTTTGAGAACTTGAAGGGGGTGCGGCAGAGTTTTCCTGAATATCCGAAGCGATGGGTGACTGTGAGGATCGGCGAAGTCAGCGAGACGATAAGAGCAAAGATGGATGATCAAGTGGAGAAGGACAAGGCTAAAGAAGAGGAGAGGCGGAAACGCGAATCGGTTAAAGCCCAAAGCGAAGAAGAAACGGAAAGCATCGGCCGTGATCGAAAAGTGGGTCAACGCAAGTTATTCATTGGGGATGTTCAGGAGCATTGGTTTGAAGGAAAGGACGTGGAGGTCTGCGACTGGGATCCTCCGCCGAAAGCGAACCCCAGGAGTTGGAACCAGCGATGGTATATTGGCGATAAGAGGGTTCTACGATTCAAGGTTTTACCTTCACCAGTCGATGAAGCGGGTGACGGACAAGATAACCCGCCTGAACGCGATGATCCTTACGATGTATTTGGTTCCTCGCCTTTGACTGTTGTCTCGGACCTTCCCGATACGCCGGAAGATATACAAATGAATCTGGCTGAAGGCGTAGCAAGTGTGGAGGATGCCGCAGCTCCAGTGGACGACATGATAACATGGGCAAGCACCACAGCGTCCGAGCCTGAATTGGCCAATATACCAGATGGCGTCCCCAGTATCACAAAACCAGGACTCCAAGGCCAGTGCCGTTCGTCACCCCTTGTGGGCGCGGCTGACGGTGACGCTGTCGATTCGCAGACACGTACGCTTGAGCTGAAGGGTAGTGTAGCGATGGATGAACGTGTGGAAAATAATTCGGTCCAATCTGGATTAAGGATGGAACAGATGGTGCCCTCTCCAGATGGTTACGTTCCGGTACCGGAGGAGTTGATGAGTACTCAGGAATCGTTGGAAAGTGAAGGCGTTACACCTGGATCAACGGAAAATGCAATAACGATGGCAGCACAAGAAAAAGCTATTAATTCACTAGGATTATCGACGATACAAATGTCTTCTGTGATCGCGCGGGCCTTTGGCGCAATAGGTCTCGATGTACAACAACCCGGCCCAAGCTAACGAACCCCTTTCGTTCGTTCGACATCATATATTGTAATTTAGACAACTTATTCTTTCTGTGTTCTTGCACTTCTTTTCTTTGGTATATACAAGCTATCTTATTCGGGATTCACGAGATTCGTTCGATACTACTAATTCGCATCATCCTGTAACCTAAGTTTGGGGCAATCTGAATTTTACTGGTCTCTGGTCAATGTGTGCGGGAGCACGTGCCCCTTTTCGAGCAAGCGGGACCATTTTGACTCGTACTGTACTGCCACAACGGCGAAGTTCATTGGAATTTCACAAAGTCTTCCTTACGCGCCTCTACCACCATCACCTCATTCATGTCTGTCTGCCCGCATTTGTCAGGATTATCCCGTCTCAGTCCGCCAAAACTCTCTCAATCTGTTCACCGGGAGGAGTGCACCCAATGCTTTGATAATCAGGCGCGTTCGATTGATTAGATCTCTCGCATCAACGACTGAAATTGACCTCTGGCATTGATCCCGCTGCGATCTGGATCTGTAGGATCATCCGCTTGGAGTCGATGTCTGCCTTTCGTGTTTCAATGGAGGGTGTTTGGATGAAAGACAACACGCAAAAAACCACGTCAGGAAGTCGGGGCATACGTTTACATTGAACGTTAGACGGAAGCCAAAACCAAATGTTCAACGGGTGAGCATGATTCTGTACCTGTTGTGGTTGATGTCTCACCTCTTCTCGCGCTATCTCATCGGTTGGGTGTGCCACTAGCTTGAAGGAGAAGAGCCACCAGCGAAGATAACTAAGTTAGCGATCGTTGAGGAAAGGGAGGAGGACAAGTTTGAGCATATATATCTCGTAAAGTGTTGGTTATGTGATAGTGATAAGGGACAGGACGTGCCAAATTCATTGCATGACGCAAAGGTGCGCATATAAGCTACCGTTCCGAGTCTGTTGAAGGTGCTGATCATTCCACAGGTTAGATCCCTGGTCGATGGTGTTATACAAGCAATGTCGTCTGCGCGCCAATCCGAGGTCAAGGCATGGGAGGAAGAAATTTTTGCTTGCGAACATACATTGACGCTAGAACAATTGTCCACTAGCCCTATTCCTGCATCTGGTGCGTGTAATTCTCGCTCACTGTGGAGAACTGAAGGTTAACCCCAGACAGGTTTGGCGCACTGTTCAGGATGTGACTTGAAAGAAAACCTATGGTTATGTCTAACCTGTGGCACATTGAACTGTGGGAGACAACAGTTTGGAGGCTTACCTGGCAACAGTCACGCTCTCGCCCACTTTGAGTCATCTGGCCATTGTGTCAGTGTCAAGTTGGGAACAATTACACCGGAGGGTAACGCAGGTTCGGAGGTTCTACGTTATCCACGCTACCAATTTGACGAGTCGAGCAGATATCTTTTGCTATCAATGCCAGGACTCCAAACTCGACCCGGAGCTTGCTGCTCACCTCGCGGTATTTGGTATTAATGTAGAAAAACAAACGAAAACGGAGAAAAATATGACGGAGTTGGTGTGTCCAGCATGTTGTTATTTGACATCCCGTACTGATGGCATAACAGCAAATCGAACACAACCTAAAGTATGATTTCTCGCTAACTGGAGATGATGGGAAGGCTTTGGAACCGGTATTTGGGCCAGGTCTAACTGGACTGGCCAATCTGGGGAACAGGTAAGCGTTGCCGGTCTTGCATATTTCTCATCCGCTCAGTTCTGGAAGCTGCTACATGGCCTCCGTTTTGCAAGCTCTCTTCTCCCTTCCACCATTCCAAAAGCGATACAACGATGGAGCACGTCATCACGCGATATCCTGCATTCAGGCTCTTCCTGCCGATTGTGTCGAATGTCAGATTCATAAGGTCGCAGATGGACTCTTGAGCGGACGATACTCACACCCCGCTACAGCACTCGAGAGTGTTGCAGCACAAATAGATAGCTCGGCATTACAGCATACATCGCCGATACCTGTATTCCAGACGGGCATTAAGCCCACTGGATTCAAGGCCCTGATTGGAAAAGATCATGCAGAGTTCTCCACAATGAAGCAGCAGGATTCGGAGGAATTTCTAGGGCACTTGCTCACTGTCCTTCGTCGAGATATGCATAAGTATCGGGAGAGGGCTCAGGATGGTCAATTGCTCGTCTTATCCGTAATGACCTCACATATCTGATAGAACATCATCAGATCCGACAACGGTCTTTACGTATGCCATGGAGCAGAGGCTGCAATGTGATAACTGCAAGAAGGTTAGGTACAGGCAAGACCCGACTGACATCCTCAGCACCACCATCCCAGCTGAAGAGAAGGGCAAAACTGAGGACGGGAAGACAATTTATGAGGACGCTGTACTGTGGGATTGCCTCAAAGCTTCACGTGGAACAGAAGCGCTCGAGTACTCATGCCCATCATGCCAGAAGTCTGTTACTGCTACAAAGTGGGTTCGGTCGTTCGGTAGGGGCTGGATCATTTGCTAACGCTCCGTAGACAAACGAAGTTTGCCACATTCCCCGAAGTGCTGGTCGTGCACGCCAAAAAGTTCCAGTTAGTCAACTGGGTTCCAGCCAAGCTTGGTGAGAATTTCATGAACTGCGCAAGTCACTATATTTATGTTGTTACGAATATCGATAGAAATCCCTGTCATTTTACCTCAAGATGATGCATTCACGTTTACTGACGAACAACTTGGGCATGGTTTGCAATCTGATGAGACGGAATTGCCAGATGATGGGCCAGGTCTCTCTTCCCTTGCTCTCGTGCATGTGATTCGTATTAAATCTGTCTCTTAGGTGGATCTGCGCCTGCACAACCACAGTTTAATGAAACAGCAATGGCTTCCCTCGAAGCTATGGGTTTCCCTCGGGTCAGATGTCAAAAAGCCTTGCTGGCTACGGGAAACACGGAAAATGCAGAAGTTGCCATGGAATGGCTGTTCGGTCATATGGAGGATCCAGACATAGACGATCCCATTGATTTTAGCAAGGTCAGAAGTAGTGGTGGAACCCAGGTATCTGAGGAACAAGTGGCGATGCTGAGCGAGATGGGATTTAGCCCTGCCCAAGCTCGTAAAGCGTTGCGCGAGACGGCGAGTATTGTTAGCCATACAATTGTCGCCTATTACTGATTTCGTATCCAGAGTGGTGATGCAGAGCGTGCAGTGGAGTGGCTCTTCAACCATCCCGATGACGCTGGGGAGGAAGACGTTGTCATGGGTTCCGAATCTACGAGCGCAGCTAGTGCACCTAAAGTTTTGCCTGGTTCGAAAGAAGTCCCAGCGCAATTCAAACTGAAAGCCTTCATTTCGCATAAAGGACCTTCAGTGCATTCGGGTCATTATGTCGCTCATATCAAGGTGGGCAACGATTGGGTATTGTTCAACGACGAGAAGGTGGTCAAGGCGGATGAGCAGAGTGTTAGCGAGTTGAAAAAGTTGGCGTATTTGTACATTTTTGAAAGGGCTTAGGGATTTTCCAAAGGAAATGAATCAAGGGAGACTCAATGTAAAGTATGAATACAAGTTGTCTGTCTAGCACCATCGCCTTCATCTTGTGAGCGTATCGATATAAGATGATGATTCCAGGGTCGTGAACGTGAGGAATGTCATAGAACCGTGGGAAACGACGACCGACACGTCAACGACATGTTAGCTTATCGTCGTTGGTAATGGCGGCGAGCCATTCTGTCGACGCTCCTTACCGTCTCACACAACCTATCTCAAGGCACCTTCATTCATCATATACCCACAATCCTTCTAACCTTCACAATATTTCACCTGCTCATATACTCGATATCGACCTACATGCCAGCGTTGTTGATCAAATTGCTTCACCACTAGCGGTGCAACCGCATGCCCTTGGCACATGGACCCACCTCTTAAAGACGTACAGTGGACCCCAAGATCGACACCCTCGTGCTTGCTTTTCATCATGGAAAGTGCATGAGCTTTCGGTTTGGAAGGCGGAAGAGGCACCCCACCTGCAATGCATTGTAGCAACTATCCTTGTACCCCCTTTTTCTCCTAAAGAGGACAACACTACACCTCGTACAGCATCTACAACATATATACCAACCCCTGCGCCAGGTGCGCAGCCGCCCCAACCACTTTCTACTCCGACCGAGGCGTTGTACAATTCCGACAAATGCCTGTACATTCGCATTGAATGTTCGCCTCTGGATGAACTTGAAAACCCATTTATACCCACATTTTGGTTCCTTACGTCGTCAGACTGGAGTTCTTCGATGAATGGATACCATCGCGTACGTACTCTCCAGTGGGGCCTCTCGGAGACTTCTTGTCCTTCGTTCCCCATCCTTGCAATGGCCGCGGATTCCACAGCATGTTCGCACGAGGAGAGTGGAGGCGTGCATCCAGCGCTTCATTACTCGTTTTTGGATGTGCTGTCCTTGCTTTTGGAAGCTCGATTCCCCGATTTTACCGTCGTCGAATCAATGTGTCCCAACTGTTCGGAAGAATCGATATCTCCCGTTCATAGGAATCGGGGGCAGTACGCAATTGACGGGCATGTTGAAACTTACGAGAGATCTACGTGGTTATCCTACCATCAAGACATCTGGGACTCGGTCTCTCTACGGTGGCGTGACACATTGGCTCAAGTATGTTTTCCCGTCGTATCTGCAGTTTACTGTAAACTCACCTCGATCTAGCATCAACCCTTCTTCGAAGAGGAAGCCAAGAGACAATGCGATGCCCCAACAACTGCCGTGACGCACGGCAGCCTCTTGTCAGAATTGACGTGGTACCAACCTCAAAAACGACAAGCCTGGAGCGAAATTGCGAGAAAATGTACCGAAGCGGTTCAAAACCTATATCTGCGTTCACGTCGGCTGATTATAGAGGAAATGAAAGAAGATCATCAACTTCGAAGAGCGAAAATGGAGGATGCTCGTATGTGGATGAAGTTGTGGACCGTCATGGGGCAGGTCGATCAGAATTGGTTGGATTCCATCAGGGTGAAGAGGCAAGCTGTGGATTTTCTCGTTGATCGATTCCAAAGAAGGGGTATGCAGCAGAGAGGCACTACATTTGAAATCAGGATATACTTGTAATATATGATTAATTGTACCTTATTAGCTATTATCTCGGGCACCATCGAATATACCCCTCGTCGCAAGGCATTCTCTGCATATGTCTCTTGTCCCAAGGGCCTTGATAAAATACAACATGGAATAAGTTAAATGCACACGTCCTCCCGGTCAAGTCCGGCGTAATGGCCTCCTCGCTCCTAGGACGTACGGCTCTGGGCGTCTCGCCGCTCGTCCTTCCAAATATTCAGGCGCCAATGCGATCGAATCAGGTCGCCTTGGACCATCCTTAGGTCGCAAAAGCTCTTCCATTATGGATGTTGCAGTTGTTGGCGTCTGATCAGACTCGGAACGAGAAAAACAGCTGTCCGTCACGAGAAACGGTTGTGTGTGTTTGGAAATGGGGTGAATAGGAGGTAATAGCTGAGATTGTAAGTTTGCGGCGCTTCTTGTTAAAACCATTCCAGAGCGGCGAGCAGCTTTGATAGTGGAAACTATGTCGAAGATTTTCTTCCACGCCTTGATAGCCTGCACCTTTGCTTCCTGTTGACTCCCTTTCTTGCTTTGTCGTTGTGGGGGGGTAGGGTTTCTCGCGTGGTTGCTGTTAAGGGATATGGGAGCCAAAACGGGACAGCGCTGGTTGTGGTGACGAATTAGAGACCGGAAAATGGGGGAGGTTGACGCCTACCTTTTGACATGCATGATATACCAGCGTACCCAGCACGCTCCAATTATACCCTGATTGGGATAACAATTGATGAAAAGCTGTGAATGTCTTTGGAATCTTTCTCTCGAGTCTCTTCAACCCTAGGCCAGGTGTGCTTTGCAGCTTCGCCAAAATACCCGTCAAGTACTGCCTTCCAATCACTTTTGACAGCAGCAGTTCTATTGATGCCGGTGAGCTAGAGGAGTAGAGATGAGCGAGATCTCGATCAAAACAGGGGATAATTACATCGTGTTCCTCCATCTCTCCTCCACGAGGGCAATGACAATAGAAGCCAGCATGAACAAAGCAGAAAACCTGGGTCTTCCTCCATTATAAAATATGCCCGCTCTCTGCTTTGAGCACGTGAACCCTAAGGGAAGAGACCGAACGATGTCTATCGGCTTGAGGTTGAACATTTCTATCCCCTCCTCTCCTGCTCGAAGGAGTACGTCTTCACGTTCGGTTATGCATTGATGAATCGCGACGAGGGGGTGAAGGTCCTCCCACTTGATATGTTCGAGAACGTCAGGAAGATTCCGAAGACCTTCGATAAGGGAGATGTACATTTTCCCTAGTCTTCGATTACCCGAGCTCAATTTGGTGAGATATCGCTGGCGAGCAACGTCGAGCGAGTCGGCACGGAACTTTGGGAATTGGTATGGCTAAGGTATGTGAGCCGATATCCACAACTGCGCAATGCGTCGCCTACCCAATCATCCAAGCAACGACGGAACTTGGAATACTCGGCGCATAGTTCGTGCTGCACCGTCGCATATTGATCTGTCCACCGTTCGAAGTTAAAGTCCCTCAGCGCCACTAGTAACTCTTCGGGAACCTTCTGACAATTCATGATGCAGCAGAACTCCATCCACCCTGTCGAAGACAAACTCCAGTACTTCCCAGTTGCCTCGGCCGTGCTTAAGTCGACCAAGCATTCGAATGCGGATTGGGCAGCGTATAAGGTCCTGTCGATATAATATTCCCCACTTCTAGTTGGGTCGCATAAGAACTCGGACACGGATTGATTGTGAAACGCAATACGACCAGAATCGTCGTCCGGTACTCGTACGATGGAGTGTAAGCCACGTACTGCGATGCGAACGTCTGCAACTGTACGACCGCATATATGCGCGAGGGAATCGAGGGAAGTCAGTCTCCAGAGACCAGACTGAACCAACTGGTGATTGACGGTGAGGAGGAATAGAATATGTTGGACAAAATAGTTGTTAGGTTGATGCGAATTTCGGAGGATGAGGAGGTACAGTTCGTCAAGCGTTGAGAACGCTTCTCTCGCCGCGTCAGCGTTCCTCTGCAAAATCAAGTCCAACCGATTTTGCGGGTCAGAACCACTACAGTCGACGAATTTGAGTAAGATGCTAGCATATATATATAACCCTCCGGATCTATTGACGATCTCGTCAATTGCTTGTGGTGGGGGCCATGTGTGGGGTCCGATGACATCATGATGGCGCCTATGGATGGCAGCAAACGAGGCAGTGAGCATCGACTTCATTTCTGCCTGGTCTACAGCAGTGTTGCACAACGTGATTGGGGGACAACATTGTGCAGCAAGGATGGGATCACGGAACGCTGCCTTGAGGTGATGTTCGGGTCGGCTGGTAATGATAAAAGCGATAGGAAAGGAGGGTCCGCATGAAGATACTAGATCCAGGATCTGAATCTGGTTCAAATGCGTGCCACACTCATCTAATCCATCAATGATGATCACCGATGGTGGAAGACCCTGGGTGGCTCTGACCGGTTCGATGATAAGTTTTTTCCACTGCCCTTCCAAGCTCCCGGTCATAATTGCGGGATCTTTTTTCAAGGCCTCTTCGATCTTTGTTGCGAGATCTTCGTTTATAACGGTTAATCGATAGGCTAAGGTAAATACCAACCTGGCAGGTTGATTACGAAGGGGATCGTCACGATGAAAGAAAAAGCTACCCGCCAATCGACCTGCGACCGAGTCGAATTCTTCAGCTGCTGTCCTCGCAATGGCAGTTTTGCCAATCCCGGGCGGTCCCCTCACCCAAAGGGTATTGTTGAGGCGTTTTGGATTTAGCAACCAGTTGGTCAATTTGGTTGAAACGGAAAGCCGCGTGCCGCGATGACATCGGGACGAATCTGAACGAACATCGCCATCGTGCATAGCACTACGCGCACTGGCTTGCAGTAAGGTCTCTCTGCCTAATCAATGCAACAGAAGCAGAATCCGAGTGAGTCGCTAATGAAGGGAGATAAGAGGCAGGGATAGCATCATACCCGAGGGCTGTGAACTGTACACTATCGCATTGTAGTTACCGGCAACACTAGCGAAGTGGGTGTTCGCAAAAGTAAATCCGGTTGCCTTACCAAACCACTTTGCGTTCATGTCGAGTCAAGTGGGGGGGCATGCGAGAGAATGACTGATATTTACCTCGCGCGTGGGCTTTTACGATACAGCAACTAATGAGCCCACAACACTACGCAAGGGCCATGTCGCAACGTGTTGATTTGAATTGGGCACCTGCCGAGCCAACCGGCTCCATGCTGTGCATTAAAAGGGGCCATTAATATTCGTCCAGTCATTTGGACCGGCGCTCGTCGATTTGGGACCCACAAATGGTCTGCGCCGAGCCACATAAACTGCTGTTGAAACCCAATAACTGACGTAATTGGCTCCTGTTGCAAAGCTTCAACCCCCGCCAATCGTTTGCGACCATCACCATCAGCGACGCCAGAGTGCTTATGCTTCTGATCCCGGCGTCGTGGACCCGGTATATTCTATATGAAGACTTGCACGAGGGTTATAAGCTAGAAGCCCATATTATCCCGAATATTTTTTGATACAGCATGATCGCTGTCGATGGCAATATGTTGGTGACTAATTGGCCGTCGGAGTCAACGCAACATGAAAGGCAAATTAGAAAAAGCTGTGAAGGAGGTATACTCCTATCAAGCGAGCTAACGCAAGACCACGCGATGACTCGGACTCAACGAGCTTGTTGATTGATCGCGAAGCCGAATTTTGGAGGTGTCCGGTATGGACCGTCTCGCTGAATAAACATGTCTCAATAAGGTCCATTCATGGACGTTGATGTCGAGCAGGGTCGCGACTAGATGCCGTCACCAGTTTAACTCGGGACTGGCTGTTGGATGCGTGGTGAGGAGTACGTGGGAAGGGGAAGTTGAGCTGCTTACTCCGTGGCTTGTATCCTACCCACGACAGGCAATCTAGTTCAAAAAGTCGCAACTGACGTGTAAGGAACTCCTCCAAATCATAACATCGCCAACCTAACTTTTTTCTTGGCAGTCATAACCAAGGGCAACTCGCAATGAAACTCATGAACTTATCACAACTGATTGCGCTTTGTTTCTTCGCCTCGTATTTCCTCTCCATTTTTATAGCATGCGGAAGGATCTCACGGTCCATACGTGTGGCTGCGCGCAGCAAAGCAGACGAACTCAAATTGACAACGAGGTTGAAAGTCAAGATTGGCCTGTTTCTAGGCTTAGCTTTTGGGAGCTTCGTGCACATTGGGTACTGTGAGTACTAATAATTCAATGCCATACAAATAGTAGCTAATGACAAACTGCTGCTCCTCAGACATTCTAAAATATTTGGAGGTGTGTCGCATTTTAAATCTGCGGATTCCTGATTGAGATTTTGCAACTCCGTTCATTCCTATCTGCTATGGACACGACTGACTCGACCACTGATACATTTTAATAGTGCAGCTTTCACGAATATGAAGAATCCGTCGGCGTCACCGCGTCTCAGATCAGGTTGGCTACTGTGCTCGAAAGGGTACTGCCGTGGCTACAAAATTCCAGTTTATTTGAAGAAGCGTGGTTAAAGGCAACCCAAAAATCCGCGAATTGGTGGTGGACAGAGCAGATATGCTTGTTTACTGTTGGTGCTTGGACTATTTTCTTGGTTGTGGAAGGTGCGTCTGCATAACGCTATCTATCTTACCTTCTGTCCCGCTCTTCCGTCTTGCTGCCATTTTTCCTGTCCTTGTCGACATGCCCTGAGGTATGAGATCAGAAGCACATCAAAATCTGGATGCTCCAATGGCCTTGCATCTAGCTTCTCGATCCCATTACCGACAAGGGCACTTGAGATCTGTCTTGTCCAGTCCTCCTCACCGTCGCATTGTGCTCGGAGACTAACGCATATTAATTGTCCCCAGGTAAACGACGTCAAATCAAATACCTTCCATTCTACATGCTTCTTGGTCAAATGGTAGCCACTTCGGTCGCTTCGAACCTCTTCTATGCAACGGTGCTCCTCTCTCCTCTCTCAGCCTCCCCATCCAGGACAAGATCCGCTATATTCACGCGAACAACAAAATGGCTCTGGCTACCTGTCATCGTTGGTCTGGTGACAACAACAATGTTACCACATACTTCCAGTTCGACGTTCCTAATCAATCTGCTCGTTATGCACGCTGTTTTATTTATACCATCGTTGGATTCCATCAAATCGGTAGAAGTCGCTGAAGTCTCCAATGCAGTTTTCACCAAATCCAATCCACCAATCAAGGAACCCGGAGTTGCTTTACTTTCAGCACTATGCATGGTCATTTCTGTGGTCTTAAGATGGCGAACGACGACAAGCGTGATTTCCTCGGATGAATTCGACTATTCCCGTACGGAGTATGTGGACATGACGGCGAATCCTAGGTTCCCTTTGGATTTGGTGAGGTTGGAGTGGAAAATTCTTTATGAGACGCCTGCACAGTCGATGTTTGGATGGGATATCGTATGGTGTTCGATTTCGTTGGTTGTCTGGGTGTTGATGAGGGAGAAGGAGGATGATGGAATTTGGACATACGATGAATTTAGGAATCAAGAAAAGGACGGTAACGAAACGGAGGAGGACACCTTGCTCAACGGCGTAGATGCTCAAGATAACTGTGAAGATCATGACGTGCAAGCTTTATCAAAGAATGACCGGCCGCCCTTCGAGGAGCCCGAGCCTGACGGCGAAATACGTTCGGAAAAGACACCACCCCCGATCGCGCAAGCATCATGGACCCGCGCCTTCATGTTTAAAGTCCTGTATGCGGTGCTGGCTACACCCTTTGCCTCGATCGGTGTCACAGGGCCATACGTCCTACGGCCTTCGGAACCAGAGTACGTTCCTATCTCAGAATGGTGATAGATTTAGCGTGACAGTCCATTCATTTCATGGCAACCTCTTTCGTCGTTCCTCCCCATGTATACGATGAATCGACTGTATTTATTTGTTACCTCGTATGGTAGCTTTGTCTCTTTCTGGTTCTTGTTCTGCTTTCTTTGCATATTGATGTGTCGACGATGGTGGATAGATTCCTGTCAACTTTTTGAAATGTTTACTTATAGAGAGATGGAGAAATCTATACCCTAACAAACGATCCACTGATTGACTGCGGGACAAGCACATCAAATTTGGGATACGGGCCATTAGAGGCATTTGAAGGCACGCTCTTCGGCCTTAACGCTTACATGGCGATATCGACGTGATGACTAAATAAAGAACAACACGGTAGGGGCATAAAATGTCCCTTGGAATACCTTTTGCCATGAAACGAAGGAAAGCAGGGAAAATGTATTGGCCAAAGTCAGCAAAATGACTCATCTTGTCCAGCGACATTAAGATGAACGACTGAATGCTCTACTAGCGAAAAACTGCTCGTCAATAATTAATTAATTCGCGGACATGATTTGCTCGTAGTTTACCGATTTGCGTTGGAATTCCGAGAACATATGTCTAGCTGACCAATCACATTCAATTTTAGAAGAACCATTCATCATTGAATAGGTTCAGGACGGGTTCAAAGTTAGCAAGTTGTGTCAAGCCCAGCATTCATGTACGAACACCATCCATCACTTACTACTCCGAGTCCTCCTCGATTTAATTTACTTATTGGCAGTAATTACTGCCTGTACCGCAGGATGGGACTCCAGAACTTCCGGACAACGGAATTAATCCCGCTTGGATGTTTAGCTATTTATTTCCTCGCAAGCTTCATACTCCTTGGAATGGTTTTGAAGGGTATACATGCTATAGCGTTCGATGAAGCGAACAGAGTGAAGCTGACCACGAAAGTCAAAGTCAAAACTGGCTGTTTTATGGGTCTGTAGGCCACCGTGAGTGTCGAATTGATACAACCTCTAAATGTTAAGAACGCTCCAACGACTTACTCTGCTCGCCTGTAGACATTATAAATGTCTTTAAAGTATGTTACACCGACGCATTCAATTCAAGTGCTAAAATTTGCAACTCATATACCCTCTGTCCGTTACGACACTGTTTTCTCGACCTTCAATACTCCGCTGCAGTATAGCTCCACGAATATGAAAAGTCCATGGGCATCACGGCTCACCAAATCACGTCATCTACTGTGCTTGAAAGGATGGTAGCCTGGTTACTAGATTCCTCAGTCGTTGAACAAACCTGGCGCATGGGAGCCGAGAAACCCGCAAATTGGTGGTTGACGGAGCAGGCATGCCTATTCACGGCGGGCGCTTGGCTGATTTTCTTAACTGTTGAAGGTGTGTCTGCATTTTGTTACCAATACCCTACTTCCCATTTCCACGTTCTTTCCGTTAAACTTTAGTGTTCTCTGCCTCTTCTTCTTTTCACCTTCGATGCTTGGTAAACTGATACATACCTGCTCAGGCAAACGACGTCAAATCAGACGTCTTTCCTTCTACATGCTCCTTGCCCAAATAATGACCCCTTCGTTCGTCACAAATCTCTTCTACGCAACGGTACTCTTCTCCCCTCTTCCATCTACCTCCCCATCCAAAACGAATTCGGCGATATTTATGCGAACAAAAAAATGGCTCTGGATACCTGTCGTTGTTGGTCTGCTGGCAGTGGCGTTGCTGCCGCTCACTATCAATTCTAAATCCACGTTCCTGTTCATTGTACTAGCGATGCACGTTGCCATGTTCGTACCAGTGGTGGATTCCGTCAAATCTGTTGAAGTTATTGAAGTCCCCAATGTCGTTTTTACCCACTCCAATTTATCCAACAAAATTCTAGGCGTTGGCTCGCTTTATGTGCTACGCATGATCTTCTCGGTGGCCCTGCGTTTCCGAACGACGTCGAGCGTGCCGTTATCGGAGGAATTTGAGCAGTTGCGTATAAGGCAGGAGGACCTGACAACTTTAACAATACCATTGGATCTAATGAGGTTGGAATGGAAGCCTTGTACGAGACGCCTTCCAATCAGCACTTGGATGGGATACTATCTGGTCTTCTGTGTCGTTAATGGTGTGGATGTTGGTAAGAGAGGACGAGGATAACGGAATTTGTACATATGCTGTGGAGACTGCCGAAAAAATGGGTGACAAAACTGAAAAAGACGCTTTAATCGACGACAGGAATGTGCAGGGCAAGGGCCAAGATCAGTGTATGCAAGGCTTACCGGCTGAAGGGCAGCTACCCTCCGAGGAGTCCGAGCTTGAATGTTCAGTGTTGGCTTGGTCGTATTGCCAGCTTTCCAGGGTCCCTAAGTGAGCTCGTACCGCTCATGTTGCCCCAATGTAGACGATTACTCGTTTCATTTGTAACCTTGCGCCTTGTACTGCTGCTTTATCATTTTCTGGTTTTGCCTGGAGAGAGCTATGAAGAGACAAAAGACTTTGTTGTTCGTAAGACTTATGTGGTGTCTGGGTCGCTGCCTACTGAAGCTTTCCAGCTGTAAAATTCCAAGGGATGAGTTCCCTGAGCATGGGGCAGAAGTTTTTTTGGAACGAGCATTGGCATCCCCAACTAAATGCGTGCCAAAGGAGGACGCCCACTGCTCAAGCCAATTGAGCCTCAAAGCATGCAACCACGTTTATTCTTCTTGATTCATCTATACCTCTATCCTCTCCAACGTCAGCAATACCCCCCTTTGCATCTGAAACCGACTGGTGACCATATCCTTGAATACATGATCGAGGGGTGGGAAAGAGGTTTTACCGAGCCTGCGCAGGGGTTAATATGCTATTGTGACATTATTAAAATAAATCATTGGAAAGTGCAGTGATGGTAGGAATCAATTCCGAAAAAATGACTTATTGAAAAGGTTGAAGCCACGTGATGGTATATGTCGAGTTCACACGCTAGGGCGATCCTTCGAGGAACATACTTCAAGCAGCTTTCATGCATGGTCCGGCACCGGCAGACTCTCACTATCAAGGAGTCTATTTATGGTACCGGGTACCGCAGACTAGATTGTGCCTGCCCTGATAAGGCACAAGGTGGCCAAGGAACTCTCCATTCTTTTTTGCAGCTTTCCTCTGGATCCCAACTTTCGTTTAGTGAAGACGCCCAAAATTCTTGGATGCTTCAGACCTCGGTCATCGCATACAATCGATCTCATAACTTACGTCGCTGCTTGATAAGGTACGCAAACGCGGCAGATCACATGGGACCTCGCCGAGGAGATGACTGAATCGATTTGCGATCACGGCGTCATGCGTATTTTGGGTCCTTCCAAACCGGTATATTGACTTTTTATTCCCTCGTCTGTTTCTCCCTCTGCTCCCAGGCTCCTCGTCCCTCTCACCAAACCCAGGTGTCTGCCTGTTGGTAGCCGCACACCAAGGCAATAGACTTGGAATCATCAACGTCCATCGTCCAGCCTTTTCAGGACCGGAGCTGAACAAGTGAGTGCAGGTGAACTCGATAACGTGTTGTTAATCGGGTTTTCTTCGCTCGAATATGCCTTGTATGGCTGACATGTGAAAGAATAAATTACTAGGATGTTCGCACCTCAAGTAGGAGCACTGATATGGCTGTCATTGCGGCCATTGCTTCGCCTGTATGTCATTTTACTGCGAAATCGGAATCTAAACTAATCCACCATTCAAGGGTCGCATGTGTAGGAAGCGGGTTCGCCATAACGAAGGCTGATTTATTCCCTCCTATGGCCACCAGGGGAGCGAGTCAAGCGATACTCAACATTACTCTTCCATGCCTCATGTTTTCAACAATCATACCTGCATTCACCACCGACAATATTAAAGCGTTAGGTCAATAGACTGAATAATTTTACGACCGGTTCGCAATGACTCAACGTCGCCGCATAATTCTAGGTCCTCTGATATTGGTGTCCCTTGTTTACACGATGTTTGGGATATGTATTGCTTGGGTCATAACCAGACTTTTCTGGGTGCCACATCGCTTTAGATTTGGGATTTTGGTGGCCGGTGGATGGAGTAATGTTGGAGATATTCGTAAGTCCAGGTCTTGCATGATATCTTGGCTTATATCGTTGGACTCTCGGCCTCTCTAGCAATCGCTGTTGTTACGAGCATCTGCGCTTTGCCACCATTCAAGGGGGCGCCTGATCAGGCAGTGGCTGTAGCGTATATATCCGTATTTTTACTGGTATTCACAGTACGTTCCTAAGCTGCTTACATTTGAACCGCATCTACCCGTCGGGATCCTAAACCATTGTTTATTCTATAGATAACTATGTTCCCGCTCGGCGGTCATAAATGGATCGCGATGGATTTTATTGGTCCAGATGTTGAACCTGAGGATGTACGGGAACAGTTCAAGGCGCGCAAGCGAGCCATCAAAAACTTGATTTTACGGCTTTTTGGCTTCACGCCTAAGGATGATGCACTCGGTAATGATGTGGTTGAAAAAGGAGTAGGTACAGAAGGTGGAGACGAAAAGATGCTGCCTCCTATCAAGGAGGGTCATGATGCGAAGGCGGAAGCGCACAGGAATGGTCATAATGATCATGGCACAATTGGTGAAGACATCGTTGAGGTTCATGCTGCTCAGGCCACAGGCTTGCACCAACGAATCTGGCCTATGTCCATTTCACCGAGTGATGACGCTACTGTACATCTTCATGCCGTTCCGCAAGAACCAGGTCAACACGATGACACCTTATCATCTCGAGCCGAGCTGGTTTCAGACCAACAAACTCAGGTGCAAGAAGGTGCCGTCATGACCAAGGGCGAACTCTCCAACGCTGCAGAAGGCGGTCGTGATGCATCCGGTTCAATAACGAACACTAAAACAGCTACCGCGTTCCAGCGCGTGATGACGAAAATCAGTCACTACGTGTATTCCTTCTTCAAGTCTCTTTGTTCACCACCATCACTCTCCATTGTCATTTCGTTCCCTATCGCACTTATTCCTCAGGTAAAAGCGCTCTTTATCCCATCAACCTCAACCGCGTTCCACATCCCAAACGCTCCAGATGGTCAACCACCACTATCATTCCTCATTGATATTGCCAAGTTCATTGGAGGAGCTTCTGTACCCCTCGGCTTGATATGCTTGGGTTCTTCTCTCGCGAGGCTGTCGCTGCCCAGACTGGGTATCCAGGAGAGAATTAAGAGGAGTGCGGGAAGGGCTGTTGAAAAGCTGAAGGGATTTCGCATACGTTGCATTGGACTTCGAAACACATCCTCACCACCGTTGGAGAACTCGATGCCTATTATATCATCACAACCGCAAGATTTGGTTCGATCAGCTTCGACGGATATGCACGCGTTGCCCGTTGGAGCAATCATGTCACTGGCGATAGGGAAAATGTTGGTGACTCCTGTTTTCGGAGTTGTGTTTTCGGAGTTTGCTTTGGTAAAATCTGGACTTGTGGACCCAGAGGATAAAGTTTTGAGGTTTGTTTGCATGTGAGTGTCAGCCTCCTCCGCGTCAGATCGCATCGTCTACGGCGTTAATTGCTAAACTGGCGTAATTTAGATTTTGCTCATGTTTACCTACTGCAACTACGCAGGTGAGTATGTTGTATCCATATCCTTTCGTTCCTTTTCCGGCAATTCACCACTTGTTGTCTGGAAATTTTCCTCGTATTCACTTTTAATTTTGGTTTCTAGGTATTCCTCACCCAAGTATATAGTGGTACAGGAAGTTCAGAACATCTCTCGTCCTTCCTTATTCCTCAATACGCCCTCATGATCTTTTCCATGACGGCTTTGACGGCTTACGCATTGCAATTGTTGTTTTAAACTACTTTCTCTACCGACCAGGATAGACTAGATAGGGAAGGTGAAGTTGTATGTCTGTACTGTACTTAGTGGCTTTTGCTTAGACTTTTTTTTCGTACTGATTTAGCATCAATCTTGTTCGTATCCTACATTTGGTTAGGGCTGATATACATCTGATATACAAATCTCAATCTGGATGAAGCGTCCTATAGTAATCCACGTAGCTTATGTCCCAGTGCGAGTTCCGCTCATGATCGCGAGGAACTCGACGAAAACGCCACTGTTGCTGTGGATAGGGTTGAATTTCCAAGTAAAGCGACGGGGGACCATCAAAGAGATTGACTAGTAGCTCGGTCTCCCAGTTCGTCCGACCACCAGGTCTTCAATTGTATTATGATGAAAATCGATATGGGCTGCATCTGCCATCCAGTCGGTCCATACGTGTTCCAGCGCTGGGAAGCGCTCCAGCCAGTTCAGGAATTTCTGGCATGTTGTGGCATTAAGATTCCACCCGTAAGGACTTGAAAGTCGTAGTCTTTCGAGGTTCGTAAAGAAGTCTGGGACAGCCATGCGACATGAATTGGTTGCCTATCGTCTTCATACTGAAAGGACAGACAAGCAGGCACTGAGAGCGATAATTGGCTGAGGGTAGCGGAATGAGACTAGAGAATATGGGGGATAGACACCAGGCTTGCGTTATCGTGGAGGAAGATGAATTCCATGAATAGCACTTCACGGCCGGAGAATGAGGTGAGATATCGGACAAGGGCTGGGCTGACACAGTGCTCGAATTAAGGTAATGAAGGCATACGTATGATGCCGTTAAGAGATCCCAGAGCCCATCTAGGTCAGAAAATACAAAGAAAATACAAACTACAATATAGTGATATAGCTAGCTCGAGCGGCTAAAGTACTTATAAATAAATTCAATATAATAAACTTTTGAAGAATGGAAATGTGTTGTAGCCCCGACAGAGCAGGTATATCGGCGATGGGCAAAACTGACAGGCTTTCAGCTCTGCCATAGAGGCGGAGGTGAAGAAGAGGGAGGCTATCGGTTGAGGATCGGGAGGTTAGAAGGTCCTGGATGGTTTTTATGTGGTTTGATTGAACGATTGCCACTTGGTGTTCAAAAACTCCAGCTTGGAACTACGGGCAAGGATCTCCTTGATCGAAGATATAACCACGAGACTGGTGCTGTCATCCTCTTCGATCTGGAGTGTAATTTTCTGCAAGAGGAAAAACAAGACAACAAGGGGGGTGATGTGGATACTTGGGAAAGAGGAATGAGTTTTCTAGCCTAAGGTCTTCTAAACCTCGCTGAGTCGCTTCGACGACATCAAATAGCAGAGTTTGCTCTTCAAGTCTCCTGCTGGAAACTCCCTTTGACCCAATACTGTCTCTGTCGTATGCAGATATCCACGTTAACCTCGAACAGGTCACTTAGCGATCTCTTCCCTAACCACCGAGAGTAACGGCAACCTTTGACGTTCCGGCTGTTCCCAGTGGCTGAGACCAATATCGAGATATTTGATGAATGGTTCCAAGCGCGTGGCAATAGGGTTGAAGAGAGTTGAAATCCGTGGCCCAGATGAAAGTGTTGTAATCGTATTCGAAACCCTCAGTGTCATCACATCAAGGAGCAACGGAGTAAAAATATGTACAAGATCAAGGCAGATACATCACAGGCTGGTGACCTCCTTGGTATTGAGGCAAGGCCCAATTTTCTCGAGGACTTCTGGCGGAAGTGATAATAGGCCACTCATTGCATGTTGAGAAGACAACAGCTTGGGGCCGAACGGCCCGGCTTCTTATCCCCACGTGACCGTGAAGATGGCATGAGCGCTCTTCCTTGGCTCGCCTCTCATACTGCTCCCACATATCGATTTGCTGCCTGGAATAGGGACTGCAATGGGAGATACAAATCTACAACCGCGATTGCCGCCAGAGCTAGAGCGCATCATTTTTGAAATGGCTGCTCGCGATTCCAGGTCCGAGTTGTTGCCTGTATTGATGCTGGTCGCTCATCGTGCATACACTTGGTAAGGAACAGATTTAGCCTCCGCATTACCCGTCCTCCTCATACTTTCCGTTTCTATTTGGCTCGTTGTTGCTACCATTTCTGCATTCAGGCTACACCCCCTTCTTTTTGAGGTTGTGGCGTTGCCCGGCGATAATTGGGTTCCTAGCGCTCTAAAACCCATTCCGCTCTCTCGTTATCCCACTGCAGAGGAACTGCTCCACGTGAAACACTTTCTTCTAGATTGCGGATTTGAGCCTGAAAGATTTCTGCATTGGAAACACTACACCGATTTCGTCGCTCAGTGCCCCAATCTCCAGGGCTTGGTCATATGGGGGGATGCACCCCCGGGCTTACTATCTCAACTCGTCACTGTAATGCACTCGCCTTATCGTACCGTATCGCCTCCTGGATCAGGGCTCTTCCGTCTCAGCGCAGCAATTACGGAACTATTCCCCAATGGTCAAGTAAATTTCAACCACGAAGTCTTCAAAGATCTAACTCACTTGGAAGTATTGGACGATGCACTAGAGGTACCGGGTTGGGAAGAAGGAAACAATTATGGTTGCCTGAAGAAATTGAAGTACCTGGGATTGATGTATCTGGGTCGTAATCCGGCCTGCACCACAATCACAAAGCAATGTTTAGAAGGGTGCACGGAGCTCAAAGTCCTTATTATCAGTGGACTGCTTGAATCCGACGGTCATGACCATGAGGAGTTATTCTCAATCGAGAGCACCTGCAAGCGGAGGGTCAAAAAAATACGGCAATTTGGAGCAGCCGCAGCGATATTCGAAGAAGTAGAAGTGTGGGAGTATCGCCTTGTCATTGACGTTGAGCAGTTTTCAATGGTTTGGGGCTCAGACTGGGTGAGGGAGGCAGAGGGGGGGACTGATATGTGGGTAAGAGGTGAGGAAGAAGTTGAACGCAAAAAGGCACTAAGAAATACATGATCCACCAGCCACATTTAACCTTCAAGTTCACTACTATAGATTGAACTAAACCATTGTACAATATCCCCAGTTAGAACAAACTTGATAAATTTCAATCCATTAATGTCCAAGCTTCCGAAGATTCAATCAAGCCTGAAAGGTCAGGTCAGGAACCATTCAATGCACATAGATGGATGTAGATGAACAGATGTAGTGAACAAGTAGTAGGCCGTGATACATTAACGATACAATATTAGTGATACGGAACGAATAGTCAATCTGTTATCAAATTAAATGCTTTTACCATCTCAAACTCTCCTACAAATCCTTTCCGACTATCTCCTCAGATTAACGCTGGAACACCTAGATCATCAAACCAAATGCACCGCCCATCATCATTACCGCGACTGACAAAGCCTGAATCCCGCCACCTACCTCCAAGCGGTGAGTCGAGGCGCCGTTAGCGGCTGCGCCCACAGCTTGAGTCGTGGCAGAAGGGGATTCAGTGGAGCTAGAAGACTCCTCGCTGGTGCTGCTCGCGGATGCCGTTTCGGCGGAAGACGTGGGTATGAAACCAATAGGAAGCGTCACAAGGGTCGACGACGCGGCCGCGGAGGTAGCAGACTCGAATCTAATACAATATTTATATCGTGGTGCAACGTAAGCATGAAAAGATACTTACGCGGAGCTGGCAGCTGAAGTGTCGTTACTTGTATCCACCAAAACATTGTCGATGATGTGAATAACACCATTGTTCGTTAGAACGTCCGATCGAACGATCTTAGCCTGGGCAGAGGTGTTGCTCTCAAGACCGACGAAGTTTCCTGTTTCATTAGAGAAGAAGACGTATGGCTCTCCAGCTGCAGAGACGTAAGTTGTCTCATTCGCTGTCTGACCAAACAGCTGAGGGGAGTAGACAGTCGTGCCGTTGATGATGTGGTTTCCAAAGACAGAAGTGAGGGCAGAGACGTTGCTAACGAGACCTTGCAAGACACCGGCATTCAGGGCGAAGGCGAAGTCATTGGGTGCGAAGAGTGTGTACCCGCCAGGGAGGGTAGTGCGGTTGGAACCAAGGTCGTTGATAGCCTGAGCCAAACTGGCATTGGAAGCATTGCGGGCATTTTCAACGGTGCCGTTGAAGAAACCGGGTGGTGATGGAACTTGAGAGAGGATAGCACCAAGAACGGTCAAATTTGTGGAGTTGAGAACACTAATGAAGCTACGAGGAGGGACGAGGATGTGATCGATGGGATTAACAACAATGTTTTCAAAGCGGGTTGTGTTCCCAATCGTAACATTATCTGTACTAGAATATCAAATGAAAGGTGAGAAAGAGCAAAGCGAACGGATATGGCATTACTCACACTCCCTCAAGATCTTGATTTAGAACGAAGACAGGAGAGTCTGGGGTTAAGCGCGTCCAAGCAAGAGCCTGGCTCTTATTTCCCTCCAGAGTGACGTATTGTGACCCATTCAACTGGGTGCGTCCAACGGTAACATTCGGGAAAACACCAGAAAGCATGGTCGCGCCCGAGATGTTTCCTTCAAAAGATTGGTTAAAGCTCTATCGGGGAAGCTGGATGCGAAACCTACCTCCGTCGGAGGGGAATGTGTCGTTGGAGAGGTCTCCTCTCAGGCAGTGGTACGCTAGTACGTGAGCAAGTTCGTCCGATGACGCATTGACAGCCGAAGCATTTGTAACTGAATTCGCACAAACACGAATTGAGCCTTGGATAACTGAGACAGGGGTGAAAACGAAACTTACACGCAACATCGCGAGGAGCGAATATTGTCCAATTAGCACCCGACGACAACTCTGCTAAGAGTGATTGACCAGTCTCGGTCTCGTTAGCTTGGGATAGGGCATTCGTAAAGTTCGAATAACCCGAGTCCTTGAGGTAACCGATGAAACCCTCTAGGAATGTCGTATTTTGTTGCTGGGTTTCGTTCTGAGCGAAAACTGTGTGTAGCACAGAAGCGAAAAGGAACGCAAAAAGAGGCACGAGAGCACGATGATGAAGCATGGTGGTAAATATGAATTAAGCGAGGATCCTAGTGTTCCTCAGAAGAGATGAAGGTATAGGAGAGAGCGACGATTTGAGGCCATGTGGCCTTTATACGACTTGAACGGCTGAAGGTCAGACAAGTGAACTACCCGCCTCAAACCGTCGTGACGTCAGACTGAGTGTCACCTCGGCCGCCAAGTAGACCTCAATATAGGTGGAATTCGGCATTAATGCTGCGTAGGAGCATTCTAAACTTGTCCAGAACGAAAGCAGTGTCAGTGCAGGTCTTCATCATAACAGGCAAGCTTACTGCGTGATGAACAGAAATCGCTCCTTCCAAATAAGGCAAGGAGTGAACAACTATTTCTGGAGCCCCACATAAAATGATAATTTAGGAGATTTGCGTTTGAATAGGGGTATATATTAAGTTGGCGCCTGTGCGTAATTGACGCGCATTCTGTAGAGGGAGGCGACGGAGAATGCCGAGCAGCTGAGACCACGTGACTCCCGAGCATTTTTCGGCGTTCGGGTTTTGGCAAACGCCCAACTCACCACCACCACAACAACACGGAAATGGCTCGCCGCGACGCTCAATCCAGTGCACCCGCCTACATTCCCCACAATGCTGGTGCAGGTGGCAGACGCCTTCAGGATTCAGATGAAGGGGGTTTTTCTCAGTTTATGAAGTACGTGGCCTCCCTTCCGTTATCATTGGCGCCACTGATGCAAAATGGTAGGAATGAGGTCTGGGCACCAGAGAAGCTCCCAGGGAATATTAGTATCGCCACAGCGGTTGGCGTGTTCGCGGCTGGAATTATCGCAGTGCGCGCATGGGGCGACCTCATGGTAGTTGTGTGACCTAGGCTTGCCGTCTAGTGGTTGGAACAGACGAGAAGTCAGATGACCCTTAAAAACCTGAAGGAAGGAATGGTATCTTGGAGTATCATCACCCTGTTTGTAGAACCTTCTCACTCTGTTCATTACCCTCATTCCCTTATCCTTCTCGCAACGCGTCTTTGGAACATCTCTACATACTTTGTATCATCCTCTATTGCCGCCACGTGTCGGCAGCAACTAATGATAGACTTTCCCCACTGCTAGACCTTTCATGCAGAGCACTGCGACATTGAAAATAAGCAGCACCCCGTGCAAGTTCACCTGAATGCTTATCATGAATATTTTAATATATTGAGTGATCTGCGTTGCAAGGTCCGCTGTCTAGGAGCCTCCATCAACGGCATGCGCGCTCACCATCAACGTCGTTTAAGAATGATAAACTACGGTTGCCGTGTCCGGTTGTGAGCCCACAGCATGATTTGCCATGATTGAAACTGACACGTAATTCCTTCAGGGTAAATGAATATTGGTTATCTGTAGCCGGGTGGTTGTTTTACGTGGGTCCTCAGGGAAGCGCCCGAACTTAACAGCTTGGAGACAAGATTATCTCCCGAGCGAGAACTTCAGACTGCATCATTGAAGTCAGAGTGATCAAACTTTGACATTCAGAGCTGCAAGTGGTTTCATGGCTTGGCATGTCGACCACCTTGTGTTACCTCGCTTGCCCTTGATCACAAACTCGTGATGGTTGCAGGGTTCATATAATGTGATGTGGAGGCTAGTATAATCAAGTGGTCATCCTCCTCTCTTTTCTCTCTCCTTCCCCGCCTTTCTTTCGTTCTGTCCACTGGTGTGGACTTTTCCCATCCAACTTACTAATTTCTTTCCTTCGTTCATCTGGTTGGATCATTCCTCGGGCCCTGGCTGGTCCATTAATTTCACTGCTCTGAAGATCGCTTTGGAGAACACTTGCTGACAATATTTCGCATAATATTTAATATCATCAAAACTTAGGGAAGAATGGTTCGCTATTTGGTGTCTTCCAAGGGAGTTCTTGTGGCATTATTGTTGGGTGTTTCTACTATCCGTGCAGCGAATGACTGGAGTGTACCTTGCTTATCTGGTGAATGCTCTTACGGTATGTGTATTCTTATCAATGACAAGGAATTGCGTGTATGGCGTTATTCGTGTTTAATGATGTGACAGATCTACCTGGCACAAACGACGCCTCCAGTGGTACCATTCACATTGTGCGTATCAGCTATCTTTCGCTCTCGGAGATCTACTTGTAACCGTGATGACACTCATTTCGGTTTTACTCGGACATCCATTCAACCAATACAGTGGGGTGCTGAAGCAGCCATTGCCGACGTCACAACCGCTGCTGGGTGGGAAATTCTTGGATGCGACCCAAACGCGCTTCAACAAGATATTCATCTTGTTTGCAACACCAACAGTGCAAATGCTGCTGGGTGCCAACATCTCCTTAAAAATGGCGCTGAAGGAAAAATTGTGCGCTTACCTGAAAACGTAAGACCAACAAACATCAATTGATCCATAGCATAGAAACTGAGCTTAACTGGGTCTTCGGTAGTGTGGAGCGAGCGCATTTGCACGCATCGCTCGATCATATATTCCGACGGATCAGTCGCTTCCCTCCGACATCGCAAAGCGGGTAGCCAAACGAGATGATACAACACCTCTAGTTCGTGGCTTGACCTTGGATACCAACTTCGGCGCTGTTGATCCCGCGATGTAAGTCTATCGTATTTGTATGTTTTTATGTGCTCATATTCTGCATGACCCCTCTATCAGTTGGGGAGTCGTAAACATCGCCATTCGAGCAGCCAACGTCCCAGGAGCCCAGACCGACAGTGTTACTAAACGTCGTCGTTCTCATGCACGTGAATTCAAGAGGCAGGATGTTGGTGACGCTGGTAAGTATACATGCCCTTCGGCCGCTGCTGTCTTTTTCACAGATCATTTCCCTTTAGACGACAGCCTAAATGAATTCGACCTCACTAAAGAATTCCCACTTGACCCCGTTGATATCAACGAACAGTTCAACCTCTTTAACCAATCTTTGGGTTGTCCACCAGGCGGCCAGGCCTCTGTCAATACTGACGTATACGGGAAAGCCAAAGCAGAAGTAAGCATTGGTATCTTGGCCCGGGGTACCATCGTCCCACCAATCTTCGATGACTTTGCTGTCTTCAGCAGTAAGTATCAGAGTTCCATTTCGCCTGCGAGGTAGCTGGCTAATCTACTTCCACAGACTTCAACGTAGATATTGATAGTTCTGTCACTCTCACTGCCTCTGCTACTGTAAGAATGACTATTTTTCCATTTGACGACGGACCACTTACATCACTTTCTAATACCTCTCTAGGGGTCCCTGGACTCTGGAGAAACCACGTTGTTCACGGCCGGAATCCCAGGTTTCGTTATTCCTGGTATCCTTACCCTTGGTCCTACGTTCCAGATCGCTGGACAGGTCGTCGCAACCTTGGATCTCAACGTTGATCTCGAAGTTGGGGTGAAGTACGCTGTCAGCAATGGACAGTTTAGGTTCCCTCCGGCTGACGGCGATAATGGAAGCCAAGAAGCCTTCCAGATTCAGGATACCCGTGAGTGATGAGCGATTCACGTCTCCGGTGGCACTAATTTGGGCTCTTCCACCTTTAGCACTTAGACTGTCAGCCACACCATCCGTTGCTGCGACTGGTAGTATCTCAGCTCACGTCATCCCTAGCCTGAACCTCGGTGTCTCAGCTTTCTCAGGCGTCGTCGAGGCCTCAGTATTCCTCAAGCTCGATGCCTCAGCGACAGTAGAACTCAGTCTCGAAGCCACTTCCGGATTGATTGGTGCACGATCAATTGAGAACCGTGCTGCACCCGGTAATATGCCCGTCGCCGTTGGTTGGAGACCTAACAGGGGTAGGGGCCGTATCGCTAGCAGGGGCATGGACGCCGATCCTGCACCGATGTCACCTGCGCAATCCAATGCTATGAATACTAAGGATGACATGGATATAGGAGGCGAACTCATCCTGCCATCCGAGAATACTGGGAACGACCCCAATGACATTAACTTCGGAGGATGCTTTACAATTAGTGCTGACTTCGTTGTCAGTGTTGGTGCTGACGGCAGCTTCTTCACGCTGTTCGATGAAAGCACGTCACTTGAGTTGTTCAGCAAACAGTTCGAACTATTCAAGGTGAGCCCAAGGACTCTTATTTTCAGCAAGTCCATTTTATTAATGTCCTCTTAGAGGTGCTTCGGAGCTCAAGCAGCCAATGCCAGACGATCTTTGAACAGATTCCATTCGGGAATTGTTGGCCCTCAAGCACGTCAAGTGAAGTCGAGACAAGACGACGGAAGCGGATTGAAATGCCCACCAGTGGAATTTGGAGCTCTCAAGACAATCGCAGACGACAACGTAAAAGCAGCAGAGTAAGTAGTTTTGGCGTCGCTCGACGTTGGCGAGGTTAACGATTGGTTCGTTCCAGCATACGCGCTCAGTAACACGATGAGCACCTTAGATGGGACCTTGGGTAATGAGTCTTTGGAAGAATTTGATATACTCTTAGCCTAATGTAACGCAAGAAAGCTAGGACGCTCAATAGCACTTCTCGATCTCAGTAGGAGCACGTGAAATAACAGTGCTTGCCAAATATTGGATCTTTTCTTTTCAAGTCAACGCAACATATCTGGATGCATTGATCATAGCCATGTACGCTAGCAAACTACCTATAGTGCTGTAAGGCGACCTTCTCAATGTAGGAGGCCTGAGCAGGCAGTCAAATGTCCAATACAAGCAGACTGATTGAGTGTGTTAAAACAGTTACTTGATGCTTGAGTGACGGAAGCAGCCATTCGCATAGTCTAATGATGAGGTCATAACTTATAGCCTCGGCTTCTTGTTGATGATAACATGATGTGGCATTAGCGTACCTATCCTCATATCGTTCGAACACATCTCAAATATACAACTCCCATGAAATTCCACTTCACAATTGTCAAGCCCTGCAGTCGAGTGTCCATCTCGAGTTGATCAATAAGGGTAACCAAATTGATGGCTTTGGCGAGGACAGAACCCAGCGACAGCGGGACCGTACCCATGGTATGATATGTTTTATGGCCAGTGGCTGTGACCGGGTGTGACACAAGTTACACGAGTTCTTCCTGGACCCTGGTCTCAAGATGAGCATGCCAGACACGGCGCAAGCAGTTAAGGCACTAACTGCGAACTTGGAGGACGCACCACAGGACCTCCTTGAGCTTCGAAACTCCTTCATCCCCATCAGTCAACTAAAGCGAACCCGTCTTGCTCATCATCCAATTTGTTCGGGAAGAAGTTGACTTTCTCACTATCGAATCTGCCAACCGATACCAATGGATATCAGTCACGCATGTATATTGAAACTGAAGGAATATTGCATTGGGAGTCCATACGCTCTGGAAAATCCTTCATATCCCACCGATCAACCCGTCCTGGCAACGCGAATTGCTCAGGCGTGCTCAAGGTCATCGATTGGGCCACATGTGCCGAAGCACCTCTATTGCAGGAGCTCACCGTCCGATTCAGAGGTGAAATGCGGGATCCGAGTGCCGTTAAAGCAACTGCTCAGATAATGCGCACCACGCCTCCAACGCCTTACACTGTCAAAGTTTTGCATTTCATGGGATTCATTCATATTTCAACGCAACCTGACAAGCCTTGTGTTGGAGCACCCGGCTGTGCATCCTACCTGCCACAGGTTAAACAAGTCTCAACAAATGTGCCTCGTCTACGGAAACTTGAACTCAACCGGGCACTCCCCCCTGACTCAACCCCATCGTTGATACAATTTCATTTGCCTGACCTCGATGAGCTGAAATCAACGACAACGCGACGGCTGCAGACCACTCATCTTGCATCTTCCTTCCCGCCTTCCGCAGCGGTTCAATATCGCCTTACAGAAACGATGCACCCACATATACTCACCACGCTTAACTCGTTTTATACCAAACACCCGCCTCAATTTGGTGACCAGATACTAGACACTTTGTCATTCGCTCACCGTAATGATTTCACAAACATCATTTTGAAGTTCAAAGTTGGCTCTGTTCCACCCCGGAGACCAATTATACCAGACAGTAACAGAAGATCTAGTGCTTTCGTTGGTTCAACTGTTCCCCGTGTTCAGAATTAGACGGTTGCTTGTTTATACGTCTCGGGAGCTTTGTCAGAAATCCTGGCAATCTGTCCCAATGCGTCGGAAATTAAGACCAATGAATTCGCCTCCTTGCGCAGTCAGTAACCGTATCTCTTTGTCGTCGATGATGGTGAGTTTATTCCCCGTCATACCTCACTCTTCTTACCAATGTTTCCATCTTCAGCTGACGCCTGGAATGAGTCGCAAATTTAACAATTCATATTAATGTTTTAAAGAAGCGCAGAGGCCGACAGCGTTTGAATTGGAATTGATGGAATGCGAATCGCATATGTCAGTGATATTCTGGATAGATAATGGGATGCGAGGACAATGAAGTGACACTGCAAAGAATATATAAAGTGTGATTAGAAAAGTAGAAATTGGACCAGTCGAGGTCGCATTTTGAGGCACAAACTTGGATAATAAATTAATGTAGTGTGAATAGCGTCCATGGGCCGTGAATGTTCTTGTTTGTTATTTATCCTTATATAAATGGGCCTTTATGATCGACCATTGCAATGCGTGGTCGGAAAACTGTGTACGTTATTCTTAGCACCGAATGACGAACAGCCCCAGTTTGTGACATACTTCAACAGCATTCGCGGCGCTTCGCACATTTACAGCGTAGAGCGTCCATCTCCAAATCCAAGTGAATATGTTGCCGGATGGATTGTACAACTCTAGCTGCCCATCAAGTGCGCTATATGCAACGGTGGGGTGATTCTCGGTTAGTGAAATTCGTGGCAAAAATATTTGTTATTCACTTTTGCAGTAGCACGTGGGCTTCACGAAGTTTCATGAAGCGTTGTAAAGATGGACTTTCGGTGGTAGAGTGCGCTAGGTCACCGAGTTTTGTGATATTGGCATTGAGTTTGTTGTGCATGGCGTTTTCGAAGGAATGAAAGAGCGCAAGCACGGTGACGGTAAGGATGACGACAAGGAAGACGGAAAAGATGATTTCAAGGAAGGAGCTCATCGTAGGGTAGAAGAGTATGGAAGTGAACGATGGTTGCTAGTAAGAATGGGGTACTGGATATATTATGTAGAGGACCTGAAAAGTTGTAACCTTAAACGACTACCTGAGCCGCTTCAAATTATTATCACACAAGCGTACATTCTAGTTGAGGCTGTGGAGCGAAGTGTCCTCGAGTCCGTCCTCTCAGTAGAATAAGATGACGAGCCACGGCCCGTGGAAAGCATGCCTGGCTGTCTTTTTTCACTAGCACTCAGTGTCCGGAGGCTGGAGTGAATTAATAATCGATGATCCACAAGAAAGGAAGCTCTCTCTGGTTTTAGCGATTAGCTGTATTAGATTGGATTGGCGAGTTGTTGGAGTTAGGTGTTCAACACTTCACACACTTCGTCCACTTACAAGCTTCGCCACAAAGCTGCTAGCGTACCCATCTCCGAGGACGTGATTGTCAGTCGTATAATAAGATGAAGGGCAGTGTATTATACTTTCGCTTCGTGGCAATTCCAAGGCTGTGAGCTCACTGAAGCAGTCGGCCTGCCCAGGTTCTACGTAGAACTAATAAGCGTAACCGACAAGTGGCAAGAGGACGTCTTGGGATCTGCTGCGGGTGTAAAAAAATCTGATTGTGGAGCATTGGTATGGCCAGTGGCACATGGATTATGTGGCGTGGATCGACCAAGCCTCACACTTTTCACTGTGTATGGGCTGTGCATGTGATATTCTAGGCACTGCAGGGGTCAGTTCACGATCGGTGGCAACTAGTTTCAATGGGGTTTACCGACGTGTTTGTTGCAATTGGGGTGCATGTCTAGATGCGTCGGTAATATGTACCGATGAGTAAATAGGATTCTGAGATGTCGGGCCCTGCATTAAGCAGAAGTGGCAGACATCGCCGGATGGAAGTCTGAGATCTTTGAGATGGTATTGAATAAATATACCCAATGTCTCATGCAGATAGTGTTAGCAAAGACCGAGACCGTCATTGGACGACGATTGGACGATATGAAACTGCTCAGGACGGCGTCAAGAGGGTTACACGGAACAGAAGTGCCAGTGTGCGCCGCCACTCTGGGATGCACAGCCACGTGGCCAGATGCGGCGACTGGAAGCGACTTTGGGGTGTCTCCACAACCACCGCGCCCTCTTTTGTCTTCAACGTTACACCCAACCTCCTAATCCCCGCCACCATCGTCTAGCACAGCGACCGCGATTGAATCTCTGAGTTGGACCTTCATATACCTCGACCACAAGGGATTCACCTTTCTAGACATGGCGGACTCTGTCATTGGCTCTTCCGTGAACCTGGATGCCAGTCGTATGTATCTGTCTCCTCTTTGCACCCTCTTCGATGTCCATGTTGCATTGCGCACTCGTGGTGGAAGTTGTACCAGTCAGCTGACATGTCAAGCAGTCGCAGTCGACTCCGGTGAACCGCTGTATCAAGTCAAATTACTTTCTGCTCTCCGTACTGGTGCGTGGACATCGAAGCTGTCGGATATGGAATCATCTCATATTATCTATATGTTGACCAGGCGACCCAGCACTTATTCATCCATTTCTGACCGAGATTGGGAAGGACAGGCGGAATTCTACAGAGGGCCCGAACAGTTTAGATACGGGCGCTGCGGCGTTACATCTAGCTATTCGATGTGGTACAGGTAAGTTTTGCTCGTATCACTTCTTTCAATTCTTGACTTTGCGTTAGTTGCCACCGTTGGCTTGCTGTTAGCACATAGAGCCATTACCCCCAACGGGGTTCACCCTCCCGGCTCCGGCACGACAGCGTTGCACCTTGCGGCATCATTAGGCCGAGTGGATGTCGTCAGCTTGTTGCTTGAACAAGAAATGATTGATGATAGCCGACGGGATGCTCAAGGGAGGACATGTAGGGAGGTTGCACGTTCCAAAGAGATTGTACAGGCCATTGATGGTAAGTGCCAAGCATCATACTTCTGGCTGTTCTGACCATGGCTTTTTCATTTTCCTCAAAGATTCTCGGTCATTCATCAATGCATCTTATCGGTCTCTGTTACGAAGCTATATCTTATCGCCAGCCACCAACCCCCCACCCCCCACTCTCATAAGCCTTCTCGAATCACCCCGCGTACAATTCATCAATCTATCCTACCTGGATGACGATTCTGGTTCCGCCCTTCTGCATGAAGCTGCCGCTCGAAAAGACCTGCGTTTAATAGAGCTGGCCATCAGAGCAGGTGCAGACGTGTTTGTTCGGAATCGAAGGGGAAAAATTGCCTATGAGACCGCTGGCAAAGACGATAAAGTTAGAGTATTCTTACGACAATGTGAGTTTCTCATCGCTATGTCGATGTAGTGGTTGTTGACGATTGAACGCGCATAGATGCTAATCATGACACAACACTGATTCAAAGTCCTAAACTCATGGCTGAGCCACCAACATTAAGAGGCTATCTTCATAAGTATACAAATGTCGCCAAGGGGTACAATTCAAGATGGTTTGTCTTAGATCAGGGCGTGCTTTCTTGTATGTGAAACCTTTCTCGAACTGCATATAGCTGACTCTGCCTCTTTTTTTCCGTTTTTTTTTTTTTGTTTTTGTCTTCGCACCATGATCCGTAGATTACCGCCATCAGGAAGACGAAACTGTTGCCAGTCGAGGGTCCATCTCCATGCGCAATGCAGTGCTTAAAACATCATTCAACGTCAACGTTGCAAGTTCCAACCCGAATTCACCGAATCCTCAAGTAAGCGGAGAGAAGCTCCGATTTGAAGTCCAATCTACGCCGCCCCGCGGCCATGGTTCGTCTGGCATACAAAAGTGGTTTATGAGGGCCAATCACCCGGTCGAAGCCTCGAGATGGGTGCAAGCCATACAACGCAGCATAGATTGGTATAAAGCCGGAAGTGGCATTCCTGCCACCGGAATGGGGCTCGGAAAAATGGTCGAAGATAACGAAATGTTGGGTACTGGAGTGGGCGTCAGTAGGAAGAGTGGTGACAATGACATGACCGCGTTGCGAGGTTCACCATCCTTACGGTCACACAAGCCTTCTCTATCGGGAGCGCTCTTGATGAGGAAGGTTACAACGCCTGGGTCTATCTCTGGAATAGGTGTCGATTCTGACTCGCTGTCGGGTTCGTATGCAGACTTAGCGGCCAGTAATACGGCTTCAGATGCTGACAAGCGGAGCGATTCCATGAAAGGTAAAGAGGATGAAGCGGCTAGGGTCGGCGGCAGTGACAGTTCGAGAAGGAGAGCAGGTTCATCACGAGATGACTCTTCGGCCAATTCAGGAACGGATATCCCCCCTCACGATTCATCTATGGACCTTCATGGAAACGCTACCGCGGCCCAGATGGAATTGACATCTCAGTTATTGGCTAGTTACATATCTGCCGTCGGATATGCCCCTTCATCCACATATTCCTCCCCTCAGCCAAATACGAATTCAGCCTCTGGGTCCACGATGAAACTATCCGCGGCAGTACAAGAGTCATTCTCCCTCGTCCAATCCATGCTAACAGAGTACACTCAAATGGTCAAAGAACGCGACGACTGGTGGAAAAAGCAAATCGCCAAAGAACGCGAAAGACAAAACTTTTGGGAAGAAAGTCTGGCCAGCGTCGTTCGGGAGGGTGAAACATTGGAAAAGGAGCTTAGAATTCGAAGTAGAAAGCGCGGTTCCAAGTTTTTCGACGCGAGTTTGTACGGGAGTTATGGGGCCGTGAGCGGCGACCTGGCTGGGTCGATGACTTGGAGGCAACGGAGGCAATCTGTCCAAGCCCAGCCGTTATTTGAGCACGCGGATGAAGCGGAGGCTAAACCCCAGCCGACGACTCAAACTGCGGATGGGCTCCCGGCTCCTCCGGCACAAATACCTCAACAGTTGGTGACATTACCTGCGAGTGTTGACAAACCGCAGCGGCTTCCGAAATCGCCGCCGACAAGTCAAGGAGCGGTACCTGCCATCACATATAACCCACCAATGACGACGGCCCCGCTTCATCTTTCGTCTAAGCCTACACCTACGAGTGCGCCATCCTTCGCCACGCAGCTCACTGACAGTCCTCCACTTGCTGGGTCTATTCTGCCTGCTCCTGAAAATGTTCTTGCAGGAAAGGCGTTATCGCAGGGCCTTTCACTTAGTCTTCGTGGTCACCATTATCATCAGATGATTGTTCGATCTGGGGATGGTGCCGATGAAGGTGATGAGGTTGACATGGATGAAGAGGACGAATTCTTTGATGCGATCGAAGCGAATGCTCTACCTAACCTCATGATACCTCCAGGTTTGAAGTCACCTACCCTCAGTGTCGTGGATGTTGCAGGTCTTGAAGAACGTATGGGGATGAAAGGTGCCGATGATGTTGATGTGGAAGACTTGAAATTGGCTGTGATGTTGTTGGGAGAGAACATGGATTCATTCATCAAGAATGGATATGCGAAGACGAGTGGTGTGGTTGATGGTATGGTTAAGGGTGTAGGGGCCGTCAATGTCAAAGTTATCAAACGGGAGGTTGCGCCGCTTATGGCATATAAGAAGCTGAGGAGTGAATTGGGATTGGGGACCGATGAAAGGCCGAGCACGAGTTTGTGGAGCGTGTTGAAGCATAGTATTGGGAAAGATTTGACGAAGATCAGTTTTCCTGTGTTTTTCAATGAGCCGACGAGTATGTTGCAACGGATGGTAAGTTTTTCCGTGGTTCCTTACGGGGCCGTGGTTGCTGATTTGCGTGCTTGTAGGCCGAGGACATGGAATTCTCAGAGTGCTGTAAGTGTTGGTGACTCTCTTAGCTAATGCACGTTCTGACCCTTTCGTTAGTGGATATTGCTGCGCGTGAAAAAGACCCATTGCTTCGTATCGCGTTTGTTGGAGCGTTTGCTATGTCGAATTATTCATCAACCATTGGCCGGATAGCAAAGCCTTTCAACCCCATGCTGGTGAGTTTTTCGTAGGCTGACAAATACTTGATGAGATTGACGATTTCCATAGAGCGAAACTTTCGAGTATGTTAGATTTGACAAGAACTACGCTTACCTGTCGGAGCAAGTCAGCCATCATCCACCTATTTCGGCATGCTGGGCACAATCACCTTTATGGCACTATTATGGCGAGGTATGTACCTGTGATGGATTTTTTTCCCTGTCACTCATCCGTCGCGCTCTAGGTCGACGCGCAGAACAAGTTCATGGGCAAGTCATTCGAAATTAGACCAACTGGTATTGCGCACGCGGACCTACTCTTACCCGCCGAACGTGCCCCACATTATCCCAAAGCACAAGGGCAGCATAACGAAGGCAAGGTGGTGGAACACTATACTTGGAAAAAGGTCACGACAAACATCTCTGGCTTTATCATCGGGTCGCCGACGATAGACCATTATGGTGACATGGTGGTAGGTTACTTGCGAAGCCCCCCGGTTGTCGTCTCTCAATCTGTTTTTTTAATAGGTAATCAACCACCGTACTGGTGATCGTTGTGTCCTCACTTTCAAGCCACGTGGATGGAGAGGCAAGGACGCCTTTGAAATTTCGGGTCAAGTCCTTGATGCCTCTGGAACCTTGATATACGAGATTGCCGGAAGATGGAACTCCCAGCTGATCGCGCGCCATGTTGGGAAAAACCACGGTGGGACGTTGAATCCCGATGTTACAGTCAACGATGAATATCAGCACCATGCATTGACTTCCAATCGACCACATGCATTTTCACCTTCGTCAGCGGAGTATATCCTTCTTTGGAGAAATTCAGATAAAATCCCTGGCTCACCGTTCAATTTGACGCCTTTTGCGGTGACGTTGAATGATTGTGACAAGGAGATGTTGAAGCCTTATCTGTGCCCTACGGATTGTCGACTTAGACCGGATCAAAGGTCGTTTGAGATGGGCAAATATGAGCTTGCGAATGATTTGAAGACGATGCAGGAAGAGAAGCAGAGGGTTACGAGAAAGGCTAGAGAGGAAGGGAGGAAGATCCCTCATAGAGCTCGGTGGTTTAGAGCCGAGACGGACGCGGATACTGGGGAACGAGTTTGGGAACCTGTAAGAGATGAGAAAAGTGGTGCGTTGGAGTACTGGGTTGAGAGAGATAGAGTGTGGAAGGAAGGAGAGGGTGCCAAGTGGAAAGATGTGGATCCGATATTCATTGATGAACCGGCAGTTATCAAGTCGTGATCGAGCAGGGGAATCAATTCTTGGTTGTAGCTGCGGATGGTTGCCGAGGGCGATGAGCAGTGAAGGACGTGATGGACTGCGGATTTGTGTATTATGTATGCATCGTGGAAGGGGGCAAATTGTTGGCTTGGTTGTTGATTCGTCTAGGGACTTGTGTCTGTACCGCGCTTAATATTATCTTGTTTCATTAGAGAATCTTGACATCGTAACGTACATTATCTCTACACAGCTTATTTCAGTACATTTTTCGTTTCTCATCCGCGCTGCACCGTAATCATCGCCTTTCGAACGACGACGAGAGAACTTGAACTCGATGGGACAACCTCTATGAACATTACGAGTATATTGATTCGGGTGGTGGACTCGATGCGAATTGGATTGACCCCCAGTAAGAAGTAGGATCAAACGTGGTGAGGTATATACAGAGAACGCTGGGGAGCATCCGAGGTACAGAGCCCGTACATGGTATCTATTAGCGTCTCATTAGTAAAAATCTCCGAAAGTAGAGCTCCCATCGGAGCCACTTCATCGACTCGAATTCCTCTATGAGCGCGCCCATCTTCAGTTTCTGACGCTCCATGTTTTCTTGTCGAGATTCGATTCGTCCTCTCCCCAACCTTGGATGTGATTTCAATAACCCTAAACTTTTTGGCCATAACTCTATCCGCCTCGTATCCGCCTCCTCCCGTATTCGGCGTTGATCGTGATAACTGACGCCATTGTTCGCATGAACCTCCTCCATTCTTGCAAGTCCCGACTGACGAAAATAATCTGCAAACTGAAAAAAATGAAGATATTATGAGAGCAAGCAGCGGGTGATGACGAATCAGTAGCGTATGTGGTTTTGTAATGCTGCCCAGCAGTGCCCAGGATCATGGGCATAACGTCTGGATGCTGTTCTATCCACTGTTCGCGAACATAAACCTCAGGGGGACGAGATTTACCAACAGGAAAAAACTCCATGCTCTCTGTGGACAACAAACCACGGCCACCGAGCACAGAGTGGGCAGGATGGGTTGTCGTTGATCACGAAGGAAATAAATCTGCATTTTTCTTCCAACAAGGCACACAGTATATCTGGGAATGCGTAGGAGTCTGAAGGGGTGGTGGAGGGCAGACTTGCAGTGCAATGTGAAACGGCTGATGCGGCTCAAGGCGAAGCAATGAAGCGAGGAGCATAATCATCTCGCCATTCAAGAGTGGTCAAAAGATACAGGTGAAGCTGAAACAGTTGCAACTGCACATTCGGCACAAGGGGATTTGTCAGTTTTCCAGATGGAACCGACATGTAACCCCCAAGTGGATATGCGCAAATTGGGCAGTTCCTGTCCATCGAGGTCCTGAAGGCGGAGGTGCCAAATGTCGACAGGAAGTGAGAATTTCGTTGAAAGAGGGGAGATGTATGGCTCCAAGATAGGCGACTCAACATTGACGTTGAGGACGTGGTAAGGAGATACGTTGAATTCATTCGAACTACCTCGAGAAATAGGGAATATGGTTGAATTCAGGGCTTTCTCGAGCATAGCAAGGCGTAAAGCGCGTAAAGGTGGTGGACATGTCACAGTAACGAATGCTCAGAATAGGCGACTTCACCACCACAAAAAAAATATATATCAAGTCATAGAGTTGAATCATGAGTTTTATGTACACTGGTGGTACTGGTTGGCAATTCGTCATGATTAATTAGAAATTCATTAATAATATGTGTGAATTAACATCATACAAGATTGGCCAATCTAGTTTGAAAAGGTGTCAACTATATAAATAAAATCAATAAGTCGGTCCAATTTCCGCCAAATCCATCCAGGGCCGTCATCGGAAGATGGGACCTCGTCAATGTAGATCTCAGATACCAATATTTCATGGGATATGTGAATCTGATTCAAATTTTCGAATCGATAGGTTCTCGAATCAACCATAAGAGCATGAGCTCACCCTTGCGTCGAATGCGAGAACGCAGTTTCCATGAACTTGATGATCGTTGAATTTCGTCGAAACGCTTAACGACTACATTCATCTTAGGTCTTTCGTGTGGATCTTCCTTGACCATATCTTCAATCAATGGTCTCATGAATCCGACTTAACCCTGATCAAAGGAAGAAGAGCTGTGCATGTTCTGCTCGCTGTGTCTTATGTGTTTGCTAAATTGCGTTCGCCGAATGTTAATATATAATAACTCATGTCGCGACGACCCCATGAGGCAACGCTGATGGTGTAAACGCGCATATAACACGTTCTGAGTACCATGACCCCCCAACTCCTTGCCGTCATTGTGTTTTTGTCGACAGCGGGCGTATGTCGTCTAGGCTGAACAAGCAGAGTTGTGCTACCTGTGATTTGGTACTGGATCATGCTTCCCATGTGAGGCGGGCCAAAAAACGAGGTTTCGCGGCTACCTGTCCATTCATCAGTTTCATTACGAACGCTCTGGGCCTGGCTCTTAACCACATTTTCCAAAAAATCTTCAAATCTGATGCCTGGCTAACAGAATAATTAATGAAGAGAGGCGGGAGGAGGGGCGATACTCGAATGGGTCATGGGTATTCCATGGCAAATAGCCGAGGGCTACTAGTTAACCAACGGCTGAAGCAAGGGACCTATGCGCATGCAGTATGTACCTATCAATAACGACGTGTGAGCAGTGGAGATTATCATGATGTTGAAGGTTCTGATGAGAGCATTGGTGGATTGCTAGATTCCGGAGGGTCAAATTCATGGGTAAAAAAGAGATTCTATCCAAGTTTGCACTGAGATTCTAATCGTTATCGAACTGTTGCCAACCATGATCTGGTTATCGGACAACACGTCGATAGCCATTAGCTCCTCGGAGGTTCCCGACTGTGTATCTATACGCCCTTGGCACGTACCTACACAGGTTCCGCATAATGATATTCTTGGCGACTAATTTAATCTCGTCTTGACCACTAGTCTCACCAGCCTACAAAGGCAAATGGCAAAAGGATTTCGATGTCACAAGAGCGTAGTAATACTGGATACTGGTACACCTACTTACAGGGGTAACAGGATAGAATCTGACTGAAAAAGGGTAGTTCCGAGGATAGGCAATGCGAACCCTACCCAATGAGAAGGGTATCGGTACCTATAGCAATGCCGACCACTAGTTGGTGGGCATTAATTCCTTTGCCAGTAAAAACAGCAAGAAAATGCTATTCAGGCATACTAGACGCCTGTGAATAGAATGCTTCACATTATGGAACGGTGCCACAAGAATGAAGTAGCAATACGCACCAAGATATGACTACCATGGGCTACCATCCTCCACCAGGTGGACTACTTGGTGTAGGAATATCTTTCGGCATCGTCGTTGTTCGAGGTGCAGGAGGAGGTTCGAGTTCTTTCCTCCACTCTATCTTCTCCACTCTGACATCTCCATCTATCAGTTGGTACACATATGTGACAACAACAGGCCCTTGTATGTCCATGAGCGCGAAAGATGGCGTGGCATCGCTGCTATACAAAAACGAACAAAAAGGGATGAGCATCAACGATTTCATTGACCCTCCTGCTCATGGTGAGACTAACCCGCTAATTGACCCAGTCCATGCTCCCGTAGCGGATCCTGGATTCACAAAGAACTTCCCGTCATATTCCGCAGCTTGAAATCTATCGGGGGTGGCCGTGAGGAATGATGGAGAAAATCAACAACTCTCACTCACGTGTGTGTGTGGCCTGACACGAGTACGTCCACATCCATTTGTCGAGACATAGCACTCAATGAGTCAAGGTCACCTATAGGAACACACTGATGGCCATGCACAACGCCGATCCTAATGGGGTTGTGTACCACAGTCATAGATAATGGGAAGGGACTCTAAGCAGACGTCAACTCTCATTCAAGGAATCCCCGCCATCTCACAGCCACAAGGGTAGCTAATATGAGACAAAAAGAGCTACTCTCTGCGTACCTCGTCATAGTCGCCGCGAGCAACATGCACATCTGGAGAGATCGTCTTGAGGTATTCATACGTCTCCTTGTCGCAGACATTGCCGGTACATAGAATTTGCTGGATCTTTCCTGGAACTAATAATTTCTTAAATTTTGCAGGCAAGTCATGGATGCGATGCGGTATGTGAAGGTCGCCAATAACGAGGACGAGGACCATGGTGATGCTGAGGAAAAGGAGCTACTGTGTTTGGCTACACATGACGATCCAAACAAGTAGCGTCAAAGCCACGTGGGCTTGACGGCAACCAATAGCGAGAATTATATCAATGCATGTCACTAACAGCTACCATGGAATCATTGGAGGCTATCGAGCAGGAGATCGAATACCTGGACAACCCTCCTTCTGATCTCCTCTCACTCCGTAACACCCTCGTACCGGTTGGAAAATTGCCCGCAGAAATTGTTCTAGTCATCATCCAAGCCCTTCGTGATCACTTCGTCGGCCTGCAGCCTATAGAACGATACAAGTGGACCACCATCACACGAGTGTATGGACGTTGGAGGACTATTGCATTGCACTCACCTATTCTCTGGACTACCCTCTGTATCCCTCCGATCAATCCTTTCTGGCAACGCGAGATGCTCAAGCGCGTCAGGGATATCCCACTTGAAGTCGTTACAATCTCTCTCGATCCTCGACAATTCGAGAGCTCTAAATGGACCGATGAAGACGTCAGAGTCACTCTCCGTCACTTCTTTACTAAAGGCATAAAACAAGCTAGGAAGCTCCTTTTGTACGTAACCCCAGATAGCAGGTGGGGATCGAAAGGAGCGTTCAAGTATGCGAATCGTGGAGAGGCACCTATGCTGGAAGAGCTATCTATTCGTGGCCACGGGTGTATGCCTGTCATACCACAACAACTATTTAAGAGGAGCGCGTCTTTGCTCCAACATTTGACCCTCGTCCGGTGCAGGTTCACCTGGGATACTTTCCTTTTTAGTCCCAACCTACTTAGCCTCAGGATAGAATTTCCAGCCCTCCGTCCAACGTGGACCAACCTGTGGCTGATTCTGAGTCACACACCTCACTTGCAAGCGCTCACATTGGATCACGTGTTACCAGACTCTACAGCTCCGTCATTGAAGCCATTAGATTTATGCAACCTCCAGGCATTGTCACTCGATGACGAGGCTACAAATATCAGCAACCTGCTTTCGTGTTTGTCCTTCCCAACCTCTTCCACCACCCACTTACGAATGATGGATCGACATTACTCATTTAAACAAGTGCTTCGAACGCTCAACTCTTTCTACGCCAAAAGCTCACCGCGTCCCACTAAAAAATCCCTTCATTCTATGACTGTCAACCACGGGTACTTCCTTTCAGCAATAACTTGTCAACTAGACGATGGCCACATTTGGTTTGACCTGTTTTCTCGGCACCATTGGGGACGTTATGATTCCCAAACAGAGGAACTAATCCTTTCTTTGATCCGGCTCCTCCTTGTTGGTGACATTCAACAACTAAAGGTTCAGACCTTTGAAGACTTTGCCCCTGAAATTGTCTCAATGTGTGGCACCATACCCAAGATCGAAATTGAGGAGTGCTAATCAGATCGTTCATTGGTGAGTTTGCCTCTCGTCTTGGTGTATATTTTGATTATTTACAGATACAATCTCCTAGTCTGGATGGCTTGAGTATGCAGGTAGCATCATAGGCCACATAGAAACAGGCGCAGAGAGGGTTGCAAATCTTTGCAACACTTATTGGCGCGGATTATCCCCTCGTTAATCTCATGTGATTGTATTAATATAGGCAGGATGCGATCTAGATACCTAAAGTATCGGCTATCTGCATACTTGATCCGCCTGCGTAGATGCCATACTATGATCACAAAGCTTTGGCACCCTCTCGTTGGTAGTCCACGACTTGTTATAAGGGTACAATAGTACACAACCCAGCGTCAAGGGTTTTAACACATTATCAATAATCATACCTGACACAGATGACAATTTGTGTAGGATCAATAACAATCGTTTATAGAGTGGTGTTGGAATAGAGGTGACATTATTTTTACGCATCGCATGTCAACTGGTACATGGGGAAAGTTCATTCGATCCAGTTGCCTACGATTGTGCAAAAGGCGTGTTTTCGCTTTTCATTGTTTCTGGTGATAACCTGTACTGTGCCGGTATGCCCCGCTTTAACCCAACGAGACCGCTGACTAGCCTACTGGATGTCGACACGAGTAATTGGGTTTGCGGCTGGACAGGCCGCCACTATTTGAGGCGCAAATATAGGGCAAGTGGGAGTGTGCAGGGTTTGATTTCGTCCAGAGGAGAGAGCCGTGAGAACGGAGGGATATACTCCTGTACTTCAGAATTGTGATAACCCTTGTGTTGACGGAAGGAGAACGTCAACCACGGATTATTGTGACTCAGAGAGCGAGTAATTTCGAGTTTGTTACAGTATCGGTGAACGTCGTGAACGCCAAGGAAGAGAAAAGAACGGGGATAGAGTCTTGGGCGGTGCTTCGTGTAGAAGGTAGTGAGGCTGACGAGCAGAGGTACTATCGTTGAGGATGAGGAAGCCAATAAAATTGGTTCTGACTTGTGAGCATCATGAGAACGACGACCTTGGGTGGAAGTTGACCGATAGGAGTTCGGAAGTTCCTGACGGAGGGGTGGTCAAGCGACGTGTATCTCAAGATTTCAAGTGCGCATCTTGTCGTTCAGTACGTTGCGGTGCGTCTAAAGTGCGCTGGGGAGAAGAGATGTTACACGTAAATCGAGCTAATTGTTACGCGTGCCAGAGTTCTCACCCCCGAATGGTCTAAAACCTTCAATTGTCCGGCGACAAATGCCTAGAGAGCGACAAGTAATCCGTCACAAGGCATTCACGGCGTCCCATGATAAAGTACGTACAGTTTTATCAACTTATTGAATTGATTGGGCACAAATAGGATTATGTGGAATATAAAGTATAGCCCTCAATCTAAAATCACTTGCAAATCATCCTAGATTGTGGGGCTCGAATAACTGGCGGATTCGAAATATCTAAGCACCATTTACGCTTTCTCCTTGCCGCGAATTGGTGCTCAAGGCGCGCGGATTATACATCACAATCTTATCATTAGGGTATTTATCGTTTGACACCCAAACATCCCAGGCCAGCGAATATAACTATTTTAAGGGGGGATATTATCTCCACGCCGGTTTTTGTGACGCAAGAGACGAGAAACAGTAATAAAACAATGTACTACAAATTGTCCAACGAGCGTATCTGCAAATCATTGGTTTTGAAGCGAGCTCGAAACGCACCGTTATTATTGCATAACTGATACCTGGCAATGTCAAAGCAACTCAAACCTCCTTTGGTGCAACATCTGGAATTGAACTAGGCCAAGGGCCGTGTTCCGCACCAGGATGCAGGAATCCTAGACCATGAATGTGGTATTGTTCCCCAACAACCTCTTTTGTCGCCATCATTAGCTTGTCCAGTCGCACCATCAAGGCGTAGGCAGTGGAGATCCCAACGCAAAATGTGCTGTAAAATCACCATTTAATCATAAATTGAAACGGCGGAATGAAGACTAACAGGTATTGTTCATCCATCAACGTTTCCAAGGTCAACACCCTGGGTAACCCATAATCCTCTTCCGCATCCTTATGAATAACCTCAAGCCCATGATACTGGAGCGTAAGTCTGTCCAAGAGGGGGCAGGGTGTGATTTGTGGTAAAGGGTTTCCAGTCCGCAACGACGATGAAACCATATCTGGGGACAGAAAGCCCTAGATCAGGAACAAAGATGGAACTTGGGGGGACGCAAAAAGACGAACTTATGACAGCCAATACATCTCCCTGAAAATCCGTATCTATGAATCTCGAGCGTTTGAGAAATGCACGCGTCCACGATGGCTCCAAGTGCTTGATTACAGACAGCAGATCGGATAGGCAATACGCAATTTGCCTGAAAAATAGCAATAAGCTGTCTGTCAACAACGAGACCTTCGACTTACATCTGCAGCTGTTGGATTCTTATGTATCTCATCACCGGCCACCGACCCCTTAAGGAAAACTAGAACCGGAACACGGGATCAAACCTGTCGATTTCATGACAGGAATCAGGCTATATACGTACCTCGTATACTATGTTCGTCCTAAGTGCTTCCGACCTCTTCAACTTACTTCGAATCGCAATCAAACTGGTGACGATCTCTTGAATGTCTTCGTCCTTCTTCTGAGAAGTCGAAAACGAAATCACGGAGCAGTACAATGAACCAATTTCTGAACATGTTGTGGCCAATATATGACGTTGATAGCTTCGGATCGTTGCCGAAGGCGGAAGGAACGAGAAAATGCTTTGGTATGCAATAAATCAATATTAGGGAATAAAGGTGTAAGACACGACAAACGTACAACGCAGCTGTAACACCGGCGGTAACCAAAACGAAACGGCGCTGAGGGTGGTGTTAGTAGAATAAAACCCGAACGAGATAGCACATACCCATGCCACTGCCCATCCCGAGCCAGGTGAGCCAGGTACGATGAGCTGAATGTCTTGATAGGAATACCCTACGACCTGTAACACCCAGTTTTAGAGCCTATGAGGGACGAATGTGAAGTGCCTAGCAACACACCAAGATAGCCGTAACGAAAAAGATGAAATTGGTCATCGGATGAACGGGCCAGTAGAGTATGGCATAAAAGAAGATCGGGAAACAAAATGCAGAAACAGCTCCCAGTCCGTATGCAAACGTGTCCACTTTACCACTACCGCATGCAATATACCACATTGCAAGGCCAACCGCACCACCAAAGAATGTAGCAAAGATACGTGCGACCAGCCCGAAAGCCGTGTCTCCACGAAATCGAGCAATCGTCAATTGTCCCATGAAACTATGCAATTCACAAGACGTCAGAACTTCCCAAGGTCCAACTCTCAGATCCCAGAGGTTGTGAACTCACATAGCCCAAACAAAGCGGTTAACTATTCACGGCACCAAGAGAAGGGTTAGCCAAACGTCCAAACTGTGCGCATACAGAATCACTTACCATAGGCAAAATGTGCCGATGACTTGATGAGCGAAGGCAAGCATAGTAAAACTAAGAAAAAACAGACGTAAGTCACAGCGAACGCGCGTATACTCCCATATGTGCCGTAGCATGAATTGCAAAATGATGGTGACCCACTGGTTAAAACTCCAGCCTTCAACGCAAACAGGCAATTTCCACGACTCAAATCCGAAATCCCATAGAAAATGAAGCGGAGAATCGATTCAAACGCATTTTTCGGAGGCAAGGCATCTGGGTCTCTCCTACCGGGGAGGTTGAGGTCTGGAGTGGTGGCAAGTCCTTGAATAGTATCTGAACAGACGATGTTGAGAATGCAAGCACGTGGAAGCCCAAGAACTGGAAGAGAGGAACGCACCAGGATCTTCATCCTCTTCTCGCCCAGTAGATTCCGTAATGTCCCCACTTCTCCAAGTGAGCAAGTGGGTCCACCTGTGTAGTGGTGCCCAGAGCTTTGGTCGGGTACGTTCCTGTTCTATCCGGATAGTTGCTTCAAGCTTCGTATATGCGCAGATAGCGAGTTGAGAAGCGGATAAACACACGATCAGAGCGAGCACATTGCGAGTAAGGAGGTAAATAACTCACCATCGTTAAGATGTCGCGAGCCATCTGCATCAAATGATACTGATAGACGTAGCAGTGAAACAGATGGCGGTGGGACGGAGTATCAGTTGCGTCTGCCTGACCAGGGGGTTGGAAGATCGCTCTATACGGTTCGAGAACTTTATGCCTATCCCAATAAAACACGTGAGCATATACGCATAGTAGAGATGCATGTGCCAAACAAGTTAAGATGGAATGGATTACCGACGATGGATTACCTGTCAGTCATCTTGAACCTGTCCAAAGTGGTTTGCAACTGATCTCTGATTGCAATCACCTCCTCCAATGCTGCACGTTGTCTCGACTCTTTTGTGGAACGACTAACCCAGAAGTTGAACCTATCGTTTCTCACAGTTCCGAGCCATCCTCGGATTTGACGAACTCCAGATCCGCAACTTCCGAGAAGCTCGTGGCAGCTATTGACGGTGTCATTAATGGGAAATCACGCATAAGAATGAAAGTCACCTCTCGCTCAACATTTGCGTCGTAGAACTGGTGTGAGCTGCTGAACCAGGGTGGTTAAGTCGAGTGGCCTCCAGGTTCATATACTTATGCGACTCAAACACCCCAACGGCTTGCTCAGACGAACGATGACTAGACCCGAAAAGTCTGTGCGAATGTCCTGGATGATGTTGGCGTGACAGATGCCACAGCGCATTGTGCAAGAGCGTGGAATGTGCATGTCCGCTTCCAACGGAGCGCTCTCTTTTAACCTTTGTCTTTGCCGTACGACCCCGTCGTTGGTATAATGACGACTTGTCGTGGAGTTTGTGAAGATCACTGCTCTCTTCGCTCCGTCCGCGTGAATTTGGATCGGGCGATGGATCCCTGGAGCCTTCCAGAGGTGTCGCATTGCCTGTTTCAGGAGTCATCGACATCGTCGGAGTATGCGGTACGGAATGGCCTGGTGTCGTAGGAAACCGTTCACGCGTTGTATCCATCAAAGAAAAGAACATGCGCATCCCATTGGCACGTCCCATGATCCTCCTCATCATTTCCTGGAAGTTACGGAAGTCATCCGGTGCAAAGCGTGCATATATAATGTCGTTCCCTAGAAGACGGGCAGACGCGGCAAGAGGAACAAGAGCCTGTTCGGCTCTAGCCACAGAAGCCGTAATGGAGGCCGCTATCTTTGTGAAAGATGGAAGATCGGTTGTGGGAGTGCGTAGGAGTTCCTGATGGAGGCCGATACTTTTCTCAAATGGTGCAAGGGCAGCTTGAAGACGAGCTGTGTATTGAGTGGATATCGAAGACGGGAATACGAGTGCAGAAGCCAGCAAGGCTAAAGCGGAGTGAAATGTTAACGGGATCAGAATTGACCTTCCAATCTGAAAATAGTTAGTTGTGCTTAGTGAAGGTAAGGACCTCGCTTACTTGATAAAATGGAAAGGGAAATAGAGCCGCAGTCGTCAGGCCAATATCTGAAACGTGATTTGAGCGACATCATCTCAGCTCTAGATCCATAGCGTCAGATGCGTACCAAGACAAATACACGCGAATATAGTAGGGAAAAAGTAAGGCCCTGGTCCTTGACGCGCCTTGATGTAGAGAAAGAAGGCGCTGCCCAGGAAGATGAAGATGCCGATGATCACCGCTGGCTGCCAGAGCTCAGTAACCATGCTTTGCACGTAATGATGAACATACTGCGACTTCAATGTATTGTCCAGTGACCGCCTGTAGGAGAGTGGCAGTGGGGTCGTGGTGTGTTCGAGCCAAATTCGCGAGGAAGATGCCCAGGCATGCCCACCTGATCAGCGCATTAGCTACGGATACAATAAAAACGAGCAAAAAGACACTCACGCCCAACCGGTAGTTGCAAAGAGAAGTATCAAAATCTCGCGCTCAAACACCGCGACGAAGGGATCCAGTGGTGGCGACAAGAAGGAAGCTACAAAGGATATCTGCATATGGAATAATCGTGCAAATGCATGTACTGACCGATCAAGATCAGAAAACTGGCCTGATGGTTCGAGTGTCCTCATTGAGTGAAACTTGGTGATTATGACCCATAACATACCTGGCCCATTAACCTTTCCACTGCAGGAATCAAAAACAGTACCATGGCCAGCCATGCTGCGATGGCAGCCCTAAGTGCGGGCTTTATATTCGTCCAGGTGAAGTTGGCGGGAATCCAGGCGAAACTTTGGGAGATACTTTGGAGCCACCGCATCCATAGCGGGTCTGGTTCGTGCTCCGTTGCGCCTGTGGGAACTGAATCCTGCACAGAAACCTTGACTTTTTTCCTGAACTGAGGCAGGCGGAATTTCTTCTCGTTGAATAACGCCATGCGGGCTTATGCGGCGAGGTCGAGGTCGAAGTCGGGTCGACCTATACATAATTAAGGGAAACTCGGCTAACGTCATATCATTAGCTAAGCTTTCCTTGACTCACGGGAAGAACACATTTTATCCAATTTAGTACTGGTCCTGACGGCATCACCCTGGTTGGTGTCAAAATCAATCCGAGTACGGTGGAGTTGAAAACACCATCGCAACGCAACGGCAGAGCCGAACGTGACAAACACATTTGATTTTAAGGGAAAACGTATATGTACACAGACTGGGATCAAAGTTGACTTTCTTCATGTCGCAAATGGTATTCATAGATGGTGAATGGTGAATGCAAAGAGCACGGCACAGCAAGGAGAGAGTTGCATGTTTAATCGGCGTGAATGGGACTCAAGATGGGGCGTAAGACGTGGGGAAGAGCGTGAAAGGTGTCGGAATAGAAAAAAAATGCAACGAATTAGAGCGCAGAAGCAATCCCAAGTCAACGGCGGAGCGGAAAAGCAATCAGGATGAAATAAAGAAGTTTCAGTGCTGCATTAAAGTAAGGGTGTAAGGAATCGAACTATTCCAAGGGGCAACAGACAAAGAGTGAAGGAAACAAACGTCATTTTGTTCAAGGCATGAAGGCGGCCAATGTCCTCCTCATTCTCTCCTGATTGACAAAGGTACTCCATGGAGACCCTATCAGCCATCCACCTTGCACGCCTCATTAGGTTTCAAGGCGTCCAGATTTTGACCAGCAGATCCACTCCTGCAGTCGCAACAACATTCACTCTACGTCTTCCCTGCGTGCCATTTGGTTGTGCGCCATTGGCCTGCGGTCCACCTCCATGCGTCGCTCTTCCCCAAGCTATGCATGTAACAAAGTGCGAATGAGCTTCAATCGTCTTCGTACACCTTCCAGTCGCTAAATCCCACACCCGCATATGCTTATCGTCTGAGGCGGACATCAGGAACTTTCCTGTTGGATGGAATTCAAGGCCACGTATCCAACCGTCGTGCCCAATCTTCGGAGTGCGCATTTAGTGAGTGCAACGAGGAGAGAACGTATGCCATACCAAAGTCTTCAGATGCCTCCCTGAGTGGGCCTCCCAAATCATGATCAAATTATCCCTGCCACCCGTGACCACAAATAATCCAGGCTCGTCATTGTTATCCTAAAAATTAAATGAGGTGTGACCCGATTAACCCGGAAAGCGACTTCAACGCACCTGGATGCTGACCAATTCCCGAATGTACTGGTACGAATTCGGCGGTGCAAACACCGCAACTTCGACCTGTCGGTCGTGTCCTCGCAATTCTGCCTTCATCATGCCCGATTTGTAATCCCACACTCGTGCAGTCTGTTACTTCCATTTGAATGAACGCTCCGAATAATGGAATGTCCCGACCGACGTACATGATCATTAGAGCAACTGACAAGCAGGCGGTCGTCAAGTGAAGGTACGACATATCGTACCCACTCGTCATGCGCCATAATAGTCCGCACACAGAACCTGATATCGAGGAACAAAATGACCGTTACAGTGAATTTCCTCAACTTGGACAACGCCGATAAATCAAAAGCAGGCTCAACTGACTTGGTGGCTACTTCCCATACTTTGATGGTCTTGTCTCTACTTGCGCTAACGACAAAATCCCCATTATGAAGGAACCGGGCTGACGATATCGTATGATCGTGGCCGTGTAGTGATTGTGCACTGTAACCCCTCGCGTCCCATGCACTCGTATCCCATAGCTTGATAGTAAGATCAGACGACGCCGACACTACAGGACGGATTGAAAGAAAAAGTTTGGATCAAAGATCAACGCCAACGAATCCTAAACTCCGAAGAGGACCGACAAAAAGAGGAGAACGCGCACGACCCCTCTAGGCAACGGAATCAAGAAGGGGCACGAAAGCTGTCAACTTACCCAAAAACGTGCCTTGAGGGTGGAAATCAACATCCTTCACGTCCCTTGTATGTCCTGTTAGCGTTCTTTCTAGTTCCCCAGTTTCCCAATCCCAAATCTTGATTGACGAATCTTCACTGGCCGTTGCGATGATCGAAAAAATAGGGTGAAAAGCTACTCGATTCACAGTAGCTCGATGACCAGTGAGTGAATGGCGAGGTGCCTTTGGTATCCAATCTATTGCAGTAGCCGACCGTGAGGCAGGCGAGGTACGCAACTCTTCTTCCAGTGAAGTTATGCGTGATTCCATTTCTATTACCTGTCACGAGGTAACAGCACGTAAGTATTGGGATGATCGTCAGATGGGCATAATTTGAGGCGGGTAGCGAGGAGAAGAAACCGAAGCATTAGGGGTTTTTAGGTCAGCTTGGAAAGGACTCTCATAAAGGCACCCGACCTTCTTCTGCAATCGGATGACGGCAACCCATTTCTTCTCCAAAAGTCCTTCGAGTCTTGGGTCGGGAGGTTCATCTGGGATGTTCGTCTCGGACCTGAAAGCGGTAGCAGCCTGTGTGAAATTTCGGGAACTGAGGTAGTTGTAGATGGCCTTGTCGCTGAGCGTTCCAATATATTACGTTGACAAAACTGAGCCTAGTCGCTGTCGATAACGATGTGAGAGACGTACAGATCATTCTGCTGGCGGTCGGTTAGAACCATGGCGAGACCAAGCGCGACGAGGTTAGGATAAGATACTCAATCTGGCATTGCAACCACAGTCACAATGTCACGTCACATGCTGTAGATTATGTAAGTTTATCCCACCACTGATCAATGCTTCTTATTCACCTCCAGGGAGGGATCCAGGAGAAACTGAGCCTCCTGACAACCGCGAGTCGCGGTTTTTAAGAGGCTCAGTGTCCATGTTAGGGGTGCTCTGAGCTCGAACCTGGAGCAGAGTATCCTGTAATGGTATGTATGCCATTTTACTTGCATAATCACCTTTTACGTGGTCTAGTTGTGCATACGTTGCAACGGAGAGCCTTGATATTGTGGGTACGTGGATCAGTGTTTCGATGGACCGTGTAACTACCGGGTCAGTCATTTTCACCAAAGAATGGGATCCAAAAGACCGTCTCTGACCTGGGCTCAGAGGGGTCAGAGAAAGTATAGAGAGTTGTGATGGGTATTGTGGAAATTATGGGTACGTTACGCATCCAACAGCTCGATAGCGTATGTTTCCTTGCCTTCCAACACTGTCCCAGCTGCCCTGTGGTCAATTCCTCGTCGTATTCCATCTCCTTGATATAGTTATCTATGCCAGGGACCCAAAGCTTGTTCCGGCTCTCCGCTAGGGTATCTAAATTGAGGGTGAAAATCAAACCATCACCGATGAAAGTGCCAACGACTCAAATGCTCTTGAGTTTGCATGCACATACAAGTAATTCAAAGACCACCCTCATAACCCATGCTTCTGCCAGAAATGTAGTTCATCACTTGGTAGCGCCTTCAATAAAAGAGAGCTAGGTACGCACTGGTACCAACGACAGCATTGAAAGCAGTGCACCCTCTTTAAAGACCCGCAGCCTTCATTTTCTACATCTGATACGCAACCTTTTTTTTTTTTTTTTGGCAAGACCGACAGGACTTTGCATAGTGACATTGCTTACTGTGGCTTACTCATCTCTGGTCGTCGGACTTTTACCATCGGTGCACCGTTTACACCCATTTGATCGCCATTGTCACGACTGACCTCACTGATTCCGACATTCTCCGGCCTTCCAAAACGACTGACCGTTCAGACCGACCGAACCCGGGTCAGTCATTTTCCCTTGTCACCTGTCAGTCGAAATGCGGGCCAGGACGACAGTAGGACACCGTTAAATGGCACAGTGACCCACTGCGGCGTTAAGAGATTTTTCCATCCGCATCATCTAATCACTTATCAAGTCGGCAATCACTGGCACTGGCATGGCTGATCGGGCCGAAATCCTGGGGGGTTTTTTTTTTTGGACAAAATACGCGTGTTGGGGCCGTACCGCCAGGTCCAGGTTCAGTTAAGCACGCTATCAAGCGCTACAAGAAGCGCCAAGGCTCGGAAGCTGAGAGGAGGGCTCGTAGATTGGTCTCTATCCCTTGTTCTAAAACCATATCGCGTCGCAATATATCATCAACCACTTTTGGGGGAATCTTTCAGTATTTTTTTGCTTTTTTTTTTTGTAAGGAGAAGGAGAGCCGATAGAGCGAGGTTTGTAAGCTACCTACGTGTACTTGACTCTGAAATCGCATTGTCTCGCTTCGACAACAGTGTCGTCATCTAGATGACCGAAATTTTGCGTCCGGACATGACCCCCCCTCCGGGATCAGACCTCTACTCAGATTTTCCGGGGTCCTAACGACTAGACCCGAGCTTGAACAACGCCTTGATACCAGCTTGGAGAATGCGCTCCCGAAGCGTAGTGGCCCGCTCAGCACGCTCTCAGATGCGACTTTAAATCCACAACTTCCGGTCATTTGCTGAAGATGTCCGTAGCTGATTCCGTGTCTAACGCTAATTGTCTCACTATACTTCCATCCGAAATCCGATGCCCCGTTAAGATCGGTGTTCCCATAAATTCAACCCCCCCCCCCCCCCCCTCCCAGTGTTAGGAAAAGTACAGCGCCGCGCCTGACCGTGAGCTAGAATGGAGAGGAACAAGGTGGGAGGTGAATGGGTATATTACCTGGTGCGACAAGAAAAATGGTGGCCACTTCAGGACTTGCGGCGTGTACATTCTTTCTTCGCAGTGATCTTCAAGCAGGACCCCACCTCACGTTGTGTTGATTTCCACAGTCGACCCAAAGCCCTCTCGTCGTGACTTGGGAAAGTCATTTGACTAGTTTAATCTGACAAACACAAATGTCTGATGTTCTGACTAAAGCCTCATCCACTCCATCCCCGAGGCCCGAATTTCGGCTTGGTGGAGTTGTGGGATATATAAACGTTGATACGTATGAGCATCCTACTCATCCTACTACCTACCACTTTTCTACATCACTCCATCTTCACAAATGACCGGTCAACTCGTCTTGGTACGTTCACGCCCTCAACTCGTGTCCCTCCACCATCGTCATCTCATTTCACCTTAGGTTACCGGCGTTAATGGCTTCATGGGCAACGCAGTCGCCGATGAATTGCTGGACAGAGGATACAGAGTTCGAGGGTACGATCTCATTCTCTCCTTCATGCTCATTTTGTGGTCACCTTACCATGGGCGGCAGCACATGCCGCGGCGACAAGGCCGCACAATTCACCGAGACCGTGAAGGTACCCGGCTTGGAATTTGTCCGAATTGACGATGTGGCAACCGGGGACTTTACTGAAGCTTTGAAAGGTGATTTCCATCTATACAAATCGATATATGGAATGCTCATAAGAGGCCACATCACTGGTAAAGGTGTCGATCTCGTCATACATACGGCATCACCCTTACCCGGGAAATCAAGTGTGGACGACACTCTCAACGCAAGTCCACCCCCCCCGGCAATTGACTTGACCCTGACTGACCATGGAACAGACCAATATTCAGGGCAATCTGAACGTGATCCAACAAGCCGCAGCCGCCGGCATCACTAAAGTTGTCGTCACAAGCACCTTTGGTACAGTGCTTGATCGTGAGTCTTCCCCATGTGTGCATGACGGTCATGAAACCAACGACGATGCTCCCGATAGCATCTTTAAGCAATGGTTTTGCTGGCCTAGATATCACCGATTCTGGTAAGCATCGAATGAATAGATCAATCGACGGATGATCCCAAATCACCCTGCAGAATGGGGTCAAACTTCCAGGGAGAAAGTCTTGGAAAAGGCCAAAGACCCATTCTTTGTCTACTTTGCTTCCAAGCTTCTAGCCGAGCGTGCGCTTTGGGAGTGGGCCAAGGATCATCCAGAGATGGATATCGCCGCGAGTACGTCCGTCGTCCCTCCACTCCTACACATATAACCTTACCCTACACAGTGCTCCCCGCATTCTGTTACGGTCCCTTCTCCAAACGCTTGCCGTACCCTTCCCAAAAGGTACTCGGTACCAACTCGTACGTCTTGGCACTCATCAACGGCGCTGCCATAAAGCACCCCCCTCCCTGGTCCGTCGACATCCGAGACGTCGCCAGAGCGCACGTCCTTGCTCTCGCCCTACCCCCCGCCAAGAATGTAGAAGAAAAACGATTCCTCATCTGCGGTGGAATTTATCCCTGGAAAGAGGCCGCTGCGCACTTGAATAAAACTCATCCTGAATACAAGACTGCGAAGCAGGAGGACTTTGAGCCCGAGTCTGCCACTATTAGTACACTGAACGTCTCGAGGTCGGTGAACGTCTTGGGATTGGCGTACACTCCGCTTGCCAAGACCATCGAGGATGCAGCCGCATCCCTGGTCGAGGCTACCAAGACTTGGGCTCAGTGAGCGGTGGGGCGTATATCCTGATAGAAGTGATAGATAGCGTTTGTCTGTAATTCTAGACCAAATCAAATGACTTGTACGGGAACACAGCAAGAGACTATTATCATTAGCGGCCAAAGTCGATATAGAAGATGCAGCAAATGTCCAACACCTCAAGCCTTCCGGGCCATCATTTTGTCCGCCAAGACTTCCAAGGCCTCTCTAGCTTCACTTTCCGGCAAATACAGCAAGACCTCCTTGGCCTTGTCCGCATAAGCTTGGGCCAACTGACGCGTCCGTTCCACCCCAGATGATGCGTGGACCAGGGCACGTGCCTACAAAGTTAAGCCTGACTGCATATCGCGTATCAAATCGACCATACCTTTTCCACATCGCCGTCGCCCTCGAACTTTCGAGCAATGAGTTCTCCCAGCTCGGGAAGTTCTTCCCAGGCGTAAAGCGCAGGGCCAGTGGCGAGTCCAAGTTGAAGGTCTGCACCACCGGGTTTACCCAGCGTATCGCTTGGTGACGCGTAATCCAAAACATCATCCACGAGCTATTCGTAGCAACGTCGGCAACGGCACCACACCTAGAGCTTGACACGCACCTGGAAGGCGATACCGAGATTTCTACCATAGGCATAAGCCACTTCACGGTACATCTCTCCTTCTGCGCAACCTCCAAGCGCGACCGCCGCCCGCGCACCCTTTGCCATCAGAGATGCCGTCTTGAGGTACGTTTTCTGAATGTAGATATTCCACGCGTCGCGGATTTTATCTGAAGAAAGGGACGGGCTAGGATCCATAGTTGATGTTTCTTGTTTTTCCACCGTCAAGCCAGACTCGCCCTGGCCATTCCCACCACCCACGATGACATTCCTCATCTGGAGAATCTCTCCTTCGACCAAGTTGGATATGACACTAGCGATAAGCTCGGTGACCTCTGGATCACCAAGGCGACTGAGGGCAGTAGAGGCACGACCTAGCAAGAAATTACCCCCTAGAACGGATAGTTTGTTCCCAAAGGCCGCTGGAGCAGAAGGCGCACCCCTCCGGAGAAGTGAGGCGTCTATGACGTCGTCGTGCAGCAACGACGCCGCATGGACGAGTTCCACAATTTGGGCGAGTCGAAGTTGGGAAGGGAGAATGTGTGGGGGAGTGAACAACGTGGGTGACAAAGACGGGGATGGTGGCTGAACAAGCGGAGGGCTGGGACGTAATGGCTCGTGCACCGGTTGACCGATGGCGAACCCATCTTCCCATCTACCCGTCACGTTCTTGGGCATGTCGGGGTTCCAATCGTTCAACACGTCCGTTCTCGTCAACGGCCAATCCAGCTCTTCATCTCTCCCACCGGCTCCTCTGGTTTGGGATTGCCAAAACTGGGTGTGCCAGCGCTTTCCGAGCCCATTGGTAGCCAACGAAATCAGGACGATGATGAGAGGTCGAATATGTTTGGAAGGGTGGCGAGGGTAGTACGATGACAGTTCAGAGAGCGCGGGGTGACCGGAAGTGAGAAGGGGAAGCATAGATTTTGTGAGCAAAGCCATCGTGGGTGCCGTCAATTCAAACGGATCCACTAGTGGTTTACTTGTAGGCGCTGTTGACCGTCGTCGGCATGATGCGCCTCGACGTGGACACAGCGTCGGCCAACGTGTGCTACGAAGACGAGGAAGGATGCATGTTGGCATTATCCAGCGAGTAAACTGAAATCAATTCCCGGTCATGAGGAACTTTGCATGGTATTGACACTTGTTTGTCCACTCGGTTACATGGTACTATAGCACGACGCTCCTCCTACCTCTGAGCACACCGACCCTCTTCCTGACCTCCTCCATCCTCAAGCTTCCCCTTCCTTTGTCTTTCCCAAACACCACAACCTTGCCAGTCTCCCCCGCTCTCGCCGTCCTCCCAGCCCTATGCAAGAAATCAATCATGTTCCTCGGTTCATCGGCAATGAGCACCGTCTTGATGTTCGGCGAGAAATCTAATCCTCGCGACAGGAGCGACGTGGTGATCATAACGTGCGCAGTCACTTTGGGATCGTGACTCGAAGAGCAAGACGACTCGCGCTTCTCCCCCCCTCGGACTCTCAGAAACCCTTCAAGATGTCTATTCGATCCTCTCTTCCGCTCCACACTCTTCCCAGTCAGCGCAACGTTCTTGATCCCCTTTTCTTCCAGATACGCTCCCAAATCATCCACTTTCGTTCCCTTGTTGACGAAAATCAACACTTTCGATAACGGAGGTGGCGCCGACGAGAGGCTACCACCGCTCACGACGTCCTCTCTCCACACTTCCCTAATCTTCCTCTCCACATCCCGCCATTTCCCATTGCCACTGCCGCTGGCACCGTGGCTCCAGCCTGCATACTCAATCTGCAACTTCTTTGGGAGTCGGTGAAGGTTGGGCGATGCCAGACGTTTCAGGTCTGGGTGAGCTGTTTTGAGGTAGTTGGAAAGAGATGTCGGGATGGTCGCGCTTGTTAGGATGAGGTTGAATGGGTAGTGAATGCGTCCAGCGGGCGTTGGCGAGGTTTGAACGGGAACACCCCGGGCTGCACTGATATCGGCTAGCAATTGAAGCGTCGTTTCCTGGAAATCTGGATCTGCGATGGACATTAGACACCCGTTGACACACACATGAGCGAGACTTGCCAAACAATACATCTGTTTCGTCTATGACGACCCATTCGACGTTCTTCACATCCACCGCAGACGTGCTCGTCAAGGGTTGGGCCGAGACATCCGGTTTCATTTTTTCAGGTCGGGTATCCCAAGGATCCCGCTGCCTCTCGCGTTCTTCGAGTCTTTTCTCTTTTTCGACCGCTCTCTCCCAATCCCAATGTCTCCCTCTGATCATCTCCATCAGTCTGACAGGTGTACCCACGAGTACATCGACCGGGTGTCCCTGTCCTGCCCTCTTCATTTCCGACGGTTCGTTTTTGGCATTAGCGCGCGAAGCGGACATGACGCGTAATTTGACATGATGCAATAAGCTTTTGGCAAAACCTGACAGTTGACGAGAAAGCTCGTGCGTAGGAGCCAAGACGATGGCTCGTGGAGAATGAACATGGGCGGAACGATGGGAACCCGGCGGAGAGGACTCTATGGAGGGTGCTTGTTCGGATTGTTTGAGAGCTTGCAGAACGGGAAGAAGGTAGGCTATGGATTTGCCTGACCCCGTTTCGGAAGCGAGGAGGTATTGTTGCCATTCGGTACGAGTGGACGAGTTCATCAAGTGTTTGATGGCGAGTGCTTGTATGGGTGTAGGCTTTGCATTTGAACCCAACACATCGACGAGCGAGTCCACGAACCCAGGCAGGAGAGGAGGAGAGGTGAATTTCGAAGGAGCGGAGGTTTCGGGCGAGTCTGGTTCGAGTGAGGTTGGGTGGTCAAACTCGTCCACCAGCGGTCCAGCTGCCGTGTTGAATGGCGGCGACGGTGTTGGGTCCTCTCTGCGCCTTTGCGCGGTTTTTGCCCGCTTGACCGCGTCGAAATGAGGCATCGATTCGCGAACAAAAGGACGTTCCTGTCGCGCATCATGACGAGACAGCAGCTTACATGTCGTATGCAACGACGACGACGACGACGACGACGCCAGGTGAGCACGACTCGAACGCGCCGCTTTTGTGCTCACGGACTGAAGCATACCGTGATTTCCAATTCAGGACATAATAAATACGGTGATGACATAATCCATTTCCACGAATTAAATAATTACATAATAAAGTGGAATTCATTGATTACATAATGACAGTTGACAACGCCCCTTTCGTCACGCCACGATGCGAGGATTCTCATTAACAGAGTCGCTGCTGCCCCAGCCACCGAGTTTTAATAAAAAAAAGAATTACGATATTCAAGATATCCTCGGAACCGGCAGTTTCGGCAAAGTAGCCGTGAGTCGTCCCGTCGTCCCCTATCCCGAGGCTCATCGTGCGCAGAAAGCCGTTTGGAGTGTGCCCGTCGACCAGCTGGCCGTTGCACAACATGGCGCTTCCGCGGGAGTGTCGTCCTCGACGACGACCACCGGTCAGGATAGTGGAATGACACAGGATGTCGCGCTCAAAGTCATTCCCAAGAAAAAAGTCAAGGGCAACGAGGCGAGCGTCTGGAGCGAGATGGACATCCTCAAAGGACTTGACCATCCCAACGTCGTACGTCTCTCTCCTCCACCATCCTGCGCGTACCCACACCTCCTCAGGTCAAATTCTACGAATGGTTCGAGTCCAGAACAAAGTACTTTCTCTCCTTCGAGTTGGCCACCGGCGGTGAACTCTTTGCTCGCGTCGCTTCAAGAGGAAAATTCACGGAAAAGGACGCCGTTTTCGTCTCCAGGAGCACTCTCTCCGCCGTAAAGTATCTGCACGACCACGACATCGTCCACCGCGATCTCAAGTCCGTCCTTCCCACCCTCCCCTCTATCTCCTTTAACTCCCCAAAACAGACCAGAAAACATCCTCTACCGCACCGACGACGACGACAGCGACGTCGTCATTGTCGATTTCGGAATGTCCGTCTCCCCTTTCACTCCCCCCCCTCCCTTCTCTCTCACTCTCACACAGTGCCAAGCATCTCCATTCCGACCATGAACAGCTCCACTCGGTAGCTGGAAGTCTCGGTTACGTCGCTCCCGAAGTCTTGTCAAAGAAAGGCCACGGGAAACCAGTCGATATCTGGGCCATTGGGTTCGTATCCCCAACCCCCCATCCACCCCCTACTCACACTCCACAGCGTCATCACCTACGTCCTCCTCTGCGGCTACTCTCCCTTCCGCTCTGATGACCCCGCCGTCCTCGTCCAAGAAACCACAGAGGGCAACATCGAATTCCACGATCGCTACTGGAAGAACGTCTCTGACCAAGGTACCCCTCTCCGTTCCCACCCCGCTCTGCTAACCCAGCCTCCAGCCAAGGATTTCATCAAAACCATCCTCAGCCCCGACCCCTCCGTTCGTCCCACCGCAGAACAAGCCCTCTCCCACCCGTGGCTCACCACCCACGCCCCCTCGACCGAACACGACCTCTCCGAAGGTCTCAAAGACAACTTTAACCCCCGTCAACGATGGCGGTCGGCTATCGCTTCTGCAAGAGTGTTGAGCCGTTTCGGATCGTTGCAGAACAAGATCAAGGCCGGATCGACGACGGATATCTTTGAGGATGAGGATGAACATGATGGGTCGAGTTTGATGGAGAGAGAGGGGACGATGGAGAGGGTTGAGGAGGAGGAGGAGGGTCCATCGACTTTGTCGCCTCATGGTGCTCCATCCATAACGACGTCACCTATCGTTTCTTCCACCTCGTCTCATCCCGTGCCGTCTTTGACTGGGGTGACGGGCACTGCCAATACGGCTCACAAGATCCAAGATGACGACGACGACGACGACGACGAGCCTCGTTTCCCTGGTTCGTTCGATCTCGGATCTGAGGATGAGACGGATGTCGGACCCGATTTTTCGTGGTTTTTGAAAAAGCTGAATCTGACAAAGTAGCTGGAGGAGGACGATATGTCTTTATCAGTTCGGGTCTGGTCAGGGACGATGTCTTTATCAGTTCGGGTCTGTTCTTATCCTAGCTACGGTACGTATGATCTTTCGTTCCAACGCGTAGATATAGTGTGTGTGTGTTGCTCACGTTTGATGTGGACTTGGATAATGGTATCATGTTTTCTCACGTTATGGGACCAGCAACCCGCCAATACCTTGCTCCGTTCATCAATGACAGGAGGCGTTGTGGCGACGAGTGCTCGCTCGGACTTTCGGGACGCTTATCAACCGAATGAGGAGGGTCCATCGATGGGATTTTTATCCTGCTTTTAAAGGTGATGAGCGCTTGAGAGATATCGTAAGAATAACAGGTAGCGACTACAGGTTGTCATTTCCTCGCCAGAATTTGAGCTAGCTCTACAAACGAACTGGCAACGATGTCCACTTCGCCTCCTTGATCTTTACTTTTGATCACCTCGCCTTTGGCTTTCAATTCCGAATCTTCTCCCGGTCGTGGAACGTAGATGGTTTTCATACCAACAGCTGCTGCGCCTTTGAGGTCGTGCAAGTGAGCAGCGACCATGGCGCATTTGGATGGAGGAAGCGAGAGGTGGTGTGCGGCTGAGAGGTACGCTTTCGGGTCTCTGTTATCGTTCTCAGTCGAATAGAAAAGGGAATGATGTGAAGCGTACGGTTTGAACGTGTTGAAGAACTCGGTAGAGAGTACGAGATCCCAAGGAAGATCAGCATGTTTCGCCTACACAGGACTTGAGTCTCTTTGTCAGAGGAAATATTCGAGTTTGCGCACCATATCCACCAAAAGCCGTACATTCCCATTCGACAATGTGCAGATAATCTTTTGACTCTTCAACGCGCGTAATCCTTGAACCGAATCATCCCACCCGTGAAGTCTATGCCAGCCCTTGACCAGGTGCTGTTTATCGCCTTCGGTGAAATGATGGGCAATATGTCCCCATTGTGAACGCAGCATCTCATCCAAGTACTGTTCGTTGCTCAGCAAATGAAGACCGAATCCCAGTGGCACGACACACCTCCCTGTGTAGTTCATCAGTGTTGACTGTACCTTCTCCTCCAGCTGCGACTTTCTTGGTATGGTGAAAATACCCCTGCCTCCACTCGTCAGCAAAGGCAGACCAATCGACTTGCTCTATCCAACATATTCGTCAAAGCCACAACGCGAATGCCATGTACGACGAACCTTTGATATTCTTTTGCTCACCAAACGCCTCGAGCTCCTTCACCATGCTCTTTCTCCAATCCACGACAGTACCAAATACATCGAACAGCAATGCTTCGACTTGGTCCATAGTCGTCGAGCGCGGATAGTCCCTTCTCCGGCTTTTCCTTGAATCGAATGCGGATAACCGCTATTTGTCTTCCTCCTCCGAACCAAACACCTCTGCAAAATTACTCCTCCTCGAGATACGCCACAAGCGATGGACGCTCTGGTAGCCAAAGCGGATTCGATAGAACCACTTGGCAAACAGCGCAAATCGCATTCACAAAAGAATGCCACCCGCGTTTCCGATTTCACGCTTCAGTCGATAACAAAACATTCTTCATTGCCTCGATCGCTGCTAGACTCCTCGCAACAGGATGAACCGAGGGCTTCACAACACAAACACATCACCAACAAAAAGTTGCGCACCAAGCTCGATAGAGAAGCTGCCCAAATCGCACGGAACAAAGCACTCGTCGAGCAATCCAATGGGATGCTCACGCTCGAAGAACGTGGTGGCATCGAGCTAGAAGGGGAGCTAGAAAGAACGTGGAGGATTGGACAGAATGAGATTCTGGGCTCTGCAGGAGGACAAGCTGCGAAAGGGAGGAGAGAGATCAAGCTGGATGGTGGGCCTTATAAAGTGAGGTATACTCGTAACGGAAGGTGAGCGATACAGAAACGAAATTGTACCTTCCATTCAACTCAATTTCCTCAGACATCTGGCGGTAGTAGGGCGAGCAGGCCACGCCGCGACATTTGACTGGCAATCTGGCACGCTGCACTCCGAACTGCAACTCCAAGAAACATGTCGAGACATTACATTTCTTCAAGACCATTCCTATTACGCCGTAGCGCAAAAGAAATACGTCTACATCTACGATCGAGACGGTGTCGAGCTGCATTGTCTCAAATCCCACATCGAGCCAACAAGATTGGAGTTTTTGCCCTATCACTGGTTGTTGGCCAGCGTCGTGAGTTTATTTTCCCCCTTCTTGCTTGGTTTCGGGAATCATCACACCGACACAGGGAAATGCGGGGTATCTCAAATACCAAGACACATCAACAGGCCAACTCCTCATCGAACACCGCACCAAACTCGGTTCACCTCCGTGCATGACCCAAAACCCACACACGGCCGTCATCTACCTCGGGCACACCAATGGTACCGTCACCCTCTGGACACCCAATCTCCCCCACCCTGCCGTGCAAGTCTTAGCACACATGGGACCCGTGGTCAGCGTCAGCGTGGACCCGAGCACGCTCGGGGGACGGTACATGGCTACAGCCGGGCGAGATGGGGTGGTCAAGATTTGGGATTGTAGGAATTGGAAGGGGACGGTGAGGGAGTGGAGCGTGAGAGGGGGTGGGGATACGGAACTGGATTGGAGTGCAAAGGGACATTTAGGTGTTGCGTCTGGTGGGACTGTGAACGTGCGTTTCTGCCTCTCCTTGTTATCTTCTGGTTCTCATCTTATCGTTCTCAGATATACACAGCTCCGACGATACATGCACCCCATCTCCCAAAAACTCCGGCCCCGCTGTATCTAACCCACCCCATCCCTCACCGTCCTATCACCTCCCTTCGCTTCGGACCTTTCCAAGATACACTCACAATAGGCCATGCAGCAGGACTCTCCACCATCCTCGTACCAGCATCCGGTGAACCCAATTTCGATAGCACAGAAGCGGATCCATTCGAGAGTCGCAAAGCAAGGAGAGAAAGGGAAGTCAAGTCTCTTTTGGACAAGGTACGTGGTTTCCGGCTGTGGCTGGAAGGGTGTGTTCTGGGGTTTAACTAGGAAGCGCGTAGATTCAACCGGATATGATTAGCCTCGATCCGGACTTTGTCGGTTCGTTGGCTCCTCGTTCAAAACTCACCACCACCGCGAACACGAACGCGGAGAACAATAAATCGAAATGGGATAATTTAAAACCGACACCTCAAGTTTCGTACGCGCGGCTCTCGAGATACGAGAGACTGAAGGTATCAGGGAAAACGGATGAAACTGAGGAACACTCGGATGATGATGATGATGATATGGATATCGATGGGGATGGTGTAAAGTCAGGAGAGGCGAGGGCGAAGGCGAGGGAGGAGACGGAGAAGAGGAGGATGAGAGGCAAGGGGAAGAGCATGAAACGGTACGTCTGATGATGGTCCTCTGTTCATCGTTATCTGCTTTATTTCATTCCTTTTACTTTTGCTAGGTATTTACGCAAACAGAGAAAGAACGTGATAGATCCTACAGTGGTACGTCTTCCTCATCCCCTCACTCTCCTCTTTCCTTCTCTTACCCGACCCCCTTTTTTTTTTCTCGCAACACACCCACCTCCAGCTCGCCATCCGAGCGAAACTCGAAAAACAAAAAGCAGCCAGGAGACTCGCTGCTCAAGAGCAACGCGAAGGGCAAGAACCGAAGAAGAAATCGGCGTTGGATAGATTCAAGAACAGTGCTGTTAGAAAGTCGTGATTTCGTGACGTTTTGGTGTTCTTGTGCCGTTGTGCTCTGGTGTTCAGTCCCTGCGGGTACCTGATACACCGATGCCTAGTATTGCCAACGACTAGCCCTAGCTTCTAGTTGCTCATATCTGCTGGTGGAAAGGATTAAAACTTGGCATCCACATGCACGTCCACTCGTGGCCATGAAAAGGCGGTGCACGCTATATCTAACACCCTGTATCGATACATCGTGGACCGTACATAATGTATGATTGTTCTGAAAGCTTGTCAAGGTAGGCCAAAGTTCATAGAGCATGATGCTGGTGAAAACGGGTGAAGACACCGACGTCTGAAGTGGCGTGATTGACCGACTAAGTTGCTTGAGCAACACAGGATCCTCAAGCTCAAGGGCGATTCTAGTGACCTTGATCTGAGCCCGTCTCAAACCACCAATCCAAATGGTCATCGTCCGCAAGTACAGTAAACGACCATGCATCCTGAGAATGAGGTTGCGCCTCCCAAGTAAACACGTCCGGTCTGTTGAGCCTCCTAGTCGTCCAGAATTTCGGTCTCCCAGTTCGTCCTACCAATTGACTTCCAATGTCATCGTTGGATGGCACTTCAGGAGAACTCTCTTCAGCCCATTTCATATCCCCTAGCGTAAGCACATGCTCTAGAGCTGGGAACTGCTCCAACCAGTCCAAGATGTTCTGATATCTTTTCAGATCCATGTACCACGTGTCGAATTTCGAAATGTACAGATATCGCAGATTCGTAAAGAGAGCAGGGGATGACCATACGACTTCGAGGACATCCTTGTCCTCGGCGGATGTTTCGATAGAAACCTGCGTGAGCGTAGCTGCGTGAGATCGGAGGACAGGGAACAATTCTGTGACGGTTGAATTTTCCATTGTGCGGCTCCTGATATCTAATTTCTGGATGCCTTGGAACGAGGTGAGAAATCGTACAAGCGCCAGGCTGATGGGATCATTGAGGTAGAGTTCCTGCAGAGAATGCTCCGACATCCCAAGGAAATCCCAAAACCCATTCAATTCGTCGTCATCGAGGTATTGGGTTATATATAAAGATTTTAGGGAGGATAATGTGGTCATTCGCGTGGCGGGCAAGCTCTCTTGGTATTCGAGGTTCCCCGCAAGTTGGAGATGACGAAGAGGGAGGTGTGCGGCCATGGATTGAATGGGGAACAGGTCTTGCATAATGATTCGACCCTCTACATCTAGATCTGAGTACGGCCAGATTTCCAAACTCTCCAGGTTAGAGCTTTGAACAAGGGCTTGTCCTAGAGTGGAGATACACGTCCGGAAATCGTCGATTCGCCAACGACCCAGTGCCAGTTTCCTCAATGATGCAAACGACGACAAAACGCGTGGAGATGGCAAGCCTGCGGTATCCAACAGTTCGAAATATTCTAATCCCCAAGATGTCGCTTCCAGTACTGCCAACAGCATCTCTTCCTCCACTTCCCTCACTCGTGCCATGGTTTCCGGTTCGATGCGGAGACCGCTGTCCACTAATTCCCATTCAATTCTGAAACGCTTCAACCCGACCATTTCTGCAATTTCCTTCTTCACAACGTCATGCAGTGGTGAGCGGCCTTGATCTTCAAAGTGCTTGGAATCAAAGGTGACGTAAAGAGTTTTGATGAACGGCTTCAAGGCCTCTGGCACTGTAGGAAATCCAATCGGTGATGGCAATCCGGTCAGTGAATCCACCCATTGTTTACTATCTGACGCCCACAGTTTTGTTGTGTCGACCATAAATGGTCTGAAAACGTGGGCAAGGTGGGTTGAGGCGCAACGAAGATTGGCGAGATCGGGTATATCGAGGTAAGGAACGATTTGCTCCAGAAGCTTGGTTGGAAGTAACAATAACGGCGACTGATTCATGCTGGCGCGCGCAGGTCGTGGCGATGTCGGGAGGGGCAAGAAAGGCGCGTGAGAAAATTTGCAAATGCGCACCTCGATTTCAAGCACATTCACGAGGAATGGGGCGAGAATGCGGGCAAGGCGGATGGAGGTTGACCGAAGACTAGCGACATCTCTGCGACCGAGAGGAAAACCGATTAGCGCGACGAGCTCGTTGAAAGGCGTAGCGATGATGACTGTTTCATGGGCGAGTTGGTTGTCGAGCAGTCATGTGTGGCCAACCCGCGCGTGAGCAACATGCAATGCCCTGAGCTTCAGAGTAATTTTGCGCCGCAAGAACCATGTAATAAATTGCCATACTATTTTGAACTAACCACGGGCCAAGTCGAAAAAAACATCACTATGTACGCCCCACTATCGCACATTACTATCATGATCACGAGGGAGCAGGCAAAACGACCATTTATTCCGGGAGTACGGTTGTATCTCCCAAGTATACCGATCCGTGTCATACATCGGCTGGATAGACCAATATCTTGGTCTCCCAGTCCGTCCAACCAATTGACTCCCAATCCACCAGCGTGATCTCACATCGTCAACTGTATTCCACTTGTGATTGAGCCACTGCATGGACACATGCTCGAGAGCTGGGAACTGCTCAAGCCAGTTCAGAATATCCTGGCATGCCGTACGACTAAAATGGCGCCCTCGAGGTGCCTGAATATCGAGGTCTTTCAGATTTGTGAAGAGGGCCTGCGATGGCCAAGAGATGCTGAATGGACCACCACGCTCCTTGTAAGGAGTAAAGAGACAAGCAGGTGCTGTGATTCTCAACACAGTGAGCGTAGCCGCGTGGGATTGGAGAATAGGAGCTACTGATTGGAAGGTGCAATAACTCGCCTCGGGAATGTTCTCCAGATGCAACACACGAATACCTTCGAACGAGGTTAGGTATCTGATCACCGCTTCTTGATTGGCATGACTCAGAGTCAGCCGCAACCACCTGACCGGTATATGTGTGGTTGTAAGCAAATGCCAGAATGCATCCATGCCTCGAGAAGGGCTGCGTTGGATCACTTCTAATTGCCGTAGATGGGGCAAAGCTGGCACATCTGTTATGGGAAGGTTTGGTTGGCATTCGATAATTCCATCCAGCTGGAGGCTACGAAGGCATAGGGTCGGCGTTGTGGACTGTGAGGGGAGCAAGTCTTGAATGAGAATCGCTTCTCGCATGGACCCAAATACCGGCATTGAAATGTGCAGATGCTCCAAGAGAGACGAATGAGTGAGGATTTCTCTTGCAGACAATATTAGGCCCCCTCCGCTGTTATCGTACCCACAGAGCTCGAGTGTCTTTAATGACAAAAATGATGTGTAGAGGGGTGAAGATGGTGATAGGGGTTTCACCCGGAGCATGAACGAATATCCAAGCTCGAGATGTTCTAAGCCGCCACGGGTTGTTTCAAATACGGCCAACAGGAGCTTCTCTTCCTGTTTTGCCATTGTGTTTCCGCGATCAGAGTTGAGAGGTTCCCCTGACCATGTGAAGCCGAAATGCTTCAACGACTTCAATTTCACGATTTCCTTCTTCACTTTACGAAGTAGCGGTGCGCGGCATTCATGTAGATAAGGATCGAGGTGAACATGCAACTCCTTGATAAAGGGCGACAAAGTTTTCGGGATTGGAACAAAGGGAAACGTATTCTGCGTCTTGGGATTGCTTCTTTGGATTGTATCTGAGACACTGAGTCCCAAGACCCGTATGAGGGATGGTGTGAAAATATGGGAAAGGCGGATGGAGGTAGAGCGAAGACTGAAGATATCTTCGCGGTAAAGTTGAGAGCCAATTAGTGCAAGAATCTCTGTTGGAAGGGATAATAATGATGGTTGTTTCATGGATGTCGACGTCGTGTCCGAGAGCATTCGCAGTAATAAAGTGGCACGTGAGAAAATGTGGCTTTCGACAGTGGCATTCCGCTTTGAATCGAATTGCACCCTCAAGCGACCGTGTCAGTCTGCGATGATAAATGTCATTTACTTGCTCCATCTGGTTGTTGGTCTGCAGTGAATGCCAACAATCCACTTGCTTTGTTATGCAAGTTGGTGGACGTTATGCCCGTGACGGCCTTCAGGCGACCATCTGAAAAGCTTTCAAACCAATGACGCCAAGAAATGCAGTGGTCCGGTATTGGGGCTATACTAACGCCTACGGTGGATAGCCACACTGCATGCGACGACTATCTGGTGACGCCGAATCGACAACGATTGTGATTTTATTTGACTTCTCATAATACCATCAGCTCCCCTATTTTGTGGTCTCCACATCGACGATGACGAAATTGATCGCATTGACCAAAGATTTAGGGAAATACGCATATCATCAGAACTCTTCCGAGGACCTGACGATTCAGATCCCGCACTGGAACGTCATCACTGCCAATGACACAGAACAAAGGGGATGGATACCGTATGTTCCGATTTCACAGAATTCTACCTACCTTCAAATCACATCATTAGGGATGATGCTATTCATGAACAAATGCAATTCCTCAATGACAGATTTCAAGGGACGGGTTTCCAGTTTCACCCTGCTGGAACTCAACGCGTCATGAACGAACGATATTTCTCTGGACTGGTCCCAGATATGTAAGTTCATATAATGCCTCCTCGATATTCGTGTTGACAGGACTCTGTGCAGGTCATTTCTTGATCCAGTCTGGAGCGAGTTCGCTTCCCGTTATCATGTTGGGGATTCAGAATCCTTGAACTTGTATACCTAAAGTATGTGGCTCATTCGACTCGAACCTTCGTTTCACCCATTGGCCTGGTCCATCAGGATCCTATTTCCAATAATCGGATCTGCGACTCCAGCTTCATGGTACCCTGCATACCAGGCAGCTCGATGGTATTCTCCTTCACCATGGAGCTCGGCCAGGAGGGTTCTACGCAGATTATAATCTAGGAAAGAACCTTGTTCACGAAACTGGTCATTGATTAGACCTTTTCCATATCTTTCGGCGTCGATGCCAAGACCAAGGGGATATGGTTGCAGACACTGCACCGCAACTGGAGCCCACTGCAGACTGCAACTTCCGGTCGACATGTGGCGTAGCGCCGACACCAAGTACGTCCAATTCGTGTTCATCATATCTCGCATTATAGTTGACCGAGCGTAGATAATCATATGGCCATCAATCCCGACTATTGATCGTCGTCTTTCACTGCCGGACAAATAGGGAGGATGCGAGAACAAACGCGCGCTTTCCGTGGCATTGCGATTTAAAGGATTTAGTTTCCGACCACCTAACATGCTCTATCAGTACATGCACTGTCTTTATCCCCCATCCTTAGTGGGTGATTGTACAAGATTATATTCACCGTAATCTTCGAATAAACTACGATAATATAATATTGGCTCAGCATTTCCAGCCATATTCTGCATCTTACGCTTCCTTGAACTTTGAAACTTGGCCCTTCCTTTCGTAATTGAACAATTTAAACGACGTTTTGCATCAACTTATATCAGATAGTGTGGGTAATTTGACCATCCACACAACTGTTTTGAACATGGATGACAGGCTTTGTGGTGGATCATTTGCACGACATGAGTTTTCTTGATTCAGCCTACGTTCTCACCACAATGTTATCATGTCACTGTTTTGGCGACCAAGCAGACAGCAACCGACAGTTGATATTGCTCTTGGACGTTTACACGGGCATCCTGACCAGCTCGAGTGTCGAAGCTTCAGTATGCTCAGCTATGGACCAATCACCATTGATATCTCTTCTGACAGAACTCCTAGAGCAAATTGGCTTTCACCTCGATCCCACAGATGCTGCTAATCTTCGATCTACATCCACTCGTCTTGCCTGTATTTTTAATACCCTTTCTTGTCAGTACATTGGCCATCGAGGTGTTGGATACGATATGAAGGACGTGTACCGGAGCACGGGATAACCTCCGCTTCGTTCCTATTCCAAAGACTCTGTCGCCGTTCATCACTATTCTCATCCGCAGAGCACAGAGCGTGATCCTCGAATCCTACATGCCATGACAATTGGAAGGAGATCGTCATTCAAAACTTACCATACAGATTATGCAACCTTTCATAAAAGCTCTGTTCGCACACTCCCAATGTCAACAGACCCCGCTCATGAAAATCTCGAAAGACTTTTATTCTACTTCAGGATAGCGAGATGGAGCATACTCTTGCGTGCTGAATCTGGAATAGATGGATCGCCCATAAAACCTTTTTTGCCTCCATAGACGTAGTAATCCTTGAGGATGTTGATGTTGAGCGAGGAGAGCGAGAGGGGGAGAAGAATGGTTGAAACACGGCAGGAGGAAACCGAGGGCCAAGAATCTGGATCATGGAGTCTATTTGCAGGGATGTCGAAGGTGTTGGAGGATAATGATCGAGGGAATCTGAACATCTGGAGTGTCTCAAGGACGTCTTTGAAGGTCTCGCAGGTGATGAGCGAGGACTATATAACGAAACAGTGAAGCGAAGTATGATTGCGTAAATCAATGGACGAAGGAGCCGATGTGTAGTGACCAGGTGCGATGGTGAGTGATTGTACGGAGAGCGCTTGAGAGAGTAATTGGCATAAGCTGTCGGTTGCTCCTCGAATTGTGAGATGCATCAAATCGGTTACAAATTATAGATTGGCATTGAGGATTGGGCGGAAATAATCATGTGGTCCGTCCAATGTGAGTTTTGTGAACGATAGTGGTGGGGCGCTGAGAGCTAATTTGGATGGGCAAGAGGGCATTGCATTCCGGAGAGTGAGGTGGCTGATTAGGCTGCCGGATGAATGGGACAAGATATTGAAGATAGATTGTTTCAGGCCAGAGCAAGAATCGAATACGAGAGTGTGAATAGTGATTCCTGGTGGGAGTAGAGGCGTTTCTAGGCTTTGTGACGTGGGCCATGTGCACCAATAGAAGGAGAGGGCGTATATAGAACTGCACTGATAAATTTGGAATAACCTTGAAATGCAGGGGGAAATCCAATTAGAGAAATGTTCAGGATGGCTTGTTCTGTCGTTAAATTGAAGACTTCGAAGCGGGACGAGACATGTTGAATAAGGGGATGCAAGGAGAGTGAACAGCCTGTCACGGTTCGATCGGGTGAGTAACAAATCTCGAAAAGAAGGGTATCGACGTGATGAGATTTTACAGCGTCTAGAAATGAGTGTGCAGGCGTTGAGAGAAATGACATCGTCTTCTAGATTCGAACAGATCTTGTCGATGAGCTCGAGGGGAAGATTCATGGTTGTGTTCCAAATGTTGACGTGAGAACTTATGCTTGGGTAGCGGTGCTGAACGGTGAGGGGTGTCATGACCCTTGTTCGACCACGCACGTTGAAAAAAGCGCCATTGTGCTCTGGTTGAGCGCGAAAATTTATGCCTATGTTCAAAATACGTGGATTGAACGACAGACTACTATAATTTGAAGGATATGGTGGGCCAGTTGCAAGTGATATCAGCTGAGCATCATAGTACGCAACACTGATAGACCTACCAAGGTCTCTTTGCTCCAAGTCCTGTGGTATTGAATACGAGAAACGCCTAAACTTATCGATTTCGACCTAGCCTTGAGACCTCCCTGGATGACTAAGGGAAAGCGTCAACATCACGACGAAGCAGCTGGTCCAAACTCACTCGCAATTTCCTCAATTCATAGAGTGCCAGAAAAGACGGCAACCCTACCAAGCGCTGGTACATGCGCAATTTTCTCACGTACGGGCTTGAATTGTCCTCCTCGTCACGAAGCGCATTATCCATGGATCCATCACCATTAGTATCCCTCCCAGCAGAGCTCCTACAGCAAATTGGTCCTCACCTCAGTAACGCAGACATCGCTAGTCTTCGATCTACCTCGATCCGCCTTGCTCATGTCTTCGCACCGTTCCTTGTGGATGGGTTGGCGCTCGAAGTGTCAGATAAGATACTAAGAAAGAAGCCAGGAGTGCGTTACAATATCCCCTTTGCTGCAACTCCAAGGACTCTGTTACCCTTCATCAAGAGATTAACTATCCGGCTCGATTCTCAAATATACCGAGCGTCGTTACTCGATATCGTAAGGGAAGAAGTCACAGCGATGGCGTCATTGAAATATTTCAGATTGACATGGTCGAGGGGACCTTCTTATTTCAAGGGGGAACAGAAGGTCGCCACTGCGGGAGAAGAGGAAAAACTCCTTTTGGTGGTATTTGAAGGGGCTCGCGGCTGTTTAGAACATCTCGAACTTAATCTCTCGTTTATACTCCCCATGCCATTACATCCACGTCTCTTATCATCTCTGTTGTTATTGAGGAAGTTGGAGCTTTATGTTGACGAGGATCACAACCGCGGGATCCTCTTGTCGGTTGTAAGAGAAATCCTTGCGCATAGTTCTACACTGGAGAGTCTGTCTCTGTCCATGCCAGTGCATCCACACGAGGAGGACCACCCTTATGCAATATCCATTCCAGATCTGTTCCCTGCCCGACGGACGGTCTCACATCTACCCCTTCGTAGTCTTCACCTTGATGGAGCCATTGAATGCCAACAAGATCTATCCATCACAGATATACCCTCCCTGACATACCTTCGACATCTGACAATACTCCAATTCGGCTCTAAAGACCTGGAGGCGTTTTGGAATTACCTTAGGACGACGAAGACCTGGGTCCAGCGTCTTGACATTGAGGACTCCATTACACCAGCCACTATCAGATATCTCTCATCATTCCGAGGTGTTCAGGAACTATTCATACAGCACGTTCCCAAATCGGATCATGGCATTTTCGCAAACTCAATGGACGCCATCTTTCGATTTCAGGCAGCTTCCCTCACCAAGTTGATGATCACAGCACCTGTTTGTCTGTGGGCCCGTTACGAAGAAAGCGGACATCCATTTTACATTTCTTGGCCATCTCCATGTCTCTTTGCTCATCTGACGGACCTACTCACGGGGAGTCCTTTCAAAAGGACTTTTAATCTTGAAACATGCCAGGATATGCTGGCTTGGTTGGAGCAATTCCCAGCTCTTGACCATGTGTTTATTGAGTGGGCCCCACTTTACATCAAAACGGTCCCTGATCCGTCGTTATTCAGTCGCATTGGAAGTCAACTTGTCGGACAAACTGGGCGGCCGAGAAATTGGACCATCCAGTCGTCATACAGAAACCAGTTTATGTGGCGAATCCAGCCTAACTCTCAGAATCAGTGGTCATTCTCTGTGCATCCTCAAGGTCGCGACCACGAGGGTAACATGCGTTGGGATAAATATGGTTACTGGAAAGGCCATTATTTCTCGTAGCATTTCCTTTAGCTAGACTAGCCTGTGAGTTCACAGTATTGTGGCAATTGAAGCGCTGTCTGCGGCAACATTTTCCTCCCATACCTTGGCCTTAGTACTCGCTCAGTAGCGCTTGTCAGGTATCTGCGCGGCGGGCGCCAAATGCCCCGGTGTGCAGGGCGTGCCACACCTTTGTACATGTTTGAAGAACATGACTAGGGCCAATTGGTCCTCACCTCGTGTACCTCTACCAGGCTTGAGCGTGTTTTCAACCATGCTCTATTACTCAAATCCAACAGTGTACGTACACCACCTCTCCGCTCCGCTCCATTGCCTTGTCCCTTCCACAGATGAGTAGCTGTGTTCCTATATATACGGATTCATTACGACTCGGTGCCAAGACGACACATTTGAAATAGTGATACTGTAATTATAACTTGCCGACATGATTCGGGGACATTCTCTCACGTCTCAGACAGATACTTTGCGCACCACTATCATCGTCATCAGACGTTCAAAGCCGATCTTGGGCGTCAGAAATGGATCAGTCGCCCCTGCTCTCCCTTCCAACAGAACTTCTGGAGAAATTCGTTCCTGACCTCAATGTCAGATCTATCGCCAACCTTCGATCTACCTCGATCCGTCTCGCCCATGTTTTCAGACCATTTCTCGCCAACACATTAACAATCTACGTGGGATATAAGCACGTACCAAGCACTATGAGGAAAAAAGCGAGGTTCGAGGAGGAATTCGTTCCGTATAGACCGCCACCAAAGACCTTGCTACCGTTCATCAAAAGACTCACGATCGAACTTATTTGCTGCCGACTTCAATATGGCTCCTGGCAGTTTGAAGCCGTAAGCCAGGCAATCGCAGAGTTCACTGGGTTGAAGCGCTTCAAATTAGCATGGTTATATCACCGGGAAGGTCACACAGAACCATTCGTAGTCGCAGCATTGAAGGAGGGGCAGGAAGAGCTATTGTCGGCAGTATTAGAAGCGACTCGTGGGGTTTTAAAACGTCTCGTGCTTCACAACCCCAAAGGAACGCCATCTCCGGAGCTTCTGTCATCGTTTTTGTCGTTGAAGAAATTGGAGCTTCGTATTTACGCTGTCGACGATCCCGCGGCCTACATCTCAGCTGCAAGAGAAACCCTCGTTCGAAGTTCCACCCTGGAGAGTTTGACCTTTTCGGCTGGTACAACCGAAGGGGACATTATGCCCATTCAAGAATTATTCCCTCCACGATCTGTCATTTCAGAGCTATCCCTTCGTTATCTTCAACTCGACGGATACCTCAGATGTCAACCACACGTACCCACCGCGAGTATGCCTTCCATGCCACAACTACGATCCTTAACTGTAAACCAATTCGACAATGACGGAGACATGGATGGGTTTTGGGATGCGCTTAGGACGACCAAGACCTGGATCCAGGCTATTGATCTCGAGCACTGCCTCGATGCAGCGCTTGTCGAATATCTCACCGCATTCAACGGCATTCAGCGATTACGCCTAGGGAGGTATTCCAAATCATCTTCCACATTCACACAATCCTTATCCGCCATCCTCAAAGCCCACGCAGCTACTCTCACGCATGTTGTGCTCGCAGCTCCTGCTTGCTTGTATGTGGAGCACAACGAGGACAAGAATCCCCTCGACATCGCATGGCCATCCCCAGCTCTCTTCGCGAACCTAAAGTATCTACGCATCGAGCGCCCTCAAGTTTGGGAATTTACTAGGGACGGATGCCAGAAGATGTTGAATTGGTTGGAGAAATTCCCGGCTCTCGAGCAAGTAGTCACTGAGTGGCCCATGGACTTTAGCAGATCTGACCAGTCGAATCTATCGTCATCATCACACAATGATATAGGGAGTAAATTGGTTGGACAGACTGGAAGGCCGAAATACTGGGTCAATGCAACATTTACCAACCTTCTTATGCGGCGTACTTGGGGAGTTATGCGTAATTCTCGGGATGAGTGGTCGTTCCGTGTAGTCCCTGTGGATCAAGAACCTAGCTTGCATTGGAGCGTAGTCAATACCCGTTTCGTGTAGTCTCCATTGATCAAGATATCATTTACCCAACTTGCATTGGATGTAGTTCGATGACATTTTATTTTTTATTTATGTTCCTTGTCGCATAGGTGCAGCGGGGGAGAGAGATTTTCGCATGGGATGATGCATTTCAACCTTATATCACTCTTGGCTACCCATTCAACCATATATGCGAGCCTACCCGCAACACATCAGATAACCTTCTTCTACGCCATATTTTCGTTCCTCTTATCTCTCTCGTGTTCCAATGCCTTGAGCTTCAGCGGAAACATGGCCTCTCTCGCCTCGGTCCTTTCATCATTCCACACTGGTAATAAATCGGCCAAATCCTTCCTTACGCTGTCAATTTCTCCTCTCACCCTCATCGCGTAATCTTGTTCGTGGTATCCCAAGACATTGTACACCATCAGCGATGAAGGGCAATCCATGGTCGCGCGAAACTCTTCTACTGCCTTGAGCCTCTCGGTTTCGTAGAGCAATCGTCCGGATGGCGAGCTAGGGTATGGGAGTTGGTTTGTCCATGCGAGAGTTAGCCAAGTACTCGCGCAGTCAGCGATTGTGAAAGGCGTAAAGGCGAGAGAGGAACCGATGAATGCTAAGGAAGGATTGTATGCATAGAGGACGTGGAGGTGTAACCATGGTATTCGATGAGGTTGGATATGGTCCATGATTATAGGGACAAGCGGTGGGGGTTTCGTTGCGGGAGGTTGCGTATCTGAGTCATTCGCACCCATCTCCCGAGGATCGTGAACGTAGATGAAATCTCCACGAGGTTTATATCCACTGCCAAATAACACGACATCGATATTATCCAATATCGCCCCATCAGTCAATTCTGCAGTGACTTTTGCGGTGGGTGAGTCTGAGGTTGGCGATTGGAGTGTAAACTGTTTGATGGGCGCGACCATCTTTATCCGCTCGTCTGGTAGACTTGGGAAACCAGGAAACGCTGGTCGACGAATACTTTGATATACGGGGGCTACGACGTGTGGAGCCAGTTGTGCAGCCATATCGTTTGAGGAATTCGCATTCCCGACGACTATCACTTTCTGCGCATATCACCACAATTTTCAGCCTTCTAAAAGATGAAAGAAAGCAGGTACTTTGTACCTTTCCTTCATATCCTATAGGACCACGCCACCATTTGGCATGTCTTGCAAGGTCCTTCTCCCGTAATTCGTCCAGTCCCGGTGTCTCAGGCCACACAGGGGTATCGTACCATCCTTGGGCAATCACAACTGCATCCCAGGTTTCTTCTATCAACTTCCCTGGATCATTCCAATCCCTCATCATCACTTTCCATCCATGCGACCTGTTATCATCCCCTCCCGTAACGAGTCTATCGTCGTTTTGCGTGCCAAGTTCAGTAACGCTGATAACCTCCGTGTTCAGTCGAATGTTCCCGCTTTCGAGGTATGGCCTAGCAAAGGCTTGAAGGTATTGATATGTTTCGATTAGAGTCGGAAATGGCTGGCTCTGATCACCACGAGGTGGAAATGGGAATTCCGAGAAACTGAGGAATTCGGGAAGGACGTTGCCTATCAGACCGGGATAAGCAGGTGATGGCCAACGGGGACCCTGCGCACTGGAAAGTTGTAGGTGAGTTGGATTGTCAAGATACCTATCGGAGTAGACGGATCATAAATCAGATGGTTGAGAGCGACAGAGGCGATCAGGAATGAGCTTACCATGCCCCGCCCACATCGTCTCTCCGCTCAACGAGTTCGACTCTCTCAAATGATCCACGCTCAATAAGATTACGAAGAGTGACGAGTCCACATGGACCAGCACCGACGACAAGGATACGTTGAGGGCGAATGGGCATGATGTAAACTAAGCGCTGGAGGATGCCTCCACAAAGTAAAGAGATCAAATGGTGATATGAGATTGGGTGAGTGAGCCATTATATTTGGGACTAGGGTCGAAGTGGTCGACACACACCTTGCTGGACCCCTTCAAAGAAAACTATTCACTTGTCTGCCAAAAGGCTAGGTGCGCGGAGACACAAGCTCGATGAAACTGAACAAAGGAAAGAAATAATGCACCGAAAGATAGCCGAGCCGCATGTACGATTTCCACATCAAGTGTCCGGCGCGGATAACGCGGAGGCGAACAGCGTCCTCAGCGCAAGCGGGAACCGTGGAAAACGATTTGCGCAGGTGAGGCACCCTCTTCCTCCTTGTCTCAGCCAGGATGAACGCGTCTTCCTGGTGGGCTGACCCTCCTTTATGTCGTGCATCGGACGTCTGTCTATGTCTTCACGCTTTCTTCTCATCGCACTTGCTTAGAGTCTCACTCTACCGCACATCCCTGCGCTGTTAGCTCGCATTGCCAACGTAATGTATGAAACCTTCACACCATTCAACGTGTTCAATATCCAGATCATCTGGAGATTATTTCATTTCATCACCGATGTTCTCCAAGCGAGATGCGCCAACTTCGCATTCACCGTCTTTTTTTTTACTGTGCCAGATCAAAAGGCTCTACAGACATTGACATATTCAATGGCATGCTTTGAAAGCACGCGCATTGTGCGGCATTTACATTCATCACGTACCCCGGGGAACCTCGGTGCATTCGCTTCACTGGTAAGTCGTTTTGCTGTCTTCGAGATGTTATATGTTCGATATGTTTTCATAGCGGAGCGTCGCTTGTGGAACATACCAATATCTCAACCCCGGCAAAGCCATAATTCGTTGTGTTGGACTACAGCCGTACCAATGGACGATCACTACTAGCAAGTTCCAACCATTGGATATTGAGAACGTGGAGTCAACGCTGACTGAGAGCTGCGACTCTGGGAACCAATCGAAATGCTCTCTTGACAATGACATGCAGCACCGTTCCTTCTTATTCGGTTATGCTCCCCAGAAATCCGAACGGGTGAGATAACATGTCAAGTTCAGATCTTCTGTTGTTCGTGGACTCAATGGATATAAGGTTGTAGTGACATAATACTTCGGTGAGACAAATATCAGCACCAATCTGGATAGGTCATAGTCTCGCTTAGCGTGCTAGATGTGTTCTGGCTACTCCGCCAAATGGGCATGAGGGCAAACTATCCATCAAAGCTGGCTAGTTGTCTATTCATCATATTCGAATTTCATGTTCAAGTCCGACATTATTTGGTCTCCCCCTCATCGCTGGGGTATAAAAGATGCAGCTCACTCACCTCTTTTCCTCAGCAAGTCAGCTTCCACTCGACTCAGCTACTACTCTTCTCTTCAATTTCTACTTCGCTCTTCTCATCACAATGATGTCACGTGCTGCTTCCACTTTCATCTTTGCTCTCCTTGCCATTGTGGCTCTCCTCGGTGTCATCTCCCCCATTTCTGCACGTATCAACGTCACGAGGCTGTGCATTCATTGACAGATCTACAGGCTATACCCGCCCCAGGCGGATATGGCGGCGGTCACGACGACGGTGACGACAGCAGCCAATGCAATGGTCAAATCAACTGCTGCGACTCGGTTCAATCTGTATGCGCACCGTCATGCTTGTGAACACTATCACTAACTCAGACTTTAATTGTAGGCCGACTCCGCTGACGTCACCAGCCTCCTTGGCCCCTTGGGTATTGTCCTTGATGATCTCAGCGTTCCCGTCGGTTTGGTTTGCAGCCCCCTCTCTGTCCTTGGCCTCGGTGGCACCTCCTGCAACTCCCAATCTGTTTGCTGCAAGGACAACAGCTTCGTAAGCAATTGATTGACATTTTTACAAGTTGTGAGCGCTCATACTAAGCTTCCTCTAGAATGGTGTCATTGCTATTGGATGCTCCCCCTTCAATATCAACCTTTTAAACATCCCATAATGCATTTGTATGACAAGTGGTTATCATCTTACTTTGTCATGACCCAGTTTGACGATGTCGGTTCTTATGAAGGATCTTGGATTTCGTGCTATATTTTCCGTTGTCGTAGCTTGTTGTCTGCTTAGTCTGCTTCAATTGATTGTCCTTCTGTCAATCCGCACTCTCATGCCACATCATGACATCACCTCGAGTCAAAAGCTAATCGAGTAAGAACTGTGATGGTACTCATCTTGCTCGGCAATAAGCGTGGTTCAATGACAGCTACGGCATTTCCCCAATCCACCACTTGGAAGTACTTGTCATCGCACAAGGTGTACTAAACTCTCCTCCCCGTCGTCGATACCTTTCCTGCCCTCTTGAAATCTAGAAAATGAGATATACCTTATCAAGATGCAAGAAACAACGTTGGCAATCGGTGAAAATTACTCAATGGGGAACAGATTGCGATCTTCAGGGTACTCACTACATATTGGGTATAAATGACACAAAACTAGGTTGATTGGTACCCTTTGCCGTGGCACAATCAATTCGCTTAACTTGATAGGCTACCAGACCTGGTAATCTCACTTCGGATTCGTCCAAATCCGGTATAAAATCCAAAAACTGGGTCAAGACCAATCCACCGCTCCAACATATCGCAGTGCAAATTACTCATCGTCCTCGTGCTAGCGCCTTGTTCAAAGGGATCAAGGGCATAGCGCGGCCACAGGTTGTTCAGTTCTGGCCCTATTTGAACGGCGCCTTTGGGTTGGAATCATCTTTCCGTTCGACCATCACACTCCCTCCCATCCTCCCTCCCACATCGAAAGTCCCTCCCCTATTGTTCTCCTTCCGCCTTGCATAATGCATACAGAAACTCAAACCCAGTCGCCATATGAGCGTGCTCAATGCTCTAAATGCGGAAAGTGGGTGTCGCGACGCGCCGATTTGAGTCGTCACATGAAGACACACGATACGAACGCAAAGTAAGTGGTGCTACATGATATCTCTCTACTGCATGCATATCTGACACCACTACTATCCCAGTCGTTACCATTGCTTCTTCCCTCAATGCTCATTCAGCGCCCTTCAACGACCAGGTTTCGCAGCACACATTATCAAACAGTACGTGATCCTTCATTGATATTGCGTAGCATTCACGTTAAATGACGCTATCTCCCCTATGTAGCACTGATGAGAGACCCTATCGTTGCGCCTTCTGTTACTTTGACGCGCAAGATCCCTCCTTAATCACCAAGCACCACGGCGCGAAGCACAACTATAAGCGCGGAACTCGTGCTCGGGAAGTTACAGATATCACTCGCCCTGATGTTGATTGGGACGCGCTGCGATCCAACTCGTGGAACACTGTCAAGATACCTATGCTCGAAGCCTGGTTCCATAGCGTCGACAAGGACTACGCGTCTCGAAAACGATGGGGTGCTCTTTCTTCCACTTCTGCCCTGTACGTCCCATCCGATGAGCACTCTCCCGTTGATGAGGAGGATGCAGTCGGTGATCGCCAATCCCCCACAGAAATCGTTGACTATCTGGAACAGCTCGAAGTAGGCCTCCCACTCTCTACCCGTCCAACCAAAAAGAGGAAGTTATCTCCCAACACCAAGCCCAACCCTTACCCAAAAACTACCGCAGCCACTCCCCTTCCTGCAGCGTCTATCTCTACTCCTTCGACAACAGCAGCACCTCGCTTCCCAATCCATTGCCTAACTCCATTGCCAACCAATACCTCGGATGTGGCACGTCAACCTTTTGAATTGCACCCCGCACTCGTCTACGCTGCCTCTTCCCATGCCTCCTACTCTCCTCCTTCATTCACTTGGGACGGTGTCTCTGTTTGCGATCAGTTGTCCAGCTCTCCTGAAATATCTGTGTACAACGCTGCTTGGGAGTTACCCAGACCTTATGCTCCTTCTCCATCCCTCTCGGAAGCTGCTCAGGAAGCCAACCTATCCTCTTGGCTGTTCGATGGCCAAGTTGTACCGAGCTTGAGAGCTGACGTCCATAACCCTGAAAGCGACAAATTTCCGGAAATCAACTGTGAACTCAACCTCGGCTTCAACTATGGTTTTACCTTCCAGTCCAACAGCAATTTTGGGAATTTTTCTAGCGATTCTTCACTTTCACCTTCCGATTCCAACCTTGAAGGTACCTATGCCGAAACGTCTATGAGCAGCGGTGACGCCGATATATCCGCCCAACTTCTTCACGTCATCTCCAGCCTGTTTCCCCAAGACGGCTCAACAGCTGGTCCCTCACAATCTGTTGGTAGCGACGGCGACAATCTGCTCTTCGACTTCCTCACCACTCTGAGCGCAGCTGTCGAGACTGCCTACGCAGACAACGAATTGGCTGGTATCTCAGTTGACGGTGTTTATACCGTGTCCTAGCTATATTCCCCGGATTTGCTTTGCATTTTCTTTTTGTTTTTCGTACTCTCTGCGCATTATTGACATTCCCTAGGATATGGAACACTATCACAGTTACATACCCATCCCCTCACATCCTCCTCATCTTCTCATCCATTCATGGCTTGGCAACATATCACTTCATAACAATTCGGATTTTCTTATCTACTTATTAAATTCTATCCATTTTCGTTACATCGTCTCGTCTACGATTGCATCTACTTGTTGTATTTTCCTGTATCTTTGTTATCTGCAGCGTCTTTCTAGGCGCTTCATTCCAGATTTATCTGTCTCGATCGATTGGCCTCAGCACAGAGATTTGTGAGAGCGCTGATTCTTAAAGAGTTTCGCCTTGCCTCTCGGTACTATATTACAAACACCGTTTAAATTCCGATGAGTATCCGACAGAGTCACCCACAATGCCAATAAGATCATCACGGACATATACCACATACCCTGAGAAAATTGAGGACACATTCTCAACAAGGTCGAGACAGGTTCTTTTTGTAATCCGCATGGATACATACCTTGACTCTTATTGCGCAATACACTGCATTTCAACAGCACCTCCTACCATAACACAACATTCCTCTCCCAAAACCTCAAGGAATTCTGTCATTCTCAGTCCCATGACTGAGCGCGGCGATGCAACGACCTATTCTCGTTATCTGAAGATGTAGGTCGTAGCTGTTTCTTCGGGATTGTCTCCACACGGTGACTGGCAATTTGACGTATCATCCTTCCAGACTACTTTTTGGTACTCGGGAGGACCGACAACAATTTGGACAACAACCCACACCACCAGAGCTTAAAGATAATGTAGAGTCTTGCGAAGGAGGCGAACAGGAAGACAAGGGAAGTATGTCTTCCAGTTATGTTGAGAGTTCAAGGCCACTTAAATATTTGACCTATCTAATGCGCTATTGCAATACTGAAATGCCACTGCATGCAGGCATAGGGTGCCCTGCGCCTTCAGCTTGGACCGGAGCTGAAGCAGTTCCCTTGTATCCCGTTCTAGTAAGTAGGGACATCCACATAACTCGTTGCCCAGTGATGTTGACGTTTTCCCACAAAGCCTCACACTGATGACCAGCTATCCACATCGCCACGTTCTCAAAGCAGTTCATCACCCTTATTCCCTATTTCTCCACTCGTTCAGCTGTCTGAAGACGATGAGGATGCACCTATGGCCAATACTTCTCTACAATTAACAGCAATGGCACAATCACTCAAGGCCGCACTTGCATCAAAAGCAAATGTACGGTTGCATCTCTACGTGCACAAATGACTGCAGTTAAAAGCTTTATACAGAACGAGGCTCATGTGCATCAGCCTGTGCTCAAGGCGTCTCGAGTCTCAAATGAGAAATCGAACGGCGCCGCAAAAGCGATGCGCCACTCGCCTCAGACGGATTTCGTGCTGGATACGAATTCACTTACCGCTGTAAGATACCAGCAAGGCGCCACGAAAATGCACATGACACCGCCACCATCAAGAAAAAGGGTCGCTCCTGCAGTGTACGATCGTATGGAGACAGGAGCAGCGTTCTTGAAACCGTTACCATATTCAACCACCATGTCAACTGAAGCCAGGTCATTTCTTCCTGCTGCTGTTAGCGATATCACAGAGGGTTCGTTGTGGATGGAAGAGGAGACAATATGGAGCCACTACAATGTCACTACTGTGGGCGCAGATTCAAGAAAGCATGGGACAAGAAACGACACATCGGAACTATACATGAGAAACTGCCAATGTATGAATGTACAATTTGTGGACGTATGATAACTATGCGACCGGTTGGGGATATCGTACGGCGTCATGAGAGGTCTCTCTATTGTATCAAAGCCCTGCTACGGAAAGCGAAGGGGAATAAAGGTGGACGAAACGGGGAGCAGGACCAAAGTTCTGAAAGGGACTGACATTCGATACTGGATCTGGTAGTTATGTAACGGAGAAAGCAAGTGGAATCCTACGACCTCCTCCCTCGCAATCGGTGATCTTGGGCTTTCACAAGACCTTTGCTATCGTGGTTTACCCCGCTTGTATAATTCAATGTATACCCTAGAATGCAGAAATGATGGGCTAGGATCGGAGCTGACAATTTGTATTGGGAATTCAAATTGGGACGCCGGCCATCATCACGTGTCCATCACACCTGCCTATTTCATTCATCTCGCCCCTTCCCGACGCCCGACACACCACAGTTCTCGGTATCTTGTATTCTGCTGTCTGCAGCCAATTTCAGCTGTCAAATGGTAGAACTTCCAAGTCGTGTTTTGAGCGATAATTATCAGACTTCTGGTGGTGCGTATCCCGTTCAATCAGTCTGACGGTTTTTATCTCAGCAAGTTAATTGTCTCATTATATTCTTGTTATCACTTCAGCGTCATCCTGCCGCGGACCGTTCATATTGTCCAGATTGAGATATGAGCGAACCTGATTCATGATACCTACCGGGTGGAGCCCCAGGTCCCGGTGCGGTTACCGTTCTCACAGACGCCTGGACGGCTCCAACTGCAATAACCCGCGTATCAGTTGGTCCAGCCTTCCATGGTTGCTGAGAGAAAGGCATGATCAACACCTGGATTATCCAGCGATGCATAGTTGATCCCTGCACTGCCGTCAAAGGATGTTGGAACATTCCTGAAAATGCATTATGGCCATCACCTCCTTGGAATATTGATTCAAGTGAGGGGACCGCATCATTGGCTGGGTATACCTGGCCATTAACTAGTGTATATGGTCCTTAAGGTGATGCACCGCTCTTCTATGTGCACAAACCGCCTGCTGTCGTCCATTGATTCCAAATTCCCAGGCACTCGAACAGGAAGGTCCGGTGGTCTGCGCCATCGACAGCGTCCTCAACTGTGAATTAGCTGGAGCATTATTCAGCAGAGAATAACTCACATGGGTCACCGTCGCATTCGGGCGTTTGTTGGACGCGATGGTTACGCCCTGCATTTTGTTGATCGCTCCAGATGAATGGAACGTGTTTGATCAGTCACCGGGATGGAGCAAGATAAAGCAAATCATCACCTTGAATGGTTTCCTTTCCTTTGTACGTTACACTGTCGCGTTTATCTACTGATACCGTTTGTCAAATTCGCGATTTTTGATGTTTAATTGGACGCGCAGCCAATATCAGGGTTGAATCCCCAAAACAGGACAAGCTCAACCTCTTACTGATAACCGCCACAATCTCGCAAATATCCGAACCCCTTTGTCGCTCTGGGCACGTTTACTATTTCAACCTCCCAGACGCTCGATTAACTCTTCAACCACCCACATCAACCTTTCCTTGTAGTAATAACATTTCACATCTCGTTATCATCCCTTCATCTCTCTCTCATCCTCATGGCTCCTCGCAACGACCAGATGCCACGACAATCAATGTTTAAAGCTGAGATACGATGCAAATACTGTCAGACCGCGCTCTATGGCGGCAAGTCTGACTTTCGCCAGCACCTTAAAGTCAAACACCCTATTTCTAAACGCAAGGCTGATGCAAAGTAAGCATAAGGAACAGCTCCTTCGTCTTCCTGAAGTGACAGTGCCACAGTTCCAGACATTATATTTGTCATATCAAAGATTGCTATTTCACGACGAAAGACTGGGCTGATATGAGAGAACATACTAATATCCAGTAAGCCTCTTTCACACTTTCATCGGACGCGTACTAAACGACGCGTCCATCTAGCAATGGCATCGCGCTCTGTTGCATGTCGTGTAGTGTAGCCCACCCCAATCCAGCATACATTGCTGAACACGAACTTATATGCCACGGATATACATATCGAGAAGAAGATGCTCCTCGCCTTAGAGTCCCCACTCAGCAGACTTTACGTCACAATGCTCCTGGTGCTCTCAATGACAGTTCACTCGGCAGTGGCAATTCCGAGACGTTCTCTGATAGTAAAACATCTGTCCCATTCCGCACCCCCTTGGCCACCATCTACGATAGCACATCTTCATCCTGCGGTGATGTTCAGAACATCTTTGCGTGCATCGCATCAAGTTGGGATGCGGCAGGCCCACCGGTCTCTGGTCTGAATTTTCTCCTACTCGCAGCGCGTGCGGTAGAGAAACAAGCCAGTGCGACCAACAGCACCATCACTGATGGACGAATTGATGACTCTGCATCTGTAGACGCGCCGCTCTCTGGCCTGGATACTCTCCTGCTAGCAGCGCGTACGATAGAGGAACAACCTAGTGCGACCAACAGTACTACCACTGATGCACGAACCGATGACTCTGCATCTGTAGACACGTCGGAAACCAATTCTTCCCTCCCTCGTACGCCGCCTAATGACGACATTGCGCTTGCCAACATTGCGTCATCTACTGGAACACCCCAACTCGCCCATGCCTCTGTCGATACTCCAACTTTGGTCGGGCATACCTACGAAAGCCTATATGACCCTAGCGATGTGCTCGATGCTGCTGCTGGTCTGTGTGACTTAAGGCATAGATCCCCTGAGCCATACAGTTCTGCTACGCGACTCCAGTTGCCGGTGTCCTATCACCGCAGTCTTAACAGCAACACCGGTGGTCCGGCTGTCCATAGACCCAATGATGGTGGTCTAATTAATCGCGCCTACAATAAGGGCAACATCGTCGAGGACTATGGCCGCGATGAAGTGGATGAAGCAGCTGGTTCCACTCACGACGCCATCAGTGCTGTGTCCAAGCCCAACTCCCCTACTGGTCGTACTGGATTCAGCAACGATGATTGCTTCCGTTGTGCACATGTCGACTCCACAACACACTTCGATGACCATTGTCCCGAGTGTTCCTCTCACGCCAACTCCGGGAATTGGGATAAATATTGTCCCGAATGTATTGCATTGCAAGCAATGCTACAGATTGGCTGTGAGGCTTGCATTTCCACCAAGCAGGGCGCAACCAGCGTGAACGTCTAATAATGCTTGCTACCAATGAAATAACGACGAGAACGACTCTGAACGTACTCCATCAATACCAATTGTACGCACAGGATATCCTAATTCTTTTGCATGCGATATCACATACCACATCATCTTTATATCGTCATTACATGCATCCCCTCTCATCTACGTTTGACATATCACATTCCATCCACTGTATTTCACCCCCACCCCCCGATTGTTTCTCTCATTCACGACGACTGTATGAATTACATACATCTATACACGTATACATGTATACTGGAACGTGTGCGGAATGTATTCCTGTTTACGACGCGCCTCCTAACAAATCGAATTCCTTATTTTGCTCTCCATAATTCTCTTCCAGTTGGTGCTGGGTTTCAATTCCGCATAACCAGATAGTGTTAGTATGACTCAGAGTGTGTGGGTATGTCACATCGATATCCCTTTACACACGAGACGATGTTTAATATGCATAGCGCTCGCATCCAATACTTGACGGGTAAGTGCATTCCGTGTAAATGCATATTCCTGTCTAATCTGCCTACCGCACTCCTCGCAATTGGTTCACTGAATGCTTACCTTCCGTCTTGTGCTCCATCATGTTCGGCAGATAACGATCCCATATTTGGAATATTAAACATCGATATCGCAACATTGGTACCCTCCTGTTGTGGGAGTTTAATAAAAAGTTATGGATATCATTCAGTCAATTTGCATCTGATATTCGTCGAGCATTGCTGTGGAAGATGAGCGCGGGGGGCGGGGCATCGAGCGGAGGCACGCGAACTAACACATGGCGGCATAGTCAACGGGGTCTTTTTTTAGCGCCGAGTGAGGGTTGCTCATTACCTGACGATTTGGTATGCCTGGGCTCTGGTGGTTGCTGACATTGATGAGGTGAAGTCATGATAATTCGAGCGAGTTATTGGGGCAGCGGGCTGGAGCTAAATTTCTATTTAATTAGGTCTTGCGACACGTCCCTTGACAGCACCTAACTAGGCAGTTCCAGTGGGAAGGGTAGCCTCCCGAATGCAACCCTGTACAGGCACTAACGCTGTTCATGCTCTGTCTTCATTCGTGTTAAATAAAACACCAGAACAAGCGACAGCTTCCGGTGACTTGAGCGTATCCACACGCGAGCTCCTGGCTTGTCAGAGGGCACAATTCAACGACTTGAACACCATTCGCGTGCGGCAGGGAAACTGTTGTGCCATTAATCACACGCCTCCTTGCATTATAGTAGCAAAAATAAAACGGGTGGTGTGTTATAATTAAATTCATGACGCGGAGGCGCCCTGATCCAGATTTAGAGCCGCCGAACATCCAAAGTACAGCCGACCGTTTCGAGGTCTTGTTAAAATACAGCTGGTATCATTTCGTTCCCACGCCTCACCTTTTTTTTTTTTCTTTTTCTTTTTCTTTTTTTAAAAAAAATATCTTTATTTACCAGGTGGCGAGTTCACCAGTCCTATGGACATAGCTGCAAAGTAACTAAGGGTATATAATCGAGTCCGTGACCGGGAAAGGGAGAGTCATAGAGCACAGGAAAAGGTATCATGAGTGTCTTGCCCGTTAGACCTCGCGAAAGATCTGTCCACGGTACGTCCCACGCCGCGCTCCTCACTTTCCAGTTCTGATTATTTCAGAAAAGAATCATCCTGATGTGTTCAATTACTCATATGGGACAATGTTGGGTATGCTTGTTCTTCCAGACTCAGCGCTCAGCTCGCTCAGGTCTAGCCTTGATCTGCTTACTGCACCGAGCTTTGCATATCTGTATGGTTCAAGGTTATGAGGCGGAGACAATGACCGGAAGTAACGAAAAATGGAAAATTTACACTGCATGTGGTAGAAGCCACCTAAAGATAGCAGCAACGGGCTCGAGGCGACCGCCAGGCATATAATCTCCTTCAAGAGTGTCACAAGACGTATAAATCAATGAATACTTCAGCCGTAAACCCTACAGAAGTGGATACTCGTCTCGGTTTGTCAGATATAAAAAGTCAACAGCGGAACGAATTTATGGTGATAATCATATCCACGCAACGACCGAGCGGCTGAGAACAAACAAAACCACTCGAAAATTTGCGAACCTGAACAGAGGGGTGGCCGGAGTCCTTGATGACCCACGCTTGCCTGTTGTTGGCCGACTTGCAGACTGAAGCCGCGATGTCCGCTTGAGCTGTAAAATGCTGAATGCATATGGTGGATTGGGATCTACTGTGCTATATAAAGAAGAAATAGGGAAGAACTCTTGGGGAAGTGAAAAGAATACACCATGCTCACTGCCATGCCAATGCTTTGGCGCCGGTTTGGGTGCTCCCATCCAAGAGGAAGCAAGAGTCTTGGTATGAGCTGATCGTCGCCAGAAACCGGTGCCTTGGCGGCAGGGTTATCTATTCATGCTCGTAGACCAAGGACAGGGATCGTGTACGCCGCAGACGCATCAATGCTTGGGGAAGGGATGGCAAGTAACGCTCGACCTTGGCTCACAGTCTTACGATGCTGGGCTTGCTTCGAGTCCTATATTTAAAGCGAAGCGGATAAGCTTCGTTTGGTCGGGACAAGCAGTGCTTGACGTTTTGAAAGGCTTTCGTCAGGGTAGGCTGTTCATTTATCAAGCTTTGTCACGTTTTGGCGTGTGCTAGTGACTGAGGAAAGCGAACGCAGAATTACGATTCCTCACCGTATTCGGGGTTGAAGTTCTTGTTACACAACACGGCCCATATGATTTGCGACAAGATCAGTGAATTTGAGCACCAGTCGTGTCAGTGTCACTGCAAGCGATAATGAACCTTGAGCAAGCAGTCGAAGAAGGCTAGACCCGCGATAGCAGACAGTGTCATACATGAGCATCCGATGAACAAGAGTGCCATAGAGCTACTGAGAGAGATCATCGACCCGAAAGGCTTGTAGACAATTATGACATATCTGACCTGGTCCCCGCGGAGCCATGAGGACTTTGCGCGCCTGGACTGCCCTCTATTGGCGCTTTTAGGGGTCGGTATGGCCTGGGGAAGTGATTGCAAGCAGGCCTGGAGCATCAAAATATACTAGATTTAAAAAAAGAACAGAAAAACAGCATCCCAGGAGTCCATAGTTTGACCGAGAGCACAGTGATGTCTCCACTCACCATGCAATACGGGAATGCCGTTATGGACATTCGTCGATCCGTTGCCTTTAATAGTTTTACCTGGAGCAGAGCAAGCCCTAGGGAGTTGCGGCGGTCTAGGTGCTTCAGAACGTGCAAAAAAGGCACCCAAGTGGGTGTACTGCGCCTCTTTGGACGGTCTAATGTTTCCGGGACGAAGCGGAACGGGATCTCGAGCAAGGGGAGAACCAGGCACTCGGTTGGAAAAATGAATAAACAACGAATGCAGGGGTGTCAGAAGGGCTGATTGGACCCATTTAATTCCAGCGCTCTCTTTTCTCTCTTCATTCCCACACCTTCCCCCCACCCTTCTGCTCGCCGTTCGCGACGTTGAAGAGCCTTCTTCCGTGTCGTTCTCCTAGAATATTAGCAATAACCAGCCCACATTCTTTTCTAGTTCGGATCATTCAAATAATCATCTTCATATCGCCCCAGTAATGCTGCCCAGTGTTGTTTTGCTAGCCCTGGGGCTGGCATCCGCCTCCCCTGCGACTGCTGCTGTGCAAGTTAACCAGTACGAGGAAGTCGGCAGCACCCTCGTCAGCGCCATGATGGTCAGTCAACTCTGGGCATTTCTCCCTGTATTCGGTCTTGACACGTGGGTCAGATGTTCGTTGGTAACGATGAGAAAGTTTACATGCTAGACAAGGCTGAAGGAAATGAGGCTCAAGTAGCAGGCCATCCTGCATGGGGCTCAGTCTGGTGTGTATTGGAACACCGCCAATCTGTTAGTGCTTACTAACATCAAATTTTATAGGGATATCGGATCTCGGACAGCAGAAGTCATGGACGTTAGAACAAACGTCTTCTGTGCATCTGGTATGCATGCGCCAAATGGTTCATTTTACACCTTTGGTGGCAATGGCGCTGTTGGTCGTGGTGGCAATATTGGTTCCCAAGTCGGCCCTACCGGTACTGGTGCATGGGACTCCGAATACCAAGACTTCGACGGAGGAAATGCCATTCGTATCCTCAACCCATGCTCTTCGGCCGACGATATGTCGAGTTCTGCATGTCAGTGGTTCGACGATCCTGAAGTATTGGCAATGCAAAAACGACGATGGTACTCGACCGCAGAGCCCACAGGAGAAGGTGTTATTGTCCTAATCGGTGGTTTCGTGAATGGTGGCTACATCAATCGTAATACACCCAACTCTGACCCAGAGTTTGAGGGCGGAGCTGCCGAATGTACATATGAGCTTTTCCCCTCGGGTGGCCAAGCCCCTCAGCCAATGCAGTTCTTGATCAAGACTTCCGGTCTCAACGCTTATCCCCACACCTTCCTTATGCCCTCTGGGAAAATGTTCGTCCAGGCCAATGTCTCCACTAGTAAGTGTAGTACCCTTTTGCTCAACTTTTACTCACTCGCGTTGCAGTGCTATGGGACTACACTACCAACGAGGAAACACCTCTTCCTGATATGCCAGGCGGTGTCGTCCGTGTCTACCCTGCATCAGGTGCAGTTGCCATGCTCCCTCTTACTCCCGAGAACAACTACAATCCAACCATCCTCTTCTGTGGTGGTTCTGACATGCCTGACGATGCATGGGGCAACTATTCATTCCCTGCAATCGACACATGGCTCTACCCTGCCTCTCGGGATTGCCAACGTATCACTCCGGAACCCGAAGACGGATCTCCACCTGCTTACGAACAAGATGATGACATGTTGGACGGTCGAACCATGGGTCAATTCATCATCCTTCCCAATGGCAAACTGTTCGTCGTCAATGGCGGTCTGAATGGTACAGCTGGCTACGCGCAAGCAACTGGAGAAACCTTCAGCTTTGCTAACATGGCTTTCGGTGAATCCCTTGCCTCTGGTCCCGTCCTCTCACCCGCCATCTACGATCCCAATGCCCCCCGCGGTAGCCGATGGTCCAATACTGGTCTAGGATCATCTAGATTCCCTCGCTTATATCACTCTTCTGCTATCCTTTTGCCTGACGGCTCGGTCCTTATCGCTGGATCTAACCCTAACGTCGATGTCAATACCTCCACTATCTTCCCAACCACATACGAGGCTGAATATTTCTTCCCCGATTACTTCTCCGCAGCCACTCGCCCCGCCCCACAAGGTTTCCCTTCAACCCTTTCATATGGTGGTGACTCGTTCGATATCGCCATCCCATCCAGTTCATACGCAGGCGCTGCCAATGATGCTGCTCACTCTGCTCAAGTCGTCGTCATTCGCAATGGCTTCACAACTCATGCCATGAACATGGGCCAAAGGTACATGCAACTTAACAACACTTTCACTGTCGAGCAGGATGGAACGATCACCTTGCACGTTGCTCAACCTCATCCCAACCCCAACCTGCTCCAACCTGGCCCTGCATTCCTATATGTCAACATCAACGGAATCCCATCGAACGGTAGCTACGTCATTGTCGGTAACGGGCAGATCGGCGCTCAACCTACCGCTCCTCCATCGGTACTCCCAGCAAGCGTTGAGCGGAATGACGTGACAGGATCTGGACAAGCCGGATCCGCTGGTGGTAACGGTGACAACACAAGCAGCGCTAGTGGAGGAATTATAGGGCGTATTGTAGGCCCTGCCGTTGGTGCATTGGTGGTACTTGGTGTTCTCGGTGCGTTATTTGGCTTATACATTTACCGCCGCCGTCGCCAAGCGCAAAAGGAACTTGGTGGGAACGTCCCCGGGTACCACCAAGGACAAAGTGGAGGTCTTGACAATAGTGGTTCTGCAGTCATGACGGATGCGTCTAGGGATGTTGGTCCTGGCATGGCCATGGGGGCGGCAGCGGCTGCGAGGGGTGTCAACAGAGATTCTGACTCGAGCGCATTCTTGCCTTCACAACGACAGGATTATAATTACGGACACAACTCCTTCAACAACTCCCCTTACTCTCAGAATCAGAATAGTTCTGTATGGAACTCGAGTTCGGCGAGTTTGACGAATACTGTTTATAATGATCACAATGGAGCGTTTAGAGGTGTCGGCGGTGCGGGTGTGGGTGCGGGTGGTAGAATGCAAAGCTTTCACATAGAACCGGATCCATACTCTAGTAAACCTATGGACCCCCATTCTATCTCGTCTGCGATTGGTGGACACGGACATGGACAATCTCATTATTATCCCCCTCAGCGTCATCATGCCGGTAATGATGGAACTGGGTATTGGAATTCTGACTATTATCGACAATCTCAATCTAATGGACCTTATTGAACACATGCGCTTCCCCTTCGTGCCGGATGCTTTGATGTTTGATATTTTTCGTTGAGTTGATTACAGGTCCGGGATTGTTGTATGTTGTTCTTCTGGTTTGTCGGCTTCCGTTTTGTCTTTTCGCACCTCTACCCCGTTTGTTGTTCGACCCGGCGCATAACCCCTTTTGGTCTACAACTCCTCTCAAAATTGCTGTCCGTCTGATACCTTGTGGCTTGCGTTTGCCGACTCATGACGATGTGTTGCTTACATCGGCGCGGTTCGTGTTCCTGATCTCAATCAGTGTTAAGTTATTGCATTGATAAACTTTCCTTTTAAACTTTTGTTTTATAATGTAGGATGGGCCAGCCTCCCTGTAAATTCTTTTCTCTCTTTTTTCATGATAATGACATCTTACTACGTGAATCTTGTTCTGATTATGGCTGGCTCGACGTGTCATGGTTCTGAATTAAGAATAGGTATGGTGCTTGACACAATCATGTCGTTGCTGCCCGTGCCCGCCAGCAAAAATTTCAAGTGTCGGTGTGCCGCTGGCTTAGGTGAGCGGTTTCCTTGTGATAGGCGTATTGAGGGTGACTGACTCCGCGAATGCATGCCTACCGACCGTCAGCTTCGTCGTGGTGCCTCGATGCAACGTCCAATTCCGAGGAACTTCGTGCGCATTCTAGATCTATTCGCCAAGCCTCTTTATCCATTCATTCCGGTTCTATTGACGTCTATGCAAGTAGTCTGCGTAATAATTTGCTAAATAGGGTACTGGGAACCTCCCCTTCGAACACTTGTTCGGCGGATATAGGAGCACGAAAGCTCTTTCGAATTAAGACACCGCCAAGTCCAAATACTCAGAAAAGTGGGGATGTTGAGTGTAGACGTTGACGCGCCACTCATAAGGTTGATACCGTTGCTGCGCTGTCAGCTGTAAGAAGATTCGAAGCACGCATTAATGAAAAGAACCGCTCTACTCATTATAAAGGATAGTGTTGAGTGTGAGGTGCGAGACGGGTCCTCACTCCTTCCTTGCTGCCCTCGCACGCGCCATTCAGTAGCGATTTAGTTCGTGATCCCTTGTCGTACCATGTTCACTACTTGTGGGCGAAGAAATCATGCGAAATGGGGGCGATTGTACGCTCTGTATGCGATATGTTCGTACATTCCCATTGGCGGATCTGCAATTGGTGTGTGTAATATCCTGGCATTTGAATAAGGCGACTCAAATAACAAAACTTGATGTGTCCAGTGACGCCGAGGAGCCCAAGCCGACTTCAACATCGTGGCGAGGATTATGACAACCATCAATCCTTCACACGTCCTCCTTCCGTTGGGCATCTCGGGTCAGAGGCTGCTGCACAAGATGTCCCCGAAATCCCGATGACAGCCACACACACGATCCTCTCGACCCTTCACTTCGTCCACCAAAAAGCGGGAGGCAGCACAAGTGTTCGGGGCTTAGGCTTTGACTATGACCTCGACCATGAGCTTAACCTCGAAACTGTGACCACGGCTGTTGACGGAGCCGTGACCTTAGCTGGACTCGGTGGAGACTGGCTACTTGCAGTGGTCCATAATCTGCATCTTCGTCTCCCTGGCGGAGTTGAATCGTGGGGCGGTGGTGACGGAGAGCCCGGGCGCCACGCCCGCGAGACTTGGGAGGTAGAACTGTATACAGGAAGTCGATATGGGGTACCGGATGAATACCACTACCACGAAGGGGACCATGATGGCGAGGAAGCGCAAGACGACGAGAAAAGGGAAATCTCAAAGAAGTCCGTGCGGGAGTACAAACTAGTCTTCAACGGAACAGGAACCGATCAAGGTGACCGCGATGCAGCGGTAGAAGGCACAGCGTACCTCGGATATAGGGTACTTTCCGATAGGAAGTACGATGTGGAAGGTTGTTGGGACGTTTGTGACCAAGTGGATGGGTGTGGTAAGTGACGAATTTATCCTTCTCTTTCCTTCTTCGTTGTATTGTGGAACTCGTTCTGACCCCGTTCACCCCATACCCTAGTCTTTGTGAACCTTTATTACGAATTCAACAACCATTTATCTTTGCCGGACGGTACACCGACCAGTCTCAAGTGCGCTCTGTACGGAGACGTACATACAGCGGAAGAAAAAACGAACTGGGGCCACCAGCTATTGTTACCGTCCCCAGAAGAAGTAACTTACATCCAACAAAGCAGTGGCTGGGCTTGGACGGATGAGTTCCAGCAACCTATCCCAGGCGGATATGAATACCTCTTTGGCCCGATTGATTATGCCGTTGAGGCGAATGGGGTGAGCCCAATTCACACCTGTCGATTATCGCCTTTCTTGCTCTCCTTTCTTCACTCCATTGTTGGTCCATAGTGACTGCCTTGGATCTAATGTTGCTCTGTCTCCTTTCACGATGCTAATAACTTTATCGGTTCTTGTTATTCTACGTGCTAGTATATGGGATTCGTCCTACTTGACAAATATGACATTCAAGCTTGCGCAAACGTTTGTTCAGAGCGTAGCCCCGATCCTTTCAGAGGTGCTTGCAAGTTCTTCAATATATGGCGCGCGCTGGACAAGGGTATCCCGATCTCCTATGCCTGTGTATTGGTGCGCCAAAGATTTTTCTACGTTTTGTATGGAACAATAACGTTACCTTGTGTCGTATCCGACGACAGTATTCTGTACCCACGGATGAACAGACCGCTACCTTCGGCGGTAACGACACGATCTCTGTCTCGTCATCCCGTGGTTTTCGCCGTATATCCTACGTTCTTGATGGCGGATTTGAAGACTACAATCCGACATGCCATACTTTCTGTTATTCCACGTCTTACGCTAACTGGATAGGCACAAGCATGGCGAATGGCGGGCATGAAGACGCTAGCATTTTTTATTACAATGTTTACGCGCACACCGGACATGGTGCGGCGTTATTAGGTGATGCAGGGGGTCAAGATTCGCTCCCAGGCACGTTAGCCTATGCATATCCTATTGTTACCCAGCAGGGAAGTAGGTATAAAGTTGCATTCTTCCATGACAGCACCTACAGCGGAAAGGACCTTGAAAGGGACGCGTTCGTTGAGGTTTGGTGGAACCGGGAAGTCGTTGGCACAATTCAAGAAGGTTATAGCCCTTGGAAGTACTGGGAATTTGAAGTAGTTGCAACTGGTTACGACGAGTTGGCGTTTCATGGAGGAAAAGCTCCTGCTTGGTCATTCATTGATGATGTTAATGTTTTCTTGATAGAGTAGTATGGACGATGATTTCTTGGCGGAGCAAAGTAACCCTGGTGTCACTGTACACATCGATACTACAACTCCCGGTCCTCATTTCCGAAACTAGGAGGTATATAATCCTATATCGTGATCGCAATTTTTTCCCTTTTGTCATATTGCGATTGAATCTGCAGGAGAACATTCCGCGCCCATCTAGACATCCACAAACCTTCCAGGACGCAGTGTCGCACTTGGCTCCCCTTATCTCGTCATGAACAAACTTTAAACTTCAACGTTTCCACTAGCTTTAGCGGAGACCGACACTAGAGCTACGTAGGCCCTGGCCCACGTGCTCCAAGTGCCAAATTGCCTTTTTTCTCCTATCAGCGATAACAAAAGGGGCCGTGTCTAATAAAGATAAATCATAAAAAGGGAAAGAAAAAAAAAAAAGGGAACTATTTTCCTTTTGCTAGTGACAAAATGAAACGAATAGGATAAGGTCCCGGACGGCTGGAGGCAAACGAGCGGCAAAGTAGACGACTGCAGTGATTAATAAAGGTTCGAGTCTGAATCATGCAGGATGAGGATCTACCAGAAGATGACAAGGATGCCGACGAAATAAAATGACGTCCAAATCAGTTGTTTGAGGTGAGCACTGCCTACACCTGAAGACAAGGGTAAGAACGGTGCCTTAGTCTTAGCAGACAGGGATGAAAACAATTATTCAATCAAGGTCGGTGCCGAAATTCTTGTGGTACGACGAACCTGTGAACCTGGCGGAATTTGGCCCACAGATGAAATCTCACCCAGCCCGTCTTCATTCGTATCCACGAAAGGGGCGATATACATCCCAAAGACTGGTTGGTCGATACTTCCTTGCGAGACTAACGTTTCAACGAGGGTAGGGGTGGTGTTGAAGGCCCTGAGACCTGACCCCCGTTTGATTGAGAGGGACCAAGACCCACCGGGAAGTAACGGAACTCAACAGTGGCATATGGCATAGAGTTAAGTTCAAGTGAAGGAGACATGAAGAAAGGGACTTACGGATCCGTCGATAGGCTTGGCAAGCTCAAACCTCGACGTAGCATCGGCAGCACCCATGATTTCTGACATAGCGGTGGCTTCGCCGATTGTGACTCAGGCTGTATCTTCGTAGGCATCACCCGAAGCAAAGCTTTTACCGTATCTGAATTAAGTGATCATGAGGACAAGGACAGAGAGGAAATGGATCTGAGGCACACATACGACGCTGAAAGTAGCATTGATGCTACATCTAAACGTCAATACAAACCACTGCTAGGAGCAGGAACAAGAAATGTACTCCTCGGTTTATAGTCCACCTCATACGGGACCTCCCCACCGACCCAGAGAATGGCGCTGCACGTGTCTACCAAAACCTGTTTGAATTTTTGGTTGTTCCCCGCGAACTCGAGGAGGGTACGATCAGCATTAGTTGACGAGTCGGAGGTCGAGTGAGCCATCATGCATCATGTGTCTATCGCAAGGGATGAATTTGTACATACAAGACGCGACGCCTTTAAGAGCTGTTTGTCGGCGCGAGAATAACGCCATCACCCTCGGAGAAGCCTATGGATGACTGTGTGAGCGTGAATGACGCGTGAACAAACCTCTAAACCTACGTGCTTGAATAGGTTGTCATGGACCATGCTGGAAGTAAGGTCATGGATATCGTCAAAGAACGGACTCATAGTGGCGGCGCTTGGCCACATGCTGCAACGTTGACATAATGAGTACAGTCAGAAGCTTGTCATCTCGCTCCTGAACCGGTTGCGCCTGAACTGTCCGTTGAGAGAAGAGAAGAAGGCGAACGATTTGGAAGAGGAAATCATCTTTTCATGACTGTGTTTTTTCTTTCTTCTTAGATATGAGTGTATTCCGTCACCCCGCCCAGCAACTCATCTACAAGACGGGTAGAAAACACCTGGTGTGAGGGGACCTGAAGGGTAAACTATCGAAGAAGGATGATATGGGTCAAAAATAGCCGTAGTATAATTAGTAGCTACGTAATGGATAATACTACTACGATCAAACTTCCGTAATTTCATTACCAGAAACGGCACATAGCCAGGTGTAGGTATTCAGACTTCCAATTGTATTTCATTTCATTCCATGTTGGCCAACTTATCCCGGAACGACACCGACTCCACATCATGGTCTTGCACTCCAGTGCTTGACTTCAAGCGATCTGTGAAATTGTACCAAACACACCACGCAAGCCCCAGTTAACTACCCTGTTAGATGCTGCAAAACAGGTGACTCCAGATAGGCATCTCCATTCATCTTCATATTGCATGAATGGCGAGCGCTGATGGGGATCAGAGTGCTCTAGATAAGCTCGCGGTGCATTCTACGTAAACATTGCTTACCAGTGGCACTAAGATTCTAATGATCATGTTCTGATCAGAACATCATATCCAGGCCCGCCCAGACCTTCTTGCGAAGTTGCGATGCTTTCCAATAATATCCAGCCAGTCTACAATGCACACGGTAAACATGTGCATAAGCAATGGTTTTAGCTCTCTTGGCAGGCAGTATGTGATACCTGAAAGTTATTCAGGATCAATATTGGTACCGGGCCATGACATGTACGATTATAAAGTATATCCGCTGTTTGGGGCGCATCTCTCATCGCCGACCACTGGCGCTCCTTTTTAGTCCTCTATGTTTCCTACCGTGATGTCCAGTCCCCGATATCTTGCCTGACTCAAGTCCACCAAAACCGCTTAAGGTCCTCAACTTTGTGCAAATTGATAGTCGAGCGAGTCGATGCTCCGGCTAGAGTCGTTAAATGGCTCGTTCGTGAACCCACTTCTCGATTAAAGACATCGACACGGGACGCCAAAGACATGACTTGCCACTGTGAATTCACAGGCCCGAAATCGTTCCGCCAAGCTCGAGTGCACTTATTCATTCAGCATCAGCACCGACTCAGAAGACGCGGGCATCAAAACGAGCAACTTCTACATCGAAGCGCATACGCAATCTTATTAATGATCTAAAGGGCTTGTAAGTCAGCTTTTAAAAAATTCAATGTACGCGGTCTTATCTTTACAGGGTATATCGGAACCCACTATTGATGGAACGGGTCCGATGGTTTCCCAAGGTCAAACCTCACAAAATTAGCCACCCCACCCCGCAACCATGTCATTCACTTCTATACTCTCAAAAGGGACGAAGAGTAATGCTGTGGCATCGGAACCTTTTTTCTATGAAGGAAGTACCTTCAATGGAAAAACAGGTGATAGACATGACTCAGACATCGTTGTAGAATGAGTTGTTGCTGGACCCAGAGAGGAAGGCACGTGACTTGCCGCATTTGCATAGATGTGATGGTGTGACTTTCTATGAAATTGGCACAGTGGCTTTGCTGTGGGACAAAACTTCAACTGGGTTACAAAACAGCTCTAGATATGTTGTATTCAGATCAATTTATAATGATTGTACTATTTACTCTCTCTTAGATTAACAGCGCAAATGAGAATCGCAAGGCGATGCTAGTGTGACATATACCACGCCCTCCGGGTAATCTCGGTGAATGTCTGATCCGGTTTCGGACAAATCTGAGGCCCTGGCTAGGTCCAGATTTCAGACATAGGGAGGGCCGGATGCATATTGCTAGGTACCGAAACGGATGTTCAGTGGGGTATATCGCGTTGACAATTCCTTAATATGGACACGAGCCTGGTGTTCGAGCCTTATATATATCGTATTTTTGCTATGGGGCATGAGTCTCACGAATTCGAATCTCGTTAATGCATCATACATAGTCTTTGTCATTTTTCAAATCAAAGTAGAATTTCTTGAGCAACACTTGCAACAACACTTGCAACAACTGCTACACCTCCATCTTGCGCCAAGCATAGGAAATCACGATGAAGAAGCGCCAAGGCTCGCAAACTGAGGAGGATTAGTTCTTGGGATCCCTGTAGGTTTGTCTCGTCCTTTAAGCTACACCATGTCATTTCTCTGCAATCTATCATCAAACATTTTTTTTGAGAATTTTCTGGGAATTATTCGACATTTTTAAAGAGATTTGTAGCCAAGTTTCGGGGCTTGATTACAAAATCCGGACATCCAGCCCGCCGCCGAAAAACCGTGGCCAGACATTCACCCGCCCTCTGGGATCTGACCTTTACTGAGATTACCCGAGGACCTCATATGCCCAAAGCGTCACACCAGCTCACCACTCACGAAGTGAATGGTACTCGTAGATATTTGGACTCTATCACTTTCCTCTATCCGTTCTTTCCGGGTCTTTCCGCTCAATCCTTCTGTTGAATCTGTTCTTCCGTTGGCGTGCGAAGCACGGCCTGATAGCGCTTACGATTGGAACATTAGGCTTTTTTGCACTAGAACCTCAGGTACTGTGGCGCATACTTCTAGGTCCCGTGCAGAACCACTAACTGCCAACAACTATTCGAACGAAATAATATGATCTCTGAGAGAATTAAATTATTATACATATACTTACAAGTTTCGACGACTTGTGAGTTCTCTGGCATCTATAACAATGCACATCTCGCGAGTCGCTGGACACTTGCCCACGAGGTATCATCATTCCCGAAGCTTCCCATCTTCACTTTTAACCTCGTCTTGATCTGGGTGTTGGGTTCGCGTACTATAAACTGTTATCTCGCCCCAATTGCGCTTCGCAATGTTGAACTTTTGTACCCTCACTCCTCACCCAATATGTATTTGGTCATCCATTCGCTTCTCCGTCTTCACGCATTCTTCCAGCAGGACGGCAAAATGTTTTGTGATCAGATACCGTGAATATTCGAGCTGTTCATAAATCAGTCTAGGCATAAATATCCCGCTTCCGAGCCATTCTTATCAACTCCTGTCCCACAAGGTGTATCGGTATGCTGAAATTGGGAATCCTATTGCATTGATTGCCATTTGATTGACACAAGGATAACAAATATAGAGGTTGCAGCCCTAAAGTCGGCCAAGGTTTACGGATACAAGACCATCGTACAGTACAAACGAACACAAGTTAAACCCGTCCACTGTATCCCGAGGCAAGCCACAATACTGCGACAGGAGTTAGATCACCGACCGTACGTTTCTTTCCTCCACCAGTCAAGAAGTCATTCAAGGGCTCTTCATGGACACCGTTCTTCTGAACAACAACTTCCACGTTCCCATGATGCTTCTTGAGTTTATCCCCAACAATCAGAATGCCCTCCTTCAGATATTCCAACTCTCCAGCCGTAACAAAGAACCGTTCCACAACTTGATCCACTCCTTTAAACCAATCATCAGATGTCTGAACTGCATCTGCGTAAGGTAACTGGGCCGTGGAAATGTTTGAAAGCACGAGTTGACCAAACTCATGCAGCCTTTCGAAGCTTGTGATATCGGCGCCGTATGCAGGATGTGAGCCAGAATCAAGTTTGGGATCGATCGTCAGTGGTGCCCAAAGGGACATCAAGTACGCTCCACGTAGACGACCTTGGAAGGAAACGGGTGGAACACCTTCGAGTGGATGTAGAATATGTGAGATAAGTTGTAGAATGAGATTGGCCCCTGCGGAACCTCCCATAAGTTGAAGATTCTCTGGTCGAATGCCAGAAGCGAGGAGGTGTGATAGTGCTGCTGAGATTTGCTTAAGTTGAATGGGAAATACTCCGTCAGGGACGAGAGCTATGGGTAATGCAGTAATGAGTTGCTCAGCACTATGGTACGCGTCAACCAATGATAGGTCCTCACTATAATTCAGGATGGCAATTCCGATGCTAATTTCTCTGGCTTCGAGTTCGCCTTGAAGGTACTTCAAGAAGTCGAGGTAGGATTTTTGAAGAGGTAACGCGAAGGCCCCTCCTAAGAAAGCACGGATTGGTGACTCAGCGCCAACAGCGAGCCGTTGGACAGATTGTATAGGTACTGACCATGACAAAACAGGAGCACTCGGTCCGTGCGCTTTTGTCCCATCCATAGCAACCGCGCACCTTCTGCAATCTCCTCAACAATGGGTGACAAATTCATCTTCCGAGTCCAGTTTTTATAGAGGTCAAAGCTTGACTCATTGCTCAGGAATTGAAGTTGTGCGCAGTTCAGATTGCATACTAAATGACGAATCACTGCCTCGGACAATACGCGTCCCCACGTTTTGCTGGAATTGTGCTTCGTAAATGACTTAGTGAGGGTGGTGTATCCCAAAACAAAAGCTATGGCCGTCGGGTCAGTCAACGAAGAAACGTGAACAGAGGATGGAATCGATTCTCACGAATTTGCAGGATGGTTCCCACAACCTTGATTCTCTCAAATTGAGTCACTTTCCCATAAACACGTTTGGTTTTTGGCATCGACATTAGTGTTTGTTACCTGGACGGGGATCTGACCATGAATGGGTTGGACTATGTTCAGCTCAAATCATATTTTATACCTGAAAGCAGATACAGCGTCAAAGAGAGACATCATGCATCATGGGAGGCGATGCATGATGGATGCCAATGGTCCCCATCGATGACCGAAACCGGTAATCGCCTTAGCCGAGTATCCGATTGATGCTTGATGTAACGTCGGTCAAAGGCGTCAATGCGCCACTAAGACGAGAGCAGGGCGGGGATCCGCGGGATTGATGCACCTCCACCCTCTTAACGATATCAACTCTGTCCCCAACATGTAAATTGAACCGATGCGTTCGACTCCCAGTAAGGTTCACTGACCCACATATAAAGCTTAAACGTATTTCAGATCAACATAAGTGCCTATGGCGCCTATTTATACACTGGTGAGCAGTTTTATCTATTTTTCACTGGCAAGGCCTCATGAGATTGACTCAACATTGCAGATCTCGTTAATCTATTTTACTCCGTCTTCCTAACGGATCAAATATGATGCTTAGGATAAGCAGAATTCTCATGGCGGACTGCCTGGGACTGCCAACATCATTTATGGCCCTGTAAGCGACGACCTCTACATCCTCGGGCAATAAATCAACAGAGAAACACCAGTCTATGTGAAGGGAGATCAATGATCGCGTGCAGGAGAATTTCTGTATTATTTTAAGGCCTTAGTTCTACTGTTTCACGGCCCATTGGCTCATATAACTACGGTGCGCGGCGCTTAGTCACCGCTTGTTTTGTGCAACGTTTAAGAACCCTCTCCAACCAATTGGATTCCTTATTCATTTAGTAGAATGTTGCTTTTCATGCAAGGATTAAATTTACTAAACCGGTTCTTAATTACTCCAACATTGACCAAGGTATATGACAGAAGGCATCTTTGATATAGGTCATGATTATCTACTCTATATGCTTATTTCAGAGTCAGTGACGTGGTGATTGGGATTGAAAATAATGGTATTATACGCTCTTTCGGAAGCCTGCCTCGACAATCGCGAGATAGGGTCCCATCGAGAAAAAAAAATTCTCTTTCTTCCCCTTTTTTTTTTTTTTTGCTGTTCATCACCACCACTGGTTCCGCTTTTTTTAGTCAGTTGTGCTCAAGGCGTCCTCAAAGAATTGCACGACTGACCCATCGCAGCGCACAATGCAGGTCCTCATCGTGCCAGATTACAACCTTTGGGTTTTCCTGACGCGAAGATACGTACAATTACCCTATACTTTGTGGCTGTGGTGCAATACAACCCCGTTCCTGGTGCCTTTCTTAAGACGGGCTCTTCACAAGCCCTTACGCTATCGACGTTCCGACAGCGACCCTAGAATGAGCAGCTAACAATAACCCGAGCTGGACGAGTGCTGCCTCAATGCTCTGGCAGTTGGATCAGTGGCAAATTGGGCCCCCATTGTGTACCAGTTGGAGGGGCTTTGGAAGATCTTGCCAAAACTTCGAAGGCTCCTTATCTATCCCGCTTAAATAGATCTCAGCCCCTGGAAGAAGCGCCGTGCGCGTAGGCGACACGGGGAAGTCGCTAGTGTTCCGCCTTATTTCGGTTCAGCCTCGCTTGCCTACGCTTATGCTTGCCGAAGGCTCGACTGGAGGCTATAAATGTCTCGTCTGCGCCCTACTCTCCCAACAAGCTACTCTATCTTACAGACTCTTAGCCAATCTTCTCAACCTATCCACTCCTTACTCAATCTCAACTATGTTCTCCGTCGCCAAAGTCGCTCTTTTCATCACCGCCTCCATGGCTGCTCTCGTCGCTGCTACCCCCGTCCCGGGTGGTGCTTCCTCCGGTGGCAGTTGCAACACTGGCACTATACAGTGCTGCAACAGCGAACAGTCCGTCGACTCCTTCAAGTCCACTGGGATTGCAGCGCTCTTGGGAATTAACCTCGAGGGTGTTACTGGTATAGTTGGTAGCCAATGCTCACCAATTTCCATTCTCGGTGGCGGTAGCCAATGGTAAGCACCTCTTTCGGCGATTTCATTCCCTTCAAATTGTTAATCGGTATTCTGTATCCACAGTGAAGCATCCCCGATGTGCTGCAGCAACAATGAATACAGTGAGTAACCTTATGCCATTGCATGCGTCGGGCATCCCCGGGTCCTTACTTGTATCTTTCAGATGGCCTCATCGTTATTGGCTGCACTCCCATCAACCTTGGCTTGTGAGGTTGACAAATTATCGTAGTGTTTGGTCTTTGTATACCTTAGCCGTACATCCAGCTGTTTGTACTGGTTGGCCTAATACGCTTTAATGGCAGGAGGACTTGTTCTGGTTTTCCTTATTCAGTATACAAGATCTCGTGTTGTGATACGACATATGACGTCGGACAACCTTCTCTCTGTTATGTCACAGTAGAGCAACGTTTGTCTCAGCAATGGCCGCAACTCGAACCAGACACATACCACTAAGCCAAACTTTAGCGTCGCCTTCTTTGGTTTCAGGCTCTCAACCTGAGGCTGCCATCTCACTGTCAACTATATCGTTGCGCATAGGCCAGATCAAGAAAGCCATTACAACTAGCCTAGTGGATGAAGTGGCCCAGATCAATGCTCATTATGTGGAACAACCTCAGATTTCGACCGATCCTCAACACCATCAGCGCCCAGAATGCGGGGTGTACTCCGGTCTCAGCGGTTCGCTATCCTCCCAAATATGATATCCAATATTCTAAATGGGCAGCAGGCATAGCTTTGATGAATATCGCACTCTTGGAGACGAAATTGTCGTCAATTAGTCCCGACGTGGGGTCAAATCAGGTAGATTGTATTCCGTATTCTCTGAGACCTGATGTTTCATTTCATAATGATGGATCCGACTGGTTAATCAGTCCTCCATTTCGAGTACGTGTAATTCTGATCGTGCAGACCAATATTCACCAGACTCCCTTTCATAGCTGTTCTTCCCCTCAGTGCCATTCAACTCGAAGAAGCGGCGGATAACTTGATGTCTAATACGCTTCCAACATTGAAATGCCATATCCACAACGACTATTCCGGAATAGGACCTTCACGCCTCGGTTTCTTGGGCACAGACGTCGGCATTGCCACCATATGTCTCGTTCGCATACTGGACAAGATCCATTTCTCGCTGTCCATCGGGAGCCGAGGACACCAACGACTCGTGCTACCTCCTGATACGGAAGGCGCCACGAAATCCATCGATATTCTGAGGAAGGCTCTTCAACTTGCTCTCAGTGACGAAGAACAGGAGACCGACGATGGCTCAGAAGCATTATATGGTCGAGCTGGGCTTCTTTACGCGTTACTTCGTGTGCGGCAAGCCTGTGCAAAATTTTTGTCTGCTGCAAGAGAATCGGAAATCCAATCAATTGGCTCATGGGTACTCGATTTGTGGAAGCTGGTGTCGGATCCGAACCTTGAGAGGGTTGTGGGGGTCATTGTTCAGCAAGGAAAACGTGGCGCAACAGAGTACGCAGCAGAGTACGCGATGGATAAGCGCGTCAAGGTTCCTGCCCTTATGTGGTCCTGGCATGGAAAGCGTTATTTAGGTGCTGCACATGGAGTTGGTGTGTTATCACCATACCATTGGCTTATCTTATCCACTAACGACGTACATGAAGCTGGTATTCTTCAGCTCCTTCTTTACACTCCCAAACGCATCTTTACACCATACTATCAAGAAATCTTAGACACGATTGATTGGCTGTTGGATTTACAAGACTCTTCCGGCAACTGGCCCGCAAAAGCTCCCAAGACATGGCGAGAGGTTCCCAGCCACGGGCAGCCCACCGAACTTGTGCAGTGAGGCTAATTTTACCGGTCAATTTGGTTGAACACATCATCTAATTCTGGGCTGTGGTAGCTGGTGTCATGGCGCTTCTGGTATCATTGTACTCCTGTGCATATCACTCAGACTCGCGCAAGCAAATCCAGAAAGTTTCCGCTTCAATGACACCGCACTCGGGTCAACAGTTAACCAACTTAGTCAAAGCATTCAGCGCGCTGCCACTCTCGTGTACAGGCACGGATTTCTTCGCAAGGGTGTTGGTTTGTGTCATGGGGTTGCGGGGTCCATATATGCCCTCTTGGCAGTTTCAGATGCGATGGACCCTAAGAACCTCCACAGCCAACGTCCACGACCAGCTACGAGCAGAACTTATTTGGAAATGGCAATCCACCTTGCTTACCTGGCGACCAACTACCGTACGTTAACCATGCAGGGAGAAATGAGGGTACCAGATTGCCCATTCAGCTTGTATGAGGGAGCGGCTGGAATGTGCTGTGCTTGGGGCGAAGTACTTAACAGGATTGCGCTAGCTGATTGGCGTGAGCAGGAAAAGGTGGTTATCGTAGCATGTAATAGCGGAACGATAGGTGGGATGCCAGGCTTCTCTGATGTCGCAGTCGGTTGAAGCACTTCCGTTCCGAATCCCATTTGCTGTACGCCAGTAGGTAGTAAGCTTGTGTATGATTAGCTTTGATTATTCCAAATATACTATGAACCCGGGAGAATATCGAATAAATATAATTGAAAGCACATGCTTGGCACGTCGTTCGAATGATGATCGAAGTCCCTGGGATTGGGGCAAAAGCTATGTGGCCATGTCGTGATTGCATCCGTTGCCTTTCAATGGATCTAACCTGCGGAGATGTGAAGACTCACTGGTATACCTCAACAATAAGCAAGGGAAGGGGTAACGGTTGCCGAGCTTTAACCACCCTTGACCATACCAGCCTCTTTGTCCCGGTCTGACGAGCCGTCACTTTCAGAATCACCGCACCCGCAATCATATTCCTCATCTAAATGGGCACAGTCGAACTCTGGTTTCTGCAGGCGCTGGTTCACTAGGTTGTGTATTGAGCAAAGCCTGGAGTAGCATTAGCGCGCGATAATAGGCGGTAGGTTGAGAATCAATACCAAAGAGAGGCGGCCCGGCGAGAAGAAGTCTGAAGGCAACCATCAGAAGACCCAGCCCCACGGGAGATCAAGGAAGAAACGCACCTGAGGTGGGTATTGTTTAAGAAGTGATTGAAATTCTGCAGCGCATTCGCCACAAGGATATAATCGGGAGGTAAGGTGCAGATATGCGGATAACGCTTCCCGTTCGTCAGATGCGGGATGCTTTAAAGAAGCTGATGAACATGGCCGCATGCACAGAAGGTTAAACTAACTTCTGGGTATCGCAATGTCATTGTGTGCCTAAAGCAACAATCCGTTCAAACGGAGAATACAAGTCAAGGTCATGTGTAGGCTCACAGTAGTTTCCAGGTAGCACGGCCCAACGCAGCTCTGTTCGATTGAGAGATATGGTCAGCAGCCAGGCGTATGGTAGGTTAACGTGGACAGACTTCGCGGTTGCGTTGCCAAGCTTTGGCATTATAACACCACCGGCGTGGCCGTTTGAGTTTTCTGATGCGAGATTAGGAGAAGCATTGCCGGTTAAATCCCCTTCTTCAAGACCGAATACATCTCCTGTCCATGGTGTGACGTACGATCGAGTCGGGGTATGCATGAACGCAAGCGTGGAGATAAGGAGCTAACGGTTCAAAGGTTAGTAAAAGCAGCAAATAGGTAGTTAAATTACTAGTACCAGTGTGAATATAATGAGCAAGAAGGCCTTTGCAAAGCGGGAGATCATGGTGGTCGTTGTCCAGCACGACAGCCACTGAGAGAAGTCTTGTTTGGTGATGCTTGGTAACGAGACCTTTGTTCACATAATAGTACAAACAGATGCTCGTATGGCGAACTGATGCAAACTCGTTCGCTACCTTTTTAGTTGGTTCATCCCTTACTTGGACACCGACCACCCTTGCTGTAGCACGCCGGGTCACCTTCCACGATCTAAATCGCCATGAAATTCAATTGTCCGCCACAACTGCTTCTTCAATAGCTCTCATACCTGCCTTTTTAACTGCGTCTCCAAAATGGGCATCTTCACCTCTTGAGAGGTGTTAATTCTCGCCCGGATGATGTCTTGACCTGGTGGACGCACATCATGAATAACCTGTGATTATTCCTTGTATAAGTGCGTCATCCAAAGTAAGTTTAAGGATTTAACGTTATATGGACCATACCCTGGACTCTGATCCACAGCAAGCAGTATTGAATGAGAAAACCTCCCTGTAGTAACTGCTAATTCGATTCGAGTACGGCTAACTCAACCTTACAATTCCCCGCACATAGGCTGGGGGTGACATGCACGGAAATCACCAGACCCAAGAGAAGGACTGCCAAGAGTTTTTACAATTTCTAATTGGAGCGTCTCTACCGCTGGCGTTGATCAATTGCCTCAGCAAGTTATATTTGCCGATATCCGGAAGATATGAGCACCCACACCCTACCATTGCAGTCAAGTCAAGCATGCCACCGCCTTGCTCCATCTGAAATATCGCAACTTGGTAACAAGACCTCAACACAAGGCGGGCTGAGTCGACCTTATCATGTGAGAATCAACACACTGATTGAACAGGCGAGCTTGCTTGATTGTATTCCCTTCCCAGCTTTCCATTCCCGGTAGTCCCTTGAGTTGCCCGTTCGGCTTGCATACTCAGAGCACCAGCGCATCGGGGTCATCTGCCTTGTTCCTGGAACGTGCGCGTTAACGTCCTATGTATCTAAAAAGTGCGTACACCAGGTGGAGAGATCCACCTGATCCCTTATCTTCTGATCAGCTTGAGTGAGCTGAGCTCTGGATTGGGTTTTCCACCCAGGGTGCACACTATACCCGTTCTTTTCTTCCGAAAATGACGGGAGAAATCGATTCCAATCAGCGCCATAGCAAGTTGTGGATGACGAAACAATTCTGGCAACATATCGTGCCATGAAATTTCGCCTCTAAATGAAAGAAGCAGTTGCAGGGATGATCGCATTGATCATACCCGCTGTACGACGACATCATAATATACGTCGAGTGCTTCTTGCAGGGGCCTTCATCTGCATGCCACTGATCAGACGCTATCTTTGAATAATTCTCTCTTAACATCCAAAGCAAGGCAATAGCGATCAGCGCACGAACAACTGTGCAACAAGAGCCTATTATCGGACACTATGACATTTCATATTCTCGATGACCAGTGTGGAATTTCCCGAAAAGCCCAAGGAAACTGTATTGATTCTGCAAATACAATAGGTATTGACGTAAGGCAGAATAAGCGTTTAAGAACGTTAAGTATTGATAGAAGTCGACATTGAACTTCAAAGCTTCGGCTTGATCATCCCGGCGACAGAAGCTGGATCCAACACGCCCTGTGGATACGGGACGAAGCCTGTCCTAAGGTGCTCATTTCCTCCGTCCACGACGACAATTTGACCCGTGATGAATGATGCGGCATCGCTGAACAAGAACACGGCAACGTTGGCAACATCCTGGACGTCGCCCAGCCTTCCTACTGGCACGCCCCCGAGTTGGTGGGACGAGTCTCCTACTGGTGATAGCCGTTCCATCCCTTCCGTGCCAGTAATTGGGCCCGGGGCTATGACATTGGATCGAACTCCATGAGGGCCTTCCTCGACAGTGATGACTGCTGACAGCGCATCAACACCAGCCTTGGCTGCAGAGACATGTGCCTGGTATGGTGTTCCTATGAATCGATTTCTTTTCACTTCGTGTAAAGGCGATAATTTGAAGCATATCTTACCTCTGTAATGCAAGGTGGCACTTACGTGTATATACGACCCTTTCGAAGCACGAACGTGGGCTATGGTAGCTTTAACGGTATTGAAAGTTCCAAGCTTGACGGTAATTGTGAGTGAAATTGCCACATTGATAGCCGTCAACCTTACGGTATCAATTTCAATAACAGTCCTGAACGCATTTTCCGATAATCCAGATATAGGGGCCAGGAAATTGCCCGCAGCGCCTGAATGAAGCGATGACTCAAAATGGAAGCCGAAACGGGTAATTGGCGCACCACAAATAACAAAGTCAATACGACCCAACTTTGAAATAGTGACAGCAACGGCTTCCTGAAGTGTTTTGGGTTGTCGAACATCTGCTTGAACCGGAATGCAAGTGCTCCCCGTGACCTCGGAAAGTTCTCGGGCGGCTTTCGTTAGGCGCTCAAGTCTTTGAATTGATGTTATTCCACAGCATCCGGGAGCAAATTATGACACGCAACTCACTTCCTTCCAACGATAACAGCACTTGCACCATGCCTCATCTTTGTGAGGCTCCAAATTAGGGTGCTCATTTTGGTCAATGTAATGGCGAACGTACGATGGCCTCAGTCATTCCGCGGCATATTCCGGAACCTCCTCCCGTGCAAAACAGCACTTTTCCTTTGAAAATGTCAGGTTTAAAAACAGAATCCGAAGACACCACCGGAGAGACGTATGCTGAAGGCGACATGGGGTATGGTTGAGGTTGAGAAGTTGCACCGGCGAATTGCTGTTCGGAGATCGCTTAGTATTACTATTAGTAAACACGTCGGCACTCGGTAACACGTGAAGGCGTATGGGCCGGTCTGCGAGGTTGGTTCGCTATGACGCGCACAAGAAATGCATCGCAGGGTGTTCAATAACCTCGGAATCACGAAAAAAGACCAGTATTGCAGGAGGTATATTACCTGCCTGAGCATTTCTTTGGGAGTGAGCAGGACAGATCTCGATGATATCTGCACAGCCCGGAAGCTGGCACGAGGTGTGGCGATTCATCCTGAGAAGATGGGGCTTCCATTTTGCTGTCCTTCACCCCCTTTTGCGATATCAGGGTCTCAAGCACCTGCAACTCTCACCGTGTGTACTTTCCAGGCTTCAGACACACACGAGCGGCGAAAATCGTCTCCGTTGAAGCACACGCATCTTTCATACAGATAGCATGAGGTGCGACGTGGCGATGAGTTGCTCCCGAAATTGATGCGCAGATGGTCACAAGAGAATGGTCCGCAGGTGTGTTGGTTGATGTCCAGCTTGCAAGGTTAACGTTGATTGTTTCCTTAATGGTCGGACCAATTTGGCACTTTCCCTGTCTTGACAGTACCCGGTGCTTTTGTTTGAGCGTCATTAAAGATCCGCGAGATGCAGGTGAGTCACACGAGGTTTGATGGAGATCGAGAGCCGGCAGCTGACTTGGGAACGCACAAGGACACAGGTGACTCTATGTTGACTGCCAAGACAATCGTGTGCATTGTGCATCGATGAAAACGCCGTAGCACTCCGTTTACAGACGGGGTATAACGACCTAAGAGATACAGAGGGACCCACATATATTACGCCAAAAGGAATAGGAGGACTATATTCAAGGTCAAATATATTTGAAGGGTATTTTGAATACCCTCCCGCCGGCAATTTTCTATAAAAATATCGATCACCCTCCTGGTATACAGTACAAGATGATATTGAGAAGCAAGCAATCTGACATTGGATCTAATTCCCAAGCAGGAATGAATTGCGAGCAAGCCTTTGCCATCGTAAAGTCATCTCAATGAACCGAACGGACAAAAGAAGAAAACATAGATGAGCTGGAAAACCCGGAGCAAGAAGTTCCAGAGAAAACCAAGATGCCAAAGGAAATCCTGTGATGCTAACAATTACAGAAACGCGTATAATAAAAAAATCCAATGTTATACAGGCCTGGTTACCTATACATGCCCTAGCTCAAAGGTGGTCGTTCTTTTCATGAGACCAATAACCAGTACCTGGACGCATCGGTGCTTGCGCACTATGTGGGGGATGGGCGGTATGTGATGAAGGATGAGGTAGATGAGAGGGAGGATAGCTAACCATCGCTTGTACGGGAGGAAGACTGCGGGGCATAGATTGCCGCTGAGAATACAACAAGGGCTCTCTTGAACCTGCAGGATAATTGGGGCTGAGGGAAGGTGAAGGTGCGAAGCGGTCATCATACTCTCTAAGAGGCGTCGGTGGGTGCATTTGCGTGGACTGAGTGCTAAATTGGGTGGGCGAACTGTTTGACGAGGCTGCGGAGGACGGAGTCGGGTAACTGTTTTGCGGTTGCTGAGGGTGATTGGGGTAAAAGGGTGAGGTAAGGGTTGGGAAGTTGTAAGTGGACGAAGAGGGGCCGGCGCTGGCTGGCGGGATGGGTGGAGTAGTCGAGCTTGGCCAATGTGCCCCTGGAGAGGGAGAATAAGAGTTTGACCTGTGGGTGAGCGAAGACATCGGTCCATCATGGCCAGACCAGGCCGTGGATCGGCTATGTTCAGGTCTCTCCCACTGCCCATGGCTCTGACTTGTCCCAGGTTCTGCTGCATAAACCGACGAATGATGATTGCTCGGGGGAAGATAGCTGTAGCCCATTGATGTAGGACATGGTGGTAAGGTTCGGGACGATGATGAAGGAGGTTCGTGTGGCAGGCGCTCAGGTCCTGCCGGAGGGTACGATAGAGGACTAGACCGGATTCCAGGATAGTGATAACTCGTCGGTCGAGCTGCGGCCGAAGGAACGTCACCAACACGACTATACTGCAACTCTGGCGGTGTAAAACTTCCTTGATGCTCCTCCCCGTCCGTTAACGGAGCCTCTCCCATATCCCCAACTGCTGACATATCATCTGACATCTCAGGGGGGAGCGGGTTCTCCATACCTCGGCCTGGAAGGGTCTTGTGTTTACGGCCCTTTCTGGAGTTATTGGGCCTTCGCCGATACACGTAGTCGGGGTACTTGGAGTTGAAAGTTTCCTTGAGTTGTTTTGCTTGGTCGAGGTAAAATTGTTTTTCAGCCTGACGACTCGCTAAGTACGCGTGAATGAAAATAAAGTTGAACTTACAGGTTGCATGGTCGCCCACTCTTTACTTAAAATTTTACTTATCTCTCCTGTCCTCATGGATTGATTCTGTGCGGAGACCTGTGGCCGTCTCCGACGAGCAAAAATCATGAACGCGTTCATCGGGCGTTTTGGCGTGCCATCTGCATTGAGGGCTTGCGCGGTAAGGGAATTATTCGCGTCTTCTGTATAGATGTCAACCAAGTGAGGGTTACTATAAGTACATTAAGCATACCATCATTGTCTACCTCACCCCGAGATGGGTCTTGGGGGGTGCGGCCATCCTCTGAATCTGACCGAGGGGTTCGCTCATCGTGTCCCTCGTTGTGAGGTCTGGGAGGGTAATTGGAATCACGAGGGGGAGAAGTATAGTTTGAGTTTGGATGATTCATGCCAATGCTAAAGAGTGGAATGGAGGGATAGTTGCAATGGAGAAGGAAGGGAGTGAAAATCGATGGCGATAAAACACAAGTTTAAAGAGTAAGTGAATTCAGAGTAGCGGGGTGATCGGCACGAGCCCAAGTCTCAGATGGATCGCTGTTAAGGTTGATGGTGCGGAACGAAACGCGGATACAACCAGAAGGGCGTGCTCAAACTCCCTGCTGTTCGCTACCGTTAGACCAAGACTGCCCTCTTTGTGTTCTGGATTGTTGACGTATAACCTCAGGAAGACGACCCATCTGGCAATTGCAAACGACTCGGTTTGATCGTTGTCCTCCATCTGGTTCGCGGAGCCCATGACACCGTTTGATAACCCTGTAACACAGTGATTACAGGCACAGAATGGGGTTCCCTTCCTCGAATCTTTTCCGACAATTTCGATTTCCCCAGTCTAGCACGTTGCCTTTTACTGATAGCCCGACCAACAAACCGGAACCTTGTGTCTTTGTTTCGGTTAATCCCGAGCCGCCACGAGTGCGCTCAAGTCCCCGAAAGACAGCTGGATGGTGTCTCACGGAATATGCCTGTTTCCAAGGTCTCCACTGAAAAAAAAAAAAAAAAACAACCAAAAAAAAAAAAAAAAAAAAAAACTTTGGTGGTGCAGTCGTGGAGACCCGGTTTGAGGGGTTTGACTATCGCGATGGACACACGCCAATCCAACAAACCCAAATAGGCAAACCACAAGGACAAATGTATCGCCAGTACTTCTGACGGCGGAGATTCTCTGGAGGCGATAGGCCCTCGAACGTGACCTCGGAGTTTGAATGATCCACCTGCTCGGTCGAGATCCTGTGAACCAAAAGGATTGCACGATCTCAGAGACATCAGAAACCCAAATGGCTCATTTGGCCCCACAAGGATGGCTCCCGGAACATTCCTCATTTCCCCATGGACCGATGTGGCTGGCAGTGGAGTGCACCAGTCTGCGGTTTCAGTGCAAAGTGCCCCCCCCTCTAGACTTGATTATGGAGAAACTGCCCGCTTTCCTTATGGACGCCTTGAAGGATTGACATGAAAATATTGCGCGAAATTTAGCGACGCGAAGGATATCCGAATTGAACGGGACCTGTCAGCAATCTAAAGACTCCTGGATCTCAAGGTGTTGATGCAAAATTGTCATAAATTGTAATATGAATTGGATGACTTGGTTTGTCATCATGGCTTTACATATAAGCTGAAAGGATTTTGGATTTCGATCGTATGAGATCAGGGATAAAAGAATGAATGCCGGCTGCCCACCAATTGGATGTACCTTAATCTCCATTCAATGGGCTCCCTCGTACGATGCGATTCTGGTTGCGACCTCCATGCGGGCGAAGCTGAACAGTCAAAGCCTGCTGCTCTTTACTTAACACAAGCACTGGGCTTAGTGGTAAAGGTGGGATCGCTCAATGTCCATCTGGACAGAATGTGAGAATGAAATTTTGATCGTGCTAGTGTAGCGATCGAGCCATGACCGAAAAGCGGGCCTAGAGCCCACCCAACTCTCCCTCCCGAGCGCTGCAGATATTTCGTCGCTGGACGCTGCTTGCAAGGAGGGCAGACGGTACCTTTCGTTGTTTAATCGAATCACAATAATCTATCTGCGCCCTGGCTTTTTAAGCTGGCCAACAAAACTTCTGCATAACATTATGGCAAATGCTGGCAAATCAAAACATCTGATGGGAATGCAGCTCCTGCATTGTGGTCGCTACGACCTATTTAGGTCTAGCGTGACCGACTGTCACAATTTTACAGAGCCGCGGCCCTCTGCGTACCTTGTTTCGATAGCGCGCCTTGATCATGAAGGACAGAATCACCGACGCCAGTACGGTCTGATTTACCACGATCTCCGTCATTCTTCCCTACACCTCCTCTAGATTTCCCCCGGACGGCAGATAACCGCGTCTACCACCTTGGATTACGACCTGGTGAAGTAGCCAATCGCATCGTAAGTTCTTCGACTCAGTCAAAATAAGGTGGAGATACCCTCATCGCTCATGTTCAGGTGACTGTCGGGTCGCCATCCCGGGCGCAAGGACTTAGCAAACTCCTAGATGCAGAGCCCAAGCCCTTCATTTTATCTTCAGAAAGGGGGTTTCTGACCATCACAGGTCGTTACCAGGGTGTACCTGTGTCCATCGTTAGTATTGGGATGGGTAGTCCGAACATGGACTTCTTTATTCGTGAGGTTAGGGAGTCCATAGGCGGCGACTTGATCATTATCAGGTCAGTGTGCAGCCATGCAGCTCCTTGGATGTTCGGAGCATTGATCACAAGCTTCAGGCTCGGTTCCTGCGGCGCCTTAGTCGACGTACCTGTCGGTTCTGTCGCTGCACCAGAAGCAAGCTTGGCCATTATTCGCAATGTAGATTTCAACTTCGCCGATCCGGCAAAAAATGACCAGCCCGCGTACAAGTTCAGCAAGCCGGTGAGTATAAGATCATTATACATCTGTGGCATTGATCAACCTCAAAATATAGGTATCCGCAGATCCATTGCTTCATTCCAAGGTAGCTAAAGCCTCCTCCGAACAGGCGCAGCTCCAGACTGAGTACCGATTAGCTGCAAATCGCTTTGGAGTCCGCAAGGCCGTCCACCTGGCGCAGAACCATCTTAGCTGACACGATAAATGCATCCTCTGATAGGTACACGAAATGAATCTACTCCTTTCCATCCCATCATTAACGCGCCCCTTCTGCTAGTTTTTATTCATCTCAAGGCCGCCAAACCTCTTTTCCGGATCACAACGAAGACTTGATTCAAAGTTTGCAAGAAGCTAACCCGAAAGTGACGACTCTTGAAGTTAGTATCATCGCTTTTATCTCTGCATTAGGGTTCATCTATTCGTCTTATGAACAGATGGAAACCTTTCATCTATTCCACTTAGCCTCGTGTTGGAGTAATTCGGTCGTTACTTCCCATGTAACTCCTCCCCCGCTTTCGGCGGCGCCTGTGCGGCCGACTACAATATCTGAACCTAAAGCAGCTACGGCACCCGCATCGTCCTTTATTGGCGATGTTGCCACTCGCAATTCTGCTATCCGGGCAGCTGCGGTCCAAATGATATTCGCTAATCGTACTTCTAGGGATTTCATCACACCTGAGGAAGTGACTGAATTAGAAAATTGGACAGGACTGGTATGTTGATTCAAACAAGCTTTCCGCGTCACACCGCTTCCATTGTTCATATGACGCCGGACCCTCAACCATTCCGGATGTGTGACAAAAACCTGGACGGGTCGTGGTCCAAGCCACCGCAATTGGGATCCTTAAGCTGACAGTCTCTTTGATAGGCTGTGCTTAATGCCCTTTGCGAGTTCCCAATCCCTGACAATGTATGTTCTTCATTTGACTTTTCCACACGAGGCTTAATCTATTTTTCCTGCTGTGTCCTATCTCATACCCACCCCGGTCCTCAACGTCGTCTCTACTTTGATAACTGGACATGCGTCGTCCTCCTATATCCCGTTGATCCGCCCCCCCCATTCTGCAGAAATTACACCCAGAGCATGGCAGTGTATGGATGAAGCCAATGGCATGAATATGATGGCAGTCGGATCGAAAGTAGCGCAAAGAATGGCCTGGTGGTTCACGCAAACGCACTTACCACCTAGGGCAAATCTGCACCTGTACGGATCATTCTCTGACATAGTTGTATTCCCGACTCACTCAGTATCTCTCAGTCCACCTTGTCGCTGTAGGCGTCTGTCTACCTATTCTCATTACTACTTACCTTAAACAAGGTGTTCTGTGGGATCTGTTAGACTATTGTACCTGCACTTAAGTGTTGGGCGTGAGAGGGCTGTGAAATCCGATTTGGGTTATTCCTCTAGGATCCGAATATTTCCACCGCTAAACTCACGAGTTTAGCAGATTGCTTTCCCACATCCATTGCAAATGATAAGTCTGGCCCTGAACTAGAATGCCCGAATCCTTCTCGAATGCTATTATTCGTGGCAGTCATAAATTAAAGCATCGAGGCCCACACCCTCATCACAATTCGCTTCTTCATCGCCTTTTCGTCTTCAATGCACGATTCATATCACATAATCATAATGGCACAAGTCAAATTCATAAAACCGCTGGTTTTACATTGTCGTTTAGTTCTACATAGCATTCGGGCGATACGAGGTAGGGGACCTTGGTCTGAGTGATAATTGGCCATGTCAGACGCTCCAGGTCACCTCTTCAACTCCGTGGAGATTTTCGATCTCCTTTGCCTACACCTGAGTTATAGAAGGGCAACCAGAGATAAGGATACGGATACGGATATACTTGATGGGAAAATGTTCTGCCTATTTGGACGTATGCAGAAGCAGTTGCCGACGAGGGCAGGGTCGATCCTAAAGCCCAAATAATGTGACAGACGTGTCGATGGCGGAGGTAGTTACAACTTCCTGAGTGACTTTTTGCGACGACGCAAGGGTTTGATGACTCGTTGGCCTTGATCATGGGATGGAAGTTTGACTTCGGGCTTGTCCTGCACTGTCAGGGAGTTAAGGTCGGGAGGGTCTCCACCACTGCAGGGAGTGAGTGCGCTGTTAGGCACGAATGTTCCCCTGGTTTGAATGGCATCGCTCAGAGCCCCACAACTCAGGTCCAGACAGCGCCACAGAGAAAGGTAATCGAGCTTAGGGCAAAGTACAAAACGAGTTTGATTAAGCGTAATCCCTTGAGTAACCAACCGCCCAACGCTGACGCAGCACTCTAAGGTGAGGCTAGTAAGTTTGAGCATGTAGCCGAACATCCTTTCAGCAACACCATCATCCTCCGCACTTGACGAGAAGGAGGTGATGTCCAGATAGGAGAGGCTGAGGTGTGTAAGCCAGGGGAGCTCAGGATCTCGGAAGATGTGCTCCATCTCAAAACAACACAGGTTGGACACGACTACTAGAACGACCAGTCCGTTGGCTATACCCAATACCCATTACCCGGTGCATCAGAAATATGGGGCCTTGTACGACTCTCATCCCGGCTTCCCATCTCCACATCCACACAAGCAACTTTCAGCTTCTCCAACGCCGAGAATTTGAGTGATGAAGCGGTTTACATAATACCGAGGAATCGATAACCCCTTCCTCCTCGATCCATTGCATCGGTTGCTTTTCCAAGCCCGGAGCGTAAAGCCGTTGGACCTGTAGAGTAAGTTCTCGGACAGAGGACAGCTCCATCTGGTCACTCAACATATGTACAATGGATCGTAATGCCCATCGCGTGTTTGGGAGAGCGGACAGTCGTCATAATTGTGATACGGAGAGCGGAAGTTAAGGCCGAAGTTGGGAACACGGTGGTCCACCATCGATCAGCGGGGCTCTATCCAGATATTGAAGTTGGACAGGTGATGTGCATCGATAAAGAGTAGTAGACGATGGACACATGCAGGAGTACGGAAGACTCCACTCAAAGGTCGTTAGGGGGTGGAGAGGAATAGATGGGATAAAATCCAAGGTGGTGAGACCTAGCCCTTCATGAATCGGGCTTTCATCGGACTGGCGACAGAGAAGTGCAGTAACCATATTCGGAAAGTTACTTGTAAGCGTAAGCGATGCCAGAAGGGGAGTGGAGGATGGAAGAGAGCATATACAGTGAAGGTTGGACCATAAGTTGTAGAAAAGGGAAAGGCGAGGTGAAGCGTATGAACGCTTCGGAAACTTTTGCACTGGATGTAAAAAGGCGGTACGCGAAAGAGAGACAACTGCTGGAGATTGGTGAGAGCAGGGATTCCGCAGGCAACTCCTTCCCTTGGCGTTGAGAACGCGCTAAGAGGGTAGGTAGTGCAATCCCCAAGTTAATCTCTCTAAAAGTCAATATTTTCGGATACGACGCGAGATAGCTTGCTATGTACTCCATTGAACGAGGTTGTTGGAGGTGACACCCACTGGCTCCACGTTGCCGTACTGGAGAGCAGCACACTCCAGACCTCTGGTGTGTCGAGCACAATCTGGCGCCATATGGAACATACTCGAGATATTATGACAGGGGTTTATGACACTTCTGATTTAGTAGAGGTTTGGGGTCAGGAAGGGAGGCAAGTCGAAATATATCTGCCAAAAGCTCAGCAGGCAGCACGTTGACATGCATGGGAAGCGCGCCGTGACGCCGTGACGTGACTTCACTACCCTGCCCTCCTTCACACGGCTCGCCAATCCTGCTGAGCTAGGGATGAGGCTACTCCGGGGGGGATTAGATGTGCTGGCGCATTGCCTCATCGGGATGGTCAGGCAATTTCCAGCAATCTCTGTGGTCAGCTCCTCTTGCCCTAGCCTGAGGATGCCAGTCGAATGCGCTAACTTATGCCATTTTCACCTTCCCCAATGAATATACATCTGCAGAGGTACAGTAAACTATAGGAAGACCGAGGTGTAGTAATGGAGCATCCGCAGTTCATTGAAAGTGGACTACATGTTGGCAGTGGCTCCTAACCCCACCTAGGCTTCTGGGAGGCATTTTCCTTTTAAATTTGCCATACAACAACGTCTCGTTAGGTTACCGCTGCTTCTGCTCCTTTCCTTCATGCCGGTCGCAATTGCAGTCTTTCTCTGGTTGATACCCATCGTGATTTCTCTACCATGGAACGATCAATTTTTCCACTCTGGCTCTATTCGAGCACAACTTAAGCCTGAGTCGGTCTTGGCAAGGAATACATCAAGTTGTCCTGGTAAGTTCAATACCATGCGACTGGATGGGGTGATGCTCACGTCACCCGATTTATCAGGTTATACAATTCGGAATTTGATTCAAACAAATTTCGGTTTCAAGGCACGGTTAAGTCTTGCTGGCCACGAATGCAACGCTTTTGGCATCGATATAGGCGATTTGACGCTTGAAGTTACCTATGAGACCCAATATCGGTATGTGTGGCTGACTTGAATGAGAGTTCAGATGATCATTATCCTCATTTGTTAGCCTTCATGTGAAGATAGCCGATACAGCAGATAAACAGAACACTGTACCAGAATCGGTGATCGAGAGACCAACACCTGTCTCCGTGCCTTTCAAACATGATTCTGACCTGGTGTTCAATTACGAGACCTCGCATTTCGCATATTGGATCACCCGTCGTAGTCAACCTGAAGCAACATCACTGTTCGACATGCGGTTGGCTTCATTGCCAATTACACCTCCAGGCAGCAGCCTCAAACCAAGCACAAATAATTCAGCCGTTCTTGACGGATTTCCGCTTGTATTTGAGGATCAGTATCTGCAGGTATGTGGAATGTGCGCCCTTCCATAAATAGTGGCTCAACGTATCCTGAAAGGTGACCTCAACACTACCGTTGGGGAAGAACATTTATGGACTTGGAGAGGTTGTTTCGAGCAGTGGTTTTCGGCGAAATCTTGATTATAATGGGTGGATCAATTCAAACAATGTGGGCACGTGATGCCGCAGATCCTGTGGATGGGAATGTGTGAGTACTTAGTGTATTTCCTCCTAGGTATAGCTCAAATGCTTGCAGATACGGCACCCACCCTATCTATCTCGAACACAGGTTTGACGAAGAAACCGGGGAGTCACATTCTCACGGTGTATTTGTGTTGAAGTATGGCCGATCCGTAGTCCGCTAGCTTTCAGACTGACCTAAATTTCATTACCACAGCGCTGCTGTGGCAGATATTCTACTCCTAACGCCACCAGAAGCCAAATCATCGATTATCCAATACAGATTTATTGGTGGCATAATGGATTACTACTTTTTGGCGGGTCCCTCACCCATAGATGTTATTGAGCAATATGGAGAGCTCATTGGGCTGCCTATCTGGCAACCTTTCAATTGTGGGTATTTGGGTTCCATTTATGCAGGTACACCCTAGGTCTATCCAATGCGTTCTTCGTCCAATGATATCTGATAACTGTGACAGATGGGGATACCGCGACCTCAATGAGACGCGAGAACAAGTCACGATTATGCAAAAAGCGAACGTTCCCCTGGAAGGTAAGCATGAAATTGCAGATGATGTTATCGTACTTGTCTCATGGCTCACGGTATCAGTCATGTGGAACGACATTGACATGTACCACGCCGTTCACGATTTCACAACTGACCCCGTTACATTCCCAGAAGTCGAGCTCCGTGCCTTCATTTCAGAGTTGGTGAATATCCGCCTTAACTTTCTCATTAATCGTTCAGCTAACCTGTTAATGCAGTGAATCATCAGAAATGTATGATTTCTGGGTTGTACATGAATCGTACCCGCTCATACTCCTATATATATCCCTATAGTGGATGCTGCAATCCCAAAGCAAGTCAATGCTACCGATATCGTAAGACTGGCCTTGTCGTGTTTTGGGGGTCCAATTAATTTATGTTTGACAGTACCCTACACTCGAGGGTCACAGCTGTGCGTGTGGTCTCGTGATTGGCTCATACAGTCTCCTGACACGGGCTTTAAAACCTTCTACGCAAAATGTTTCTATCTTCCTTTTCAGTAACGTCTTCATGAGTAACCCAGACAATTCAGAATGAATAGGTCAAGTGTGGTCGAGGTTGTATTGCAGATATCAACCAAGTCCCTGATGATCGACATACTTGATAGGTGTTCCCGGACTGGTTCCAACGAAACACACAACAATGATGGAACGAGGTATTGAGTAATTAGAGCGCTATTGGTGGTGTGAATTATAGGGGAATTTGGTTGGATATGAATGAAGCTTGTTCATTCTGTGATGGGTCGTGGTGAGCAGGGATCAGCTCATGAATACGTATCACCCTCGCTGACCATGGGCACCCCTGTTCTCCTTTTCACGTTGTGGTCACTTTACCCTATTCTTCACAGTGGCACAGGGGCCGATCTATACAACACTAGTGTCCCTTTTATCTTGCCCGGTGAACCGGGCAATCCAGTTCTGGGTTAGTCTATATCCAATTCCTACCATTCGAGTTAGTGCACCGCCATACTGACATAAAGCATAGATTATCCAGATTGGTAAGTTTGTACGCCCGTGGGACGTGTCCGCGCCTCTTATTGTCCTTCCTGGTATGTTCCAGTTACGATCCTAATGTTTGGGGTTCGAGCGGAAATATGACAATCAACGGAACTTCAATATGTCAAGTGGCCCAACAAGCCGTCGCAACCCGAGCAATGGAACGGCGAGGGCTCGGTGCTGGAATGTAGTTGGGCATCAACCTTAACACCCCTCCCTACGCAATCCATAATGGTGAGGGAATCACCCGGATGGAAGACTTATGATCTCACCCGTTTCTTCTTGATTTCCAGGAAATGGTCGACTTTCTCTTCATGCACTTGCAACAAATGCAACCCACGCTCATGGGCAGGTGGATTTAGACGTGCATAACTTGTGGGGATTGATGGAAGCGAGGGCTACTCACCTTGCTCTTCGGGAGATTCTTCCCGGAAAGCGACCATTTTTGATCAGCAGGTCAACCATTGCATCAACGGGGAAATGAACCGGTCACTGAGTGAGGCGAACGTCCTTTTTTCCCGTTTATGCGACTTAAGCCCTCCCTCGTGTTAACATAGCTTGGGGATAACTTCAGCTTAGGGTTGTACCTCAGGCACAGCATTTCCGTGAGTACTTTTGCCATCATCGGGATTACGTCCTTCATCCTCATGCGTAACGCAGGGTATACTGCAGTTTTCAACTATTCCAAGTTCCCTTTGTTGGCGCAGACACCTGCGGGTTCAGTATGTTCACGCTTACAACAAATGATTCTGGTTCCTTACGAGTTGGGTTCCTAACGTATCACAGATGGCAATACAGATGAGGAACTGTGCAATCGATGGATGCAGCTATCAGCGTTCACACCATTTTACCGAAATCACAACGTCAAAGGCGCCATACCGCAAGAGCGCTATCACTGGGATGGCGTTTCAGAAGCATCGAGGACTGCGATCACCATCAGATACAGCCTTCTCCCGTATTGGGTGAGTCTACGACACGAGTGCGGAATCGCCTAATAAGGAAATCAGCACACCCTCCTTGCAAACTCATCCCTTCGTGGAACGCCCCCTGTTAGGGCATTATTCTTTGAATTTCCGAATGAATGGGAGATTTTTTCGATAGACCAACAATTTCTAGTTGGCCAAGATCTCCTAATAAGTCCAGTTCTGGAGCCGAATGTGACGACGGTTGAAGGTAAGTCATACTTGTAACATCATTACCTAACACAACGGAGAGCTAAGTATCTACTCGTCTCCGTGAAAGCCATATTGACTGGAAGGGGATCGGTCATTTGGCGTGACTGGTACGCTCATGATGTCATCAGGCCTTTACAAATTCACGATTCAAGCACCACGTCAACGAGGACCGTTCTCCCTGCCCCTGTTGGACACATCAATGTTCATATACGGGATCACTCAGCGCTACTACTCTATGCTCGACCCAGTTATACCGTAGAGAAAACAAGACAGGGTCCGTTCTCTTTATTAGTTTCGCTCGATGCACAGGGCGAGGCATTTGGGACCGCCTACCTTGACGATGGTGACATTTATCCCCCGGGGCCAAGTCGTACCCTGACTTTCTCTGCGGATGATGGAACAAAAAATCACGAGTACAGAAAATGGTGGGGTGGGGCAAAGATTGGAATCCATTATTGTGTTAGGCGTGAAGGTGAAGCCCACAACAGTCGTCCTCTCTGGGCCTCTGGTTAGTACATGGAAGTGGTATGCATGACAGGAGAAGCTGGTCGTGATAGAGCTTCAAGAGAACTTGAACGAAGCTATGCTTTTGCACTGGACTTAATAGAGCTACGCGGTCGAGCAAGTGAGAGGAATTTGTATTTTCGCACCCAATCTTATATCTATACTTTCATGCATTGTACTGTGCAACCTCCAGAAAATACAGTGACGTTGTCGAGAGAATTTCCCCCTGCGAAAATTCTCATGAACGAGAAGCAGACGTTGACATCAAAGAAGTTCTTCGCTGCTGTTACCGATTACAGTTGGGCTGCCATGCAGTCATTGAAAGGATGAAGTGGCCGTACGTCAACGATTAAGGCCACTGCTCAGAGGAACTTATTCAGACACCATTGCACTAATGTTGGGAGACTGTGAGGACTCACTTTGTTTGTCAATTGTGTTGTATTCTGACTCCAGTTTCGAAGTACGCGTTAAATCAAAACGAAAACGGCCGATCAGATATTCTAGCAGGAGTGTCCATCGTTGGTTGCGAGTCATGAATGAAGGCTAGTTGGACGTTACTGGTAAGGGCGCTCTTCGTGTCGCATAAAGAAAGTGTTCCCTGAAGTAGTGGATATTGCCATCGCAAACCGACTTGAAGAATACGCTGATGTACTAGAGCCTACCACGCGCTTGCTAAGTATAAGACTTGCTAGGAGGGACGGTTAATTCAAGAGGGCTGTGACCATTGAAATGGACCAACTTGACTTAATGATGAGACACCTCACTTGAGGTGTCCTGTCTTGTCGAAGCGAGACGCCGCGATTTCGGAGCTAAGTACACGTAGGTAGCTTACATAACCTATTACTACTCTACTCTCTACCACCACGACCTAGTCGCTGACTTTCGTTTTTCTGTGTCCTCCCTCCCACCCTACTCTTTTTCTTACCTCCTATTTCTCTTTCCCCCACGCACGCTACATCTTTCGCCTTGTCCTTTCCCCAACCTTTACGTAGCTTCCAATACACATCTATACACCTCACGTGAGTGACGAGCCGCGAGACAAGACTCTTGCCTTTGCGCAAAGGGTCATCAAAATTGAGTGATTGAGTTTGGGCCACGAGTACTCGGTCAACTGACATGATCCACCTGCACGCGTTTGATCTGACCAGTGGTGGACATTGCTTGGCCTTCCCAGGAACTAGGAACAATGTCCAAGGACAAGAGCATCAGGCTAAGTATCTTCAATACGATACATCGATTCGACCACCCTCAGGTATATTCCACAGATGGGTAGGTCCCAAGGATTCCAAGTCGATTTGGGATGTGGAGGAACACGCGGGTCTAAGTTAGGAAACATTCCCCGAAGCCCGAGCATGCTTCAAGCGAAGTCACCCACAGGGATCTAAAGGGATGCAAAAAGTTTTGAGCTAGCACTTCGATGGACTTCAAACCATCGGAATTTTACTAAGTGCAGTTGGGGAAACAGCAATGATGTAGAACTTTGGTACCTATCCAAAGCGCTGCTATGATACCAAATCGAGAAGAACACCGTGAAAATCATCGCCACAACGTCATAGTAGGTAGGTTCCTACACGTGAACGGCTTTGCTTTATTGAGTTCCGAAAAACCTGACATTGGAATTTGTAGCAGATGTCATGCTGTGCCTACCTGGCATTGTCGATTCACTCAAGTTCAACTCGCTTCCCAAGGGTGGCTCGAAGTCTTTATCCAGGAGCAAGACCCTTACCAGGCATGTAAAAGGCTAAATGAATTGTCCTTGATCTCCACTCCGGACGCTGAACTCGCACCCATCACTTTACTCCTTTAGTGGGGCAGGAATGTAGACCACGCTGCTCAAAATGCTGGATTCAGCCTAACCTTGAACAGCCTGGAGCCAAGACACACATCTGGTGTCGGTTTCGTTTTCCGGTGGCTTTAGAACGATAATGTGGACATATTGAGCTGCGATTACCACATTCTAGAAGCATTGCCTATGAACGCATCATTAATGCAGCGGGCACCATCCTTGTCCCACAGATGAGCATTAGTAAAGCCGGGTTCCCATAGAGTTATTTCTTTGGCGTGATCAGCGATGTAACTTAGATGGGTTACGCCATTGACATTTCGTACAGGCGCCGGAAGTCCTATCACACTACGGTGATAGCTCCTCCAACTCTCGTTCAAGCCCACACAGATTTGACGTCTATACAGTGTGCAGGTTTCTCTACATCCGGATTATCGCCCAACGATCTTCTCCAGAGAATCTCCTTCACCCAGTTTAGGTGGCGATTTCCTTGGCTAAGCGGCTCGAACTACAACGATCAAGTGAGAGATAGCTATTGGAAAAAAAGGCGAAGCGAACGCCAAAAAGGGCGACATAATGGTGGGAGCTCGGGGAATACCCTTGTTCATCGTGTACGATTTTGAAGGAGTCCAACCTGGCTCACAATTTTACACCTGCCTTGCTCGATGCTGTAAGATTCTTGACTTCATGGAAAGCATAGAGGGTGCTTGACTCCAGAACCCTTTTGATCTTCACTTAGAGGGGAGATGGCTGGTAAGGATGTTGCAAGTTCTCGAGGTGTCTTCAGGCTTACCCTGCACGTGTCTTGTCGCTCTTTGCTTCACAACCACTTCCCTAACTGTCAGGAATTAGTTGTGGGCTTGCCAGAGTGCATTTTTCATGAAGGGATGGTCCGGTTAACGAGGCCGTGGAGACAGAGGCAGAGGGGACAAGAATAGGAGAAGAATAAAACTCACAAGGGTAACACCGGGTTGACCGCCTTCTCCGTGAAGGTGGAATGCAATAATACCCATCATAGTTACTGAACGACAGAGTCAGACCCACTGCCTGTACTTTTCCATGGTTATAACGAGCCCGGAAGCGCCTTAAATACTTCGAGGGCACGGTGGCAGGGCTTTAATTGTGAATTAGAGACAAATTAAGTGGGCGGATGGACGGAGAGAGCAGTGGAGGGCATGGCGCCTTTTTCTGGGGCCGGGCAACGCAGAGTTTGATTGTGCCTATTGGTGTGCCTGCAGTCCGGTTGTGCACTGACCTGTATATGTAATCGTGGTCACATAAGCTTCAAGGTTCAGACTCATGATCAGGATGGTACAAGTATGGCAAGCCTTTGCCTTCTCATAACGTGTCCATTGAGAATCAGAAAAAGTATCATCATCACCCACCAACTAGATCCAGTGCATTAACTGACCTGGGGATTAGGTACGAGCAAGCATATGGGTGTGCTCAGGGCACAATATAGGTGAGTTGTGTTCCACACAGCATATCTGGTGGCAATTCATGCTGGTTGCGACCGTTTCTCGACACCAACGAGAAGTCGAAGAATAGTCAGAAAGCGCATCGCAAGTTCCTGGGCAGAAGATTGTGGTGGTCATCTCCAGCAGAAAATGGCAGGTTAGAACCTTAGCATACATACATGAGTGCGCCGCAATTGATGAGAATGTGCTCACCGCTCACAGTACAACATCCGTCGTTACCGAATTAGTTAGCCCGTGGTAAGGAAACAAAGACGAGCATGATAATACAGCTCTTACTATTTAGAACGACATGATAGAATCCTTGATGTCCCAGACCCAGTGGCCTGACTGGTGTTCAATGACGCGTCTATGCCTTTCGTACAAGGACTCTGCTCGTGTGATCAGGTACGCGACGGGCTTTCCAAATTCCAGCATCTGCGGGGGGACCCGACTCTCTGCACAAACATGCAAGTTTCTTAGGCTTGTCTGTACCTTCTGGGTTGAACACGGCCAGTTGCCAGAAGTGAGTAAAAGCTGATGGAATAAAGGTAGTAGCTTCCCTCCGGATCGGAGGAATAAACCTCTGTAAGCCAATCAGAGCGTGAGATAACCTGAGCTCCGAGATCAGCTGACTTACTCAGACTACGACCAAAAAATCAAGCCAGTTGTAAAGGTACAAGGTCAGTGTATCTCAGGTCATCGACCCCAATGTGCTTAAGTTGGTCATGACTCCACGACGCTGCCAGAAGCGATGGTCCACCTGGTGGGCGTCCGAACAGGAGATAAAACGAGGTCACAATCCCCACCGTGTCCTTTGTGAGCACCAATATGCTCTGGTGCCACTCTCACCGCTCTCCCTTCCACCAGGTATCCTGTGAGCACTCCCCATTATCACAAGGTAAGTAACTCACTTAATCGGTATATTGAGTGACTTTACCTATCACAAGGTAAGTAACTACAAGGCGGAGTAAGTAAGACGGTATCGAGTCAAATAGAATGTGCTTACCTCAGTTGAGTCACTGAGGTGGTCAGAAATAGAGTTCCACATCGTATAGTAGGTCCTGTATAGTGGACGGAAACATAACGAAAGTAAGAGCGGGAACGATCCGGTAGGAAGTTGAACTACGAGGTAAAAATACTCTTCGGGCAATACCGAAGACGGACATTCATACCTCCAATACTCATCTGGTTTCCAAACATCATAGAAGATCAGTGTAAAGCGTAATAGGGCTCTGTTTCTCGAATGAACCCATATAGGTCTGTTCTAGTGCTGCTGAGGTTGTCACACGTGTATCATGAACGCGGTCGGTGGTCTGATCTCTATTGCTAGTGGATACCGCAATACAACCTTTAAGCCGGCGATACGAGCAAGCTGCGCTATTAGGCGATGTCATTATTGTACTGTATATCTCGAGAGAAAATAACGCTGACTGCAAGATGAATAACGTCGTGTACAGACTGTGAGGAACATAATTTACATTCGTGAATTTGCAATATGGAGGGTCATGCACTCACACTGCCTTACGCCCTCGCTAAGCTTGAAGCAGACGGAGTAAATGGTGGAAGCTATACTTTATTATTATTCCATGTGGAGGATACACAAATGGGGCGGAGTTCGCACCAACCGAATCACAAACAAAACTAACTGGACGTCTAAAGGATACATGGAAGTTCGAAACCAAGGGACCCCACAAAGTGCGTCAAAAATTACTAATTTGCAGGGTTGAGGAGGTTTGGAATGCTGATACGGTCTTTGAGATTCACGGGTCGAGCAATCTCATTTATATTCGTGCTGTCGGTCACGACAGCTGAGGATACGGAAGAAGCTGCGCAGGATTCTGGTATGCTTGATGGGGAAGCGCAGTCAGAGATCCGGGGGCGAGTGCGTATGGGGTAGCGAACAGTTGCAATGGAGGGAGAGTATCTGTATTCGTACCGGATCCTAGTGTGCTTTCGGAAATCAGGTATGATTGATGGCACTCGACCAGCACCATGAGAATTTTTGTCCTTCGGGAGCCTATCACAAGCTTTATTGGCGACGGTAATGCCAGACGCCACATGGCTTTCCCAGGACACAAATTTTGTCGAAAGGGGAAGCAACGGTAGACCTGATATCACCGGTACCACGCCACGAGCAGCATTGTATGCGGCAGGTCGTTTAACCTCCGCGGAAACCATACTTGCAGAGTCCACACCCGCCTCCTCTTCACGGTCTTCTGGTATTTTGCTACTCTCCTCCTCACTCTCATCATCGCTATCCGCTCTGATGTCTTCCCCATTAGACAAGGAGACTGTTGGCGTCCCTTTCAAGTTCATCTTTGGGGACTTGGTGGCATGAGTAATATCGACCTTTTGGAACCACGAGTCAAGCACAGGCATATTAACGGCATTCCAAGTGCCGTTCCGAAGAGCTTCCCAATCCACAGTTTTTCTTCTGATGTTCGTGATGTTTCGCTCGGGGCGATGACGCCTGTAGTTATGACTTTCGCGGTGATGCCGAGCGATGCTAGCACTGTCGCCAGTGGTATAATAGCAGAATGCACATCGGTATGGTCGCTCTTGCGTGCTAAAAGAGTTATGCCCTTGTGTCAAGAAGGGTTTTGGATGATGAAGAAGGTCAACGTACTGCGTGAATATGTGGTTTAAAAAGTTTCGCTTTTGAAGAGCTGAATATTTGCACGTAGGAAAGAAGCAATGGTACCTCCTGAAAGACGAAGTTGTTACATGATGTACGCGATGAAAGCCACGACAATGCCACCTACTTTGCTGCAGTATCATGCGTCTGCATGTGCCGAGGCAAGTCTCCAGGTCTCGACATCTGTGCGTTGCAGATGGGGCATTGACTTGGTCTTGCTCTTTTGGCCATGAGACAGGGGTTTTCTTGAGGCATTTGAGATGACATAGGCAGTATACGTGAGAGGGTGGAGAACAATGTCAGGTGAAGGGGTTGGTTCAGGAGAAGCTGTTCATGCCACGGGGGTTGAAATAGGATGATCACCAAACAGAGATTGCGACCAAACATTGCACATGATTTCTTTGAAAAGGCGTAAGGGTTGTGACCATATTGTGGCCTTGATCCAATTACGAAATTTGGGACTCGGGGAGACGACTGTTACCTGTCCAAGCAGGAGTGCCCAATGTTGTCGCCGCGGTTGTTGGAGGCCGCGGAATTGCAAGCACTGAATCTCCCTGAAAGTAACTTGAGTCATGATATGGTATTCACTGGTTTCAACGTTCATATACATGACGAAACTAACAGCTGCTTCGTATACGTCAGTTTGGAGCTTGTTTTTGAAGCTGGTACCCAGCGAAAGCGCCAATTGTGAAATGTTGGCAGATTCTGCTGATTGATTCACTTCAGGTAGCTGAGCCAATTTGCCTCGGATTACGTACTTTGTAACACGACGGATTCAGTCCCCCATAGTGTGTCGTTGGTTCGTTGTATTCCATGATCATCGTCACAATCAGTGTCAGGGATGGGTAATCAAAGGCCAGACTTTCGGCTTCCGCCGCCCATGTTCGATCTCCGCTGATGGCAAAGGCCGCATTGCCAACATTTCTCCACAATATCTCCATAACTTGAATGTGGAGTGCGATTGTCGTGCAGTAATTAATGCTTGAGATCATCCAGACGCATGGTAAGAGGCGGACCCTTCTTCTAGAACGGAAGTTATATTAGCATCCGTCTTGGTTAAAAGTCTAAGAAATTTCAACAGAATGCATGATTGGTGGTCAACCTGCTGGTGTTGGCGAAAACATCTATTCAGGGTGACATGAAGTATTTAGGAAGCTCGCTCATGACGATCAGTCTATTGTGCAATCTCCAATAGCATTTATTACGGGTTGGTTCTTTTTACAAGATACATATCCAGGTTCTGTGATATCGTCCGATCACAGGGCGCTTTGCAAGCGCAATCTTGTCCACGCCAGCGGCAACGCCCTGGATCTAAGAGACTGAAGGTGCCATCTGATGCATCGAGAGTAATCTGGGTGTAGAATGAGGTTTGTTCTACTCACAGAGTTTTAGCATCTATATATTGTCGTCCTGGGTTTAGTTGTTGTGCCATCCCAATGCGAAGAAGCGTTCCGCATTGAGACACAAAATTGCGAATTGCTTCGCAATATGCGCAATGGTGACAAGCTCCTCCATATATTAGGACTAATATAATTCCGTAGAATCAAGTGGCTCGGCGAAATGACCCAGAAGGAATTTCAGTGGTGGCGATATCTTTGATGGAAATGGTGCAGGCTTGTGCAATAACACTTAGGATTAAACGTATATTCCTCTGCAATCCCGGAAGCCATCCGTGTGTCTATCGCTGCCCATCTATGGTTCTGCTAGGAAGGCACGCACTGCCCATTACCAGAGACAAGTTGGATTGCAAGGGAGGTGCCCGTGCATTTGACATTCATTGGAGGAAGTTCAAGTTACCGTGAGAAAATAACAAGGCGCAAGAAACAACATCCGGCACGGTCGCAGTGTAAATTGTGGCTAGAGTATCATGCATCTCGAAACCTATATTGCTGACTCGAAATCGCTTCAAGGACGTTAAAGAGATAGAACGGATAGCTTATCGAATGGTCGAGTTCCCGCAGCTGACAAAAGTTCCGTGAGTCATCTTTTTGCTACTTGGCAGCTTGGAAGGCAAATCGCGAAGCAAAGTTAAAGTTACTTCGTTCACCCTGCTTGCGGGGAGTGACACTTTACTGCAAATTTTGACCTACTGGACAATAATCCATCCTTCAAGCTTCAACTTTCGACCCATCTTACTATCTGGAAAGTACGTGTCGTGAGCGTGGAGTTCGCCCAGCACTTCCTTTTCTGCTCGTCACCGGAACTCCTGGGCTTCTTCACTGATTGCCATGACGAGGCTGGCGGATGAACTCGTTCCCTACGCTTATTCTCTTGTTCTCAAAGTCGTCCCATTACCAGAATACCTACCCCTCATTCAGTTTACTCCTCGAGGCTTTACGCCGATTTGCCTCAATTTGTCTTTGATTCTAGGGCGCGAGAGTTTTAGCTTCAGCGACGAAGGTAAACTTTGTGAGTGACTTGACACAACCATTTTTGTTTCATGGTTCCTTCTGTTCGGTCCGCAGTTCCTATTGGCCGCTTGTAGCAGGTTATTGTAGGTGCACAGTCCTGGTAATTTAATCGACGGTTGGATCCAATTAATAAGTGTCACTCGTTTTCATATACTATACCTGTAAATGGCGCGTAATTTCGGATAACAAAATGTATTCTGCTTGGAGAACTCAGCCCGGAGTGTAGGAGTATGTCTAGTTTCATGGGAAACATGATGTTGTTATACCGCTGACTTTGTGTTACGCTAGAACATGACTCCGGGAAAGATTTGACAACAAGGATGAATTGACACTCCATGGCCTTCCGTTGACGCCTTCTCCATCAATTCAGTGGAGCCAGTAACTCTTCCATAAAGTCCCACCGAGAGCTGGTTGGCGAATCCATAGGCAAAGTTGAAGGTCGCCGGTCAGATCGTACATCAAACTCGTTGCAAGAAGCTTCCACTTCCTTTCCCTGCAACACTCCATCCGAAGTTTTTCGGTTGACACCGAATGCTAGAAAATCAACATTTCCTGGCCGTTGGAAATATGGTATTGAATGATTCACGTTCGATCTGTCCCCATGTTGCGATGTCGATTAGGCGCAGCAACGAGGCTATCGGGACGCTGAAGACTGGTACGGGGGAGCCTGATTTTAACGCTTACCCTTTCTCTTGATCTCGTGGACCTAGCTCCATCACTACGTACAATGCACGAATCGTTCGCATCGTGTTTCTGGTCGCTCCGTCCTCGATGCCAATGGAGACTGCTCTCACAGCTCTTCTAGCCTGTGAAGCTCGTCAACTGTACTGCCTTGTTACACAATATGCCTTCTGGCCGGAGCCCGGGCTTCCCATCAAAACCTGCGGTGCGATTTCCCCACGTTGCGAATTCGCTCCCATTCATTCGATTCTCCACCGACCTTGGAAAGGAAATCCGGGCTCGTTCCCCTACTCCCTCTTTTGATGTCTGGCCTGAATCGTCCTACCCCCTCGCACGAACCCATTGGATGTGTTTCTCGTTCTTTCAGGAGTTTTTTGCATCTGGGCTAGCGAACTTGATCGACAGTCTTTCCTACTTCATTAGCCTAGAAGAATATACAGCTTCGCGGTGTTTCCACCATTGTGTATATTGGTCCTTCCTGAATGGTGCAAACACCGTCTGCAACCTCCATCATGCTTCCCTTTTCCATTTCCTTGTCGCATGTGCTTTTTACTGGGTCCATCTAACAGGAACTCGTATACCTTCCAGTCTCGTCTCATCACTCACTTAACCTCACAACTGTTCTGTATTAGGACTTTAAAGACTGAAAATAGTCCAAGTGATTCTCAGGCCCGATCTCGAAGAACCATACCTGGCCCTTACCCCTTGAACAACTTGACCAGGTGGTTTAGGACGTCATTCGCCGTGCACTGGGTACGCTCTTATCGAGGACCTCGCCGGCGGTACGCTGTCCAGAATCTTCATGCGTTCGTCTTCGTTCCCTTTCAGGGGAATTGGGGCAACGTGTCCCTAAACCTGCCAATTGAATTTTATTCCCATTATATTCCGCACCTAATCACGCGCAACTTCCAACAATTGGTCCCTTTACACTTCGTTTTTACCTCGCAGGGCTTTCAATATTCTCAACCAATGGACTTTGATGTTGTTAGGGCGCATGGATAATTCCAAAGGAGGACCCTGTAATTTGTGTAGTATATGAGACCAGATGTCTTCACGTCCCGTTGCGCATCGACATGACGGAAATTTTCGGGTCCATTCCGTTCCCGTGCAGCTCCATTCCAATTCATCGGTGGGCCATATCGGATGCGATTGGCCGATAACCCCAAGGCTAGGTCAGGGATCGGGCGACCATCGCTTTTGCGAAACTGATCTACAGAGTTTACTAGTACTGAATCATCGACTTCGGGATAGGGTCGGTCTTGATATTCGGCGTCAATTGTCTGGGCACACCAAGCGACGAAAAAGTAGGGATGGGCCATTGCTCGATCGAATGGGGAATATGATCCATAAAAGGACATGAAACATGACAAGTGTACTAAATCCGAGGCTGAACGGTGAGGCGAACTGGTGCGCGGTACCGCTGACCGAGATTCCTCTGGCAACGATGATGAGCCACAAGGAGTTATAGCTGGCGGGGATTGCAAGAGGCGTTCTGATCAGCTCGGGTAATAAACCATTTGCAGTTCTGGTCCGACAAACGCCATGCAGCTTAATTGGTGCCAATATTGGGTGCTTCAACAGAAGCGTGCAATATGAGCACGGCTACTGAGACAATACAGTACTCTCTAAGACCTGGTCACAATTGAAGTTGGGCGAACTGGAGGGTCCTGAGAGACCTCCCAATTGCTAAATGAGGTCATCCAAGTTTTCCTCCATGTCCGTTGATTCACTCTAGCGACTTGCGGGTAGCGTCCAGTAAGTATCAGAAACCAACTTCACTCAAAGTAAGCCACAGCATCTTGAAGTTGGCCATCCACCCGCATACGGCAAGGATTGTGCGTGACACTGACATCTCCTATGAACCTCGACAAAAAGGATTGCAATTGCGCATGGGTTCTGGCCCCAATCACAACTTTCGTTTCGATCAATAAACACGTATAAATACCGCATATATCCAATTCCGCAGCATTGTACAGAACGAATATAGTAACTCCGCAGCCATCACCGGCCGATAATTCATTCGCTCCGAGCTCCAGATTTTCGAGGAATTATTTTGGTACAAATATAAATTACATCTTCGGTTAGATCGTAGATCAGTAATGTATAGTAGGCACAATATCGATTCGAAATCTCTTGGGGCTAAAGTTGCCTTACAATATACCAGATATTGGTACAAGGGTTTATGCAAAGCTCAAGCTCCAGAACTATAACCTCCAAAGCATGGTATTCTAATTCCGAACCAAGGAATCATCTTACCTTAATGCAATAATTGGATATCGCACTAGAACCCTCACAGGAGCCATCACGCGCACGTACTACCAACGACGTCGTCTCCAATGCAATTACCACATTGCACAGGCACTTTATCATACACGCGGCGATCTGAGCGTTAGCTCCGAGTAGAACCACAAAATTCATGGATGCTTGACTTTCGATGACGGCTTCCGAGTCGTCCCCCATCGAATAGCCCCCATTTGTCTCGAGCTCCGAAGGAATTAGTACACCATGAATTATAGCCTATAGCGATGAAATATCCTATAATCCAACTATGTACGAACATTGGAAGTGACAGAGAAAATCGAATCGAAGTCACAAATCGCACATACATGATAGCCTAAAAGTACAATCAAAAATCGAAAGCCCAAGCACAAAAAAATACCCAAAAAGAAACGGTAAAAGGTAACTAAGGAAAAGACTTACTACCCATAGGACGGAAACAGGGTAAGGGAGAGTGGAGAATTGAGCCAAAGCTGTGGACGCCTTGTACGAATGAAGAAAACGAGGGTCGACCTGCCGCTGCAGAAAACATGCAAAGCGATGACGAGCAGTCCAGACGCCCTGTTCCACATTCTTAGCGTTCAGAAACAGGGGTAGGCGCCGACCCACTTCCCCGAACCTCGACCAACACAGGTTCCAGCGGCGTTGTATGAAGTCCTGTGCCCTGACCGCCATCGTCGGTGTCCCTTAACTCCTGCTTCCCAGCTTCCTGATTTGGAAGCGTGCCACTGCCAACCGACCCATTCGCACCACTGTCTTCCTCTACACTCTCGAGTTTACTAACAGGATTGGTCGTTATGTATGAGCTGGGTTGAGGGTGAGCTATGCGGACTATGGGTGACGTGGTTGCTGCTGGTATTGGCGGTGAGACAATCGTGGTACCTGTTACGGGTGATGATTTTGTCCTCGCAATTATTGCGGTACTTCGTCCCTGGTGTTGTGGGTATGACGAGAAACCAGGAGGGGTGGTTTCAGTGATTGACCCATTGCGAATGTGGATGTAGCCCTGAGCACTGGAAAAGTGTCGTGCGTTGAGCATTCAAGTCTGGTTAAAAGGGGTTGGAGTAAAGCAAAAAATGGGAAGATGGGCAAGAGGAAACAACAGTTTCACATCTAAGGAAGAAATTAAAACCAAAATGAGGAATGTATACTATCATAAAATGATAGTCGAACTTAGATTGGCTATCAAGAGAAATAAACGGTCATGTCTAGGGAATCAACTACCAAGAAGGGGTGTCCGAGAACATTTCCGCAAAAAAGCAAGTACGCTCAAAACAGCAAAGAGGGACAAAAAGCTGGACAATAAGAGGGATAGAGCAGTGCTCACCCAATGGAAGGTAGCTGAATTTGATTTGGTGATTGGCGACGACGTAAATGGGTCGCAGCTGTGTTAAAAAAAGCCTGACCACGTCCGGGAAGAGGCAGAGGTAGTCCTGGCTGAGACATTTTTGGTTGCTGAGGTAAGACATTTTGTATCGCGGTCGGCGGCGACGATGACAGCGTGGTAGTCGTTGATTTTTCTGTTTGGTCGGACATAGAACCCTGAGGGGATATCGGACCTGGTGCTTTCTGTAGCTGTTGCTGAGGCGGCGAGCCTTGATGACTATGGTAATGAATAGGCGTAGAGGGGGCTGAAGTCGACGGACACGTTAACGAGGTTGCCGACGCGCTGTTTGCTGGCGTGGTTGCTGTATTGGAGGTCATTCCAGCACTTGCGTGATTTGCAATTGCTCTGCCTGTAGCAGGTAATCCAAATGATAAATCCATCCCGTCCATATTCATTCCGACGCTCATCATAGTCTGCATCTGTGCCTGTTGCATGCCCAAACTCATATCATAGCCGGACGGGTCCATAATCAAACCGGAACCTTGCATGTGTGATTGTGTCTCGTTGGAGGAGAAAGTTGAGTTGTTCTGGATGAGCAGGTTGTGCTGCTGAGCTTGATGCCCTTCATTGGGTGAGTAAGGCGTATTAACGTCGGGGCGTGGTGAGTGCATAACTACTCCGGCATGGTGAGACATTTGACTGAAAGTTGAAGTAGTTGGATGCGCACTATTTCGAGAATCATAACCATGTAGCCCATCCAGGGGAACAATGGGAATAGTCGAAGGAGTTTCTTCAGCCTGGATATAGGGTCTGTGCCGCAGAGTGAGATTGTTTAGGGGAACATGGTGAATCATCTGCTGGTGAAGCACGGGCTGCATATAAGGGATATACACTGAGCGTGCCCGTATGTGTTGTCTATGTTGGGAAATGTCGTAAAAGTCTGCTTGATGAAGCTGTGTAGGCATAGAATAACCACTTTCACCATCCTCATCGTGTCCACGTTGAGCGCTGGACGCTGGATACTGATTCGAAACAGCGTCTAGGTGGAGATTAGGGGGTCTTGGACGAGCCCTAGCACTCATAGAAAAGGAGCCTCTCCGTTCTCTGCCCAGCGCGGTCACTGTATGACTCGCGGGAGCTAATCCGCCGTGAGTTACTGATTGGTAACTCTGATGGGATTGAATGTAAGACTCGCGCGGCGGTGGATGTGGAGGATATGTGGGTTCCAATAACCAAGGCTTGGTGATAGGAGCAGCTTCCGGCCCTACCCCTTTCGCCATCTGCGTTACCTGTGACCCATACTGCGTCTCGGGACGACGGTTGATAGGTCCTTGTGAAACGGAGTGAAACCACAGATGAGGCATACTATGGGAGATGTTGGGTACATTCCCAAGGGAGTTTACGGCAGATCTCGAGGATGTACGGGCTCCTGCAGCAGCAGAAGTGGAGGATAGGTGTGTGGTTGAGTTTGCGCCCCGATTTGCAGCAGGTGGAGAAGAACCCTGAGCACTTTTACCACGTGAGCTGGAGGTGGACGTCGTCGGGGTGGACGTAGAAGTGCGTTTGACACTATCAGAGTTGTCTGCCACGGCAGAAGCGGTGGAAATCCCTTTCGACTTGGATTTATTGGGTCCCCGAACTCTACCCTCTTTGGCGTATTCGCAAACGAGATTTCTGTTGATGCAACGCTTGCAAGATGGGTGCTCACCGCTACACTAAGTATAGGGGTAGAACAGCAGAGCGTCATGATATACGACAAATCGATTTTTCGATTAGTCAGATGAATTGATTGAGGAAATAATAGTCAGCAATTTTCTGAATAATGGGCGGAGAGGGGGATCGCGATAGGGACACAAATAACACACCTTGGCTTTTCGGGTTCTACACTTCTCGCATGCCTGAGCAGTGCGTAGACGTGGGTGTTCCGGGGTACGGTAGAATATACCCGTGGACGGATCCAATGAGCCTGCTAGTCCCGCCAGGCGGGATGTGGTACTTCCTTGGCTTACAGTTCCAGGAGAATCTGTCTGACCGGGGGTCATTACGGAAGGTGTCGTAGAATTTGTCACGGTCGGAGAGCTGTGCTGTGCTGGGGCTTGGGAAGGACCTGAGAAATGGGCGTATGGTAGTGGGACAGTCTGAGAGTCAAAATTGAAAGAGGAGGAATCGACTGTGTGATCGGATGCGAAAGGAGACCATCCTTGAGGGGGCTGTTCTGGCTGTGGTTGAGCCAGTGGCAATGATTGTGAGTGAGATTGCAGGTTGGGCGGGGCAGGATATAGAGAATGGGTTTGCAACGGAAAGATATGCTGATGGTAGTGGGGGTGTACACGAGGAACCTGAGCAGAGGGTTGGCGAGGATGAGAGGAAAGGTCGTGGGACGTGGGTGAATGAAAAGAGAAATCTTGGTGGTGAAAATCTGAGACGCGCATTCCAGAATGGATTGTAGAGTGCGGGTAATGCTTTCCTAGATTGAAAGGGTCGTCATATAATATAGGAGATGTGTGCTGGTCAGCGTAGGACATTCAAGGGCAGGAAAATAGGGAGAGGTTGTGGTGGTAGATTGGAGAAGAGCAAGAAAATATCGGTAAAGGTGGTGAAGGTAATGTAAGTGAGCGTATGTCGCTGCAGCGGTCTATGGTCTCTCAATTAGGAACCACCATCTACCAATCTTAGATCTCTTTCCCCCTATTTTCCACTTTGTACTAAATTATATTTTAATCCCAAGTTTAATTTTCGCACTTCCTCGGTCGCATGAATACACTCCTAAACTTTGCTTACGTACCATCGCTTTGTCATCTTTCGATGATGCTTCCAGCTAGCTGCCAACATGCACCAGGTTACTCTAATCATTCGGTCAATTTATCTGCGCAGTTCACAAGTTGAGATCTTGCTTGCTCGATGGTGGCCAAAGGAAATGACTACCATACCAAGTCATAACCTTACTTTAAGCTTCTGGTTACCAAAACAAACTCAAACCCATCGAATCACCCGGTCACTTACTGATTTTCACATTTCGCCTTCGTGCATCTGTTGGGACACTCTATAATAAGGTTGCACCGGAAATTTGGACGAGCATCATATCTTTTACCACTAGCATGGTCAAACTGCGCTATTTACCCATGGCCACCCACAAGTGGTGTAAAGCACCTGCCACGCGCCGGAGAGAAGAAGAACGAGGGGTGTAGACAGCTGTCTACACATCTGATGGGGCCGGCGGGGAAGCTTGTGTAATAATGTGATTGGATGGCGGTTTTACCGGTCAAGGGTCATTCCAACTTCTTTCTTCTTCCCCTTCCACAATCAGCAGCTCACCACCACCTCACAAAGTACAATAACGACCGTTGGTGTAGAGGTAAGCACCTCGGAACCAATGCAAATTTACAGTATACTTTCGCTTTCTTGTTGTATTTTTCCTTCAAGGGTTCGCTAGTGCCACTCGAGTCGATTGTCTCCTTGAAACAAATGCACCATTCGATTCACCCCCATGTCTTCCATGTTTCATCATTCATTCATACTTTTCCTTTCTTCTTCTTTTCTCTTCACCCCTTTTTCGTAAACTAAAATTTAAAAACACTATATTTGGACATGTCTTCCAAGTTCCTGTCTCCAGCATTCCTGGCAAGTCTGAGAAATAAGAAGTCCAGAAGTATTTCAAACGCCGGCGGTGAATTCGCGAACTTTCAGCTAAGCACCCCACTCACCGACATCAACGCCACGAGGATCGTTTTCCCTAATAAACATGTAAGTTCCTCGTAGTGAACGTTGTTCTTTCTCCTTGAGAAGCTTAGCTCTCAGGCTCCATTCCGCTGGCCTTTCTTCCGTTGCATGGCGTGACTTGTGCCGCCATAATTCCAAAGCCCCATCGGAATTCGCTCCGGACCTCCCGTTACCATCTCGAGTTTGATTCGCCCACGCTCCAAGTTGTTCATTAAGGTGCTGGCGCTTAACTCAGATCTAACCCAAGAACCGACACTGCGAGTTCTTGCCTCTCACACGTTACAATCCGCTGTCTTATATATGTGACACACCGTCGAACTCCGGAGGTTATCGCCGAAGTCTTTATTCGAAAATGACCTTGGAAGTTTACGCACATCCCCCAAACAAGGTTGTGAGCTCGCGTGTCCACCACGTGACCGGGCTTTCACCGTCATCTGCTCCTTGATTCTTATCAGTTCAAAGTAGCCGGTGAAGTTTGAGAAGGACTTCTGCTGAATGGATTTATCGGCGCACAGTTTGGGTTAGCGACTTTGGTTTTCAAACGGTCTTATCGAGCGGTACGTTTTGCTACTGAAGCTATCGGAGCGTGAGCGCCTGTTCTGATCCCTGACTGACATGCTTTATTGTGTCATCTATGCCGTGTTTCTCTTGGGCCCCGCCGCTGTTTAACCTCTGAGGAATCGATCATGCACGAGTGGCTCTACCTGCCGTGATTCTCTGGATTCCTCGATTCAGTAAAGACGGAGGAACATGCACCCTTGTGCGAAGGCCTTGAAGTGGTACAATTCGGTCGAGGAAAAAGCTCCAGAAGGATGATGGTTACACATCGTCACACCAGGCAAAGCTACCATTCGTTCGCTCTCCTCCCATCAAGCTTTCTCCGATTTGAAGTGCGATGACTCGATTCGTTACATTCGCGACTTTGGTTAGTTGGCCGTTGTCGTATCAGGTATGTTCACATCATTCCAGAGCCACGCCGACCTAATCTTCATGTTACCACCATCATCGTCGGTGGTCTCGAAGCATTGAACCAGAAGACTGAAGCTGCAGGAGACATGCCTGCCTCTGACTAAGTTACGCCTAAGCAGGTGATCGGTACTACCAGTATTGGCAATTCGCAGGAGCGCCGCGGTCATGAAGTGAACAAGGACTACCATAGGTTGTTCCCAGATGACACTTATGATGTCGATGCGTGCTTGGAATACTATAATGGCATACAAGCCTGTGGCAACTGATCGCTACTACTCCCTTCATGATATTCAACGCATCTACGAATTCGATAAACAACCTCATCCTTAATGTTGTTACCTACAACCCTCAAGTGCGCAGTGAGCTGAACACTGCTATATTCATGCCGCAGCCGAGACCGCATACTTTTGTGCTCAGTAGCATTTGCCACCAAGGAAGTTTTTACGCGTTAGCACCCTCCTTTTTTAGGGATACGCATCATCAGAACGTGGCATCGGTCTTCTCAGAACAACGACTGATGAGATAATCCGTCGCGAAAGCTGACATCCGCTTATCCCTGAATGCTATTACCACCAGCCAGTACGTCATCAGCTTCTTCCTACCCGCTTTTGCCATTACACAGGGAATCAGCATTTGGACCTATCATTCATGTGGGGTGGCCAGTCAGGGCAATGGTGATATTCCTTTCGATGGCGCTGGCGCTCCTGCTCCTGCTCGGTCTTTCATCATGTTCACGTATATCCAAGGTGATAATCTATTGTTGATTTCTTAGTGTTTGGACTGCGTAATTGTAGTGAATATATTTGACTATCTGACTGGAGGGATCCTAAAAGCCGTGCGTAGTGGTCTGCGCACGCTTCTGCGTGCAAGTTGAGGCGAGTAGAGCCATTTACTACAGAGGGACGAGGTTATTGCAAGCCGGTTGGCTGTGCAGGCGCACACATAACGCATAATCCATACAATTGATATGTGCATTAAAAAAGATGAAAGGGCGGGCCGGGGATGTGAAATACAGTGAGGATTGCGCATGGGACATGGACTTGAGGAAATAGCGATGCTTGAGGACATAAACATGAGGAAATAGGGATGCATGAGGACATAAAAACAATGAGGGAGATACGGTATTAATAGTGGAGCGATCAAACGTTGTTTACCTTATGATTAGCCTCAGCGTGGTCCTAGAACCTAGCATTGTCGTAGTCGTCATTTTATTAATTGTAGGCATCATCCGGGTACGATTGTCAGGAAGAAAGGGTTATATAGGAAGCGTTGCTAATAATCTCAAAATCTACGATTACTAGGGCCAGCGGCATTATTGGCTTCGGAAAAGCTATAATCCCAGACGATCTTGCCATTGTTGCTGAAGGATTGATGAACGAACATGGTGGCATCGAGCGGTATATCTTTTGGAAGCAGAGGGTCAAAACAACCAACTTGACTGTGACTCTCTGGGCCTGGCTGGTTCGAAATTGTGCTGGATAGTGACATGGGATTTATGGGTGGGCTAAGGTTTCCGTAGTTCGGGATCCACAGGCTGGCGTCAGCAGTAGGAATCGCAAGAGAAGGGGCGGGTTCTTTGTGGCTACAGAAACAAGGTGAATTTTCCGGAAAGAAATCGCGGTGGGATCCTCCAATGAATGGCTCATATCTGTTAGACATAGACATTGGATCGTCAACAGGAGGTGTTTGGGGACGTAGCCAAGAATTGGATTCCTCCATATCGATAAATGTGCAGCGGTCCACGCATCTAACAGTGTGATTCATGGCATCCTCATTTGAGGAAGCCTGATTCTCCAGCATTTGGGCTGCTAGCAAAAGCATGGTAACGCCAGACATACGTGGTACTTCTTCCACATCTAAAAGAATTGGCATATTGGCCCGACGGGGACTTGCAGGCGAGTTTGAAATGTCACAGCTTGAAGTGGACGAGTCGTCCGTGGAGGCCGTCGAGTCATTGGGGGAGGAAGGAATAGGTATGCCACCAGGGTATTCCTCGGTGGTGGCATCACCAGGACTTGCAGACCATGTTGCTGTGGTTTGACACTCGTGGTTTCTCACAACTTCATAATCTGCGGAACGACCAGGTGTCTTTCTAGAGGCGTTTTGCTCTAGAGAATGTCCATGTATCTTGCGTTCGTGGCGAGCAACAGAAAATGGGCTGCAGTAGCGCTTGCTACAAAACCGACAAGAGCAAGGCAATAGGCCAGGGCTTCGTGGAGTCATCGGTAAGAACGTATGGGCCGGAAGGTTGAGAAAGAGCTTACTGGGAATGAACATGAGCGGCGAAGATATACTTGTAGGTCGTACTGAAGGGACAATCTGGAAAGTCGCAGAAGTAACGACTGAGGTGGTGGCATTGTTACTTATCGAGAACGGCGAGAATATTGGTGGCACTTACTTCGCACTTAGGTGATGTATTTCCATATGGTCATTGAGGACCTCCATGTCGTTGAAACAAGCAGGACACTGAGCACATTGGAAACAAGAATTGTGCTTTGAGTTTCCTGTCAGTGACATCTTGTGGTTGCAAGGTATGAGAAGGCAAACGAAGCTCGAACGGTAGCACTTTGATGAGATGGGTTGAGTAGTAGTTTGGTGGTTGTGAGGTTAATACAGGTTGCCAAAGAAGAAACGTGTTCAGAGAACTGACAAACAGAATCGGAAATTCGCGAGATTGAGTGGTTATGCAAAGAGGTGAAAGAGGTTGGACTAGCCCCATTTTGGGGATGCATTCCTGATACTGGCTGCGCCCATACAAAGTAGATAGTCAAGTCGAAACTTGGAGCGGCACAAGAAAAGGACGCGACGCACAAAGGAGAACAATACCCATTTCTTCTTTGGGTAATATTGGCAACCATCTCTCTCCAAGTTTTTGATCGAACACAATGCGCGTCACTGGTCGTTCATTCGGGGCGACAAACGAATTGTATGGTGTACGCGTCCACCAAACGCCCGTTCAGGACAACTATACGTGCCAATACGTTCTGTTAGAGAGGCCTCAACTAATGCGCTATTGAGGAAGGCTGCACTAGCAGGCAAGTGGACACTCCTTATTCAGGCGCCTGATCAGACGAAAGGCAAGGATTGAATTGACATGAGACAAAAAACATAAAGGAGACGATCGGAAAATAAAGGTACATAGATACAGTACAATTGTCTGATCAACTGAAGCGCCTGAGGAATGTCCAAGCAACGTCGCTACATTCGCCACGTTGAGTAACCTGACTATACTTGGTAACCTGACCACTCTTGGCAACTTGACCATACGTGCCACACTACTAGGTCCCCGTGCTTCGCACGGCATGGGAAGAACATGTAAGTGGTCGTAGTACTGAGTAAGAGTTGCGAAAGTTCATATCTGCTAATGTGAACACTGTCACGGACTGTACATTCATGATAAATGGATGCATACAAAAGTATGCTAGATCGTTGGGATATTCATCCAGATCTATACTGACGGATATCTCACAAACCCACGACGTTGCAGAGGGGGTCAATTTGAATAAGATGAATGGCAAGGATTGAACTGACGTGAGACAAAAACATAACGGAGAGGACGGGGACGACGGGAACGATGCGAGGACAAACATAACTTCACGTTATATGGGGGTACCATTCACTCTGTGAATTGTTGTATAGATGAAACACAGTCTGGATATATTGAAGAGCCGGGGATTACCTTAACGGTGACTGCACTGGTTGGACGCCAGGTTAATTCAGTCTTGCGACGTGGCTGGCCTCTTTGACTCGGTTGAACATCCCATGTGCAGAGGGTGTAGAGGGCCTTCTCGGCACCGTTCCAGTTTGCTTTGATGATGTATCAATGTACGAGGTGAGTTTAAATCTGATCCTTTTTCTTGGCACGCATCAAGAATTTAACGAACTGATATCGCATCTGGAAACGTCCAAGTGCTGAGAGCGGGAGAGTCATTGAGATCTCGTGATCTTCCCGGCTACTGATATTCATGTATAGACGTACAGGTCAGTCAACATACTCTCTACTGGGGCTTTAGGCAGAACATTGAGCTCTTTGTCCCAAGAAGATTTCAAAACAATAAACAAAAACATACGCGCATAATAAAGACAATTAACCCTCTAAAATGTAAAATCTCATCATTCGAGCGGATATTTCTGCTAAATATTATCCTAGAACGAGTCGAAGTTTGTGTTATAATCGTTTAATTGATGATTTGCACAATTTTGCAGCAGAGCAGGATCGAACATGTACTGTACGCTGGCGGATGAAACAGGTGAACCATGGGTGTCACTGGTGACGTGACTATAGCGCCCTACTCTTTTCCTTGCACGTCCTGGCGGACACAATTATCAGGTCATTTCCAGACATGCCTTCCTGTAGGTATACACATAAGAATTCAGCAAAATGACAAATAGAAAAGGCTGGGATTTTGGTTGAGTTCTGCATATCTTAGCTCCGGGCTAGTCTACGTTATTGTTCGCTTGGTTCCTCGACTACCTCTTACGATTTCGAAACGGTAGCTAGACCTCTCGTCGATAACCTTCGCACCGGGAGTACTGGCGTAATGGAAACCGTCGGAGGTCACCCCAATCAGTGTGTTAATGTGGACATACAAAGTAGATTCATAGAGACATGGATGCATAGTACACTCTAGGGAAACATAGGAGGCATACGCAAAACAATGTGATGTAAAAGGAAGCGATGAACAGTGTTTAAGTTGAAGGATATCCAAGTGTGAAGTCAGATGGATCCATGATGAAATACAACGAGGGGATGATGATTTTATGCATATTAATGTCCGTAATTGAGTGTTCCGTACATATACCTATCCATAGCGGAGGAAAAGAGGAAACAAAAGCCCTAGTTCAGAACGTGGCCAAGCCGATTTCATAGTCACCATCAACAACTGCTCACCACCGGCACCTAGTATTCTTCTCATACATTCGCTCCACCGCCGCAGAACTCTCTGAAAAAGTTATAAAGTAACTTATCGCTGTCATTAGTGACAAAAGGTGTGGGATCGCCATTGTCGTCAGGCAAACTGAAAAACATGTCGATGGGTGGCGTGGAATTATTAGTGTAATGGCCATCATTTCTCATCCATGATTTTGCATGGGGTACGTCAAGGCAATTTTCAGGAGCCAAAACTGAATCACTGGTGAAGTCAAAAGCATTACTCAATTCGACTTTGACTTCGTGGTTGGGCTCCAAGAGCTCATTGTACTGAGACTTGACGTCCGGTGTGATGCCCAGTGGAACCTGGTCATCATACAACCAGGAGAACATACTAGCGTCCTGAGCAGCTTCGAAAAAGGATGGAGAAGGGTCATGGGTGCTGCGGGACTCCCAAGCTGAGTTGTACGCCGACGTTGTAGGTGCATTGGGCACGCAATGAATGACAGAGTTTAAGTCAGAAGCCAAATGAGGGGGGTGAGAAGAACCCGATAAAGCGACGTAGGCGAGTGCGGGATGCAACGTAGGGTTATTGGCCGTCATTTGAGCCAAGCTGTTAGCTGAGGTAAGTGGCATTGCCTTTGTCGAAACAGAAGCAGTGGGAGTGGGAGTGCCAGGGATGGTCTCAGCATCGTCAAGGATCTCTGGTATGAAGGCTTCCACAAAACTGGACCCCACTTTGAGCTGAGCTAACTCGGTAGTGCTGATGGAGGCTGGTGGCTCTACTGTGAGTTCGTCCACGCAGTCCATGCTCTCTGTGGTAGATTCACAATCATCGATTTCATCCTCCTCTTCATCACTGGGAGAATCCTCGTCGGAGGAGATGTATTCCGGTGAAGCAGAGTCAGAGGTGGAAGGAGCACCCGACTTTCGTCGAGGTCGATCATCAGCACTGTCGAACCATGCCTCGAGCAAAGGGATCTTGAAACCATTCCAAGTATTGCATCGTAGGGCATCCCAATCCACTACAGGGCGAGTGATTTGTCGAACTTGCTCCTCAGGCGCGCCACGCGTATAGTTGTGTCTCTTGCTGTGATGTTTAGTGACAAGAGATGGGTCCTGGGCGTTAAAGTCGCAGAAAGCGCAACGATAGGGCCGCTCGCCAGTGCTAAATCATACATTTACCATGAAGGTGACGACTGAATAATTAAGCATCACGTACTGTTTAACGATATGTGACGTAAAACCTTGTCGTTGAATGGCGCTGAACGAGCAGTTGGGGAAAAAACAACAGTAACGCCTGTGGTGGCATTCATGTCAGTTATGCGCGTCGTAGAAACGTAGTGTGACGCGACCCACTTTGCCCCCTTGTCGTGCGTGCTTCTATGGCGGGGCAAATCTTGGCGCCGCGATAACCACTTCCCGCAATCCGGACATTGGGCACGTTCAGGAGCCGGTCGCTTACGGGGTACTTTTGGCATTACACGCGTACAAGAATAGAAAGAGCACAAGAGAGGTCAGAAAATCACAATGGGAAAGCGAAGGAGGGAGGAAGGTCGTGATTGAGGGAGACCGTCCCGAAATCCCCCAAACTCGCCTTTAAAATAGGGAGAGGCAGCCCTCAAATGAACAGCCTGTGGCCGCGCCATGTCCCTGATCCCTTTGAACAAAGCGTTAGCACGAGGATGATGGGTGAAATGGCACAGCGATATGCTGGAGGAGTGGATTGGTCTTGACCCAGTTTTTGGATTTTATACCGGATTTGGACGAGTCCAAGGAGAAATTACCCATTCCGGTAGGCAATCAAGTTAAGCGAGTTGATTGTGCCACGGCAAAGGGTACCAATTAACCTAGTTTTGTGTCATTTATACCCAATATGTAGTGAGTACCCTGGAGATCGCAATCTGTTCCCCATTGAGTAATTTTCACCGATTGCCAACGCTGTTTCTTGCATCTTGATAAGGTATATCTCATTTTCTAGATTTCAAATGGGCAGGAAAGGTATCGACGACGGGGAGGAGAGTTTAGTACACCTTGTGCGATGACAAGTACTTCCAAGTGGTGGATTGGGGAAATGCCGTAGCTGTCATTGAACCACGCTTATTGCCGAGCAAGATGAGTACCATCACAGTTCTTACTCGATTAGCTTTTGACTCGAGGTGATGTCATGATGTGGCATGAGAGTGCGGATTGACAGAAGGACAATCAATTGAAGCAGACTAAGCAGACAACAAGCTACGACAACGGAGAATATAGCACGAAATCCAAGATCCTTCATAAGAACCGACATCGTCAAACTGGGTCATGACAAAGTAAGATGATAACCACTTGTCATACAAATGCATTATGGGATGTTTAAAAGGTTGACATTGAAGGGGGAGCATCCAATAGCAATGACACCATTCTAGAGGAAGCTTAGTATGAGCGCTCACAACTTGTAAAAATGTCAATCAATTGCTTACGAAGCTGTTGTCCTTGCAGCAAACAGATTGGGAGTTGCAGGAGGTGCCACCGAGGCCAAGGACAGAGAGGGGGCTGCAAACCAAACCGACGGGAACGCTGAGATCATCAAGGACAATACCCAAGGGGCCAAGGAGGCTGGTGACGTCAGCGGAGTCGGCCTACAATTAAAGTCTGCATTAGTGATAGTGTTCACAAGCATGACGGTGCGCATACAGATTGAACCGAGTTGCAGCAGTTGATTTGACCATTGCATTGGCTGCTGTCGTCACCGTCGTCGTGACCGCCGCCATATCCGCCTGGGGCGGGTATAGCCTGTAGATCTGTCAATGAATGCACAGCCTCGTGACGTTGATACGTACAGAAATGGGGGAGATGACACCGAGGAGAGCCACAATGGCAAGGAGAGCAAAGATGAAAGTGGAAGCAGCACGTGACATCATTGTGATGAGAAGAGCGAAGTAGAAATTGAAGAGAAGAGTAGTAGCTGAGTCGAGTGGAAGCTGACTTGCTGAGGAAAAGAGGTGAGTGAGCTGCCTCTTTTATACCCCAGCGATGAGGGGGAGACCAAATAATGTCGGACTTGAAACATAAAACTCGAATATGATGAATAGACAACTAGCCAGCTTTGATGAATAGTTTGTCCTCATGCCCATTTGGCGGAGTAGCCAGAGCACATCCTAGCACACTAAGCGAGACTATGACCTATCCAGATTGATGCTGATATTTGTCTCACCGAAGTAACAATCTCGTTGTATTCCGCGACCGAGAGTCGACAGCCTACCTACGGGTAAATACAAGACAACTAAAGTAGTCCTAGGGTAGAAGTAGGGAGGTTGGAGCAAAGCAGCTACGTAGTGAGGATCGTATATATATAGCGAGAGGAATGATCATAAGAAATAAATCAGTCATTGAAAACAGGAGCAGCCATGACATTTGGTCAGGCGATATATACGTGAGAGGCACATGATAATAGTTAGGAGTCGAGTATTTTCAGAGAGCAGATCTTGGTCATCGTTGGTTCCATGGTGTCTGGGTCCAATCGTGTAGACTTGGTAGTAGTGTCAGTAGTGACCGCCAAGCGGTTTTGCCCAGCACGAAGAAACATGGGTTTGCCAGGGTTGGACTATTGAGTTGCTCTTCAGGTTAACCTTGGCGTTCTGCAGTACAGCATATATCGAAGAGAGCAAGAACACTGACCAGGTGAATGCACCGGAGGCAAAAGTCAGGCCGTATGTTCTCCTGACCACGGGATGAAGGTAAATGCCGTCCATTATGACGGTGTTTATCGGACGAAAATTACTGTTGTCCATCATACCGTTAGCGCCCGTTCGCACTTATTCACAGCGCGTGTCCACTCCCATTCACGCTATGACTCGCGCTCACTCAGGATTGTTCACCCCTAAGGCAGATTTTGCGTCGCAACTTGCCGCTGTAGCTCAAGCCGATTATCTTGATAATTCCCAGTGCATAAATGTTCTGGATATTTAGCTAGAATAGGCAATTCAGTTAGTGAGTAATATGTACGAGAGCCAAGCATTGTTGAAGAGAATTATACCATCGATCAACCGCTCTGAATCGAATTCTTTCAACTCTAATGTGTATGGGTAGAGAGAGGTTGGCCAGCCAAAACTCATAGCTATCACTAGCACACTATAATAAAGGATATCAATACAAGCAACGTCACTGGAAAATATACACTCGTTTATCATATAATTCTGTTGATAGCCATTGGGCGCGAATGAGCGCGAGTAAGTGTGAGGCAAAAAAAATTCGTCCGATGCCAGCCGTCATATATCATATTATCGCGCCTCTCGTCTACCTTGAACAGGCGGTGAATCAGGCAGAGGGAGAAACATTTCCACGACTCCCATCGGTGATCGCACGCCGTCTATTCACGTCTGAGTTGTCAAAGCGCCCTTCTCCCAAATTCAAGGACTCGCTCAAGAAATCTTACATGTCAATTTGATCCCCATCTCGTTGCTTTGAGAACATATCGCAGCCTAGCTTATGCCGATTCATCCATACTGGTAATTGGTTCTGGTCCATGTGGGCTCGCCACTCTTGCAATCTTGAACGTGCATCTTTTGAGTAGTCGAATTCGTTGAGCGCAGAGATACTGTGGGCGAGGCATACAAGTAGTACGTTCTCCCCGAACTCCTTGTTCTCGGAATTCCCATTGCGCCTCGTGATGACCAGAAACAAGCGTCATCTACTCCGATAACAATCTACGGATGACTCCAACCATTCCTCAAAGTAGGAGCACTCGACAACGACGACGGGAGATCGTATGGATGGAGGGATGGAATGAGGTATTAGACGAAGGGAGAAAAGGGGCACGGGACGCGCGATATTATAGCCTTGCGTGACCTTATCCACTTGAGTGGCACGTTGGGGGACATGACAAACGGTGGTCAAGTCTTTGACTGAGCAAAGACAAGGTGCAGGATTTTCTGATGCTTTTGAAAACTGACAATAGTGATGATGTGTAAATGATCTCCATCATCAACCAGCTTGCGCTCCGATCTCCAACCACAGACTCACCAATTCCTAAGGCCGAAGATCGCGGTTAAGTTGATCGATGGGACGATATAAATGTTGTGTTTTTGGGAGCTAACCTCATTCTCGTGGAGATTTCATCTACGACCTCGATTCACGGTCGCTAGCACTACACAAAAGAGGGGATAACTCTTGGATGGATGCTTCAACTCCAATAGTCACGTTCTCCTTCCTATCGGCTACTGTACGGTGACGAAAGATTCAAAGTCGTAGAAGGTTTTTTTGCCGCATTGGATTGTCCTTGATCGCAGACAGCATAGAATGCATTGAACCTGCGTGAACAGTAGTAAGCGACATAAATAAAAAGGAGGACGCTGCACCTTTACGCTCAATCAAGTACTCACAGTTAAAGCGGGCCTCGCCTCGACAAGACAAATGGTATACGTGACGCCCCGTTTGGACATCGTACAAGACTCACGAGGAAGCCCTAAACAAAAGCATAAACGAAATCAGGATGGTCGTCCCGATGGTGGTTGCGTTTGTGATCATGAGGAAGAACAGAGAATGCCCATGTATTCTGAGAATTGGGTCGGTTCTCCAAGTAAACGGCTTAAGGGGACGACGTGGCGCAATGGTCCAATATTTTGGCCTCCCAGTCTGCCCGATCAGTTACCTCCCAATGCTACTACACGACGACAGACCATTATATATCTCAGTGTGCTCCGGTTCCCAGTTAGCGAATGCATCTTCGAGAGCTGGGATGGTTTCCAACCAGTCCAGCAGTTCCTGGCATCTTGCGATATCAAATAGCCATTTAAGGGGAGTTTGAAAGCCGAGCTCCTCCAGATTTGTAAATAGATCTGGGGATGGCCAGCACTTGCTGAAGAATTTATCGTCCTCGTCGTGATTGGCAGATCAACAAAGAGGTGCTGAGATTAGTAATATGGTAAGGGTGGCTATATGACATTGGAGGATAGGGATGATAGATCCTGCGAGTGTAATATGGTCCAATTCATTGGGCTGTAGATGCCATAACTGATTGCCTTAGAACGAGGTAAGGTATCTGGTCACCGCTGGGTTGATGGAGTGCTTGAGCCATGGATACCGAAGTGAAACACGTTTTATTGTAAGGAAATCCCCAAACGCGCCTAAATGTGGAGTACTGCCGCATTGGAGTAGTGTCAGCTGCCGCAGATGCGTAAGGGCAGGTGTCTGTGTGGCGGATAAGTGTTCATGACACTCAATGATTCCTCTGAGCAGGAGAGTACGAAGGAGTAGATGTGAAACCATGAATCGTGTAGGGAGCAACTCATGTACGCTTGTATTCAACGCGATATCCAAACTCTCCAGCGAGGAAGATCGAGCAAGGAGCTCTCTTGCAACGGAGACGAAGATTCTGCTGTTGGTATTATCACTGAGTATGAACCGGAGCTTCTTCAACGACAAGAGCCAAGAGAAAGTTGATGACGATAATAATGGTTCCTGGGGGGGGATGAACAGGCGTTTGAGTTCAAGATAATCCAAATGTCCACGAGTCACTTCGGATATTGCCAGCACGAGCTTTTCTTGTCACAACTTCGTGTGACGATGCATGATGCCCCAAAGGATCGACGTGGATCTGCAGTTATTTAATGAATTGAAATAGAGTTTTTGGCAGTGAGACTAAAGGGAAGGTAGCCCGGGTTCCTGACTTCGCCCTTTCTATGATATCTGGCACATCCAGCGCGAACACGTTGACAAGGAAGGGCATGTAAACGTGGGCAAGACGGCTCGAGGTGTATCGAAGATTGGCGATATCTGTAGTATCGAGGTGAGGAGCGATTTGTTCTAGGACCTCCGTTGGAAGTGACAACAATCTCGGATGTTCTATACCTGCCATAGCGTGGTTGTCAACGTTGCGCTGTGGAAGGAACCTTGCGTGGGAAAGCGCTCTAATACCGCGCCGTGGGGCCGGCCAACCGACACACACGTCCTGGTCAAAGCTTAAAAGCTGCGACGGTGCTGGCTTCACGTACAAGTTCAACACCAGCGAGTATTTGCATAGTGTCTCATTAAGACTGAGTCAGGAAAGGACAATGGTGGAATAGGGCGTATACCTAAGAGCGTGTGCTCAGGTTGATGCCAAAGTACGGATGTGTCTTTCTAGAGAGCACATACGTCATTGTGTGTAGCAAATCCAATTTGAGATACCATAAAGAGCGAGCCAAAGCAACAGAGAGGCAAAAGCATCAACTGCTTTCGTAGGATCATATCACAATAGGGTGCTCTTTTCATGAACGAGATACTTAAGTAGTTTATGTGATTAGTTATGCCTCGGTAGCAGTGAATGTCTCTTGCATCAATGCGACATCTGATGTGATAGGGAGCTTTTCATTTCTCTTCAACTCAACTATCCAAATAAGCTAAGGGTCGGCCAAATGCGTTCGTGAAAGAAACCTATGAGGACCAAGCACTAACCCGAGGCAGCAGACCGCATTTAAATCGTCGAACGCCTTTAATATCGCCCATTACTTCTTCCTTTCCATCCCCACTCTACTAGTGCAAAAACACACAAGAATCATGTCTGCCTCTCCCTTGACCTACAGCTTCGAGTGCCATGACTGGGATGAGGGGTACAACTCGGAGACGTGTCACGCGACGACTCATAAATTCTGTATTCAACTTGATCGTATTCTCCCTACCCTGCCTCCAGCCGTGTTTTATTGGTCCTCTTGGACTTGAAAGCCTGCCGATTGTTCCTACCGCTGAGGAGGTAAGTGTTCCTTCCTTCATACCTGTTGCCACACCTTTACACGCCCCAGTAGGGAGCGCAACTTATCCACGAACTTTGTCATCACGACCTCAACATGCACGACTTGACGGACACACTTGATGGGCCGGATGGCGTTGAAGGAACCCCATACCCCATCGTAACATTTGCAGGTCAAAGGATAAACGGATACAATTTGTTCTCCAAAGTAGCATCCTACCCATCATCACCTTCGCCATCGCCGTCTCCCAGGACCTCGTACCCTCATCTGAACCATCTCTAGACAATTCATCATCTGCAGTGGCCTTGGCACTAGCTGCGACGCAAGAGCTCCAAACATCACCTCCAAATCCTGATGCCACTTTCACGTCCTTTCATGAAGCACGTGCACACTCTCAAGATTCTCCATCGGTGGCTGCGAGAGCACCGACTCCATCAAAAGGCACCGGCTAGGCGGGGGGGACATGAGCCATAACAGAGTTGGAGATACGTCTGGACATCCTTGTCGACGATCTCGCGTGCCACAAGCTGTCCCTGTTCCTGGCTACTCACCTTACGCGTCTAGCACCACAACTGCAGGCCAGTGGTGGCGGAGATATAGTACCAGTGGTCTCCTGGACCGAGTTGCCACCGAGGCGTCCTCTGCGTAGGACCAAGACTAAACGGACTTTTCCCATTCAAAGTAAGCCATCTGATCTCCTGTGGTGACAACATGAACTTACATAAACAGAAATGATTTGCGGCAGATGATGAGCGTCATCATACAACAATCCGGACCAGACTACACTCCCCAACTCCAGCATCCTTGTGATCCGTGGCGATCACTGCCATCACCACTACATCTTCGGTATCCAGCCTTGGCAATAATGCTGAAACATGAAGGAAGCAGCCGACCGACCATCAACGACATCATCGCTCGAGTGCTTCACTCCAAAAGCTTCGACAAGGTAAGACAGCCCTGAAAAGCACTGAGGAATCGCTGCGACTAGAGACCTGCGAAGATGGGGGCGTTCGTCATTCCAGATGCAGAAACAAAGGGGATGACTTTACTAACAACCCTTTCAATTCATCCCATTTAGTTCGTAGGTTATTTCTCCTCCTAAATGGACACTTATCGTACCATCATCGCTTTTGCTTTCGGCTCGTTTCTCCTTTCCGGATCGTAGCATAACCCTTTTTTCTTCATCGAGCCATCCGTCATCATCATGTACACTGCATACATATATCCGAGTTCTAGTAGCCCGATATCTCAGTTTTCCACGATTGGAAAACATCGTACCCTGGTTCTCGTCGTTGCGTGGGTCGATACAAGCACTCGGCTCAGTACCATCGGAAGAAACATTTGTGACCGTGACTGCACGTCACACCGAACATTCTCCTAGCTTACCAACCCGTTTCGAGCCCACAACGCGCAGAGGACGGTGCGCTTATGGGAGGGCTGGATGCTCTCTTCACAAGCTCAGTCGCATTGCTAACGGGACAGGCCTCAAGTTGAGGTCATATTCATATGCAGTTGGTAGGGAGGGCTACATGAGCGTTTCTGTTGCGGGCATACACGGGAACGCAATCACAGAAGATTTGCCATCTGCAAAGCAATCTACTTCATTTACCATGTTTCGCTGGGCTGCACTGAATCTCAGCTCCACAGAGCTCCAGGTAGTTCTCAAATAGATGTGGGATGCTCACGTTGCCTGCCGAGTTGGACCGGTAATCAGAAAGCTACCATATATGTAGCACAAGGCAGATGGCTTAGCAAACTGAATTGAAATGGTTAGTTCCATAGATATATAGAAGCCCACAGTCACGTCGCACCGAACTTTCTCCTAGCTTACCAACCCATTTCGAGCCTACAACGCGCAGAGGACGGTGCGCTTATGGGAGGGCTGGATGCTCTCTTCACAAGCTCAGTCGCATTGCTAACGGGACATGCATCAAGTTGAGGTCATATTCATATGCAGTTGGTAGGGAGGGCTACATGAGCGTTTCTGTTGCGGGCATACACGGGAACGCAATCACAGAAGATTTGCCATCTGCAAAGCAATCTGCTTCATTTACCATGTTTCGCTGGGCTGCACTGAATCTCAGCTCCACAGAGCTCCAGGTAGTTCTCAAATAGATGTGGGATGCTCACGTTGCCCGCCGAGTTGGACCGGTAATCAGAAAGCTACCATATATGTAGCACAAGGCAGATGGCTTAGCAAACTGAATTGAAATGGTTAGTTCCATAGATATATAGAAGCCCACAGTCACGTCGCACCGAACTTTCTCCTAGCTTACCAACCCATTTCGAGCCTACAACGCGCAGAGGACGGTGCGCTTATGGGAGGGCTGGATGCTCTCTTCACAAGCTCAGTCGCATTGCTAACGGGACAGGCCTCAAGTTGAGGTCATATTCATATGCAGTTGGTAGGGAGGGCTACATGAGCGTTTCTGTTGCGGGCATACACGGGAACGCAATCACAGAAGATTTGCCATCTGCGAAGCAATCTACTTCATTTACCATGTTTCGCTGGGCTGCACTGAATCTCAGCTCCACAGTGCTCCAGGTAGTTCTCAAATAGATGTGGGATGCTCACGCCGAGTTGGACCGGTAATCAGAAAGCTACCATATATGTAGCACAAGGCAGATGGCTTAGCAAACTCGGAGAGCAGCGGTGTCTGCTTTTGTAAACCGACTACCCATGCAGATCTCAAACTGAATCGAAATGGTTAGTTCCGTAGATATATAGAAGCCCAGTGATCTAATTCCCCCTATCTTCTTCACCATCTTCTTCACCATCATCTCAGACAATGACAACATTCTCGTACGAGTGGGACACCCCAACCTTCAAGGGAAAGACCTCTTTCCCTACAGGTCTCTTCATCAATGGCCAATTCGTTGACGGTTCCAACAAAACTACTATCGAGTACGTTCTGGTGGCGCCGATAACACTCTTATACTTATCTAATTACTTCCCCTATACGCCATGATCAGCGTCCTCAACCCTAGTAAGGGTTTCTCCTACGACCTACACCCCGCGCTTACCACCCTAACTTTTTGAACGATAGCCACAGGAAAGCTTATCACCAGAGTTTCTGAGGGTACGGCCCGTGATATCGATCTCGCAGTCGAGGCAGCACAAAATGCATTCGACACCGTTTGGGGTTTGAATGCCTCGGGAGCTCGTCGAGGGGAACTTCTTAACAAGCTTGCGGAATTGATGGAAAAGCACGAAGAGGAGCTCGCAGCATTGGAGGCTCTCGATAACGGTGCGTTATATATGCTTCTTCAGCGATATGCATCCCATGTGCTAAATATGTTTGCGTAAATCCCAGGAAAGGTCTTTTTGTCGTCACATCTCGATTTGTCTCTCGCTATTTCAACCATCAAGTATTATGCTGGATGGGCCGACAAGATCACTGGACAGACACTTGAGGTGCACATATTCGCAATCCCAGAAGTCCCATACTCATCTACTATGACAGCATGATGAGAGGAAGTTCATGTATACACGCCATGAACCGATGGGAGTTGTCGTACGTGGCGATTTTTTCGAGTTACATCAGACATTTTCTAAGGGTTGCGATATATGGACATAGGGTCAAATTATCCCATGTGAGTGTCCGAGTGCAGTCTAATCCATTGAGCGTTCTAACATGTATATTGATAGGGAACTTTCCATGTATGTTGAATAGCACATAATTCTTTAGGTATATCCTGACATGGCATCCCAAAAGTACTCCTGTTGTCCTGGAAGATCGGACCTGGTGCGTCAATCTGAGGTATACGCTAGATTTAATGCTTACTAAGCATCTGAATAGCTCTGGCTACTGGAAACACCATCGTTCTCAAGGTACGTTTATATCTATATTCCTTTGATGTTCATACTGATATTGTTTTCCTGCTTCAGCCCTCTGAGTCCACACCACTTTCGGCTCTCCGCTTTTGTGGTCTCATCCAAGAAGCTGGTTTCCCTCCTGGCGTTGTTAACGTCGTCACGGGTTACGGAAACACCGCCGGGGAGGCCATTTCCCATCACATGAAGATCCAGAAAGTCGCGTTCACTGGAAGCACACTCGTTGGAAGGAAAATTATGGAGGCCGCCGCCAAGAGTAACTTGAAGAGCGTGACCTTGGAATTGGGAGGGAAGAGCCCGAACATCATTTTCGATGATGCTGATCTGGACCAGGCTGTTAAATGGGCTGCACACGGTATTTTGTGAGTTACGCTCTACGTTCATATTCCAATACCAGAACGACGGAATACTAATCGTTACGGTACAGCATGAACCAGGGCCAAGCCTGCTGTGCTGGGTCCAGAATCTTTGTTCAAGAAGGAATCTATGATAAGTTCCTGGAGAAATTCATTGCGGGAGCCCAGGCCATTAAGCTTGGCGATCCCTTTGGCCAGGGCATCAACCAAGGCCCACAAGTCTCCCAGCTCCAATATGACGTACGTTCACGCTCATTTGCCTCGCACTCAATGCGCTGATAACGTTTAGCGTATCATGGGTTATATCAACTCGGGCAAGGCTGATGGTGCGAAGGTCGAGTGCGGTGGTGAACGTCACGGCAAGGAAGGATACTTTATTAAACCCACTATCTTCACGGAAACGAAGCCTGAGATGAAGATTGTCAAGGAGGAGATCTTCGGCCCCGTAGGTGTCGTTATCAAGTTCAAGGATGAAGAGGGTAGGTCGGTGTTGTGAACATCCATTTTGCAGATTCTCATCATTTCTCTAATGGAATAGACGTGATCCGTCAAGCCAATGACACCAGTAAGTTGGATAGTGCCTTTTATTGTGTCACAAAATGACAAACTCTGTGTCATAGCATACGGTCTTGCTGCTGCCGTGTTCTCGCAGAACATCAAGCGCGCAATAGAAACTGCACACAAGTTTCAAGCTGGTACTGCATGGGTACGTCTTCCCATCCTAGCAATTACTTCCATTTCTCACCAGTGACAAAGATTAATTGCGTTAATCATCTCCACCCAAACTCTCCGTTCGGCGGATACAAGCAATCTGGTATGGGCCGTGAACTGGGCCAATACGCATTGTCAACGTAACTTTCATCTTCTCAGTTTGTGAATTAAGGGCTGACCTTTTCCTTCCCGAAGTTACACCAATGTCAAAGCCGTCCAAATCAACCTGGGCTACACTCTCTGATCGCCTCGGTTTACGAACTTTTGGTGTTAGCCAGGAAGTCGTGTTTGGATATTGCATTTCTATACAGTACATATTACAGACATGTGCGGGGAAGTATTATGGTTTACAGGTTCTGATGTTGCAGAATTTTCCTTTCTTACATTTTGAAGCCAGGCAAAGAGGGTGCCGGGAATCAGAACTCCTACCGTGGGTCGGTTGGTTGGTCCCCTCCCAGGGGCCGAAAACAAAAATTTATGACCCCCCCTCTCAAATGGTAGAGAATATCGGTAGATTTAAACCTGTATATCATGTAGTCTATAGCTGATATATTTTTGTGTTGCATTGCTAGCATACACCATTATAATCGAGCGGCAGCAACTGCAGAATAAAGGTTGGTCAGCAATTACTCGGATCATCACTAGCTCAGATCGACATCTTCCAACACTTGTCTGAGTTTGATACAAGGCCATCCCAAATCACCAACATCCTGAACCAGTTGCAAGAGGACTGTGGTTTCATTATCATCCCTGCGCCCATGTCTGTAGTGACATAGTCAACCCAAGTACCTCAAGAAAAAAAATCTTGAAGTGCCACAGAATTGGTCTTGAAACAAAATGTATAGCTTTTTAAGTCATATAGAGTCACTAATTTGTATGTAACCATTGCTCAATACCATCTGCATTGTGTTTTGCCTGTGAAAACCAAGCAGAACTGGGTTTGCAATATATAGTTACAATAGCGAGCACATTTTGCTTTCAAAGCTACCCAACTACCTTTCTCAATATTAGCTACCTTAGGATAACTTTCTAGAATCTCCTTTTTGAGTTGCCCCTAGTTACCATATTTATATATAGAGAATGCTTTCTACTCCCTTTTAGCCTGTACATCAGCATATCTAGAAAGTAGAACTTTCTTTGTTTGATCAGCATTTATTTCATAGGGTTTAGTATAGATTGGATGAGGCTATAACATTTCTGGTGCTCTATCCTCTAAAATAGTAGTAAGTACATATGCCTTACTGGTGCTCTATCTTCTGAGATAGAGATGAGTAGTGATGTCTTCCCTTTTAAGCCATGCTTAAGCATGTCAAAACTATTGCCTGCCATGAACCTACCAGTCTTTACAGATGCATATTCCTCCATGAGAAAATCATGGTCAAGTTCAGAGATGTAGGTTGCCCCAAGACTCACTACAAACCACCCAAGCTCTCCAAGATTTGCATACACTGCTGACCTGAAGAAATATACATTGCAGATGAATCAATTGCATATCAAACTCTGCTCACCCAACTCAACATCAGTTGACAAATGCTAGAAGCATGCCTATCAGATATTGCATTCAAAAAACAATTTGGCACACTATCTATATACTATCCACTACCAGTCCTTCCAAAACTTGACTTCCACAGTGTTGAAGTATGAATGTTCAATGGTATCCTCTGTTCTATTTATACTTGACCTATTTTTACTACTATCCCAACATTATAAAGCTGGCCTCGTACCCGCTACTATACAGGTCTCAATAGGTTTTTGCACTCGCTACTGTACAGCTATGGATATACTTATAAAACCTTATCCACCGAACTACCTCAGTCAATCTATACGAACAACTGAGGTGGGTACTTGATATTCCTTTACTATTCATCTTACTTGTTACGACCTAGCCCACTTTATATAGGTGAGGTCGGTTGTTGTCTCGTCGTTATTCAAGCGACAGATAGTAGGCTTCTTTAGATAAGCTGACTATGAGAATGAATAGAGGCAACGTGTTAACACAAGAGGATAAGCTAGGGTACATAGATAGATGTGCTAGCTTATATGGGTATAGGTGTTGAACAGACTACATGTACTTCTATGTATCTGGTACTACAACAGAACTACTGACATGTCAGTGTGGGAAGATATACTGCAGAGGGAATAGAGGAGGGTATGAAATGTGGAGGAACATGTATACTACCGAAAGGGGAAACTGGACACGTAGTATAGGAATGGAAGATAAGTCTGGTGTGCAGCATGAATGGAAAGGGATAGTCCGATGGATAGGGGTGAGAAGAGAAAAATAGGAGCGGCACCTTGGTTCATAACATTACTTATAGTCTCCATGTAGATCATTACTGCTTGACAGGTACCAACAAAGTCAATCTATATGAATAGCTGAGATTCTTACTGTTTGACACATAGAACAAAGATACTCTCCTGTATCAAGAGATTTGCACTGATGTTCAAGGCTGCAAAAATGTGCCTCGACACCATTTTCAAAAAATTACTTGAAGGAAATGAGGCTGAAACCTCAGCTAGAGTAACTACAAATGCAAGAGATAAACTGTAGAATTGGTGGAGATGTTTTCAGAATATGTATGAAAGATTGGAGTCCAGGGACACAAGTTGTCAAATTGACAATAGAGAAATAGTAAGGGGGCATTAAAATGCATTGGGCGTATTTTTTTCGAACCACTAGATGATCAATTTGCCAAAATTTGTAATGAGCTAGCAAACATTACTATTGCATAATGCGCAGTAGATGTATATAATTGGCATAGCATCCTTGTATTTTTTTCTACTTCTAATCAAAATTAGTTTGCTAAAATCATAAACAAGATGACCTTCAATCTTGGTGCCCAGGTTTCTATAGTTCTGACCGACTGAACTTCTGACAAGAATCACATGGAAATTCTTTGCCAATAGCTCAACATAGAATTACCTTTCCATGAAAGAGACTTTTTCACTGAAATTGGAGAATGGATAAATTAGATAAAACATCAGAAATACCTCCATGAACTAGAAGACAATACTAGACAAATCTTTGAAGACTTACTATATACTGACCTCAGACATGTGGATCAAGTTTATTATGAATGGCACCAGGACCCATACTTCTTGTTTGAAGCATATGGATTGTGTTACAACCTTCATTCAATCTATATAGATAAGATTGTTCAGATAACTTCAGATGATTCAAGTTGGAGAGAATAAGGTTGCATTCATGTGAAATTGAGGTAACGGGACTATGCTAGCTATATGGCAAGTGCTTATAGTGAAATTTACAAGAGAATAAGCTAATGTTACGTGTTGAAGTAACTAGCTTTTATCTGTTTAGGATTATGCTTTTAGGTATGCAATATATGCATATGTATTGAACTAGGAAACTAGTATGTGGAGGATTGAAGTACTGCAAAGTGTGAAAAGAGAAAATAAATCTGGGAATACATGTATACTACTCGAACTGGAAAAGGACATGTAGTATACTAGAAGGAGAAAACCAGTCCGTTGTGCAGTACGAGAGGAAAGTTGGTCCGTTTAGATATAGAAAGAAAGGGGGGTTCAGCGGTCTGTAACAGTTTGGCTAATCAGTTCTATGAGGAATACCTTGAAGGGTATTTCAACTCTGATCAAGTACGCAAACAATTCATGTAGAAAATAGAACAATTTCTTTACGCTTTTTGTATCTCCGTTTTTTCGAAATTTAAAACTGATTCAACTATAAACTAGCAACAGCCTCAAACTCGTCATCCTCGACACTCATCTCGAGATTTCAGAACCGACTTCAACCACTCACTTCATCTATTCTACAACCAATCATGATATTCTTCTACTCCTTGGCTTTCATCGTCACCGGCGCAGCATTATCCAAATTCGCTGCAACCTCTGCCATCCTCGTCAGCCAACGCTTTAGCAACACATATGAACGTCGATACCCGTACCCTGGATTTAGATTGGGGCCCGCTGGGTTACCATCCCTTGCCTCATCACCTAGCTCCTACAAAACCTCCTATCCTCCCATCAAGCTAGCAGGCACGGGCTCTAGACCTCAATCCATTACGGATGTTCCCATCCAGAGCCAGCAGAATCCGGCTACTGTATTACCCGTTAAAAAGCATGAAGGAAATGAGCCGGGTGAAGTCAAAAAGAAGTGATGTCCGACGTTGAAGATGCCAGAAACCATTTCGAGAGTGGTAACAGCGAAGGATGGCTAGAGCAGAGTGGCGTTCATGTCCGCCGCAAGACAGACATCGGATTCAAGGGCTGATGGACACTAGTGGTGCCGAAGCGGATTGGCCTCCTGCATTTTCGATATCTTTATTTGTTTCTTCTCGACATAGTGTCAGTGGTTACAGTCAGATCCGGGCGTGCATATGTATCCCTCCATCTCATAGCATCTAGGTTTTTGAACGACTTGGCTTATTTACGTATGGATTTGTAGCAGCATTAATATTGCTGGGTTATTCGGAATGCAACTTTGATTGCCGATCTGTGCGCGGTTACCATTATCTTATCTTATCTACCATTTCCCAGACTCCGGTGATTGGAACCACGCACCACACCGGTTACTCCACAGCCTTCATGCCAGCGGTGCCACCGGTCTCACCAGCGACTGGCAACCCAACTTCTTCTACTTTTATACACACCTTTGATTCTTCTTTCATAGACAATCATGGACGGCGACTCTTACTTCGAGGTGTCAACCTGTCTGGAGCATGCAAGGCACCAGTAGGCAGACCGTCACACCTCCTGGATCAATTTTGGGAACGCGCAGAAGCCGGAAACGAAAGTTTTATTGGACGCCCATTGAATATTGACGATGGTACAGCAGACGTGCATCTTGCTAGGCTACGCGGGTGGGGTTTCAACATGTTGAGGTTCGCTGTTACATGGGAAGCATTGGAACACGAAGGCCCGTAAGTTCTTTTTCTCTCATCTTTTAGACGCACCTTTTCTCATACGAAACAGTGGAAAGTACGATGAGGACTTTATGGATTACATTGTTCGGGTTCTACGCAAGTGCAAGCAGTATGGATTCAGAGTGTACATTGACCCACATCAAGACGTCGTGCGTATTCACGCTTTATCTCCATGTTTTCTTTTTTAATTGTTCATCCAGTGGTCTCGTTTCTCTGGCGGCTCAGGCGCGCCCTTTTGGACACTCCCTGCATGCGGAATCAACCACCGACACCTCACAGCTACTCAAGCTGCTCTACTCCACAACGAATACCCCACACCTTCTAATCCCGATCCCACATCCTTCCCCGCCATGATTTGGAGCACCAACTATGGCCGATTAATCTCTGAAACTGTTTTCACTCTGTTGTTTGCTGGGCGAACGTTTGCTCCCAAATGCATCATCGACGACATGAACATCCAAGACTACCTCCAAAATCATTTTGTTGGAGCATATGGTCGACTCGCAGATCGTATACGTGAATCAGGGAACCTATTGGATGATTGCGTCATAGCTTGGGATTCTATGAACGAACCATCCGAAGGGCTGATACAGTGGGAGGACCTCAACGTTTTTCCGAAAGGACAGGGGAACACACTGAAGAAGGGACCTTCCCCGACGCCAGCTCAAAGTCTTCGACTCGGAATGGGTCAAGCCCAGACTATTGAGAACTGGACGTTTGGCGCGCTTGGTCCTTCGCGGAATGGTACTGTCACGATTGACCCAAGAGGTATCAAAGTCTGGGGTGACGCGTCATTTCTGGACGAATCACCCGACGGTTTCAACTCTCGGTGGGGATGGAAACGAAACCAAAGCTGGGAGCTCGGTAGTTGTATTTGGGCCTCACATGGCGTTTGGGATGTGGAAACGGGGTACATCCTACGGCCTGATTACTTCAAGTACTTCCCTCAGGGTCCGTCAGCTGCGCTACCCGTGGAGTTCTTATCAGACTTTTGGACACCTTTCTTCACTCGATACACAAAACGAATACGGTCAGCACATCCTGAAGCTATCATGTTTGTTCAACCGCCGGTATTTGCACCACCCCCAAAGGGCGACAAGCTAGGCGAGGATGTGTTACAAGGCCGTTCGGCGTATTCACCTCATTACTACGACGGGCTCACGTTGATCACAAAGCATTGGAACTGGTTCAACGCGGATACGCTGGGCCTGTTGAGGGGGAAATACTCGTCTACACTCGCAGCTGTGAAGGTTGGGAGTAAAGCTATACGTTCGTCTTTCCGGGATCAACTAGGATACCTCAAAGATGACGCGCTTGATATCGGTAACGGGGGATATCCGACAATAATAGGCGAGATTGGAACGCCCTTTGATATGGACCGCAAGAGAAGCTATGGATACACGGATGGCGGGAGATACATTGGAGACTATGAGAGTCAGCAGACCGCCTTAGACGCAAGCCTCAATGGAACAGATGGCAAAAACGCATTGTCGTTCTCGATTTGGAATTATTGCCCGGAAGGTGGATGGGAGTGGGGTGATCGATGGAACGGGGAGGATTTGAGTTTATGGACAGATGATGACCTCAACCACAAGTCATTCGTAAATGACAAAGACTGTAGTGACAGGTTGAATGTGGATGACGATAGCGATGAGGAGGGCGTTTATCCCACGCTCGGAGTAGAGAGTATTGCCTTGTTGCGGAAACGAGGAAAGGAGGGGGAACGCTCAAGAACTAGAACTAGAGTTACAACAGCCTCTGCGGCCGCATCCTCTCTCTCACTTCATACCCTCTCTCCACCTCACTCACCTGCTCCACCCTCAGCTACACCGCCGTCATCTGCGTCACTTTCACGTCGTGAACAAGCAGGTTATTCACCACATATATCCCCATTTGAGTTTCTTACCAATGGAGCTCGAGCTTGGAAGGCCTTTAATCGACCTTGGCCTATTGCTGTCGTTGGACGAATAATGGATCTCGACTTTGAGATTGAAGCTAGGAGTAAAGTGCCCAAGTTTAGATGCGTAATTCGTGTAGAGAGAGGGGACAGGATAGGTGGTGGCAATGGAAATATCGTTCCGACGGAGATATTCTTGCCGCTTGTCCACTTTGGTTCGGATAAGAGTTTACATGGGTGGATTGGAGAAGTCAGCTCTGGCTTAGACGGACGAAGCGTTAGGGAGGGATCCGAGCTTCTCCGCAATGCAAACAATGGTGGAAGTGAAGAAACCTTGTATACCCCATCCAAAGCGCCGGTAATGCCATCATTCTTCTCTTTGACTTCCATCTATCAATACTCAACTCAACTCAGGTACGATATGGTGATGGTTTCCTGAACGACGATATAAGTATCACACGTGAGGGCGCCGATAGCCACAAGGATGTTTTTTACCCTGAGGTTTTGAAAGCAACCGCGAACTTGAATCAGACCGAGGTATCCCGTATAGAGCTCTTCCCACCGGACAGTACGGACTTGTTAGATGTAGAGGTGAAAGTTAGTGAGGGTACGTGGAGAGTTCGAGGACAGGTGTTGGAATGGATGTATGATCAATCCATGTCCCCATCGGCGGAGAGTAGAGACGTTTGGATTGAGGTAATTAGACGAGGTGGACCTATTCGCATTGACCAAGCCGCTAGAGGGCAAGGCGGGACACCAGAGGTAGGAGACGAATTGATATGTCAGCGCGTTTGTGATGATTGCAGGATCATGTGATTGGTAGATTAGAATTAGATATAAATACCATGCACTCTGATGGGACGTTGTCAATGAAAAGTGAACCTCAGCGTCGAACGAAGCGTCTTGCAAAGTCAATGCTTAAGGGCGAGGACCTAGTGTCATGCGATTGCAGGTTGCGTTACTTCCAATAGAAACTCGTAATATAGGTGTAGATATCTATTTCCATCCCACGTTGCGTCCATCTTAAATCATCAACTTAACTACTTAACTTTTGGGTCATTCACTGGTAGATACGGATCGAAGCAATATCAAAGAATGCTTCCTTGAATGCTTCAGGGTTGTTGTTAACGTGGTCTGAGAAGCAGGGAGGGTCAATCTTAATATAAAGCAAAGCATATCCAACGTACCAACACAAGACCCAGGGCAGCTAGCTCCATTATATATGGCTGGTTGTCCGGCCCAATCTCCACCTGTTAGAACGATATGTCAATGCACAAATGAAATGAAGTAGCCTTGGAGCTTACAGAACGTGAGATTGATAATGATATTGTGCTCATCGAAATGTTCATTCATGTCACACCGTGTGTTCGGGAAATCCGCTGCAGGAATCCCAAATTCGTCGGTGTTGATTCCTTGAGTGCCGTGCCTTACGGAGTCAGGAACAGTTGGGCTGTTGCGCTCCCAGAACCACACCCTAATGTAGGAGCTGCTCCTCTCGAGGACGTACCAGCCTCCACCGTTTTGATTGAACATTGGGCCATAGGTTCCTTGTGAAGGGAGCCTAACGCTACAGCCTATGTTATTGTTCACTAGGGCGTTACAATCCCAAGAAGTTGCGGTCCTACAGAGCATAGCGGAGATTGACAGGGTTAGAAGTTCAGAGGTTTGAACTGGGCAGGACGTGGAGACGTACCCGCTCATCACCCGATGGCGTGGCATTCTACAGCCTGGTCCTGTGTGTAAAGTTACAGCATTCGGCGCAAGATCATTCACTCCTTCCAGGATATCGACTTCCCCCTTCATGCACGGGTTAGGTCCGAAGATGGCACTTCAAGGTAGGAACGTACCCCATATGGCCAATTGGGACCATTTTCCCATATGGCAGGCCAAGTACTATTGCAAAGGTGAAGGAAGCAATAGACCATGAGGGTTGAATATACTTACCCGCATCCTTGTGGCATGTGGCGCACATCAAAGCTATTGGGGTACTTGTTTGAGCACTTGTAATAAGGAAATACAACGGTCGAATAGTGGACTTACATGGCTACATGAGTCGTAAACGTCTGGGATGATATCAACCTCACCGAGTCACGCCCTGGTCCATTGGGATCGAGAAATGTCGTGCTGTCAGCCTGGAGAACGAATGTACTGTCAGAAGCGTATGTCAAGTTCTTCGCTCTTGCGGTTTCGCTGTCGACATAGTTGCTTCAATTCCAGTTGTGTGAGTGAACACCACGATGTCAGATGTAGAAAAAACCTACACTCGGCCATGTGTAGGGTCGGGTATATTTTCAAAACTGAATGCTTGAAGAATTGATATTCCACTCCATTGATCTGACAGGCTATACATCGCAGCCTGGACCAATCCAGAGGCAAGGATCACAGAGAGAACGGAGAGGCGTAAGGACTTCATCTCAGTGAGCGCGCGGGAGACAAAACGAAATTGTGTCCTGAAGTCCTTTATACTAGGGGAGGTAACCACGTAAGGGGCCGTCTCCATTAGCCGAGTTCCTGTTCCTGCGTTTAGTTGCACAAGAAATACAACCGAAGGGCGATCGTTACCGTTCCAATTCGCAACGGATCTATTGTAAATTTAGTCGCTTAGAGAGTACTGTAAATAGTGTGCTTCGTTCAGTGGCGTTGTTGAAGCAGGAATGAAATCGTCGGAGTTCGACAATATGGAATGAAGACAGCACTAGGACAGCGCATTCCAACCTAAGGAAGAGTCCTTGTCAGTGAAAGACGTATGGTTGACAGCGCCCATTATGTTGATGATCAACCATGTACCTCTCCTTCCCAACAAGGATGCTCACGACATTTTGATGCCCCGGGAGCCTCAACCAAGAGTGATCATGGGAGAGCAGGGGAAGTTACCGAGCGTTAGGTGAATGTAGAGTACATGGCAGATACATTTGTCTTGTTAACCCCAAAACGAGGCGGGGAAAAATATCGCGAAATGTGCGGTACCGTTTCAGGAGAAATAAGATATCCAATGCACGAAAGTGGGCGCTGAGCGGCGCAAACTTTCTGTATCACTTCACAGTCACGATGGGCTGAGCGGCGTGCATAGATAAAATAGCGTCGGGTAGTGGTACACAAAGAAACTCACTTGATGCCACCGTAGATGCCCTGCAACGCGCATTGTCTGGTCTCCCAGTGCCTTCCAACCCTCCTTGTGATGCAGATCCACGGTTTCTGCAAGCAAGAAGCCTCTTATCCGGGTCCGACCACATGGATACCCATCAGCAATTTGGTGCGGAGCTGGAAGAGCTGGTCCAGCTCATCCTCAGCTCCGCTAGCTGGTCCAATCCGCCTTAAAAGAACCAGCTCAAGATCCCGAAGAGTCGGAAGAGCTGGAAGAGCTAGGGTGTAACAAAACTCTACCGGAATAACAGTTCGTCTCTCGCACTACGGGGGTTTCCTACTTTTGGGAGCTACTAGATAAGATCCAAAACTTAAGGGTCCTTCTTAATAAAGAATATTTAACCTTATTTGGAGCATTTTAGAAATGATTTTATGTTAATTTAGTGCTCCCTCAAAGCAGAAAACCCCGTAATGTCGGTTCGATTTCATACAAATGATTAGAATGAGAGGATATTGTTATTAGATGAAACAAAAAAATATACTACCATAACTGAATGCCTCCAAGCTCGACCCCGAGTTACCCCGAGTGCATGTTGGTTTGTGTGACTATTTGACGGACTCGTGATCACAAATATGGCATCGCCACGTGCACTACTCCACCTCTCCAAGTCTACTCCAAGTCTACTCACGCCGGCCGCCCTCGCTAGTATTGGTGTGGATCACTACGCGCCTTCGGGATAGAGGGATGATTAAGTGCAGTAGATAATGGATGGGAAAGGAGGGTTGTGTATTGAGGGTCTCGCTTAAATGCTGCGAAGTGGTGCCCGATTGCGCCACGGAATGGAGATGAACATATTCTCTATATGAGTAGTTGTAACTTGATCTTGTTGACGCGCTGCGTAGTAGCACAATAAATCGTGTCCCGTAGTGGCTTATTTCGCGAAGAGATAGCTCGTTTTTCCCTCTTGCATTCCACGTGACTCACGCCATATCCTATTTGATCTGTGGCAATTGGGTTCGTCATCCTTCCCTTCCTTCTTCCTGAAACCAACCCCAGTAAGCATACATCTTCTGCTTCATTGTGTCTATGCCAGATGGACTTACAGTGCGGAAATCATGTCCAGATAATGATTCAGTTCGAGTGACATAGATGGCCATATCACAATTCGTGACAACACCCTTGTATCACCTAATTTGTCGTGCACACCCGACAAAAGGTTTCCCGGATGTATATCACGGTGAAGGATCCCTGCATCCCATGTATTCCTGTTATCTAATTGTATGTCAGCACCTGATATATATGGATGCACATATCGCTTACCTTTGATAGTATCTCGCAGACAAGGCAGCAATGCCAGTTGAGATTGGAAGTTCTCAATGGTTTCGCCTTCCGGGCGTGTCGCAAGGCGTACAAATTGGCGGTCTTGGAAGAGTTGCGGTTGCGTCACCCACCGATGGGCAGAAATATAGTCTCCCACTTCGCTACTGATTATTTGCACCACGCCTTTGATGTCCTTTAAATCCTCCAAAAACGTTGCCACGGCCGGTAATAATGTCGGGCATTTTTAGCAAACCGTTGTTATCATTACCTTTCCACTTGATTGATTTATCGAATCCAACCACGTCCAACTCTCCAGATGCAAGCCCACAGAACCGCAGCACGAATGTTTTGGGGTCTTCGTGATAGTTCACCGGAGTGGTGTAATATATTGAAAAACGCGGAAGTTTGTTGGATCTATAGTCAAGCCACAATAGACGAACTTGCGATTTTCTTGCCGTACCCAGCATTGCCTACAACCAGGTTAGTCCCTAAGCACCATGGCGCGTTGAATACACACCTGCAGTAAAGTGCCATTTGGTAAATAATGTCGTTCAGGCCCTTATTCAGGTTTTGCTTTACCTCCAGCAACGATACAAGCGTCGTAAGTTGCAAGACCTGGAAAGCGGGAATTCTTGAACCCCGCCTGCTTGCCTTTACCGAGGATCATGACATCAGGGGCAGACTTCATCTTCTCCTTCTCCTCACCGTCTCCTATTACTGAATTAGAATTTGCCGCAAAGTTTGAATCGTGATTCAGCATCGTATTGGAACTGAGTTCAACTTTCCTGCGTTCCAGGGAGAAATACTCAATGATCGCATTCCAAAGCTGCTTCAGTGGCTGATACAATTCATTTTCTTTCTTGCTCAATACTGGAATTGCTGTCCATCAGCCGTTCTTGCAGTGCTTCTCCTTTGCGAAAAAACCTTGGCTCCTCCTCGTTTCCTGGATGCCGTGGAGGGTTTAGGGCTATCTCGACGAGTGCGAGGCATGGAACTTCGGTATGGCATAGCTGGCGGAATAAGAGATTACTTTAAGGCTGAGAAACTCTTTGTGCTGTTGGAAACAAAGGAACGTTACCCTACGATCTTCACGTTTGGTTTCAGTAATGCGGTTCCACGATCACGGTCACGGCTTCTAATTAAATGAGCGCATTGTTATCTCAGCGGAAGGGCATGCGGTAATAAAGATAAGGACAGGCATGTTCGCTTAACACTTTCTTGCATGTCCAAGGTAGACTCATAGACGGTTGTATTGCGCAATTAAAGCGAAGACCATTCTTCTGAAAAAGATTACCAGAGTAATATCATACTTGGAGGGCTTGAGCACTGAATACAGTAGCTTCCAGAGGGTTGCATGGCCAGTGCATGCATCCTTCACTTGCTGATACTACGCGTGCACGTGTAACTGAAGCACTTAGGGGTACCGTGTGAAAAAGTGCAATTGCCTTTGTTGCTTTCGTGCCATAACCCGTCATCGAAGAGCCTATACTTTGAACCTACAGCTCCATCTGATTCTATGATTCTGAGCTAGAACAGCAAGTACGCGCCAACCTATCAAAAAATCATTTATGGAACCGAGGACTACAACGCGAAGGTGTTCTCAGGCATGATTCACACCTCATCGAAATACGCGAATTCCTCCATCATACGCATAAGTATAACTCCTATACAAAGAGCTGGTTGCCGACTCCAGAGAAGCTAAAGTCACAGCTCGCGCTGCGTGAGGCAATTTTCTCAGTAATCCAAGACGTTCTGACCTCTTTCAACGTCCCCAATCGACGTGCCATCGCCAACAGGACGAGAGCGAGGAGTCAATATCCAGATGTCATCATCGCTGGCTGTGGGACTGCCTCACTCAACGCAATTTGTTTCCCCTCGTCCCAGCTATGCTTCCTGTGTGTGACCGATTTTCGTGCAGCCGGAAGAGGATGATGAAAGCGGTCAAGCACCTGAGCAGCTTGGAATATATGCTCAGTATGTTTTACCAGTTGTTGTTGCCCATTGTCTTCAATATGAACACGTTCATGACGTTAGCCAATGCTTTGCTGCTCAACACCATCGTCGCTTTGTCTATACTCTCGTATTCCACCGAATTTGAAGTCGGAATCTACCAGTTCGACCGTACCGGTTGCATCTGCTCAGATTCAATAACCCTCACGAGAATGCAGAGCTTATGGTCCGTTGGATCCTTGGGATCTCATCTCCTGACGATGCAATAGGATTCGATACGACGATTCGTTGGAAGGGAAGGCGTCGCTATATTCGTACCCTCAGATCTGACAATAACTCATGGAATACGAAATGGACCAGAGTGCCAGATCATACATCTCCCTGTCTTGCAGGAAACTGCACGACGTGCTGATCTGTCACGTATGATGGGAAAGAATACGTGATCAAGGATTGGTGGAGAACGGAGAAGGATTCCCATGAAGAAGAGTTTTTAGCTGCTGCGCGTGGTTTGAAAGGGGTTGCATAACTGGTATGGTACGAAGTCGGAGTCAACACCACTGATCTTCGCTGGGTGAAGATCGTGTGCGCATACCACCTCGTCAATTCTTTCGGTTGACGACGGAGAGATACGGAGCCACGATAGATCAGTTCGATTCTCCCCTGCATCTGCTCCAGGCATTTAGAGATGCGGTTCAAGATAGGTCAAAGCGACCAGAAGAAACATAATAGAGTAATTTATAAGCAGGTCATCAAAACCTTTTGAAATCGGGGATTCTTCATCGTGATATTAGTTGCGAAAATATCCTGTTGGGCAAGAATAGGTTTGACATTGGGAATCGAGGAATCATCATCGACTTCAGCAGTGCAATATGGAATGAGTTACCTCGTGATTGGTCCAACCCATGGACATCCGTACGTCCTGTAATATACTCTCGGTGTCATTTTGTGCATATACATCTGGTATAAGGAGGCTCACTAAGCCAAAGATGAGATTCCACTTATTATTCAGGCGTGGGATCAGCCATCCATGACCGACTGCGCAATGGCCAAGACGAACCAACTAAGTTCATTCGATGACCACTTCGCTCGATACATCTCCACATACTTTGGTCCCATCTTTATTGATCTTCTCAAAGAGTTTCTTGTGATATTCTGGGTGGGGACTCTACCTTCAGATCGAGTAAAGCGACGCAAGTTCTTGAACGAATCGAGGACACGCCTCTTGGCCAATCAGGATGCCATATATAAGTCATACTTCTCTACAATCGATCGTGCTCTCCAACGCGTAGAGCAATGCGATGCGTTACTCAGCACTCCAGAGGGCGTTAAACCGGCGCTGCCCAAGAGATACTCAAAGCGATTCAAGGGACAAAGGAGATCACTGCGGAGTGCCTACTTCACCGACTCCAAAGCAAAATAAGGCGAAGAAAGAAGAGAAGGATGGCACACTATCGGAGGTGAAGACTCGCAAGAGAACGCGCAGAATGTAGAACCAGGCTGTTCATTTTGTATCTCAGAGCCAGCTTAGCCCGTTGGAGACCTATATACCCCGTATACTCTTAGACGTATTAATCCACACCACTCTTAATCCCGTTGACAAGCTTATGTTGATTATGCAGCGGCAGTAGCGATGAGGACGTTTGCCTTTGTTTGTGGTGGTGTTTTAGCAGTATCGCGAGGTAGTGGAAGCTGGCCGACGGTACATATAGACCCCAATATTGCAGAGTAGCTTGCTCGGCCCTACCTATTCTGTGGCGAGCCTCCTTCCTTGCGCATTTCAGAAGGGTTTGCTCCCTGCGCTGCGATCGTTCACCACCACTTCGGGGCTGTCTCTCCGCTGCATGGTACTGATGAAACACGTGCGTTGCTTAGTATTACCCTTGGGTGCGCCATTGCCAAGTTGTTTCCATCGGCAGACAGTGATATTGTAAGAAAAGGAAGTTGATTACTAAAACCGTTGAGATCGAGTCCAATTTTGAACCTAAAGGAGTCAGCCAACCTATTCGGAACGAGTCACTCTGAAATCCGTTGCCCTATTGGTATTGGTAATCGGAGCTACCAGTTCTGATTTAATTATCTCACTACTCAAAACCATATACCCTCGAGGTGAGACGAAGGAGATGAGATATATGGGAACATATTCTTAGCTTTGACAATTTTCACTTCTCTTCCCTTTGGGACCACGGGAATAGAAGCTGTGATAGGATCCCAATCATCAGGCTCTCCAAGATGTTTCCAGACAAGCTCAGAATCGATCCCAACATCTCCGTCACGACCCAACAGAACACGAAGAAGGCCAAAGTAATTTTCAACATGGTTCTGCTTCGGGTAACTAAGTTTGAGTTGTCGAGGCAAGGTCAATTAGGACGGCGTAGTCGAGGTTTGTGATAGGATTTGCACAGAGAAGCACTTGACCACTGTGCCAGTCACGTTGGCTGATGTCGGCAACGTCAAGAACGCGGGATGCCTGGCGACAGCTCTGGATCTGAGAATGAAGACATTCCGCTTAGTTAGGTCCTCCTCACTGTGATGATGTCATGGCTATACCATCTGTATCTACCTGTCAGGGCTTAACTTCTGCGTAAAATCTGAGTCGATGGACGAGCCTTCAATGTATTCCATGAGCAGACCGTATAAAACCGTTCCATCAGGTAACGTAAACTATCGAAGCGGACCAAGTTAATATTATTCAATGAGGCATTAAAGTATTTACCTTGTGATAACCATAGCACCGGGGAACGACCGATCCTTGTACCGAGCGGAGTTTGCGATAGGCATAAGCTTCATTGAGAGCGTACATCTCAGCAGTCACGACTGGATCAAACCACCGAGGAAAAGGAGTGTCGAATTCATCACCGTCTTCCTCGGGGTCTTGCAATGGCTGGAATCTGTCGTCGAACAGCTTGAGACAAAGAGACGGAGATGACACAGGTTCACCATCAACCGAGGTGATCGAGCAACGATAAACCGTGCAGATACGATAGGCAGTGCTTTCCGACAAGATAGTTTGTACTTTGAGCGTAAAGCATTTACTCCGCTCCAGAGATTCGGCAATGCCAGCAGTCGCGAGAGGTGATTCGCGTTGTATGGCCTTAATATGGGCTGCTGTGTCGGTTGGAAGGTCGGAGGAATCAAATGGAGAGACAGGACAAAAATCGAGGACAATCGCTCCGATTTCGTTAGTCACAGCAGTAAGCGTGTCATTGGGATGAGCGACAAGTTTAGAGTATCGTTGTTGTACATGTTTATGCCAACGGAAGAATTGGAGTGCCCTCGCACGGTCTCGAACCAATGTCGCGAGGTCAAAGTCGGAATGGCGGTGGCCGATAGCAAATAACCTGTCCTCGTCAAGCAGAGGTTGGTTCGGATCTTGCGGTGGTCCCTCTGGAAGAATAAGGTCCTCATCGACTTCAATGTCTGGAGACGGGGTGTTGATAAATTCTCTAGGAGGGAGCACGGCATCCAGATATGCCGCAGAAATGACTCTGAGAGCCAAAGAGGTTTCAGTCGTAACTATCCTGTGGTAATGGGGCTCGGGACGACCGCGTGTGGGAGGTAAAAAGACGGCGAGGTCTTTGAGGTTTGTTACGATTATTGACGGAACGGATGGGGTGTGTTTGAGGGCTTCCGAGAGAGCATATTTGACACGAAGGGTAACTCTCCCTTTGGAATCGAATAAATCGTCAGGCTATTGGTACTAGGCATTATATAGTTAGATAGTTAAAAATGACAAAGTACCACTAACCAAAGACAAAATAATTGGAGCAATTACGTCCCAAAATCTCAATTTGAATCCTTGGCCCTAAAGGTAAAGCCACAGACATCTACCAAACGTAAGTCTAAAGGATAAAGATGGCCGGATAAAGATGGCCGGTGATGGACTCACGTTCACCGAAACCAATGCGGATTAACTCCATGGGCGCTTTTAGCACACGTGGAGAGTGTAGCTGGTTGTAGATATCCGCTATAGGGCTCAATAGCGTCGTCAAGTATTCGCTTGGGGAGAGACTACCGAAACGAATGACGACTTCAGTGATTGGTGTAATCCAAAACTAGAAAATATGCAGACCTGGATGATATTGATTCTTCCGTTGGCCATGTTATTTTTCGTTTATGAATGGAACGGAGTTTTGTTTGAAACCTGAAGAGAGCGCCGCGGTGCGCAGTATCATCGTTACATTATTCCCATTGTAACGAAGATGAAGCAGTCCAAGTTTGACCCGAAGACGAGGGAACTTGCGTGGGCCAATGAGGGGGAGGTGGTAAAGGGTTGGAAAAAAGCAGGTAGGGCTGTCGGAGAGACGTCGAGGATATTCGATATTTGACGAGCGAAAGCGTTCTGAGAGCCCGAGGAACGTGGAGTCTGAGCATCATTAGTGCTCCCTTCCACGCTAACGGGCGTGGTGATCCACGTGGTATCATCTCGGCACGTTCATGACTCGGACACTGTTTACTTCACGTTCCTCTACCGTTTTGCAAACCACCGAACGTGGTCTCGTAAACCTGCGTCATGGCCTCTTAACCATCAATTTGTCCGTTTTCAACGTTGAAGAGCCCTCAAGAAGGCCGCGGAGTTCGTCATCACTATTAGTGGTGATGAATGAAGTATCAATCAGATACTCACAAATCGAAATGCGTCTTGAATGAATGGGATGTATATCAAGCGTCGTGCGTTGCCGTGCTTTTCACACTCTAAATTCGTCCATGGCCTTGTTCAGCTTAGGCGGTATCATGGTCGCACCTCTTGTCGGTTGCGCAAAATGAATGGGCCCACATCTAGACATCAAACAAGATATACTTGAACGGAATCGCTGGAGATGGACATTATGCATGGTACAGAGGGAATCTTAGCTACCAAGTGAACTTATACTACTTATCGCAAAAAAGAGTCGCAATTCTCGTATTGAGCAGTTTAACACAACAACAAAAGCCCGGACAAAATGATCGATAATCGAGACAGGCCAAGTAAAATAGGTGTATCACTGTAACATAGAAAGGATGTAAAAAGGCACGAGACCCGGAAACTGTAATGAGACAGGACATGACGCGGCGAGTATGCGAATGGAGAGAAAAGTATAACAATGAGTGGGAAGACAGATAATAGATTGCAAGACTTTTGCTTTTGGGTTGAGATGGAGCAGAATATGCATGTCCTGAAGAAATGATTTACCGAATCCGCTGACTTGACTGTAGAGATAATGGACTGGCCGACGCGACGATGAACTGATCTTGGGGACAGTGGGCGCAATGGGCAATTACTGCTGCTTGCACTCTTCTGGATTGACGTTGCCGCCACCTCCGGCAGCTTTGGGAGGGCCTCGACGGCGAGCTGGTACGTTGTCCTCAGAGTCGTCGTCCTGGCGACGGAATAAGATATGGATCCGAAATTTAAAAGCACGAGCGTACCTCATCTTCCTCATCGTCATCGTCATCGTCATCCTCGTCACCAAAATCGTCTTCCTCCATCATATCGAATTCGAGAGCTTTTCCGGTGAAGTAGTCGATAGCCCGAGGAATGACCTAGGAAGCGCTATCAGCTTAGGTCAGTTTCACGGACACGAATCGACAAACCTTGTCCTTCAGGTCCTCTCCGATCTGGTAGTCGATCTCCAACTTTTCTTCAATTTCCTCCGCCTCTTCGGGGTCGACATCGTCTTCATCCTCAGGGAAGACAGGTGGGCTGAAAAAGTTGAAGAAGGAATCGGCGGGCTTGGCTTTTCGGACAAGGCGGGTACGGTTCGTCGCTGAATGGCAAATCGGTTAGTAGATGGCCATAAGGAGCATGAAGGACGTACTCTTATTCCGTTGCTTCTTGATCTCAAATTCCTTCGTGAGGTCCTTGTCCTCCTTCCACTTGATCTCACTGCCGATGGCGCGATCATAGACGAGATCGCCAGTATAACCGAGCTCTTGTTGATAAACGTATGTCTTCTCCAAGGTTTCATTCTCGAAAAAGTCGTTGGGCGTGAATGTAAAGTGGAGTTTAAAACCGCGGCGTTGCTCTGCGTCCGGTGCGTTGGGCTCGTTGAGGTATTCGAGCCGAATGTCGGTGAGATGCTTCAATGCCTCGGCATCGCGATCGGTGATCAGCTCAGAGATGACGAGGTGATTTCGAAGGGCGGTGAGCCAGAATTCGGGAATGGCGGCAGCAGAGATGTTGTCTTTGGGAAGCGGGGTATACTCATCGTCGTCCTTCGCCGACACTTCTTCACCGGCATTGATCTCATCGGCTGTCGGTTTTTCGTTGCCCGTCAAGATAGCATGACGACGTTCATAGAGAGGTCGTTGTAGAGAAAGGTACTGAGGAAACAAAGAAAAACGATGTTGGGATTGATAAGCGAGATCTCGGGGAAAAAAAGACGCACCTTCTTTTCCAACTCGAGGACCTCGAGTCTAAATTGGTTCTGAAGGTCAGTTTGCTTGACTTGGATACCCTTGAGAGCCTCGACGCTGAGTTTCACTTCCGTTGGCAGGTTCTCGACATATCCAGAGGTTTTGCCGAGAAGTCCGGCCAAGCGACCTTCAACGAGGCCGAACATGGCATTCTCTAAGCTATTGTTCGGTATTGAAGGCTTGCTGCCCTCATCTTGTTCGTTATCTTCTGCGATGTCTGGGACGGTCGGACGCGAGAGACCCAAAGAGATTGGGGCCTGATTAAGCGGGGTGTTTTGGGGAGTGGGTGCTGTGATGTTGTTGTTGCCGGAGATGGGGAGGTTAGAAGTCATTTTTTTGAGTCGCGATGCAGGTGCTGTCGAGGAGGAGCAAGAGAACGTGGATGGCGATGAAGAACAAGACGCGATTTTACAAAACTTTACTTCCATCACCCCACTGGGTCGGAGTTTCGGTATTTGCCGAGCCTTTATCTGCACCTCACACGTGCAAGTCTATGCAACAGTTGAGTAAGATGGGATTTTCGGCTAATCAATACAAGGTCCTGCCCGAAACGACGGTAATGCCATATCCTGCCAATCCTCAACATCACCGTATCTATCTGTCTGATATTGACGCCGTATATGGAGCACAACCCGGCTTGTCAGCGCAGAGTGCACCACGCGTACCAGGCTGGAAGCGCAAGTCGTTATTTTCGATGGCGAGCTCAAATGAATCCAACGGACGCTCACCAGGATAGCAAGTTCGCAAACGATAACTGGGCGGTAGTTGGAGACAAGACCCACGAAGCAGCGTTACCACTTACCGGAAGGACATATATCACAATCACGTTCGTCATGGATAATGCTGGCGAGACCGTGAGGAGGCCTCCTTGACGCTGGAAATCACTCACTGAGCAGACATAAGAAAAATAGCGCTCCTAAACACCGTTGATAAATTACCGTAGCCTCAGTAATCAACTGGACATACCATCCTGGTAAACTGCCTTCATCAAGTCCGAATCACCGCAGAGCATGTCTGAGCACAGGCATTGACAATTATGCCCTGCGTCAATTAGCGAGGTAATAACTTACCCAAGCAACCCCCGGGTATTAACATCAGAACGAGTATGCCTGTGTATTCTTGGTCAAAGACCGCATTGCCACCACGTGATGATACACTCACAAGCCTCGTAAACCGACAGGAGGATAAAACATTTTGCCAACAATCGGTTCCCTGGCTGGATGAGACAGAACAGCCCGTAGTCCGGAAGGGAAGCCACTGGAACGAGGTTCAATCGCAAAAAATCAACTCCGATACCACCTCGACTTACAAGTCACCCCGTTCAAGAAATCACACAGAAACCAAAAATTCGGGACCCACAACAGCACAAAGAAAATAGGCAGTGCATATGTCAATCGTTTATCTTTTTTCCAGACTGCCCAAGCCCTCCATGTCAGGAGAACTGGGTCGTTTGAGCTTGGCAGGTAACCGGATATTTCAACAGGACTCACTTTCAGACAGTGAGATCCCTACGATGTACATCCCTGTATGATCATCAACATTTCACGACTGACACGAGATCAGAGAAGACATACACCCCATCGCCCTATAACCCATACCACAGACACGATCGTTCACGGGGGCCATCGTGAAATCTCGTCATCGCCTCAGCAATCCCACAAACGCAATTGGGCTGAATTGAATAAAAACATACATATTGGGAGGACCACAGAGTCCACGAACGGCATGTACCGTTGCACGATGTACTGTAGTTTCACCGCATTCCACTTAGACCACCACACCAGTTCAACCTCCATTCCTAACGTCAGTGCGTAATCGTACACATACAACGCTGATCCCGCAACTGTTGGAGATGAACATCAGAAGTTCGAACCGAGTGCAGTAGGGTGTCGAGGCGCACAAGAACATGCCTGTATAGAAGTGATGAGACAGGGCACTGGATATGAGGAATGCTACGCACCCTCAAAACAAATGCTCGAAATGCAATAACCTCAACGCTCAGCGCAGACATCCCAATACCGCCGAATAATGTAAGATGAAAAGCAAGAGGGTACTGTGGCCGCAGAACGAAAAGATAACCATCGAAAATTTTCAGGAGCACTAAAATGGCAGCAAAGTAACCAGGACGGAAGAGAGAAAGCACCAGCCGCAGAACAGTCATTGGTGGGTATAGTTATCACAGACTCTTGCATGCGCACAAATGATACCATCATCAAGCATTTAAATTGAGTTTGATTAGGGACGAAGATGCAGCAAAAGGGCAGTATCGATCATGCCAGGTTGAATTCGCGGAGGCTGGATCCACAAATCACGTTCCTGACTCGCCGAGATTTTCTCGGTTAATCCAAAGTCAGATACCATCGGCTACTCTTGGCCAACTCTTGGCCAAGTTGAAAACAAGCAAACGGGTCATGAAGGGTCCTCTCTGTATGACTCAGTCCGCGAACGTGAGGGTTATGGCCAGACCTATCATGAAACCTGCAACAGTGCTGTTGAAAGCTGCTTACTGTACATAACACAGTTTCAGAGCGGTGAGGCATACCCAGGTATTTGGGAGCGTAATCACTAGGCAATCGACGGATTCCTCATATAGCCGCTTATCGCTCGCGACAGCTAATTGAGCCGTATTTTGGCTCAATAACTGATGCGAGGCGAGCATGGAAGAGACCGCATCGCCATTTAAAGCAGAGAGTACCTTCGGACTGTATCGGAGGTCAGCCTCAAGCAAGGCCCTCAAGTCATCAGAGCGTTGGCAGCATCAGGTTCCCGCCGGTAGAAGAACTTAATTCACCGCCACCACAAGGATGGCCTCGCCCTATAACGAACTCAAAGTTCAATAATAGTACAACAGAACGGAATGACGAAAATAACCATAAACCTCGTTGTCAAAGAAAAAGAACGGCCGAGTAATGCGAAACGACACGCATACCAATCGGCAGGCAAGTATCCTGGCATGACGTTCCCAGCCGCAGGCAGAATTAAGACGCACAGCACCCTCCAACGCCACCGACCTTCATCATCCCTCCCAGTTCTCCGACCCGAACTGCTTCGTTCCTCCTCGCAGCTCTCCCATTCCCATTTACGTGTCCGTTCATCCCGTTCTGTTTTTGGCCGCGACTACGACCCTTCCCGTTGCCATATGGACTTCGATAGAACCTTCTCCCAATCCCAGCCCATCCACCGCCATCACTTCCATATCCACGGTCATCGTCGCCCCTGTTCCCACTACCTGCATTGATGCTGTACCGATAATCTTCGTCTCCCCAATCCCCAAAGTGCATCCTTCGAGCTTCAACAGCTTCGTCGTACTCCCACTTCCTCACAACCCGTTTAGCGATATATTCAAAGACTTCTTTAACACCCTCCCCTGTCTTTGCGCTGGTATAAAACATCGCTGGACCACGCAGCGGAGGAGGCGGGAGCGATGGTCCATTCGATGCTTTGATCCTTCGTTCTGGAGATGGTAGATGTCGCTCCTGCTCCTGCTGTTTCGCAAATGAAATGGGCGTAATAGTGGCTATACTGCCTGTACTTGCGCTCCCACCGGGGTGAATGCCGAGAAAGGGCCGGTTCTTGCCATGATGTGCTTCATGGGATGGGACCTGCAAACTTGAGCCGCTAGTGCTGCGGCGACGGGCTAGATTGTCGCTGGTATCCAGATCTTCTTCGCTCAACTCTCCTAGGCCATTCCCACAAGTATCGATCCCTAAACCAGACAGTATTGTCTTCCTAGTTCCATTGGCCTTCCATAATCCTATACCGCCTATGTTTCCTACTGCATCCGCATCGTCAGATGGTTCGGGTGAGGCCCGCGCACTTTGGTAATCATCGGACGTAGAAAATGACGAAGAGGGGGTATGGTATATCGACAACGTAGTACGTGTTGATGCCATAGTACTCCCGAAGAACTGAGATTGTGATGCTGAATATCTGTGTGAATGGAATGCACGATTTCGAGTGCCTTTGAACGAGTAAGGATGGTTTGGGTTTGAGTTTGATCTCACTCTAACGTGATCATATGGAGATGATGATAGCGAAGAGGACGTCGAATTTGCATTGGGGGACAATCGAGATCGGGAAATCAGCTTTTGTGATTGCAGTCGATTACGCGATGAAGAGCGCGACAGCGATTTCGACAGTGATGGGTTGAATAGTGGACTTGAGCTGTGCTGGATGTTGAGACTAGCTCGAGTCGATTGATGGATTGCTGGGGTGGAGGAAGTTTGGGACGCTGACGGTGATGATGATGCACGACTGTCTGAATGAACAGATGTGGGTGCAAGATCAGCTGATGAAACCGAAATAGACGGAGCTGGCATGGACTCTGAACTCGACGCTTCGGAAGCTTGGTTATTGTCGTTGTGGTCAACTGGGGGAAACAATGTTTGAACGAACTTGGAGGCTTCGTCCTTTGTTACTCCTCGGATGTCAGTCACGCCATTGTCATGGGGGCTGCCTATACTTCCAACACTGCTACCGCCGTTGTCATGGGGGCCGCCTATACTTCCAACACTGCTACCACCCTCGTCTCGTCCAACTTCTTCAGGAATTAGATCGATCTTATTTCCCACAAAGACGACGCAAAACTCTTGGACTTCTTCGCTCATCCTGATGCTGCCGTCTCTGTCCGTGAGTTCCAATTCTGGCAGTGGAACATTGCGACTGAATTCGCTCCACCACTTCTCAAGAGCGTAAAGGGATTCCTTGTTGTTTACGTCGTAGAGGAGAATGACAGCGTCAGCACCGCGAAAGAAGGCCGAGGAAAGTGAGGAAAACCGCTCTTGACCGGCTGTATCCTATTTCGTGATAGAATGAATATCAGCACGCAGGAGCTATGTGCACTGGCACTAACGTACTCACCCAAATTTGCAACGCCACGCTCTTCCCACTTCCGGAGCCCTCCATCAGACGATTTGGGTCAGCATCAGACTCGACTAACGCTTCGCTGGGCCATGGGAGTGTTTTTGTTATAAAGTCAGTCCCGATGGTCGACCTGTATCCCGTTGTGAATCTGTTAGAAATATACTGGTTGAATGACGGTTGAGGAAGTGCCAACTCGTGACTTTGATGGGACTTACTTGACCCCTCAAACTTGTCTTGCCAGCACCAGAAGCACCGATTACTACCAATTTGATCGTTCGAGCTGGCTTGGGATTGAGGACGTTGGTCGATGTGGCGATTCCAGGAAGCGGGGTCATAATGCATCAAGTTGGGTAGCAGAACAGTGCTTGACTGAGCAACTCTGGTGGGTTAACTTTGAGCAAGTACCCTTGCGACTACCCAGCAACGTGCAGCACCACGACGACGACCTGGTGATGGGGGACGACGGGGATGTGGCCGTTGGTCAACCGGTTATTGCCGTAAGCTGTGCCGTAACAGGAGATGTCACAAAGGGGACGTGGTTTTAAACTTCATAATGCGATACTGCACAGAAAATTGATACCCCCCAAGTATCACAGATCTAATTATTTACTCGGAACAGCGGAGTTGCTAGCCTTGGTTCACTTTTCACTTTTTCTTTTTTTTGTATTAGTGCACAAAAAGCCCAGAAAGATGGGTCGCACACGAACGACGATGATGGCAGCTATATCACGTCCCTAGACGCAGGGCAGCGTGAAGCCGTCAATCAAGCTGAATCAAGCTTGACAGAACAGCAAAAGTGTACCTATTATGAACGCTTTAAAGATAAGGGAAAAGGAACTGATCCCCGAAACTGGGGAAATGTAAACTTACCAGAATCGGAGGTCAAGGGTAGAGCTAAATGTAGTGAATGAATATTCCTTATGGTCGCGTTGCAGCGGCTTTCGTGATGTCAGGTGTGTAAACTGATCATGGAACAGTACATGCGGAGTGATGGCTGGAGAGCCAGTCGAAGATGTCATTGTAAATGGATTGTCAGAGCTAAGGAATTCGAAGACATGAAGGAAGCTACGAAGGAAGTTACGAAGGAAAAAAACGAAATTATTGAAGGAACTTGCGACCTTGAGGGTCGAGTTTCGGTCTACGATGCGAAAGACATTACGGAGGGCAACACACATGTGTCATGAAGTGGTCACTGCCAGGCTCCCTTCCTTTTGTACTCTGTATGCGACTCGGATGTAGTAGCCACAGCCTGCGATGAATGCTAGTACTTTTCAAGACCTGCTTTCCCCGAACCAGAGGTACAAAAGTCCTTGAAGACGTTGACTGGAAACCCCATACTACCAACCACAGTTCCACAGCAATGATCCCAGGTTTACGAAGAAAGAAGTATATGAATTGGTGTGTCAGAGAATTATGCCATGGGATGAAGTAGCTTGGGCATGTCACTCTTTGTCATTTCGTGACTACATTGACTTAAGACGCTGTTCCAGGATGTCCTTGCTGCTCTGAATGGCGATTATTATTCAATTCGTTGTCGAGACATCGCCCAGTACCAGTAATCGTCATGAATAATGGTATTGCTTACACAATCTTAAATAACATCCGCTTCGTCATCTGTTGATACCCAATCGCCGGCGATATCAAAGTATGCGTCTCTATATGCACCAGGGTTGTGATTGATATAGTCTAGAAATGAGAACCATAACGTTAGGACACTTGAATCTCGAGCTAGACTGGTTTACTCACCAACCCAGGTGCTAGAGGAATCACCAATTTCAATGCTCTCGCGAATACTGGCAATGGCACACCTTCAATGGCGTGAGTCAGGTGGAAATGGGTAATGACACCCATGGTGCGGTGCAGATGCTATTGGTGAAAGGGATCGTCCATCTACCAAAAGACCTCATCAGCACTTGTACTCCAAAATCACGAACAACACGACTGGGACAACCAACTCACATGAACAAGTTTATGCCGCTCATTTTTCATATACGTCTGCACTGGTATCCCCGCAGCCTTGACCATAACTCTCGATCATGCAATATCCTCTCCAATGGCGGGCTCTCCTAATCTTCCTCTGCCATACCGGCTTTCTTGGTCACAGGTGCATGCTCGTCTTCTTCATTCGGTTGGCGTTGTAATTTCGTTTCTTTGGCTGCTCCAGGCGCGTTCGTTCGGCTGGTGATTACAAGTTAGCGAAATGCATATGCACATAACGTTGAAGCTTTGACGAACCGTTTTGTCACAATGTTACCAGTTCGCCCGGTTCCTGTCTTTCCTCCGCTAGCTCTCGTTCAACTGCAACCCTTCTCTCAACACTAAACACGTGATCAGATATCGGGACCCCCCATGGACGATTGTTATCTGAACTAACCAAAATCGATACACTTAAAAGCGACATGTAAACTATACACCCAGGTACTGTTTGACTCGATCCCGCCTCTGCACGACACTCCCAGACATTGGAGGTAATCCCAGAGCGGTTGCAACGGTATCAATCATGTTGCCTACAACTGAATGAAGCCCTGTCGTTGACGACTACGGAGACCAACAGTTACCTGTAGCAGAAAGAAGGTCTTCTTTGGTTTGAGGCAATGGCGTTGTGTCAACACCAGGAGGATACATCAGAGCGCTTCCCACTGGACAAGCGTAATTATGTATCCTCATGGGGACCAATTGAAACCTGGATACAATGTCAGTAGAACGAAACACCTGCTGGCAGAACTAACTGTGTCGTGAAGTCCACCCGCAAGTCGTTAACGGCCTGTATATTATTGTCAACTTTCTGTGTTAAATCGTCAACTTTCTTTGTTAAACCGTCGATGGCAGCCTTGTTGTCGTCCCATTTCTTTGTGAAATCGTCTTGAACGATTTTCAATTCGTCGCGGAGGAGACTCTGGTTGCGATTTGTCACCAATAGACCGTGCCTCAGCAAAACGACTCACCCGGAATTGTTCAATATGTGGAGGGGCATTTTTAATGTGAATGACTTCTTGCGAGAGTGTCCCAAGGGCTATGGAGATGGCGTTGTAGTCTGGTTGGCGGGGAACTGGATCCTCCATGATGGGGCCTGCTCAGCGTGAGCCACCGCGTCAGCCAGCTGCCAGAGAATAGTCTCACGCTTGTCACGTGCTCCAGAGAAAGGGAAATGCGCTTAACCACACGGACAATACGAATGTGCACCATGGGGAGGCATCGTTTGTCCCTATCCACAATCCCATATCACGCTGCTCAATGCAACTAATTATACGCAGACCCTGATATTCTGGCTCGAGGCTGAGGTCTCCGTTTTCTATGTGATCTTGAATCCCAATTTGCTCGACCGATGTTCGCGGGCGCACAAGACACACAACTGATCCATTCAGAGCTCCAGCGCCCTGCCCCGCCTTCTGATTCGACTTTGGTTTGCCTCTAAACTGTGCGTTGTGAGTGTAATCGTCTCACGTTGCTATGCTTATTCAGTTGATGCTGTACTGTGCCGTATGCATAGGCGTTGATGGGCTGTGTGGCCTGGAGGAAGAGAATGACATGTTAACAGGGGAGATGATAGCGAAGAATAAGCGGCATACTAAATTACATTGTGCGGTTCGAGAGGAAAAATGGGTGCACAGGCGAAAGAAACCAAACATACTGCAACTTCACCTTCCAAAAATTCAGAAACAACCTCCAGCTCCTCACCAACCTTGACGTATCTTGTGGTAATAACGTCATCGTCGGTGGCTTCGTATCATTTCAGGCAATCCCGTCAAGTAAGGAAGAGGCTTGGGTGGAGCCGAGGACTAGGAAGTTGGTACCCACGACATCAAAGTAAAAATCATTAAGCTAGGTGTGGGGATTAGAGTAATACCCCCGAACGGCAATGAATCCGTACTTTGAAACCCATGCAACGTCGGTCTTCCCAACACGTGAGACAACCTTGGGACCATACACCCAAGATGCCCAGAGTCGATTCCGTTGTCCTTAGTGGTGCATTGCTGCTGAACAGAAGATACGTGAAAGCGTGATAAGGGTCCGCGATCGTGACGGTGGTGGGAGAAAAAGTGAGTGAGGATGACCGTGTTTGCTCCTCGTTGCAAACTGGTGTGTTTCGAACCTCACTTACCGCTGCAGCCGTTCCAATGATAACCCCGCCACGTCCCACAAGTTCCAGTGAATCTGGCAAGAGTACTATAGCCAAGAAAATGAAGATTATCTATCAAGTTGGTTATCCATGCAAACGAATCGATCCAAGCTTAGCGTATACCCACAGTACGTATTTCTGTCTTTGCTTCTGATGAGATCCCTCACTTAGGGACCACAGTTGAACCCAGGCGACAGATACATCTAACATCAAACTCGTCTTCTGTGGTTAAGGAGAGAATAATACAGAATTCACTCAAGGACTCGGGTATCCTGTAGTAGAGGCAGGGCTTTCGGCATTTCTTCACCGTGTTTACTTATATCATCTCATGCTCTGCTCTTGCTCGTCATCTCATTACACTCTGGCATCAATCATCTTCTACTTTGTCATCCAGTCTTTCACTTTGTCATCCATTCTTTGTGCATCTCCCTTTGTTTCGGCAGGCCCATCAGTGCTAGCCCCAGAACCCGGTATCAAAATAGAGAAAACACTGCCAGCTTCCTTACTTCGGTGATCCGTTTAGAGTGTGAAGAAGAGGGGGGAACCCGACCCCTATATCAAGCTGATATAACAGATGGCAGTTTACTATTTCGTGAGTCTATTCCATTGAACTTTGACAACTCGGATGAGGTATAGTTGAATGTGATTCCATGTTACAGAATCAACCGTGGTGTCACAACTGCTTACCTTTGTTACAACTGCTTACCTTGAGTAATATAACTTGCAGGAGATAGTCAAGAGTAGAGTTGGCACAGTTAATGCAGCGATGAGATAGAAAAGAGATTGATTGATCTGAAAAGTATGCCTCAGATGTGGGGCTTTATATACATGTAGGCCTATTTACTTCTTGTTTATAATGTAAACAACTGTCTACAGATTACACAGCTACCTATAGACCATGTGTCTACCTAATTAACCAATAGCATGTCTCTCAGTGTCTAGATTATTCTAGGACATTAGGGTTAGGGGGAGCGAGCGAATTGCGAAGCAATTTGTGAGTAACTTGATGTGAAGAGAGGTGGGGTGTCAGAGCTATAGGCCGATGAGGGGGACTCACCGGAAGCCTTTCGCCTTTATAGGCTCTTCAGTAGCTATGCTGATGAAGACGGGTATTTCTATTATTAGTCGTGGCACATGTGTTGGGTGTAGGGTTTCACACGACCGTGTGGTGTACTATATGATCGGATTACCTTTCCATAGCCTTGCCATTATTTCTCGCGCTGTCAGCGGAGCTGTCAGGTTTTTGACAGATGATCAGAGACTGATGGTCGTCGTTGATGGTATCCGGACTAGGGTTTATTGTGTTCCCGTGGAGATAAGGATCTCCATACCTTATCTAGATCTCTTAGGGTTAGGGCACAAGCGAGCGACCGAAGGTCGCGAGTGGGATTCAAGGCTGAAGAGAAGGGGGCGTTAGAGCCAAAGAGCTGAGGAACGAACCTCAGCAGCTCTTTCGTCTTTATAGACTCGTCAGTGGCTGTTTCTAACTCGATGTGGATCTCTTTATCGATCGCGATCGTTCTTATCGTAGATATATCTGTGATCGATTAGTATCAATGAACTCCTGACCTTATCGCGCAACAAATCCGTCCCATCCGATCCTGTACAAACGAGGACTGTACAGGATATCGACTGCGGCAGCAGTTGATGTGGCGTTTGTGGCGGGCTTGACGCGGAGTTGTGTCGTCAGTGGCGTTTTCGGTCGGGATGCCGATATACGAGGTTTTGCCGGTGAACTTAGGGTTAGGGTTAGGAAGGTAGTTGTCAACAAACAAGAGGGGTAGAAAGGGTAGCTGGTCTACTGGGATGGGGTTTCAACCCATCCGCCCAGTTTCGCCTTTATAGGCTCTTCAGGACCGCTTTGTAATCAAGCCGAGATGATGTATGATCGTTGCTAGGCGACCTTCATCAGAATTCTGATTGTTCTTGACATGTATCTGATGGAAGACACACGGGCATGTCACCGTATGACAGTTGATGGCCGTTAACCCTTGATGGTGGAGTTAATTCGTAACCGATGGTTACCCTGTATCTAGATCTATATCTTAGATCCAGATCCGCGATTGATCCGATCAGTAGATCTCGGAGATGTCCGCATTAGGTAATGCCGGGGATACTCCGGAGATCGAATGAAATAATGAAAAAATTCAAACAATAACGAGCCTATACCCGGGCCTTTGGGTTAGGGTTAGGGTTAGGGTTAGGAAGGTAGTTGTCAACAAACAAGAGGGGTAGAAAGGGTAGCTGGTCTACTGGGATGGGGTTTCAACCCATCCGCCCAGTTTCGCCTTTATAGGCTCTTCAGGACCGCTTTGTAATCAAGCCGAGATGATGTATGATCGTTGCTTGGCGACCTTCATCAGAATTCTGATTGTTCTTGACATGTATCTGATGGAAGACACACGGGCATGTCACCGTATGACAGTTGATGGCCGTTAACCCTTGATGGTGGAGTTAATTCGTAACCGATGGTTACCCTGTATCTAGATCTATATCTTAGATCCAGATCCGTGATTGATCCGATCAGTAGATCTCGGAGATGTCCGCATTAGGTAATGCCGGGAATACTCCGGAGATCGAATGAAATGATGAAAAAATTCAAACAATAACGAGCCTATACCCGGGCCTTTAGGCAACCGCTTTAGCGGTTAGGGTTAGGTGAGCTGTTGATTTGATTTTTAAGAGATCAAGTTAGCGGTTCGGCTGTCATATCTTGTTACCAAGTTGTACATACGGTTTGTTTGAATTTTAATCGCGTTCGTCCAAGAGACGCCGTGTTCGATAGATTATCTTTTGGTCGTAGTACCTAGGTGACATAAATCAGAATGTGTGCGAGACAAAGAGAGAACGTAAAGGCTTGTTAAAGGCGGTCCTCTTCCAACATTGCGCCAAGGTAATTTTTTAGCTTGGGTGATGCCCGGTGTATTTCGAATTCCTCTTCTCCATCTTGACCTTGGACGGTCTTAGAGTTGATGTAGGCGAGTGTAGCGTCGAAATGGGGGTCAATGGCAATCGCATGCGTACTGATGACGGGGAGGTCAGTTTGTACGATCGGTTGTTGGTCAGCAAGAGATCTTTTCCAAAGATTAGTGAGATCGGAGAGATTGGTAGTTCGTTTCCGGCTTACCAAAAATCTAGCGTCCATTACTTCTGTGGCTTTACGAATGTCTGGGATGGGGAGCGTGGTCATTGCCTGTTCATCACCGAATTTCGGGTCGACCCATGTCCAGTTCTTGCTAGGAACTGAAACGTGTAGGGAGGATCCTAGATTGGCTAGATCACCAACATCATCCGACACCTGAGGGTAGAAAACGCCGTTCTCAACGACGCCCGAATTAACGAGTCTACCCTGCTCTGCTAGTTCGTACCAGCGAGCCCAGTATGAAGTAATACTCTTGCCGAAGTCTTCGGCACTGAAATTGTCCCAAGCACGATTAAATTCTGTTTTGAGCACCAGGAGGTCATCCAACTGCGCAACTTCGTCTCGAACATTGAGACGTTGTTCCCACCGCCTGGTGAGGTCACTCGTTATCCATTTTTTAATCAAAGGTGCCGGATAGCCACGAGCGCGGTACAGGTATACTAAATCCTGCACGGCTTCCAAGTAGATGCTTTTAATACTACTGATCGTGGCTAAGCGTGATAATTCGCCAATAAATGTCCCGCGCTTTACGTCGAGCGGGTGATGGCTAATCCAAGGGACTCTTTCGAGGTGATTGCCAGGTTTCGCATAAGGGCGATGTTGTAAGCAGCCAACATCGTCCTTGAACAGTTCTAGATCTAGAAAGATACATTTCTGTTCCGATACCTGCCATTCAATTGTGCAGTCTTCGAATACGATCTTTTCAGATACGTATTGTAGAGCTTCATCTTCGCTGTCTGCGTAGACGATGCTAAACACGTCGTCAATGTATCTACCATAGTAGGCTACATTTTCGTCGTTAACGATGTCCGAATCGTTCTCAAATTTGGAGCCGTAGAGGTTTGCAAGATCAGGAGAATCCGCTACGCCCATAGCAAGGCCATTGAGTTGTTCGAAATATTTATCGCCGAAGCTACATAGTAACTGAGAGTTCCCAACCTCGAGGCATCGACTGAATAGTTGATGTTCGAGTGAGAGTTTGTAGTCGTTGGGGGATATTATCTCATCACCGTTCGTTTTAAAACGAACCCAAAAATCCTCTATAATGGGAAGGCATTTTCGGAGTGGTATATTGGGATAGAAAGCAACGACATCTCCAGAGACAAAGAACCATTGTCTCGTTGGGTCAGTTTTAACTTTAGAGAGTTTGATCGCGAAGTCCTTGCTGCCATGAATAACAGTAGGCTGAGCACGTATGATCGGTTTTAACTCTTTCGAAACGAATTTGGCACATGGGTTCATAATGGCAGAATGGCACGGGATGATCGGTCTGAATCCAGTCGGAGTCTTGTGAATTTTAGGGATTCCATAGAACTCTGGGAGGACATATTTATCGTCACGATTTTTATTCTGACAGTGTTGTGTGAGGAAAGTGTGCACGTTAAGTTCGAAGTACTCTTTGTGACCATAAACAAGGTCAGCGATGGCGAGTATTTCAATTCGTTTCGCTTCTTGAATTACATGAACGTCGTTATACGAAAGCTCTCGATAGTTCCGTTCATCTTTCAGTAATTTCAAGGCTCCTTCTTGTAACCAGGTACGTTTGGACACCGCAAGCCCTAAGTTCTTATCTGTCATCGAAATAACGTAGTCATTATCTGATAAGAACTGGCTGATCTCATTCCGCCGGGGAGCTAAACGTTTATTTAGTATATCTCCAGCGTGCTTCAACGGGACTTCATTCGCGATCTTGTGACCGTAGAATTGTCCCTGTTTTAGACCGAGTTCGAGCCAAAGCGGTAATTTCGGTTGCCAACCTTTATGTTTGACATAGAAATCTGGATCGAAGGGTTTTCTCACACCATCATTCTCGAAGATGTAGTAAATTTTCATTCTGATTCGTCTTTGAAAGTCGATAAATGCAGAATTAATTAAAGTACTATTAATGCGTGAGTAAAACATATATCTAAGTCCTACACTTAATTGCTTAGATATATGGGATGGTACAACTACACCGGAACTACTATGAACACTATATGACACCAGGGCTGATCCCGCGAGAACCGCAAGAGGAAGGTTGACGCGTGCTTGAGTTCGTTCTAAACTGAGGAGGTGGTGAGTTACCTGCGAAGAATTGTAAGAATGGCTGCGAGCGTACCTTTTTACGCCTTCTCCTTGCCTTTGCCTTTCTTGTCCGCCTTCTTCTTCCGATTCTTGTCCTGAGCCTCCTTCTTCTTGGATGCCTTGATGGCTTCCTTGACGACCTTTCCCTTTGGCGATTTGCCGGCGGGTTTTGGCAAACTTCGCTTGGCGGTGCGAATTTGCTTGGAGGGTGGGTTGGGCTTCTTCTTGTTTCCTTTGTTCTGCGTAACGTGGGGGTAAAAGAATTAGCTGATGCAACAGATCTCTTATGGCATTAAGATTAATTACCTGAGCATCCAACATGGACTTAAGACGAGAGTTGACTGCTTTGTCAACTGCGGACTGAATGCCTTCATTGCTCGTTAGATCGAGCATTTCGACGTCCTTTGTCTTTGTATCGCGTTTGTTGAGGCGCTTTGTATTCTTTTGATTGAAAATGCGCCTCGTGAGTTCTTTGACGTGGAGGCCTGCAACGCAGGCAGTCTTTGTCATAGACTCGTGCAATGCAACGCGACTGGGATCGGTTTCCCAAGAAGGTTAGGGTTAGGGTTAGGGTTAGGGTTAGGGTTAGGGTTAGGGTTAGGGTTAGGGTTAGGGTTAGGGTTAGGGTTAGGGTTAGGGTTAGGGTTAGGGTTAGGGTTAGGGTTAGGGTTAGGGTTAGGGTTAGGGT